>JAUTXW010000536.1:1537500-2222446 GCA_030620095.1 Kuschelorhynchus macadamiae | reverse complement strand
TATATAGATATATAGATAAATATATATATAAATATATATATATATATATAGATATATATATATATATATATATATATCTATATATATATATATATATATATATATATATATATATATATATATATGGATAAATATATATATATATATATATATATATATATATATATTTTTTCTGCTTATTTATATATAATATGGATAAATATATACTAACGTCGGTGAAATTCCTTATGAAACTACGGCAAAACGTGGACTTTCCTGATCCGGTGGGGCCAATCACATGACACTGGTATACATTTCTGCTCGACTGCTTTTTGGCTAAATCTAGTTTCTTTTCTCGTGTCACTGAAATGGAAATGTAAGTTTTAGCGAAAGCAATTGAATAAATCTAGGAAAATTATCTACCCAAATCATTAAACAACTTATCGGTTTTAAACAAAATCTATACAAGATTAAATTGGTCCTTGTTGCTTTTAGAAATAACTTATTTTTAACTATAATTAACACATTTAATTAGACGAGAGAATTATGAAAACCTGTAATAAAACATACAACAAACCAGAAAGCCAAAACAGATAAGAAATTATATCCGAGATAAAAATGTAGTTCCTATGTGTGCATAGAATTGTATATTTAGAATATTAACATTTCCTCTTGAAGCGCAAAATGACTACATGATAATTCTAAAAGATAAAGGCTAATTTAAAAATTAGTAACCCTGCATGTTAACATTTTTGCAGAACAGGAGAAGTAAAGGTGTACATTGTGGGCCAAAGTAAATTGCCACTTTTTTAATTTTAATAAGTTTCAATTTTTTAACCAATTTAGAGAATTTTTTATATATTATAGCGTAATGTACCCCTGGAGGTAACCACACTTCGTCGCTTAGTGGTGGGGCCTAGTAGGTATCGCGTGGGACTTCCCAACAGTGCTATCTTAGGGTGACCTTCAGGTCAATTGATGGGAGCCTAGTCTGGAGTTCCAAAGCTGAGAGGGACACAGTGATTAAGCCAATGTCGATGCTTCTGAGCCGAGGGACGGATGGCATCTAAGCCCTAATCAGATGTCGCAAATGAGGCCTTTAGGAACTGATCGAGTTGTTTTGTTCCTCGAAAATTCGGGTCCTAGTCAAATGTGCCCTATCGACGATGCTTCCATTGAAGCATTGTAATGTATAGACTTCATATCATACTTCGATTTTGAGAAGGGTCACTTTCGACTAAGAGAGAAAGAGAGGACTGCAAGAACGGAAGAAGGTTAACCGGGCTCACCTGAAGGAAGCGTCACAAAGCTGCCCCCAGAAATTCTGTAGTCGAACCCTCAAAAGGCGCAAAGGAAAACAATGAAATCTGGGAAAGACAAATCAATTCCGGGCAAGGCCTGACAAATCCAAACCATCGCCTGGCAATACGGGAGGACCTAGTGGTGGCTCCCCAAAATGGAAAAAGCCAACAAGAAAAAAACAAACTCAGATTCCAAGGACAGCTTTACATGTCCTGGGTAATGTCTTCAGTAAGGAGCCAATTAACATTGCCTTTATTCAAGAACTCTGGAAAACTATCTTCGCCGAGTCATGAGCCTAGATAATTCTCTTGGTAATTTAGTTGAGCTCGGAGGGAAGACCCAAAGCGTGTATACTTATTAAGAACATTCATCACTTTTTACTTCCATAGTTTTGCACCATTATACATGTCTCAGTGCCGAAGAGGGAGAGCAAGACTGAGATAATCTCCACTCAGCATATTTCCCCGGCGACCAGACCATAAAATATTACAATAAACTTAAAATTCGAACTGACATGGATTATAGTAACACGTTAAGGAATATAATTATACTGTTAAGTGGCGACACTCTGCCAGCACGTGGACGGTCATAGGAAACGAATATAACAGCTCCCTCTTTTGGTGAAAAGTTCAAATGCTTCATCCTCTTGTAGATTTTCTGGGTGAATGCTTCTTCGTCTTTTTGGTATTAGTCTTCTCATCTGGTACGAGGCAAAGTGCTTGGGACCAGGTCCATGAGATGGAGGATCTTAACTTGCAGATAGTTTGAATGGCTTTTTACGTTTACACTTACAGGTAATGTAGAGGATTACCATTTTAATGATGTTATGAGTATCACAAACCAATGAATATGTTTGGTTATGAAGAGTTATTTCATCAATCTGTCTAATTCTTCAGAATATTGATATGGCCGTGTTAACAATGTTCAGATCGTCAGCATTGATGGTGCTCCAAAGATTTGAGTTCTATAATTTGAGGCTGATCTGGAAAATGTTTACAGCATTCAAAGGGAATCTCTATTGGATGGACTTTGTAGGTTGCATATTTGTATTCTTCTACAGGATACTTTGAATGGATTTTAGTGGTTCCAATAAAAGCGATACAGTTTGGTTGTAGCTGTGTTTCGTCGATCGCATCGCAGTTGTCTGGACATTGCAGAAGGTCTGAACAGATCTTGATGTGGGTCTCCAGTGGTTTGCAGTTGAAGATGTCTTATGGTCGTACATAGAGTCGTCATCTCGCGCAATGTATTTTTTAGTTGTTGGTATTATGTGAAAAAGATCTGTTCGATAGTCCAAAATAGGAATGTGTGTGATATAATGTGTGTGATTCCAGTTTTGTTAAAGAGATTTTGAGAACCTATACAATCCTGTTATCGGACTGATATGATTCTAATTAAATCGTTGTAAATGGCAATATTTGAAAAATTAATAGGTAGAGGAAGATCATTTTTTTGATAGAGAACGCATATCGCGTATCTTCCCGAGAACTATGAAGAATTTTCAAACATAGGAATGTGATGGCATTTATATTATCGTTTAAAAAATCTTCTAGAAAAACATAATTTCTTATTAAAGGTTCGCAAAGATTTAATGATTTAATTTGGACTTCATAAAACCCCAAATCATCTAATAAATTTGATATTGTCTTGTATAATACCAATGTCTTGGTTAAAAAGTTCCTTTGATGGTTTTAATGATACTAACAATGCTGTTTATTAAACCGCGTTTTTTTCTATAAGTATACTTTCTCATATCCGCCATGATCTCTCTATATTTTTGATTAACCAAGATTTAACGTTAATAAGCATAAGTGTGTTTTAATTTCAATTCTAAATGCCATAGTTCTGGGGGATGGATCATTTAACATACCGTTAAGAGTACTTAGTAATTTAACCTTATTTTGTAGTTTCTTTTAGGTATTGAAAGTCTTTATATATATAAATAGTGTCCATTTATCGTTAGTAATTTTAACAAAATTTTCTTGATGGTAAAATACTCCAATGATATTAAAGAGTCTGAAAAAGAACAGACTAGTCATGATACGGCTTTAGCTTATCAAAATTTATTTTGGAAATTTGGTTTGTAGAAACGTTTTTTACTTTTGCTGAGGTGTGGAAAAGTTTGACAATTTGGGAGAGGCTATTGAACTTCTCCTTAATTTGAGATTCCCTGACATATACCTTTGTCACCAACTTTATAGTCAGGTTAATTGTCGGAGTCGGATTTGTCGAATCTGACATTAGATTTTTCTTTTTGAATATCGGTTCTATGTCATGCTCTTTTGTAATAAGTTTCCATTCTATAATTCAAGTCTCTGACATACTTGGAAATTTGTTATTCTTGGTTGTGTAAAGTTTCTGGGTGACGACTGGGCGCATGGCCAACTATCAGTTCATAAGGGGTAAATCTGTATGTTTAATTTTTTGTATTATTATAACAGATGACCGAATACGGAAAATATTGAAGGTGTGTTCGTGAACCCCGATCATTTCTGTTAATGTGACGTGGACTCTTTGGGCAATAAATTTGACTGTGGATGACAAATGCTAGAGAAAGTAAACTTTACGTCATAGAGCTCGTAAATATCTTTCATTAGGGTATTATCAAACTCACGGCCACGATCACAATAGATCCATAATGGGGTACCATAATGTTGGAAGAATAATAGGAGAATATTGACAATCGTTGAAGCTTTTTTATCGGATATTGGATATGCTTCTGTGAACTTGGTTAGTTCTTCTCGGACTGTAAGGGCGTAATTACGATTGGGATACTCGAAGATGTTAAAGTCAAAGTCAAAAAATCGCGTTATATCGCTTCCATAAACTTAAAAAGTCGTACAAATCGACGCTCCACTCAGGCAGTAGCCATGGAGCTCCTCATAAAACTTCCTCTACTTCACCTAATCATGGAAGCGGAAACAAAGCTGACAACAAACAGACTTTACCATGTCACCAGTGGCATGATGGACAGCATGACTCACATAGAACCATTGAGCATGTTGAAGATTGTGGAAAACAACTACTTATTGGGAATGCCATCAGACCTGCTACCAAAAGCTGTAAGTGCAAATCAACCCTATTCCGTGATCTTTCCAAAGATCTTGATCTTCTAAAAACGTAGTTTGTGCCTATTTATAGATGGCTCCAAAACTAGTAAGAGCATAGGAGCTGGAATCCATAAAGTAAAATCAAGGTTTGCTGTATCAATTACCCCAGGTAAAAATACCTTCATATTCCCAGCAGAGGTTCATGCTATCGAATCGTGTATAAAAGTGTTAAAAGAATTCCAAATAACACTATACAAATATTATCTGATAGTCAAGCGGCCCTTAAGGCAAGTCAATGCCTAACTAGAATAATCTCAAACTGTCAGAAGACATTTGTTGGCCTAATAAAATCATCCTAATCTGAAATTAATCTGTGGACCTTCTAGCAAACAAAAAAAGAAAAGACAAAACCTGACCTGAACTGAATAGTTCATAAACGGATAAGCATGTAATTTCGGGACTGGGTAGAGGAAAAAGCTAATCAATAATGATCTGGATTGCCAGGTATGTACCACGCAAAGGCGTTTATCCCCCTTCCTATGAAGAAGATGATAATAGATAGTTCGTTAAATATGAACAGAATTAAGCTAACGAAATAGGCCTGTACACTAGTCATTGCGGTTAGCATCGCATGCACAGCAGAGGTCTTGAAGAATTCAACTACTGCCTATGTGAGGATGACGAGACATGTGATGTGGAAATACCCGGCGGCTACCAGAATCAGTTTTTCTATATTCTGTAGGAATATTGTGTTGCCAGAAGACTTGATGGTTACCTCCCTAAATGCAATGATAAGACTAGTGAAGTGTAATTACAGCTGTGAGTCACAATACAATGAAGAGCCGCAGTAGTAGAGGGTCGAACTTACCTTTAACTTACCACTTACCTTTAACCTAACCTAATGGCTTTAATAACTTTGTTATTAGAAAATAAGCAGGATCGCATTTACAGCTGTTTTTTTGTGAAACGATGCATTAAAAGTCGTTGTAAAAATAAATTAAATAAAATGAGACATTTTAAAATATCATATGAAGACTCTCCGATTCACAAAAGCATTAAAAGAAATTACTCCATTTCATCAAATAGAGATGACTAAAAAAGCACAATTAACTCGTGAAATCTTTTTTGTAAAAACAGCTGTTTGTATGAAGATAAAATTTAAAACAGTGAATACACCAAATATATATATATATATATATATATATATATATATATATATATATATATATATATATATATATATATATATATATATATATATATATATATATATATATATATATATATATATATATATGCCTAATAAAACAGGAGGAAGAAGGAACAGGTATACTGTTTTCCAACTAGGTATCAGTTATATTTTTTAGTGTTTAAACAATTAGGGATGTAAGTTACTAACTAAATCATTAAGTGCTAACATAGTAGATCTTGATCGTATGACGTCAATGCAATGACCTCCTAAATGATATCAGATTAACGTACAATATACATTAGGTATATTTAATAATAATTATTAATTATTTATCATGCAAGTTAAAACCATTTGCAAACTGTGGTAGTATTAACATTAGATATCATATTAGCATTTAAGCATGCTTGTCTGAATGAATCATAACCAACATAATGTTTGCTTCAAATTTTTGATAAGTTCACTTTACATTTCAGTTCGTTAACTTTTACCAGCTATTTGATTTGTATCTTAATGATAACAAACTTTTATACATACTTCTTCGCGAAAATAGAACCGAAAAATAAATTGAAATGTCCAAAGATATATAAAAACGGTTAAATTAGGAAAGGCGTATGTTTTTCGAATTATTGACATATTTAAGAAAAATATGCTGTAACTCGTGTCGAGTGGTATTCAAAAGGCGTCTTCAAGAAAACAAAAAGCGAGCGATGAACTTTTTTTTTTGTTATAAAGGCCGAGCTGGGTTGTCATAGAACCACAGAAGTATGAATTTTTTTTTGGTCAACACAATTTTCTTGGCAGTGGAACCTTCCCATAAAGGGCGGTTATTAGACTTCATTTTCTTCGAAACAGACAACTGAGTGAGGACTTTATTCTTTGCTCCTAAGATTTTTTTTTTCGGTAGTGTATCTCCCATCCAGGAGCACAGTAAGTAGTCCAACTTAAACAACAAAATTAACGATATATCACAATTAATAACTGTGTAGCGCATTTAAGATTAGCGAGGCAATGTATAAGAATCTCGGCAAATTCCTAATTGAAATATTGCTCTTCCTCGACTCCCCCCCCCCCCCGGGCTATGCCAATGCTCAAATGTTTGCCCATATATGCACTATGAAATTAGCTTAATAATGTAATAAAGCAGGCTACCAAAATAAATGTCCTCGACATTTAGGGTAGATAATTTTTCTAGTCCTTAACTAGTATCTTAAAGAACTTATTAGCTGAAACTTACCGGTGACTGCTGATAGCTGATTGTCATTCTCATAAATGTTGTAGCCCATATATGCTAAATACTCAAATGTTCTTGGCAAATCCACTAGTGTCATTAAAGCCCACTGACACATGTAACCTTGGTATGTTATCCAACCTTTGAAAAAAGACTACATATAAAATATAAACTACAATAAAAAATGGTTTAGTACAAATGGTGATGTGGCTCAAATGTTTCCTAACTTGTAAAATAATGTTTACCCAATATAATTGCAAATGGTGGGGAAAGTTCCAAATCTTTTGGCAACTTCATAGATCGGGTGGCGGCTATGGGTATAGCCGTGGACCCATCGAGTTAAAGAATGTGTATTGTATGTAGTAAATAGTTTGAAATATTAATTATAAATGCTTAGAGAACATGTCGCTCTGCGGTATTCCGAACACTATTTAAAAAGGTCGGGATCGTTTTAAGTCAAAAGCAACGCCTTCTGGTGCTAACACGGTTTAAGTTTTCTACAAAAGCAAAAGATTCTGAAAAAGCAGATATAACGAAAAATTCGCAACCAACGATTATCGCAGCCTGTTTAAAAAATAATTTTTTTACATATTTTTGTCTGATTTTTTTTGTTGTTCCCTAATAACTATATGGAAAGATACTATAAGACAAAAATAATGAGAAAGCAAATAATTGGAAAACTCTGTTTAAATAATGAAGCTAAAGGTTTCACGAAAAGAATATCTCGGCCTGTAGAGTAAGATCACCTAAGAATAGGCAGTCACTAAGAGTACGCGACGTGCGTCGGTATTTCGTAGATCTAAAAACGCCCGACCATGGCACTGGTCAGTGCCGAACGACCTTCGCTAGGATAAGTAACGTACCAAGAGGTGTGGTTAATTGAAAAATTAGTAACAAAAATCGTAAGTAATTAAAATGTGTTTTGTGATTTATAATTTTGTTCGGGTATGCCGTAAGCAATAACTTTTCTAAAAAGAAAATCCCGGCAACTCACGGCATTGCAAACTGAAAGTTGTATTTTAGGTTATATTTTGTCATGAAGTGTTTGTATATATGGTTGCCTAAACAAGATATACTGCAAAATTTATAACGGCTTTTATGTCCCCAAGAGTACGCACACGCATACAAAGAGTACGCGCGGAAAAGTCGCCGTGAATTAAAATTTATTTAAGAATTATTAAATGAAGCGCCTTTACGAACAGGAAGCGGATAAAGTAAAAGATCTGTTGTCGTCGTTAGGAGTGCATGAAGCTAGTTTGAGGAACAGATTTCGAAAAGTAAGATAACCATAACTAACATTTGTTTGTCTAAACTACTGTGAACTATTTTTCTTTTAGGGTACCATTCCTGTTCCGCTGGGAAGATTTGACACTTGAAATAATTGGACATTTTTGGACTTGGAAGAAAGGATAGATTCAATTTTAACTTACATTTTGAAAATACTATTAGTAAAATTGCTGGTAAAATTGGATATTTTAAAAGAATTTCTCCAAATTTAAGATTTTTCTCCAAAAAAATTATGTATAATACCATTATCTATCCACATTCTATATGATTCTACATTTTTGTATTTGGCAAACGAAGAAAAATTTGATAAATTACAAATTTTACAAAACAAAGTCATGCGGATTTTACTAAATTGTGATAAATATACAAAAATTACTTTAATGTTAAGAAAATTAGAATGCTTAATTGTTCGTAATTTAATTTTTTATTTAGTTCAAATTTTTACTTATAAAATAAAAAATAATTTAATGGCCCAAAATCTAAGATTATTTATAAATGAAAACTGTTAAGAACGTAATTACCAAACAAGGCAAAACAAATACTTACACTTAAATTATGTTTTTAAAAAGTCAATTGCATTAATTTTTTCCAGAAAACGTTCTTCTTTGGTGCACCATTGGGAATATTAAAACTTATACCTGATTCTAATTATATGAATACTGATCTATTCCTTGAATGGATAAAACACTTTTTTGATTTTGTAAAGCCAACAAAGGAGGATCCTGTATTGCTTATCCTAGATAATCATGTGTCCCATTGTTGCCTGCAATTAACTTTTGCAAGGATAATAACATTATTTTACTTACTCTGCCCTCCCATGGAAGCCACAAGTTGCAACCTCTCGACAAGGGATTTTTTGCATCACTCAAAAAAGCATTTTCATCAGAATGTGATAAATGGATGATCAGAAATTGTGGTAGGCCTATTACCTAGAAACAAATGGCTATGATATTTAACCAAGCCTGTCTGAGGGTTGCAACTATATCCATATGCCAGAAATCATTTGAAAGGAAAATTTTAATCCTGCTGAAGTTACTGATATCCCTATAATACAACGGGAACCCGAATTGGAAAATCCCGTTATTCACCCAATTGCAGGATCGAGCGGCGTCCAAAACCAAAAACGAACTTTAGATTATTCCTCAGGAGAAGAAGATAAACTGCCATTGGCCACGTTTTACAAGAAACTGCAATTATAAGATTTAAAGAATATTACTAAGGTTACTCCAGAGAAGAATCAAACAAAACACGACAAAGATGTCTAAAAACTCCTCCCAAATAGAAGTGAATATGTCAGCAAGTGATATATTAAACAACTTTGAATCATCAAGTGTAACACCGATCTCCATTATTCTTTTACACAAAGCAAACTTTATTCAATCTAGGCGAAATAACTCTAAGAGATCCGAAATATTGACTTACAACTTATAAAGCTTAAATGACTAAAAATTGCATCCAAAAAAATATTGTGAAAATGTATTGGGCGATAGAACGGAGAATGTCGAAAAGAAATAATCAAAAAAGAAACTTAAACAGAAGTTGAATTCTTCAAAGAACATAACCCAGTCCAATGACGATGTTCTCTGTCCTTTGTGCCATAAAAATTACAGCAAATGGATTAAGTGCGATTTGTGTGAACGTTGGTAGCACGAAGAGTGTATTGATTATTCCGGAACGAGGGTTTCAAATGCGACTTATGCCCAGACTAATATACATTAGTCATGGTTATTTTATTTACTGTTATGTAGTTGTGTTTATTTCTATGTTTGCTAGTGCGCGCTTTTAGGTTCATCAGAGAGTACTCTTTGAAACCACAGTTGCTAGAGTACGAATTTTTTTGGAAAACTAGTTATACGTTTTGTTAAAAGTACAGTTTGTTTTCGTTTTTCTTGTAACAAATGCATCCCACCTAAGATATGTTACCAATAAATGAATATATTTTACTTTTTTTTTGTTTTATTCAAGTTTGAAAATTAAGTGCATATGCTTATGTGTTCTTATTCTATACTGAAAAACGCATCTACACTGGACCCAATTACAATGGCGATTTGGAGTTTCCACTAATCCAAAAATATTATCGAGTAGCTCCTGATTCAAATGAATATCAGCATTTACCAAACATAGGAAATAAAAGCAAATAATCTTAAGGTCTCACTACATTGGGAAAGTATTACCCTTCAAATTGTGACTATCGCCCTAAAAACATACATATTTTATCCTGTCAATCTCGAAAACAACAAATCGTTTTTAAATCAAATGTATTTAAATATACATTCATTAGAGCGAAGTTTTTCAAATTAGAATTTCTTTTATTTTGGTATGTTGTAACAATAAATTGAAAAGTGGTAGAAAATACATACATGTTTTTGAATCTACTTTGCTTTTGTATGAAAAGTGTAAATAACTTAAGTTATATTTGCCCTCTAAGTAAGGATACAGTTTGTTTTTTTTTACTCGTAACTCTTTTAGTTTTTATCCGATAGGTATAGTTTTTTAATATGAACTATACAGAGTGTACCAGGCAAATCTCCAAACGAGAAGAAATTAAAACGTTTAGCTCATATGTAAGTTTTTCGTGAAATATTTAGCATTAAACTTTAAATGCAGTTTTGTACTTTTTTCCCTCCACATTATATGTCTTATTGTAGAAACAACAAAAAAATCAGAAAAAGAACACGCTGCGGTAATTGTAATTTGCTTAGGATTTTTAAAGACAAACACGTTATGAATTTAAATCTTTAACAAGTAAAAATTCTAAAGAGAATTTTAAAATCAAAAGCATAGTTTTACTTAGTTCCTAATAATCAGTAGAGTGACGCCACGATATATATCATTGGTTCAAACATCTATTAGATCGGAAGAAATTTGTTTAGCAAAAATATAGAGTAGTTGTCAAAAAATGTTACGTAGCGCCAATATATATAGATATATATATAGATATATAGATATATATATATATATATAATATATATATATATATAGATATATATATAGATATATATATATATATATATATATATATATAGATATATATATAGATATATATATATATATATATATATATATATATATATATATATATATATATATATATATATATATATATATATATATATATATATATATATATATATATATATATATATATATATATATATATATACAGGGTTATTCACGCAACCCGTTCATTAAAAGTTTTTGATGATGCCACTTAGATACAAATTTCAAATTTTGGGATTAAGGTAAGATCAAGGGGTACTTCTTTTTTGAAATACTTTCAACTTCCTGTCACTTCCGGTTTAACCGGAAGTTGGTATCAACTTGCTTATTTTAAATGGAACACCCTGTATTTCATGTTTTTTTTGGATTCTACGGAGAATTTTAATGCTATTTTATGTAGCATGTCCTATACCTAGGTTCAAGCGCTCTTAAGATATTTGACCTTGAACCGAAAATGAGCCTTCGGGGTACCAAATTTTAAAATATCATATTTTTGTAAGTTTTGAAGATATAATCTTCATATTTTTGCAGACGATCTGTAAATAATCTTAGGTTTCTATTTTTTTTATTGAATTTGTCTATTTTTATACAGGGTGTCCTAAATTCAGCAGCAAACATTCACATTTTCAAAGCCGTTATAGTCCGTTTTTTTAAATGGGACACGCTATAACTTTATGCACTATCAAATGAAGAATTTCATTTTCTATCGAACTGTATTAAGGTTCCCTATACCTATTCGTAACCATTTTCGAAATAATTGGGTTTTATAAAAATATCGCATGTATTTGCTTAAATGTTTACATGTTCCAATGGTGAGCCATGGAAAAACAATTGAGATCCAATATCCAATATGACAGATGATTAGTATGCGTTATTTATCGAAAGCTGTCAGTGATAAACTAAATCTTCTAAATCGAAATGGAAGAATACTCAAACGCTGATATTCTCAATCTATTTTATATTCATGGAGAATGTTATACAATTTTGGAGAGAACATGTCGTGTGTTTAATGAACGCCACCCCGATTTGCCGCCCATGAACAAGTCAAAATTCAAGAGGATTGAAACGAACTTTTTGCGTTTTGGCAAGGTTAAAGTTACAAAAAATGTTCCGAAACCAGTGACAAATGCCGAGGATAACGTAATAAACACATTAGCTTATTTCCACGCAAACCCACAAAGTTCAATACCGTCTGCAGAAAACGATTTGAGAATTTCTTCCTCATCTGTCCAAAGAATTTTGAGCGAACATCATATGCACCCTTATTCCTTCCAAAACTTGCAAGCCTTGAGACGGTGGTGATGACGTCCGACGAGTAGAATTTTGCGAATTCATGTTTTTGAAAATTCAAGAGGACCCTCAATTCCTTTCAAAAATATTTTGGTTTAGCTTCAATGTTTTCGGTATAGTATTAAATGATCATGTGCGGTACTGTATTTATGAAGACAATTTAAACAGTGATAAGTATTTGGAAATTCTATGAGGGACGGTTTCTGAATTTATAGAAGAAATTCCTATTGGTGAGCTGCAAAATTATTGGTATCAATTCGAATGGGGCACCAGCACATAATTCCGCTGCAGTTTATCTCCAATTATCTCGAATTTTTGAAGATCGCTGGATTGGTCCTAATGGCCCTTGGAGATGACCCCCGAGATCGCCTGATTTAACACCCCTAGACTTTTATTTATGGAGATTTATCAAAGGTAAAGTCTATACTTCCCCAGTAAATAACCAACAAGATTTACTGGACAGGATACGAACAGCTTTTGCCGAATTAGAAAACGGACAAATTCAACGGGCCACAGCAACTGTACAAAGAAGAATTGAAATGTGTTTTCAAATGAACGGACAGCATATAGAACATTTGTTATAATTCAATTTTATTATTTTATTTATTTATTGTTGATTGTTAGATTGCTATAATTTTTAAGTTCACTAAAACAAGTTTAGAACAGTTCCGAACTTAGTAGATATGGTTAAAAATAATGTAAACAATTTATTACATTTTTTATAACTTTAACTTTTCCGAAACGAAAATATTTCGTTTCAATCCTCTTCAATTTTCTCTTGCTCATTGGCGATAAATGAGGATGTTTTTCATTAAAAACATGGCAAGTTCTCTCCAACATTCTCCGCGAATATAAAATAAATTGAGAATATCAGCTTTTGAGTGTTATTTTATTTTAATTTAAAAGTTTCAAATCAGCTGTCATGTTGAATAGAAAAGTACAATTGTTTCTCCACGGCTTACTACGGGAAGGTGTAAGCATTTAGCAAATACATAGATACATGATAGTTTAATAAAAACCTTATTATTTCGAAAATGGTTACGAATAGGTATAGTGAACCCTAATACAGTTCGATAGAAAATTAAATTCTACATTGGATAGTGCATAAAGTTATAGGGTGTCCTATTTAAAAAAAACGGACTTTAGCGGCTTTGAAAATGTGAATGTTTGCCGCTGACTTTAGGACACCCTGTATAAAAATAGACAAATTCAATAAAAAAAGTAGAAACCTAAGATTATTTACCGATCGTCTGCAAAATATGAAAATTATATCTTCAAAACTTACAAAAATACGAGATTTTAAAATTTGGTACCCCGAAGGCTCATTTTTTGTTCAAGGTCAAGTATCTTAAGAACGCTTGAACCTAGGTATAGGACATGCCACATAAAATAGCATTAAAATTCTCCGTAGAATCCAAAAATATCATAAAATACAGGGTGTTCCATTTAAATAAGCAAGTTGATACCAACTTCCGATTAAACCGGAAGTGACAGGAAGTTGAAAATATTTCAAAAAAGAAGTAACCCTTGACCTTACCTTAATCCCAAAATCTGAAATTTTTATCTAAATGGCATCATCAAAAACTTTTAATGAACAGGTTGCGTGAATAACCCTGTATATACATACATATATATATATATATATATATATATATATATATATATATATATATATATATATATATATATATATATATATATATATATATATATATATATATATATATATATATATATATATAGCAAAAAAAACTACTTAACTAGATATTCGAAATGACCACCGTTTTGTTCGACACAAATATTTAAACGATTTTCAAAAGATACGATCTCCTAATGTTTTAAAATAAATTCAATAAATTCATTTTCACTCTGGATTATTTCTTTCATATTTATTTTTTGTAGTTGGAGGGGATTGATAGAGAAAATTTTTCACAAAGAAAAAAGGCCTTTTGTCAAATCAGGAGATCTAGGCGGCCACGCAATCGGTCCTCTTCTTCCTATCCAGCGTTCTTGAAATTGTTCATTAAGAAATGTATGAATGTCAATTGTATGGTGAACTGGGGCCCCGTCATGCATAAATCAGATCTCGGTTCAAAGGATTTTCAGTAATGTAGTAATGAAAATTATGTCTATCGACATTTCCATATTTGTATAATGTTGCTTAGTCAGTAAATAACACAAAGATTGTAAATCTTGGCTCTCTCTGAATTTGTTGTTGTGCCCAGAGACAAAAATCTAGTCTCCTCTGATAATCATCCTCATACAGTTACTTTACTTTACACATGCTTTATTATCCAAGAAGTCAAATTCTACTAAGAAAGCTTGCTGAAACTATGTTAATATATAATATAAACAATTTAATCACAGAGTAAATTAATGAGAGAATATTGGTCACTAAACAACAGTAGAAATCCAGATGTCAAACCTGCAAGAATCAGAAGCAACACAAACCTATATGACAAAATACCTAAAATAAAACAGATAAACAAAAAAAATAAAATAGTCATAATTTAAAACTTGAAACAATAATTAAAATAAATATAAAGCGTCATTGTAATACTCTTCCAGTCTCCTCCGAAACTGCAAACCATTTTTGAAGGAGCTGTATGTGGTATTCGTAGAACAGTGGTTTTACTATATTCTACATTTCCCGTCTCATCAAGCTGTTGCATAAGCCTTTTAAAAGAGTTTCTCTGTGGTTGTCTATCAGGAACTTTTCGTGATATAGTCTTGTCGCTAACAAACAATTTTATTCTTTTCCTAACACTAAATCATATCGATCATTTCTTGTCTATTAACTGTACTTAATTTTCAACACAAAACTCAAACACCATCATTACTTCACAATTCAAACTTGTATTTTTGAGTTTAATTTCATTTGTAAAAATATGGCCCGCTAGATTTTTGTCACTGGGCACAACAACAAATTCAAAGAGAACTAAGATTTGCTGACTTTTTTGTGTTATTTACTAACTAAGCACCATTCCACAAACATAGAAATGTCAAGAGACATAATTTTCATTATAACGCTACTGAAAAATCTCATTTTACTCTACAACTAGTCAAAATAGGTGGTCCCTTAACGTCAAATGTACCTCTAATAATTTCGAAAAGTAGCCGTAAATTTTGAACGACTCTGTATAGACCCCACAAACCCTATAAGGGGTGAATGGCCAAGAAAGGATGATCTGAAAATATAATAATATTCAGGGCGTTCAATTTAAATTAATTGACAAAATTTGCATCCAGGATTTTTATTAACTCTGTATACTGTAATTAAAGAAAGAAAGAAAGCCTTTTATTTCTACAGATACAATACATAATATTATAATAATTATACATATACACTACAAAATAATGCCAAATTGCATTAATAGAAGGTTAGTATTAAAACCATTATAAAAGGTCAATTAAAAACAAAATATTTGTATGTAAGTATATATATATATATATATATAGAACATTAAAAAAAAATTGGACACTAAGCAAAACTCATACAACATTACTAGGCAATAAAAAAATATACAAATAACAAGAAAAGAAATCGCAATTGCTACCCTCGAGGCAGACGGCACAAGAAACAATCTACTGCAGTTGGGGCTGTACTTTACACTGCAAAATTGGTATATATAATATTATAGGGAACATAATTAAAGAATTTAATTGCACTATATGCTGTACCCTTCTCATAGAAAGAAGTTCTATGTATTAAATAATTATAATCCATAGATCGTGTAGAATGGCTGTGCTTTTTTAAAAACTAATTAAATGTTGAAGGATTTTTTATTAAAAATTTGAGACACTCGTAAATATAGATGCTTGGCAGAGTCAGCAATTGGTTCTCTCTAAATACTCCTCAGCATGACTCTCTATAGCCCATACTAAATAAAATTGAAATCATTTGCTTTTGGCAGATAAAAATAGTAAGCATTTCTGTTGATCCTCCCTAAAATTCAATACCATACTTGGCCAAAGAATAAAAATTGGCATAATAAACAGTCACAAGCACATCAGTATCAACATTTCTTGACAAAATCCGGAAAGCATACAAGACAGAGGACATTTCTTTGGATAAATATTCAATGTGATTAGACCAATTCAGATTACAATTGACATATATTCCTAAGAACCTAGTTGTAGCTCGAAGTTCCACCTGCTGCTCATCCAGGGTTAAATGTGTTGGCATGTCTTTTGTGCCGATGCTGAAAAGTAAACATTCTGTTTTGTTGTCATTTAAAATTAGTTTGTTTTCATTAAAATAGTTTTTCGTCCAGTTTACAACGAGACTACCCCTATCCACCATACACTCACAAGGTCTGCCAGAAATCGTTATGCTTGTATCATCAGCAAAGTTCAATATCTTTTCAGTGGTGTCATCGAGAATTACGTTTTTGATGTTATTAATAAATACAGTGAGTAGAAGTGGACCAAGAATGCTTCCTTGAGGCACCCCAAGATTGACCTCCAGTGTCCCAGACCGCACCGTGCCCACCGAATCTGATAGCTCAACAGACTGTTCTCTTTTGGAAGGATATGAAGCCAACCAGTCTAGTGCACTACCTCTTATGCCATATCTGTGTAGCTTTTCCAACAAAATCCTATGGTTGATGCAGTCAAAGGCACGAGAGAGATCCAAAAAGATCCCACATACAAAATTCCCCCTTTCAATATTTTCAAGCATGTTATTTGTAAATTGGAAAAGGGCAGTATCAGTTGAATGATCCTTAATACAAACATGCTGGTCTACTGAGAAGAAGTTATATTTAACTAAGAAGTTTCTGAGTCGTAAGTTCATCGCACCTTCAAAAATCTTAGAAAAACATGTCAACAGACTGATTGGCCTGTAATTACTAACATCCTTTTTATCGCCTTTTTTAGGTTTAACAATGGCATGTTTTAGGCTATCGGTAAATGTGGCTGTTGTGAAAGACAAATTGATGAGACAAGACAAAGGATGTACAGAGCACAATGCTTAACAACTGAGATGGGTATCTCATCAATTCCTGTACTTTTTTTAGTTTGCATTTTAAATATAAGACTAAATATCTCTTCTGGTGTTTGGAGTATTGCTGCTGTGAAACCCCTATCAATACCAAATCAATACTTGTTTGTTGAGATACAAGTAATGGCGCAATATGTACAAAGAAGTTATTGAAGTCATTGGCAGCAGTATGCAGATCATTAGTGTCAGTCCATGTTTTTTGAAGTACCTGGGATTCCTTTAACGGCCTGCCACATTGGTTTTGATTTATTTTGTGATTTGTTAATCTTATTTCGATAAAATGTTTTTTTGTGTTCTGAAGAGTTTGATTATATAACATATTGACCTAGTTAAATATTGGCTTGTAGTCTGGGTTCTTATGCGCCATTGCTTGATACAATGTTAATTGATGTTTTAAGTTAATAATTTCAGGTTTGTTAAACAGAAATATTCTGCCTGAGCTCTTTTTGACTAGAATTTTTGGAAAACAGATATTAAAGTAGAACATAAATGAATCATAAAATTGCTGAAACCCTGTATTTACATCAGATGCAACAAATACCTCTTGCCAATGTTCTTGGCTCAGATGAGTACAAAACCGCATGATATTTTCTTGACCAAAATCCCTGCAGAAAATTTTAGGGATAGGAACATTTATTTTTAGGTCACAAGCCAATATTTGACCATAATGGTGAGATATATGCATTTCCAATATGCAGCTCTGCCAGTATCCCTGAAAATTTGTAATAATATTATCTAAGCATGATTTTGGGTAATTGGTAACTCTAGTAAAATCATTAATAATAGCAACTGCGTTAAAACTTACGTTAATATTAAGAAAAAATACCGCAGTTGAAAGAAGACCATCTTTGGAAGCTTTTACCATGCTCAAATGATTTATGCTAACGCATTAAAAAAAAAAGTACAGGACGTCAAATGTACCTCTGATATTTTCGAAAAGTGGCCATAAATCTTGAGTGACTCTGTATAGACCGCACAAACCCTATATTGGGAGAATGGCCAAAAAGGCAGAAATCTGAAAATAAAATAATAAACAGGGTGTTTTTACATTTAAAAAAATGTAAATTTGGTTTGTGGAAAACTTATCCCCAAACCTGTACAATCCAAAATAATTTTAGATTATAACTCTCAGCAGACCCTACAACTTTTGTATAAAATTTGTTTTTCAATTCTCACAATATCTGAGCTATTGGACTTAAACGCACTGTTGGACCACCCTATATACGATATATCAAAATGTAAAAATTTTGTAGTGCCGTTTTTCTGTCGGTAAATAACTATAAAATATTTTTTTTTAAATTAATTTAATTGAATAATTTTAATACAAACCTTTTTCATTTGTTTGCACCATTGCACTCACATCAGGAGGCCAAGCTGGAGTGGGACATGTGGAGAAAAGTTCCTCGTACTCAGACGGCGACAGGGCTCTGTCTCTATCCTTATCAAATCTTTCAAAAATATTAGTTAAGAATTGTTGACCACGATACGAAAGCTCCGTTGTGCAACCGGATGGCACTTTAATACTGGAAAATAAAATAGTCGTGTGTTTTAAATGTGACTAACGTTTGAACTAAACAGTTCAAATAAAATAACATACTAACCTAGGATATAAATACTCCTTTGACATGTTTAAATTATCGTTATAGCCAAACTTTCGTAACACAGTCCAGGTAGTCTCGTTTCTCCCCCTTTGAATGAAAAGACTATGCAAATATAAAAACCCTTTTAGCGTGACACTATTTTGGCACACTCCGTCATCTAGGTTTTTCCTTAAAACCGCTTTCACATCATCTAAAACTTGAGGTTGTAGGGGCGCATTAAAACACCGGGATTGGAAGTTATTCAGTTCTATGTCGTTTAAGAGTCCATCACAGTCGATGTCGCATATTTTAAATATCCGTATGAGTGCCTTTTTACAAGCATCAGTCAACTATAAATTAAACATTACATTAGTGATTCAAATTTAGACGAGCTGTACAGGGTGGAATTTCACATTTTGACATGCACTTCTGTCCCGTATTTTTTGTTTTAAAAAAGTTCAAATACAAAACTTAAAGATTTGACGTGGGATATATTTCAGTGGATACGACAAAAAAAACAAAAGGTTCGAAAACTACACAGCTTATGTTTTTTAAATGGAATATGCAACTTTTTTTTACGCTTGCAAAGACATTTTCTTCTTGATTTCAAAAATATATATCATGCTGTAATTTGCTGTAGCCGTTTTTAAATTACTTAGCATTCAACACTGGTAAAACGTTATTTTTTGAAAATAGAAGTAGAAAAATAGATAACGTTAAATGAAACAAAATGAGTATATTCTCAATTACAATATACACTCAATTCGTACATTACGTGGCAGAACAGATCTATTTTCAATTAAAACAAGTTTTAGCAGCTTTTTTGGACAATTTATTAAAACAATACAATCAAATGCCTATGTTTCGACACTAATTAGTGTCATATTCAGTGCTACAAAGAACAAATCACAACATCAGAAAAATGAATGGATTTACAAATTCAAATCATAAACAAAACACATGTATAAAAAATCACAATAATATCTAAACTTATATAAAAACTAGGATTTGTAAAATATATAGAAGTGTAATTGCTGAGCACATTTACTAAAGCTGTAAACGTTTTAAAAGGTTAGAACGAGAACAATTACGAAATGTTAAAGTGCTTATAAAAATGAAAAAAATTATACATATATACATATATATATATATATATATATATATATATATATATATATATATATATATATATATATATATATATATATATATATATATATATATATATATATATATATATATATATATATATATATATATATATATATATATATATATATATATATATATATATATATATATATACATATATAAAAGAATACAAAACTGACCTAGATTATTTTGACTGGAGAGTTCTTATATTGTCGAGTTTTGTATTCTTTTATATATATAATTTTTTTCGTTTTTATAATCACTTTAACGTTTCGTAATTGTTCTTGTACATTTGTTTTGTTTATGATTTGAATTGGTGAACACATACATTTTTCAATTGCACTTTTAAATATGCGTTGAAAAATATTTTTTCTGATGATTTGTTCTTTACAGCCCTGAAGATGACACTAATCAGTGTGGAAACGTAGGCATTTTATTTGAATGTTTTAATAAATTGTCCAAAAAAACTGTAAAACTTGTTTTAATTGAATTCCATTGTGGACGTGAACTAAGAAAATTCCAGATATATTTTGTTTCTTTTACAATTATCCTTGTCTACTTCGATTTTCCTTTTTTACTTATGATTATAATATTAAGTATTTCAAAAACACCTAATGCAAATGTCATATATTTTTGGGATCAGAAAAAAAATACTTTTTCAGAAGTCAAAAAAATATAGGATGCCCAATAAAAAACATAAGCTTGTTTTTTGTCATATCAGTCATACCCCACGTCGTAATTTTTAAGTTTTGCATTGACATTTTTTTTATCTTAAGTTTAGAAAAAAACTGGATAATACCCATGTCAATGAGGACGCGGAGAATTCCCTGAAAATAATATAGTTTAACGCTTCGCTGTATAGAGGTAGTGGCAAACTATAATGTTGTCTGTTTGAGAGTCCAAGTTTCATAAAAGTTGATGTTGCCTGCGATCCTCCCTTAGTAAAGTAAAGTTAAAACCGAGACATGCAAATTATTATGAATTCAAGAACTATAAAGTTAGAAAGTAGTTCAAATTATGTATGATAATATAGTAAATTTAAATAAATGTTGCTATTAACTTTTTGAAATAAACGGGTATGAAAACAAAAAAAAACGTGACACGGTCAAACTACATCAAATATATTATATTTATATTTTAGAATAACTAAACACGCAATTTGTAAAGAAAGGGTTTGGAGATGCTTTTTATATTTAATATATCTTCAAATGACATTATTTCCTGTTATACCGAAAAACAGGGTATCTTAAGGTCTACGCTACGATCGCGGGAGCGGTTGATCAGCCGGGAGGAAGCTATTTTATTATTAGCAAAATAAATTCCCATACTGCAACCGCTTCCTGTCCCTCGTTGGTTTGAATAGACCTTTATAAATAAGGGTCTGCAAGTGCCTCATTTTCAAGATACAGGGTGTTTACATATTAATAACTTTTCCTTTTTTTTTATATACCTTGTACATTTCTAGATAATTTTAAATCAAATCGTTACTATACTCTGTTGAATACCTAGAATCATTTTAAGATATTCTTCAGCTTTACTTTACTTTATATGTGTATTATACTATAGTTATTCATTATTTATAAAAACTAACAGTGTTTAAAAAAGTTAAATATAAAAAAACCGTTCTTAATAACAATAATATTTTTAAGAAAGGTTTTTTCCTAGATTAGTATAAATTAAAAAAAGTGGCAATCGAAGGACTATGGAAAAATTTAAATGGTCTATAGAATGCCCAGGCATCATAAGTAGTTAAACCAAAATATTTTTTATTTTGAAGTTTTTTACTATAAATATAGAGAACTATAAAAAAATAATAATAAAAACCTATTTCGTCCAGCCATTTTCCAAAATTGCTTAAGCAGCATTTACTTTGGGAACATAAAATTTCAACTGTAGAAATAGCTGTCGGGTATCTGGAACAAACTCTATCTAGAATATTTAGGGGATATTTTAATATCTTATTTTACATTACACTCTCTGTATAATGTATCTCGAAAACGAAACGTTTGCAGATCCTGTATATATGAACTTATTTTCTTATTTTTATAACAAGTCATTTTTGGACATGAATTAAACTACACCCTGTATACTGTAGAAAGAAATACAGCTTTACGATTTACATCTATGGTAAGTAATTTATTTTACGTCTTCCAGCACTGTACAAACAAAATAAATTACACTTTCTGGTCTTACTGTTTGCCTATTCACTAACACCAATTTGCTGTTTATTCGTAAGTTCTTTTTTTTGCACTTAAAATTTCGACCAGGCCTTAGGTTCCGAAAAACTACAAACATGAAAATTAAAGTAGAAAAGTGCACTTCGCATTGTTGGACATACCATTTGTCGGGAATCATTTTTTTCAAAAAGAGCTGAATTCGACATATGTTCTATTGGGCCACGAAATTACTACATTTTTAGGAATGTATAAGTCATACGCCGTCAAATCGTATCTTCCTTATTATTCATAATTAAAATCTTTCTTTCAGCTAAATAATCAGTAAAATACGCCCGTCATTATAACACATTGTAAATACGTATCAGCTTCATGGAACACTGTCATGCCGCTAGGGTACCAGTACATATAGGAAAGGTAATAACAGGTGGTATATTGATATATACCAATTGGGACAAGTTCCATTTCCCCTTAACCTAACTCTTCGTTTGTGCAATTATTTTTTAAATGTTTCCTGTTATAATCACATTTAATATACATGAAAAAAATTTAATTTTAACAATATTTGTTTTCATTTTTGTTCTTTTTGAATTAACTTTGTTACTGTCCAGGGATGATTTTTTGAAATATTGAGTCGACTGAATTTTCATAGTTTTGTAGACTAAAATGTCAACAATTGCATGGTTGAAATATTTTACAGGAATTTCAAATAAAGCGCCTATCGATAGGCACTAATGATTGTTTAAGGACGAAAGCTCTTTTACTTACTAAAGAATAACACATAATACTTAATATAGAGTTTTTTCTCTGTACACGACCAACAGGTGTATATAATGCTTCTTCATTCTTATCAAAAAAGGCTTATTCGCTACTTGAAGTATTAGACCACATTATGACTTTAGAACGTAGGAATTCTAAAGCAAATTAGTTAATATGAAATGCATAACTTAACATAGTACCGCACATTTATTTTTATTATTATTCTTATTTCAATTTAATTTTAATATATTTTTACTTACTTATATTTAATTTTAATTTTCTTAAACTTTGTTTCATTTACTGTTAATTTTCGTAGGTACTAATTTTTGTTCTTTCTGTACTATTTTTAACCCAGTTAAAAAAAAAGTTCTGTTTTTGTGTGTGTGTGTGTGTGTGTGTCCGCGATTTTCTTTGCAACTACTTAACGGATTTGAGTGGGGTTTCCACCTTGTTATAAAGAAACATTCTAGGATGGTTATAGTACTAAAAATAGCTAGCTAAGTTATAAAAGGCATAGCTCTTATAATAATATGCAGCAAC
Organism: Kuschelorhynchus macadamiae; assembly: GCA_030620095.1. NCBI lineage: Eukaryota > Metazoa > Arthropoda > Insecta > Coleoptera > Curculionidae > Kuschelorhynchus > Kuschelorhynchus macadamiae. The sequence continues at coordinate 2,198,911 of JAUTXW010000536.1, read as the reverse complement.
AGAAACGTGCGCAAAAACAGGAATATCTAACAAACTACTTTAATTACAAAAGGCAACGATAATAAATAATGAAGCTGTGTTGGTGAATGTTAAAAGGCAATATACAGTTGAAGTGAATATTCACACTGCCTCCTTTCAAATTCAAATCAGTTTTAAAAAAATCATAAAATTTGAACATTTTTAAGCGCCGGGCCCTTGATATAGTTAAGAAATAGTGCAGATTATACAAAAATTCGTAAGTACCTATTTGTTTAAAAAAATTTAAAGTAACTAAAAGTAAACTTAAAAAATAAATAAAAAAATAAGTTGAAAATCAAAAAAAGAAATGTAAAAATTATAAAAAAAAACAACAAAAATAAACATAAAATATTTCATTTTTAACGACTTTAAAAATTTTATTTAGGAAGTCGGCATCAAACTAAAAACTAGTAATAAATAGATATTTCTTAACAATATTATGTCTTCAAAAAAGTATATGTTCTGAAGCAACTAAAGTCAAATGCATGGCTTTCCTTAGTCTCATAATCAAATAGTTGTTTAAAATGTTTTTTTTTTCAGAGCTTTTTCTTAAGTAGACATTATTTCCTTTTATCTAGCTATATCAACCATGCTTGTTTAGATTTTAAATGGATTTTTTTATTTTAATTTTAATGGGGGTAGTCGCAAAACTCTTCTTCTAGTATATTATAATGTATTTTATTATTTTGTAAATTCTTCGATACAATTTCATTATCATTGCTTCCGTATAAGTAAATAATTTATAATAATTTTGGAATATTGCTCTATGACATGGTGAAAACCACATTCACATATGTTCAGTAGTTGCAGAGAAATAGAGGATATGCCCACATACATACCGGTTCAAATTAGAACCTCCTTTTTTTGAAGTCGGTTAATAAACAATCTATCTTAGCGAAAAACATTGATTAGAAGAAGGAACTCGAAAACATGGCCAAATTAAAAGTTTTAGAATATCCTATCTGTTTTATAAAATTTATATGTAATATTTTTATTATACATATATCATTAATCCATTACAAAAATTATTGCTGAAGACGAAAATGATTAGTTAAAAAATAAACACCATTTGCATCCAGGAAACTCAAACCTGAAACAAAACAAAAAACAGAATTCCCTTTGCGGAACCCTTCTGACAGTCTCGTAAACTTCGAGATTTTTTGACTAATTGAAAACTCGTATTCTGTAGATCGGGAGACGTTTTGCTAATTGTTACAACGTTTTGCCTTTATTTGCAAATTTCCATGAGATGCCAAGACTAATTATTAAAAAAATGCATTAAAAAAATCTGACTGCTGTCAACACGGGTGAATTTCAAAACTACTTGTTTATGCTAATATTTTTGCAAAACTCTGAATATATTTCATTTGAAAATAGTTATTCTACACAGACCACATAATTTTGTACATACTTTTTTATGCCTCGTACACTATAACGCAGATAGCTTTAAAAATGCAAAAACGACGAGAGATGTACCTCAAAGTTATTAAATGCCATACAAATAATAAATATAACAAAAAAGACTATGCCAGAGTCGCAAGTGAAACTTAATCTTTTTATGAGGAAAAAAATTAACCTCAATAATAAAACTAACAGGAATACGTGATAAAATTATTTCCAAAGATGGGCCTGATGTTGGTGATACCCGAGTGAGTACAGAAAACAGATATGAAATCAAATCCCTTCTTAATAATCCAGTATCTGAAAAGTCAAACCTCAGGAAAATTAGGAAGCAAATCATGTTTTACTTCCCAAATACAAGTGAAGTAAAAAAAAATCGCCCTCCGAGAATTTTACATTTCAGGCACTCTAATGCCGAAAAACATGTTTTCCCAATTCCGTCGGTCTGTCTGTTTGTCTATCCGTTCGTGGATAGAAAAAAAACTACTTACCAAATTGACTTCAAATTTTGGTCAAAAATTAAGGGCCATAGGGGATGGCCACATTTTGGTAAAAATCCAATATGACAAAACAAAATGGCGACTTAGTAAACTATTACAAAAATCTGCCCGAAAAAAAACTACCTATTAAATTCATTTCAAATTTTGTGAAAGAATTAATTGTGGTATAAAATGAACTGGTACGAATTCAAGATGAAGGAACAAAATTACAGCCAAATACAATCTTTGTATCGTGAAAAAAAATCACCCTAGAATGTTTTATATATCTTCACGTTTTAGCGCCCCTTTTCACAATTTCGTCGGTCTGTCTATCATATCGCAGCGTAGCTAAAAAACTACTTACCCCATTGCTTCAAATCTTTGTCAAAAATTAAGGTTCATATATGGATGAGCTGGCAACATTTTGGTGTTTAGTGTTTTTGAACAAAAATCATGTGTTACATCAGAACGAACTGGTAATATTTTGGTACAAATCAAAGGCAAAACAAAATGGATGTCTAATAAAATATTTAAAAAATCAGCCTGGAAAATTACTTATTAGATTAATTTCAATTTGTGTGCAAGCATTAATTACGACATAAAGATAAAATGGTAATATTGCGGTATGAATCCAAGGTGACTAAAAAAATGGTAAATAAGATGTTTAAAGAAACAATATAAAAAATTTTCTCATTTAGTTAATTGACTTCAAATTTATATAAACTGTTACGAATTCAACATGACGGAACAATATAGCAGTCTTAAAAAAAATCAGTGTAAAAATTGCTTAATTACTTTAATTTAAATTACGTCCAAAAATCAAGTGTGGCATATGTAGAGACTGGTGGAACAAATTGGCATTCAATTAAAATATTTGAATAGCCAGTATATATGTATTACTAAATGACTATATGCGGATTTAAACTGGGTCACCCCTCACTATTCCTAATAAAAAGAAGAAATCATAAAGAGAGAAGTTTCAGGTTTCTAAATCTCTGTACCGCCCCTTCCTGCGATAGTTCCTAGTCAATGAGATACGATATCGAGAAGGAAGCGCAAAGTCAGTAGGTAATCAACAATAATAGTATTGTCAAAACAATTCCCGAAAAACTGCCTGACGACCTTGCTGCCGGGTACCCGTTGCTCGACCTATAATGCAACTAGGTAATATTAAAGGGTGGCTTAGAAATCAGTTAATCAGGAGTGGTACTTTAAAAATATCCTGTATATATTTTTTTTACTGCATGTCTTTTTTAATCATTGTCACATATTTTAACAATTTTTGACAATCAAAACCCCAAAAACTTGTTGGCGAATTCATTCTACCTTTGCATGATTACTACAGAGGTCGAGAAGTATCGTGCCTAATTTAAATTATTCTCTCTTATAATTTTCGACATACCTGAGTCCCAAACCGAGGTAATTTGGGACACCATGTATTTGGTGAACTCCTCAAAAATTCTTTTGGCAACATTTTTATGAAACTTAAACCCTCAAATAAACATCTCAATTAATCAGTGACTATCCTATATATATATATATATATATATATATATATATATATATATATATATATATATATATATATATATATATATATATATATATATATATATATATTATTCTCCTGGGGCCCACAACCAGGACTTTGTATTCATCGATGCATGTCTGATAATTTAATGAGAACTGGTTCACCGTAAAAAGAAGTGCAATCTAGATTATCAGACACTCTTGTTGGTAAATGGTATCAAACCAAACTCTTTTAATTTTTTTAATATCCTATTTTTAAAGCTGGTTTTTTAGTATAATGTGGATGTACTTGAAGCTTGTAAAATTAAAAAAAAAATGTATATCCTAAGCTGTAAATTATTTCTTCAACTAAGAAAAAACACAAAATTATGCAAATCATCTCAAATCAAGCAAATGTGGTCTCATAATGTTAAAAACAAATGCAATTTTAAATTTGCGTTTAAACACCCTTACCAGTGTCCATGGCGATTAAATTTGAGTATGGGATATGGCTATATAAAAAGTGTAGTAGAATTTTAAAACCAATAACATTCACATACGAAGGAAGTATTATAATCGTAAAAATATCACCCTCTACAATAAATTGCTAAAAAAATTATTACTCAAAAACTACTTACATAATTTATCTCAAATCACAAAAATCAAGTATGACCTAGAAATGAACTGGTAAAATTGTAGTACAAATTCAAGACGACAGCTTAATAAAATATTTTAAAAAATCAGCTTGAAAAAACTAGTTATTAAATTGATTTCCTAATTTTGCGCAAGAATTAAGTGTGATATAGAGATGAACTGGTAAAACTTTGGTACGAATTCAAGATGGCGGCCAAATAAAATGTTTGTCATTTAGGGTTTTAGGGTCCCTAGATGCCAAAACATCGTTTCTCAATCCCGACGGTATCTCTGTCGGTCTGTCTGTTAGCGACATAGCTAAAAAACTACTTACCCGATTAACTTTTTGGTAAAAATCTCCAATATGGTGGAACAAAATAAATTAGTGAAATGTTAATTTATCTCAAAAAAATCAAGTGTTACATAGGAGTGAACTGTTAATATTTTAATATGAATCAAAGATGGCAAAAAAAAAATGGCGGCCTAACAAAATATTTTAAAAAACAGCATAAGAAAATGATGGTGGGATATAGAGATAAAATGTAAAATTGTGACACGAATTCAAGATGGCGGAACAAAATGACGGTTAAATGAAATATTTAAAAAATCAACTTAGAAACTCTGTTATTCAGTTGATTTTAAAATTTTCACAAAAATTAGATGTGATAGAGAGATACACTTTGGCATGAATTCATCAAGATGGAACAAAATGGTGGTATATTTAATTTTTTAAAAATCAGTGTAAAGTGTAAAGAAACTGATAAAATATTGGAACGAAGTCAATATGGTGGAACAAAATGGCGCCCAATAAAAAATATCTGGAATATATATATATATATATATATATATATATATATATATATATATATGTTTACTAAATAACTATGTGCGGAACTAAATTAGGTCACACTTCACTATTCCTAACGAAAGGAAAGATTGATTACAAGGGAAATTCTGGGTAAAAAGAATGATATTTATCTTTCTTCTCTATATCACACTGATGCTTCCAGTGCGCGCACGCGGTCTAATTTAAACGAGAAGTATACATTTAACTGCATTAAATTAAATTTGTCTAGTGTAGCGATGAGCCCACAGATCTAATAAGTTAATAAAGATTGATCCCACTTTTTAGAAGTTCCATTTATTAAAACTTTGGTTGGGACTCACCTCCACTTCTGATATTGAATTTGTATTTTTAACATTAAAATTAACTAACACCAAGAAAGTCAGGCAAGTGCGTATATAGCTTGGAATTATACGAGGGGTAATTTATAGGTTTTTCATATATTAAATATATCTGACGACCAAAATAAAAAAAAACATGTAGGCACTTTCACACAGCACACAGGCTATATATACCATTCTTCATACAATGTAATATTATATGACTTCAATGTTCAAAGTCCGCGGACGTAAATTTTAAATAATTTTGTCATATGGGGGGGTAATTACACCCGTTACCCCCCCACCCTTGTATACGCGCCTGAAGTCAGGTCAATATGTCATAATTAACCATGTATCAGTTTATCAGATGCGGAGCAGTAGAATCACAATTTGATTGTAAACTCCAGGAATAATATTTGTGCGCCATAAAAATAATGTACTAAAAACTTACATCGGCCTTTTCAACTGAATATATTGGTGAAGTGGGATGCAGTACAGCCTTTTGGGCATAATAAAACATTTCTGATATGTTTTTTAACGTTTTTGCTGAGCATTCTATACAGGTTTCAATTTCAGAGAATTCTTCCATTATTTCATAAATGCCCTAGAAAAAGAAAGTATCACCTATAATAAAAATATTGTCTTTTAAAATAAAAACTCAAATTTTGCACATTAACAAAAAGCCTAAAGAATATACAGAGTGTCCTGAAATTAAGGTTCAATATTTTTACAGAGTAATCTATGTCATAAAAGAAGACTAAAATGTCATGTAAACATATATTGAAAACTGCATTGCTACCCCAGCCTCTCTAAAGATGATTTTTCCTAAATATTTTCGATATGCTTAAAGTCTAGATTATGCAATTTGGGGTATTTTGGAAATTTTTATAGCTTGAGTTGAATCCTGAAGTCAGGGCTGTTACACTTCACTAATTACGTAATGTATCACTTTTAATGTTTTCCCGATGCGTAAAAAGCATCGCCCAAATGCCCGATTAATTCACAAAATTTGATTTACCATTTAGATAAATAATTAACAGTTTTAAGGACCTCTCTTGCTTAACCGTGTGATTAATTACATAACCTGATGCTTAGACCTGACAGGGATCCACCGTTGTCACAAAATGTCTTTAGTGAAAACAAAAAATATTGGAATTAAATAGTTATTTGTTTTACTAGGCAGAAAAGTGCAAGATTTAATGCGGCGGCTGGTCTTTCAGGAAAACAGTCAAGGCATTAAATCTGCTTTTCGGCAGTGTGAAACATAAATTTTCTTCTTAATGAATTAAAAGTTTCTGGAGAAGGCAAAACCATCAAAATTGTATTATTTTTATATTTAAACCTTTATCAAAATAATTATATTGTGTTTACCTGTTGTCACTGTCAATTTTGACTACATTTTGATTTCCATGATTACCTGAACGCTGCATAACAATGAAAGTTTTCACTGCCTAGTAAAAATACACCATTTGGACCTGTCAATTGTCATTAAAAAGCCACTTTTTTTAATGTCATTTGGTGAAAAATACATCTTTTAAAACGCTTAGACAATACATGTCATTGATTATGACACCTGGTGCTTACCTGGCACCGATCTATCTCTGTAAAAAGCATGCTGCCCTTTTAAATACTTTCCATAAAATGTAATATAATTATTATAACAAAACAACAAGACATACATTTTACATATCCTAATCTAATTTTGTACAATTTTAGTAAGTATTTCTTGCTCAATTTTGTGTACCATATGAACGTAATTATAATAAAACATAATAACAAATAAATTGTGTCAAACATGACATCGGAAAAGAAAATATTCTACTTATATGGGATCTTTTGCTATTTCAATATATGAGGTAGCAAATTAAAAAAAATAAATTTTTTCTCTAAAAACATTTTACATGTTTTCCATATAATTTTCGTTCTTTTTTATTTGCTTTTAAGACTAACTTGTGTATGTAAATATTTTCAAATGTAAATAAAAACGTTGAAATTTATTTTTAGTTTTTGTGTAAGCCTTATACTATGGGCTTTTATTGAGGATTGGTAATAGTAGTACTTAGAGAATAGACTAGTTCTACTCATTGCAAAACATGTAATATAACAGTGATAATATATTTAACACGTATTGTACCTAAAGACTTGAATAATTGTGGAAAAAAGAAGATTGGCCTTAGAATCGGAAGAAAAAAACACTCTTTAATTGTTATTTCTATAAAAACACACAAAGCCCCGAAAAATTTAAAAGTAAATGAAGAAGTCTACTAAAAAAAATAGCATTTTCTAAATGTTATTACGACTGGCAGATCAACTACAAAATATAAGAATAAATAAAGAGGCGATAGTTACTTCTATGAAATATATATGGATTATCACTACTAGGTAATTTAAATAGAATAATAATTTCCATATCATGCCCAATAGGAGCAAGTTTTGGGCTGCCTGATATAATTTGATAATTAAAGTTATTATAATTCTTTATAGCACAGGTAAAAAATAATTCTTTCAATACCTTGTAATCTACAGTATTTTTTCATATTTAAAATCTCTGACAAGTTCTGCATTGAATGAAGTTATGAAACTTATGAAAGAGAAAAGAAAGGAAATTAATATAATATATTTGATTTTTTGTTTGTTTGAAAGTGGTAGGTAATGTGACATCATTAAAAGAATTTATTTAAACTTTCATTACCTTCACGTTCATTTATCACATTTCAATTGATAAGGAGCAAAGATACACCTCTACTGAAATGTTATAAATAATAACAAAGATAATCGAAGTACAAGCAAATTATTTTACTAATTTTAATTTGTTTTACTTGTTTATTATCTATTTTGCTGTTTTGGAGATAAAAATATAGTTTTCTCCAAAGCCAGTGTTCTTCGGAAACATTACCGCTTTTTAACTTAATAATATCATACTTCCAGCAACTCAAAATATGTCACTAATTTACCTACGAGTCCGCCTGGCCAAAATCTTAGTAATTACTGCAATCTCTGTATGTTTTTCGAGAAGTGCGATGCCACCAATTTTCAATGCATTAAAATTAGTTTTACAATATAGGGGATTTCTTTGTAAACAAATCTTAATACTGATTTAAATAAAAGTTACACTGACTACTTACATCAATAGTGGAATACTCAACAAGATCAATTTTATTCCCTACCAGTACAACAGGACACTGTGTATCCGGGTAATTTTGCCTTATCAGTGGCATCCAATATGAAGATATCCTAAAACATAAACAAAAATAAAACATAATTCAGATCAGGTTTTTTTTTCTAAAACCATATTATGGACAAATTGAGCAGACACATGAAAACACATACTATTTTATTCATCCTCATCGCTAATGAAAAACAGTGACTGTAACATGAAGTTCTCTAAAGGCTGCAAAGGAGGGAATTGAGTTAATACAGCAAGTCACTATGTTTTCTTGCAAACAGAGTGCTTTTAAATATTACAAGACTTATAAGGTTGTTTTCTCTCTTAAGGACATGGAAATAGTAAATGCCAATATGGAAAGTGTCAGGTTTCTGGGAGTGCAGATTGCTCCACTGGCATGCACACAATGATGGGGTTGCAGCCAGGTAATATTTATAATATTTTGTGGAGACCTCAAATAAAAAGGATTTTTGCATTCACAAGGCAGCAATTAGGACTTTGGTGGAACTCTATTTCCATGATGACTGCAAACATACATTTAGGAGGTTGGACATAGTGACAGTTATTTTAATGTACATTCTTCTGGAGAATTTACTGTTTTTGAAAAAAAAATAGGGATCAATTTAGAGTACACGGAGAAGTTCACTAACAGAACACTAAAAGGGACAAACTGATACCACTTTAACATTGATTATTCAGAAGGCAGGATGACCCAAGATATCTAGCTATAAAAATTTTCAATAAATTACCCAGTGTAATACTTGAATTACATTTTTTGCAATTCAAAAGGAGAGTAAAAAACTTGCTAGTTTAATTCATTTAATGAATTCACTAATTTTAAATTTGATTTGATTAAACAGTAGCTTGAGGTTCTTGTATGGATATCTCATATTTTTTTCCACAGTTTTACTCAGAAAATGGTGCAAACTCAATTTGTTCTTATTCGGGAAGCCTTAAATTAATAGAAAGAACTTCTAGTTTTCACTAATTTAATTAAAATCCTAGATTGATTATCCAAGAAAAGAAGACAATCTTAGAATCAACATCAGAACCATTACCAGACCATTCTATTACTAAAAGCTTTTTATACCAAAGTTTCGAAACTACCTAACGATATCAATGGGCATCACAAAATAAAACAGCTAAAATAAGAATAATGTAACATTAAATTAAACAATCACAAGTGGTTGTCAGAAAATTCCTGTAAACTGTAAAATGATTTTTCTATTAAAATACTTTTAAATAATTTCTAAATAATTTAGTGCTTGTTATTTCTTATATACCTATTATATATCCTAAGCCCCACAAAGAGAAATGAGCTTTTGGTGAACGCTGACTTAGGAATAGGTAAAGGTATATATTATCAGAATTCCTTGTTTCATATCGATGACCCATTTATATGCTCTTGAATCGCATGTGAATAAGGGATACAGATTCCAGTACAAAGTAAAGCAAGATTTTTTTGTTGACAAAATAAAGGCCTACAATAATCTCTAACTTTGACCTGACATACTTACATAGTGAATTGCTCTTTTGCCAAAAAAAAACTGAATTAAATTGATACTAGGAGCAAAATCTCCAGAACAGAATACCATATCTAAAATGGGTTTCAACCAAACTGAAGTAAACATTTCTAGCCATGTCACTTCCTAGCTCATCTGAAACTATGCAAACTGTAGCAACCTGAACCCAACTTGGCATTAAATGCCAAAATGTGATCACTAAATTTTAGCTTGTCATTCTAAACAGATACCACAAGAATTCTTGTTAAAAATGTGTATATAAGTCTCATCTATTTCAAATTTGGAAGTTATTATATTAGTCTTGTAAATATTAAAACAAAAGAATTAGCCTCATACCAAGAATGAATACTCTGGTCATCAGCAGACACACTACTCATTAAAGTTTGTTCTATAGTTTTATGTTAGTCCTAGTAAGTTGTTTTTTAGTCCACATCTTTAAATTAAATGAAAATTTTTTATTTTTATAAATTATATTTTATTATTGACTAATTTTTAAGTTTTATATTTGTAATTAGGCTTCCCTATTTATATTTAAAAAATATATAAACAAATAAATAGATACAATATCTTTCAGTAGCATATCACATTGTTGCCTCAATTCTCACCATAATGCATAAATTGCATTTCTACATAAGTAGAGATGTTCATGCCATAAATATCAAAAAATCAAGAAAGACAAAAAAGTGTATTTGAAATACCAACCTTTCAATAGATTCATCATCATCTACAGCATAAACAATGCATACGACACTAGCCCGTCTTATGTGTTCATTCAGTTCTGCTTCACTTTGTTCGGCAGTTGAATAATCCACAATATTTGTAGGAACCTGTTCTGGTGTGACATCTGCAGGTATTGTAATTTCTTCTGCTTTTGATGGAACATTTTCAGGAAATTCTTCACTTACCAATGAGAGAATAAGAGAAGTCTTTCCAACTCCTCTATCTCCTACAAGCAGTATTCTGACTGTGCGTTTTGAATGAGGTTTAATAACCATTTTTCTGTAAAAAAAATATATCATTCTTATACCAAATCTTAACTAGAATTAAAAATTATTTAATTAAATTAAATATAAAATTAAATAAATAAATCAATATTTGTGAGAAATAGCTTTAAAATTGTAATCTGCCAGAATTAACTATTTTGGAATGGAATCAGGTGATGATTATAACTACCCTGCTGTGGACTGCTTAACAGGAGCTATGTCTTATGTGAGCCTGAACGAAGTATAAAGGATTTTCAATTCAAATAATGTTTTTAGACCTTGTGTATTTCAGGGTTGATACCTGTGATAAAAGTGTTCCCTTAAAGTGTGATGAGGTAATAGAAGATTTTAAAAATTGTGATTATGTATGTCTTAACAATAATTATTTACTAAATGTTCATTGAGACTTTTAAATGACTGCTTAAAATTGTTTGTCCAAAAAAATATATATAAAAGTATATTTAAGTTGCCCATGTGGTATTTTTCCGAATTTAAGGAATATATATTAAAAAAGAAAAAGTACATAAATTGTATAATTATTATTATATATTGTTATCTCAAGTCTGGGTTCCTACTAGGAACTGGTTATTCCATTAATGAACTTAAAATAAAACTCAGGTCGAAGTATCTTCAGTCTTCCAGACTGTTTAATCTACATAAGGTCATTACCTGTTGTAACTCTAACTATTTGCGCCAATCTAAATGCAGATATTTGAGAAATGTAGTGAGTATACATTAAATAGGAGTCTTACAACTCTCATAACAAGGATGCAGATATTTGAGAAATTTAGTCTGTATACATTCAATAGGAGTCTTACGACTCTCATCACTGAGCAATACTTTAATACTTATCGAACATAGACACAATTGATCAACACAGTTCAGATCTCTAAAATCCCCAGACATTCTGATTAAAAGTCCAAGCATTTGGTTAGGCTTATTAAGCATGCAATTATAATGATTTGTAAATCGACCCCTATTGTCCAACAGCACACCCAAACCTTTCACTACTGTAACCCTTTGCTGGGCTTCATTTGTTGCAAGTAAAAATTATATATGAGCACTTAGTTACATTTAGTTTAAGATTATTTTTAATGCACCACCAAGTCTACATGTAACATTGTACAATCTGAAGTTGATCCAATGCTCCTAAATACTTCATATCATCAGCAAAAACCACGATTTTCTTAAATCTCTCTAACCTATATTACTTATGAGCAGCAAAAAAGCTTCAAGCTGAAATGTGACCCCTGTATGGCTCTGAAACTGCACGAAACTCTGACAAAAGGAAACTGTTCAATTGCACCTGCATTTTTATTCTCCTCATCAGTTATGAAGAGATATATGTAATAGTAAATATTATACAAAAATATTGAGCAAATAATATGACAATAATATCTACTATTTTATTTTTCCTCTTGCACAACCTTCACATGTAGCTATATTGGGGGAGAAAATAATATATTTATATGATTTATATGGGTTAATTATACTGAAGTAACCTGTAATAATAAATATTATAAAATATTGATCAAGTAATATGACAACAATATTCACCTCCCCTCCCTTTCTCTTCCCCTCTGGTATTTTAACTTTATTTTCATTTTTATTGATAACTAGGTAAAATAGAAAAAAAAATATTTTAACACGTGAATTAAATATCATTTTGAAAGCAATTTTTTATCAATCGTCTTATCATCAAGGAGGTGAAAAAGCAGAATATGCTGTATAATAATAGTCATAAAACCAATAAAACTCCAGACATTAAATATCCAAAAACACTTACATATATGAAACTGACTTTAGTATCTTTAATTATTATCATTAGATGTACATTATGACATAAGTAGCCCAACTCTAAAGTATCATTCAGTTATCAGAAACAGTTGTCATATGTACTACTTAAACGATCATAAATTAAATATAGATTCATAAGTTGCCTCTCTTTACTTAAGTGATGCAGTAAGATACATAGCAACCTAATTAAACTGTAAATAAAATAAGTTAAAATTTTTGAAAAAACCAGTCGTAATAGGATTATAAAAAGTTTTCGGTAATTCTCAAATATACATGTTCTGATTTTTTATGATTTTTTAAACTATGATCATTAAAATTGATAAGGCCTCAAGATTACCCCTTTTTAGAAAAGTTAATATGGCAAGCCATTAATCTCCTAACAAAATTTTATTTATAAAAATTATATAACATGTTACACAATTGCTCCTGTAACATCATAGAGATTTTATTAGCGTATTGTTTATCCTTATACCTACCATACATACTGTGCTGAAAAGGGCCCACTTTTATAGAATATTTTATTAATATTCGATTTGGGTAATAAAACTATAGAATGATTATAAAATTCATATGAACATCTTTAAAAAATGTTAATAAAATTGTTTTATAGCCAAGACTCAATATGTGTAATAACTCAACTTTAATTCGACTAGACACCTTTATAAAAGTATTTTATAACTATTGTATATGCGACCCGTCTCTTCTGAAAACATTTATATCACAGGAAAGGAATCATTTGTTAGCAATTTTATAACTCTCTATAAAATAAAGAGACTCAACAAAACCTTAAAAGAACATTTTTTAACAGTGAATTGAGCAATAAAATTATTGTTTAGAGAATAAATTTACAACTGACATACATATTGTGGTTAATATTATTATTACTATGAAGAAACAAATCCATAACAGCGGTACATTATTACAAACTTAACTATGAATAATTCTATAGCGTACAATGTGAAAATATCTATTGCGACGCAAAAATTTCTTTCAATATACCTATATATTTATAATAAAAAATTAAAGTGCTTCAATTTTGAAATCTTAACAATTTTTTTTTTATTTTTTCACAAATATTTCCAAATAGTAAATTTAGAAACAATAATGGAATAATTTATTGTTGAAAAACAAAAAACAATCAATTTTTGCATCATAATACTTGGTATTTTGGTACTTATTTTATACTACTAGAGATACAATCCTAATGCTGTCATAACAGAAAAAAAGACCTTAACAAAAACATGGCGATTAATAATAAAACAGGTCATTCCCATTTAACAATTGTATAATGTTCCTTAAACAAACTCTATAAAGTAATTTTTAAAGATGGATTTTGACTGCTTTTGAATGTTACCACAGTCGTTCTATACCCATATGTTGTTTCAGAAAATATATACATTTTTTTATTTTATTTATTATTATATTTATTTTGATCGAATGACAGATTAATCTCTTTTGAATTCAACATCTTGTTCGCATTCAGGTAACACTCTTACATAAACAAAGTATATGCCAGGGCAAAGTATTAAGAAACAACTGACAGCCATTTTGGAAAAAAAATTAAAGGCCCTTACTTCTCTCATAAATGTGATGAAATCCTTGTTTCACCCATTTATCAATATTTTGGATTGTCATTAAATTTGCATCCAATCTCGAGGGATTGCTAAACAAAATCAGTGAAGGTATAAAATAAATATATTATGTTCCCTGTCACAATAAATAGCCTATTACTTGGACCCCTAAATGTAAAATTTTGTACTGGTTAAACCAAATTTGTTATACCCTGTATACATTTCTGTTATTATGTTCCTGTCAACAAATATAAATTTATTTATTCATGATTTCATACTCTACAGAGATCTCTCCAAATGGTATAAATGATTTCCTAAAGGCTACAATAAAACTAATAATAGGAACTATCATTAAGCAAGCACACATTTACAATTTAAAATCTAAAAAAACTAAAACATTGCTTTTAAATGATTGTTGAGAATTATAAAAAAATGTTATAATATGAAAAGTTATTGTTGAAATTTTTCATCCCCATCCACGGATGATATCGCAAACGCGTTTTCTTGTCACTTACAAGCCTGCTATTCTAATTACACTGACAGCGACCTTTCGAACATACAGCCAGTAAAGTTTGCCACCAACTTATCAATGCATAGTTTTACCATCTCAGAAATAAGCGAAAAGATATCTCAACTCGATGTGTCAAAAAAAGCGGGTCCTGATGACTCGTCCCCACTTTTCATTAAAAATTGCTGCCAGTCACTTGCAGGTCCATTATGTAGTGTTTCAGAAATCTCTAGACGATGGTCACTTTCCAGCAATTTGGAAAAATTCCAGCCTCCAACCTATTTTTAAGTCAGGTGATAGAACAAATATCGAAAATTACCGTGGAATATTGATTCTTTCATGTATTCCAAAGTTGTTGGAAGCCATCATAACAGATCAGATCTTCAATACTTTTAAACACTACATCATTCCCGAACAGCTCAACGGCAACCAACTTAGGCGTATACCATAACTTCTTAGTTTCCTCGGTAGAGGCTGGCAAACAAGTGGATACTATATACACAGACCTTCAATAGTGTATGTCATCCACTTCTTATTAAAAAGCTGTCTGACATTGGTATTTCTGGACAACACCTTAAATTCATTAAATCATACTTGTCTGAGCATCGACAACATGTAACTATTTATGGCTCTACATCCTATGAAATAAACGTAACTTCCGGCGTCCCTCAAGGATCCCATATTGGACCTGTGCTATTTTTGTTGCTTATCAATGATGTCCTCTCCTGTTTTCAAACATCCCACTGTCTCTTGTATGCGGACGACCTCAAATTTTATAATATCGTCAGTCCTGATTTGAATGGTTTACAAATGGATTTAAATAATTATACTGGAATACTGCTCCGTTATATAGTCACTACATTATGCTTGTCACATAAACAGACTCGAAAGAGTGCAGAATAAATTTGCACAATACCTGCTATACAAGCTTCACTTCCCTGACTCTAATCTTACCTATGAGACTAAACTTTTGCTTTGTGGGTACAAAAGTCTGGAGGGTCGGCGTAAAGATGTTCTTTTACTTTTTCTGCACAAGCTTATTAAGGGCACAATAGACTGTGGTGTTTTACTTAGTTTAGTTCACTTTTTAGTTCCAAATAGGCATACCAGACAGGTTCAATTATTTTTTTGAGTATACCCATAGAACCAACTATGACCGAAGCGCCTTTGTGTATTGTTTGGTTTCAAAGTATAATAGGTATTATGCAGATTATGATCTTTTTCATTCGAGTCCTTTATCTCTAAAAAACACTTTGTGTCTAAGACACTAATTTATGTTGTTTGTGCTTTACATGATTTTTTTCCTTCTTTTTTTACATTATTTATTCTGTTTGTTAATATATATTCTTATGTGTTTCCATCTTTGTCTACATATATATTTAATAATCACTTGTTTTATTGTTTTCATATTTATAAATTATGCAGTTTATATGATTTGTCATATATTGTTTCTTTGTGTTTTTATATATTGACCACACTGAACTTTTTATTTTCCTTTACTATTTAACCTAAAGTGATTGTGAGATAAAAATGTTATTTTTTAAAGATTTATTGTGACTACCATTTGGAGTTTGTCAATCTGTGGTGTATTGATAAATAAATAAAACTTTAAAAGCTATAGTTAGTTCTGTGGAGTGTTTCCGGGAATAAGTCCCTGTTTCTATGGAGGTTGCGAAAATTAATGTTACAAAGCAACTCCGGACAATTACTATTACCACTGACAACTTTGTAGAGAAAAGAGATCATGATGGCATTCTCTCAAAGTTTCATTTATATAACCAATAAAAGTTTCAAGTAATATACAAAATATCTCCTTTATTCCCGTTTTTTCAACCTGACAGTACTGTCTCAGTATATTGTAGTTTGAGTATTTCCATGCAGAGAGCATAGTGCATCGTTCCAGTCATTAAACTTAATAATTCATTAGATCACATATAAAAGAATACATTAAAACAAAAGTATTGTATAAGGTTTCCTCTTGGGTTTCCTAAGTCACATATAAAGAACTGTTTTAATGCAGGACTCTGTTAATCAAGTAACCCAAAAATAGTAATTTTTTTTCTGCTTATATGATAGCGGCAAGGCAGTTTTCCGGAACAATCTATAGGTGATAGATAAATATTTCTCAAAATGTATAAAATTGTGGAAACTATCGAGCAAGACAAAAAAGAATCATCGATAATGCCAACCTCATGAGAAAGTAATAACTTCTTTTCTGGTCCAGTAGTTACCTACAGAAAAATGCTAAATCATCATCAGAACTAAATTGATGTCAGATGATCTGCAACTATTGTCTTATAATGCAGTTAAAAGAAATAATTTACTTCAATAAACTATATTTTAGTTCTTTAAAGACTTTATAATAAGAAAATTAATTATACTTATAATTTCAGTATTAAATAATTATATATAAGTTTTATAA
Organism: Kuschelorhynchus macadamiae; assembly: GCA_030620095.1. Classification (NCBI taxonomy): domain Eukaryota; kingdom Metazoa; phylum Arthropoda; class Insecta; order Coleoptera; family Curculionidae; genus Kuschelorhynchus; species Kuschelorhynchus macadamiae. The sequence continues at coordinate 2,181,737 of JAUTXW010000536.1, read as the reverse complement.
TTATGCTTTCTATTATTTCGTTTTACAACTCACTCAAAATAGTTTTATTACAAATTACTAGATAATTAATACGATTATAAAACTTTTTTTAAACTAATTTTGTTAGTATTTTATTAGAAGTTTTAATACAAATTATACAATGTTTACAAAAGGTCTTATGAGACAAAAGAATGTATTCTACAACCTTTGCTGCAAGAACATTCTTAAAACTCCATTATAGGGTATTTAATGTCATATAAAATAGTAACCATTTGAAACATTAAGGGATACAACTATTATTCAAATAGCACTATAAAATACTTATATAATACTTTTCTTCGATTAAAAGTTTATTTTGGTAATCGGGCTTGTATCAACCCTAAAACCCAACTGCACAAATAAGGTATTATCATTTTAGATAAAAATATCCTAGAGTTAATTATTAAACATTTGGTGTCACAATCGGTATCAGAACATAAAGTTATCGACAAAATAATCTTTTTACTTGATACCTTATTAATAAATTACCCGAAATTAGCACATTAATAGAAATTCCACAACATAGTTAAATAATTTAAAAATACAGGTTAGATGACACCTTTAGTTATCAATTTTCATAGTTTTTGATAATCAGGATTTACGATCATATAGGCATGCATTACGGCCCTATTAACCAAAATCAAAATGCAAAACTCACAAAACATCCCAGAAATCCTACTATAAGCAAACTCGTTCCGACTTCGTTACCCACCTTGAAGAATGCTTTGCTTTTCACATGAAATTAAAAGACTCCCACAACATAACAGTTTCACAGATTAAACAATTGGTCATTCATTTCCACTATACGGTACTATAGGAATATAAAAAAATTCACAAAATTAAAATAATTTGTCTACAAAGTTCACCACACAATTTTTTTCTCATTTTTTTACAACTGATGGTTTCACGTCTGCGTCATTTCATTTGTCACACATGTGATTATGTGACAACGCGAACGCGGGATGTGCGAATCTGCGAGAGCAATTCGCCAATCTAAACGCACAAGTGCATGGGTTTTCTTATACAAAAAATCCAACGTTTGTGTTGTCTCCTGCAAAGTGCTTTTAATTATGCAGATGAACACTTTATGTCTCTTGGAAACTCTCCCGCGCTGTATTAATTTCGTAGATAAACAGAATCTAAAAATAGTTTCAGTGGGTCATGAGAGATAATATGCCTACCTATTACCGTTGTATGAGCGGGTAGGCCGCTATTAGATAGGGCAGTCGTAATAAATTCAATAAATAAATAAACAGTTACGACTTTTAAGTTAATTTTAAATATGTTTAATAAGTAAGCACAAATTGCTTTAGCTTTTAGTATTAACAGGGAGTAGGTAGTAGGTACTCACATTACTGAGAGATATAGGTAGGTGTGCTTAATACGATTATTTGCTGTCGAGTCCAGAATTGGAAAGCTTCTGCCATGATTATTTATAAAGTAAACAAAAAAAAAGGTATTAATTAGGGTTGCCAACTGTCACACTTTTAGCGGGATGTCCCGCTTTAATGTCTCCCATGCTCGGCTCTGTGCTTGAGCGGGACGCAGTATGTCCCACTTTTTAATGTAAATAATAAAACATTTATTTGCAATAAATTTACAGTGAAGTTCAAAAGATTATCTATTGTTAAGCAAAAATGAACAGAAAACAATTAAAAATTATTGAAAGTTTAATCAGTTTCTCCGGTTTTAAACTACGGACAGATCTTTTTCGAGAATCTGAGCAATTTGCATACCTACTTAACTGCGATGGCAAAGTTTAAGAATTATCATATCTGTTAATAATCGTCATAAACGTTAAAGTTTAAGCTACACGTACCTTGTTTTTTTTTAAAGAAATTATAAATACTTATATACTTAGCCAAAGAGATTAATATTTATTATTATTATTTATGTAGATACCTTATTGTGTAATTTGTCATTAGATAAACTTTTGTTCGGTACCTACAGTGGCGCATTTAGAAGGGACAAAATGGGCCCCCCTCGCAACTAATCAACCCAAGCAAATATTATAAGACTTAACCAGTTTTATTCGGCTGACAAAAAATAAGAAACTTTTTACTTTCCTCGTAAAGAAGTATTGTAATCTTGCAAAAATTACTCTTCCAGGTTTTTACAGATCTTCATACGTTTTAGGGTCCTTAGATGCAGTGGCTTAGCTACACCCACGCCAGCCCCCGCGGTGCGGGGGGTGCCCACGAGGTCTGGAGGACCGGCGATAATTGCAAATGAGCTCAAGGGTATTATGAGAGTTTGGATGTCCACTTTTTTAGTCATCATATATTTCTCGGCTTTGCTATAGGGGCTACATTTATTGACATGTAAAGGACTTTTTTTGTCATCAGTTATTTTTCTGTTTTGAGGGGGAGCCCTTTACGAAAACCACGGGGGGGGGGGGCAAAATTTGTAGCTACGCCACTGCTTAGATGCCAAAAAACAGTTCCGTCGGTCAGTCTGCACGCGGCATACCTAACTTAAAAACTATTTATCCCATTGACTTCAAATTTTGATCAAAAATTTAATGAAGGGTCATACGGAGATTTTTATCTACGGACTTTGGCGAAACAAATTGGCGCCTTAGTGAAAATTAAAAAAAACATTACTAAAAAAAAACTACTAAGAAAACTAAGAAACTAATATCCAACTTATCTCGAATTTGGTACATAAAAGAAGTCTTAGCTAAAATGAACTGGTAACATTTTGGTATGAATCAAAGATGGTGGCTTATTAAAATAGTTAAAAAATCAGCCTGAAAAAAGTAGGTTAATTTGAAATTTTGTGCAAACATTAAGTGTGATATAGAGATATACTAGTAAAATTGTGGTATGTATTCAAAATGGCGATCAAATAAAATGTTTAAATAACCAACGTAAAAAAATTCTTATTTGACTAAATTTTTCACAAACATTAAGTGTGATATAGGAAATAAACTGGTACGAATTCATCATGAAGGAACAAATTGGCGGTCTTAAAAAAATAGTGTAAAAACTGCTTATTCAACTTCATTTTAAATTATGTCCAAAAATAATGGCATAGGTATTAGGTACAAACTGGTAAAATAATAGTAGAACTCCAATATAGTGGAACAAAATGGCGCTCAATAAAAATGTTTGAAAAGATAGGGTATGTACAGTTACTAAATTACTACGTGTGGAATTAAATTGGGTTCTTATAATTCACTATTCTTAATTCTATTAATAACGAGGGAAGTTCCGGGTAATGGAAATTTACCGATTTTTTTTAGTCGTCTCTGATTTTCATGAGTGATAGGTTTATGTTGTGTGTGTTAACAAAAAGCAAGGGTCTTTTTTTAGTCGCTAGATGCTAGCCACCTTCCCAGGAGGGCATTTTAAATATGCCACTATAAATGTATCAATAGCAGTTTATGCTAAAAGAAATACACTATTCTGCAATTGAAGCGCAAGTTCTAAAATTCAATCTTAATTTAAATCACTATAACTTGTAGCGTTTTACATTTTGTAGGCTTGTGGTTTGTTAATATCTTTGTAGTATCCAAGTTTTAACAATTGCTTTGGTCTAGAATATACGAGGGGTAAAAGAAAAGTAGGGGAGAACCCCCTACAGTGGCCACCTTTCAAGATATGTTGCTGTAATTCAACTATTTCAATCATTTTATTATTTAATTATATATTTATAGAAACCTGGAAATGTTAGTTATACCATATGTTACGTGTAAAATTAAAAAAAATAAATTAGGAAAAAAAAGTAATATTTTTTAAAAGTTTAAAAATGTGGCCACTGTTGGAGAAAGAAAGGTACACTGGCCACCCCATACCCCAACAATGGTCACTGCTTTTTAAACCAAAATAAAGGATTTATTTATGGTTATTATATTTATTATTTGGTATAAAAATGAACTAAATGAATAATTTCAAACTGTATAAACACATGTCTACGAAACGGGAGACAAGAAATCTTATGATACATTATAACTACTTAAGTCAATAGAAAACACAAATGAATTGTTCATCCTTGAAGTGCCCCCAGTGACACTTGGTTCAGGAAGCCCAATTTCTATATCCCTCTTCATGATGGTGGAAATGTCTGGAACTAAGGGGAAAACAAACTTCTTATGCTGGTATCGTAAAAATGACACATCATATTCATCGTCTTGAGGATGAATTTCGGTAACTTGACCTACGTAATATTTGATAGTTTTTTTTGTAGGAAATCTTACAAGGACAAAACTGTTAACCTTTATGTCATCTAATTGATTTAAGGTCATATTGTCCTCCCCTTCAAACGATTCGGTACACGTTGACGAGGCATATGAAATATTATCGTCGCTGTCACTAGAAGAACTGGAATTGGGCCGCTTGTTATTTTTCTTTTTTTTAATTGGTATCAGAGACTTCAGGGGTAAATCGTCCTCATCTTGAAAAACTGCTCTTTTTACTACCGTTTTCTTTACTATCTCTTCAGTTTGAAACTTCTCCATAACTGGGGTGCTAGTTAGAATTTCTGTGCTCCTTTTCTTTCTATTTAGTGTGGTTTTCTTACATTTGGTAGCTTTCGGATATGGTGCAATAGTCTCCGGTGAAAAGTATAAATGAGTTCCTTGTGTTACATTAGCATTTTCAACATCTGTACGTCCTTCATTTGAGGGTCCTGCATGGGGTGAGTTTTGGGTATTTTCTTGAAGTAGAGGTTGATCTGTTACAGATGCTGGAATAAACTCGCTTTCATCATAAATGGCACTGTTGAGTGGACATATTCCAGTGTGTTTGAACGCCGATACGATATTGTTTGTTGTAAAAGCCAATGGATAGGCTTGTCCTAATATCTCACTTATATCGTAGATAGTTATTCTTAGACCAGGATGGTTAGTTATCCACTTATTGCATTCATTATTGTATTGTCGTTTTAATGGACCATAAACACATTTATCCAGGGGCTGGAGTTAATGGCTTGTATGTGGCGGTAATGTTAGAAGCTGCACGTTATTTTGTTTAGCCATTTTAATAACGTCAAGAGAAATATGGCTCTCATGGTTATCCATCAGTAGAAGAACCGGGAAGTCTGCCGTTGGTCTAGCGTGGTTGATAAAATATTGAAACCATTTATGAAATATTTCTTTATTTATCCAACCGCTGGGAGAAGCATCACCTTGTACTCCAGGTGGTCCACCTTTAAGCATATGTGATTTGAAATTTTTCCGCGGAAATATTAAGAAAGGCGGGATAGAGTTACCTATTGCATTGATGGCTCCAATCATGTTAACAAGGGTGCCTCTTTCACTTGATGTTATTTTCCCTATTTGTTTTTGGCCCTTGGTCGCTATAACTTTACTGGAGCCTTGGACTGTTGTAAGGCCAGTCTCGTCTATATTATATACTTGGGCAGGAGTATATTTATATTTTTCATATAAAACGGTAAGATTTGTGAAAAACTTATCAACAACTGGTTTATTAAATCCCATTGCTCTAGCCAAGGACGTTGCTTCAGCAGATCAAATAGAAATGCTCCTATTTCTTTTCATAAATTTATAAAACCAGTTTTTTCCAGCACACTTATTCTTCCTCCAATTGTTTGGAATCTTCTTATCAAAAGCAACAGCTAATTCATAAGCAAAAAATCGTACTTGCGTTGGACTCAACCCGTAGTGCAAATTCGCCATCTGCTTCAAATAATCTGTAAGTTTTTCCTCTTCAGACTTGCTGAACACTTTGTTGACTTCATAATTTGGTGTAAGTCGTGGTGTTCTCCCTACATCCATGTTGGCAAAATCAGCATCAACTCCCGCTCGTTCGCATTTTGATTTATAACGTCTTAAGGTGGTCCTTGCGATCTTGAATTCCTGGGCCGCTTTTTTAACACTCCAACCACCTTCAAATATATGGTAAAGAGCCTCTCTCATTGTTGCAGCACTGGTTTTTCCAATGTTGGATCTCTTGGACCTTGATTCGTCCATAATGCTGAAAAAAAAAGGAACCTACAGTGGCTTTTAGTGGCACTTTAGCAGTGGCCACTGTTAAAAACAACAACCACTGTTAGAGAAACCACGTTTTCTAAACGTTTGATCAAAACAAATTCAAACGCTATTATTCTTAAGAAATAAAAGGTTCAAAATATAACTAATATACTACAGTTTATTTTAAAAATATTACCAGCTTATGGTTACAAAGCATTACGAAATAAACAAAGAGCAAACATACCTGTAAACGTAACTTACGGCAGCCAAAAAAGCGATGCTCTCTCTACTACATAAACAATGAGACTGACCAAAACGTGGACCGACGTATTTTCGAGTACGACTACTTAACTCTTTAATTCATAGATGGCGACGGTAACTGAAGTGAATTTATTATATTACAAAGATATGGCCACTGTTAAAGACTGGCCACTGTAGGAGGTTCTCCCCTAGTATTTTACAAGAACTTTGTCAAGAGCGAGAATTTACAAATCTGAATTTATTTTGAATTTATATGTATCTAACACTAATACTTAGATTCTAAAAAATATTTATTAAAATATCCAAGTAGCTCATTAGCTGATGAGCTTTTTTCTTAACAGTTAGGCATAAAACACACATAAAAACCAGAGGTTTATCAGATTTTGGCAAATTATTCCTGGTTTGTTTTCTAGCGATGAAAGCTCGCTTCAAATTAGGTTTTTTGGCTCCAAAAATAGCAGTTTTTAATATTGATAAGCTATAGCATAATTACTTAGCCAAAAATATCTTTTATGGGGTAATTAAACCTACAACTTTTCTTTTAAATTATTGGACGTTCAAAAAGTAGAAATATCTGTCAATTTTGTTGCCACAACGTAACCTGATATATTCAAGAAAGTATTATAGTTAAATTATAGTAAGAATAGCTATTCAAAATGCCAAAATATGACTTTTTTAATCAATAGAAATCGAGGTCCGAATATGGTCAATAAGAAGACATTTTTTCCCAATTTCCGACCAAACATATTTCAGCATGTATTTAAGTTTTATTATAGTATAAGAATGCCAGATTATGACATTTTAAGACAACAAAAATTGTAGAGGAAAAAATATAGTTTTTATTATCGTATTTTTGTTTCAAAATTAAACTAAAATTGGGTAGTTTAATTTCGCTTATTTTTGCTACAATATTGGCAAAAAACGCCCAAATTTACATTTATAACCTATAAAACTCTACTTAAACCAAATTGAAGATTTATTTACAAAAACGAAATATAAATTAGTTGCCATACAAAATGTCTAATAAAAAGTTTAAATATTCCACCACATATTATTGAAAAAGAAAACGCTGACTTGGGGTAATCGTAATTTAATTTGGTTACGCTGGCTCCTGGGTCTTAAATTAACCTTTTTTTAGCGAGTACTAAAGGCAAACCAAGTAGGCATTCTTATTGGCAAAATTTTAGCAAATGTGGCTGCATTTTGGCTACATTTGAACATTATTGCCATATGATAAATATTTGCTTGCAAAGTGGTCAATTTCAAGGAATATTTTGTTAAAAAATAGCCCAAAACTTTTTATGATCCACCATTATTGAAATAAAATGAAACTAATTTCCGAGCAGCCATTACTTGACCACTTTAAAAAAATCATCTTCTTTCTACCTATAAAAACGTATTTCATGAATGTTTTTACGTTATGAACTCATTAAACTCATCAAACTAAAAAAAAATTGTAGTAAACGAAATTTTTAGCTTTAAGAAGATGCGCTTGTTTTACATGCCTATCTTAGATTCTTTTAACAGTAAAAGTTCCTGCGCAACTTCAAATATTTTACGCCATAAGTCATAGTGTAATTCTACGAAACCATGATTGGTTATCTTTGCCTTTCCTTTTGGCTCATAAACTCTTAGACTGATTGGCTCTGTTAAAACAATTTCTACATAATTTGAAACAATTGTTGATTTATCATATAAATGAAGAAAAGGCAAAAAAATGAGGAATTATTTAGCTAATGTCGGAAAAAAATGTTACTCAAATTTCGGATAAGAAACAAATCAGAATTCAACTAAAAAAAGCTCGATTTTAAAGTCAAAAAGTAGCTAATAAACCCAACCATAAAATAAAAAAAAAGAGGGTCGTGTAATTGCCATTTGGCCATTTTTACCCCATTATGGCCAAATTATTATTCCCCTCTTTAGCCATATTCCCGTCTTTATACTGTAATAGAACTGTTATTTTGGCTAGCAATTTTAGCTAATTAGCCAGGGATATTAGCCAATATGACAGCATTTTAGCCCATATATGATGATGTGCTACTTGGGATAAGTCTACAAAGTGTAAAAAAGTATTTGTAATGAATCATTAATTATTAAAGTTTAATGATAAGAAATTGCACTTTCAATTGCGATTTCGAGTTGTGTATACCTAAATACAATATTTTTTTAGTAATTTTCGTATTTTTTAGTAAGTGTAGTTATACCGTCTCTAGGTATAGGCAACATTTAATAAATTTCATATAATAAATTAAAAATTAATCTAACTTTTATTGGAGATTTCAAATATATAATGCAATATAGGATATTCCATTAAAGAAATGTAACTTTAATATGCTGCAATTTTTGACACCCCCCGTATAACTGCAAATAATGTAAAATTGAACCTCTATCTGTATACATCCTGCAAGGTTTATTTAAAAAGAAAATACTATTCAGTAGTTAGAAACCGACGGATAAGGGGTACACCACCTCGTGCCCCACCGTGTATAGAGGTTTTAATAATTATATATTTTTGGGCACTCGGTATATGAAGACCTACTAATAAAAAAAATATACTCAATTGAGTATAACTTTACTTAAAAAGTGCCAAAGAATTGGCAATTCAAAAGAATGTAATATTTGTGTTAAAAAAAATAAGTTTAAAAAATAATCAAAATTACTCAGTCTATATGGGTAGTAATTCTATGAAATTAAAAAACCGTCCCGAGAAGTAAAAATACTCTTTATAGAATTCAGGAGACAAAGTCTAATTTAAGTGAATAAGAAAGATATAATACGATCCGAAAACGTTAATTAGTACGACCCTGAAGTAAAATTAACATTTGGAAAGGCAAAATTCTATCTACTTTTTTTGAAAATGTCCTTGGGGAAGCCAAAACGATTTAAAAAAATTATTTTTAATAAGAGTGGAAAATGTTGAACAAATGCGTATTTTAAGAAAAAAAAATTAAATATCAGATTACAAAATTTTAAGGATTTAGTTTTTTTCTAGGACCCCATTTATTAAGTAGATACATATAAATTCAAAATAATTTCAGATTTGCAAATTCTCGCTCTTGACAAAGTTCGTGTAAATAATACTACTTTTTTTACCCCTTTTATATACCAAACCGAAGCAATTGAGATACTATAAAGATATTAACAAAACATAAGCCTACAAAGTGTAAAAAACCGCTTGTAAACAAACTATTTTGTTTTATCCATACCCTTGCTTGAAGAGCTGAATTGTAATAAATTCCGGTAATTCTAATAAAAATAAAATATTTCGATTTCGATTAAAAACATTAAACTATGCTATTTTTTTAAATTATAACAATAAGAAAGAAAATACATGCGTAAAACAATACATTAAAATACGTTTAATTTGATGTTGTGCTTGAGCAATTATGAGATTCTATATTTACGAACATTTTAGTCATTTAATAGATCTAGTACTATTTTTTTTTGAGTAATTAATGATAATCTAAAAACCAAAACTGAGGAAAACATATATTTTTAATTTAATAATTAATTATATCTATAATTTTTAATTTTACTAGCTAATTTGGCCAAGCTGTAGATTATTTTGTTCTTTTAATATTAAAATGTCTATGAGTTCTTGAATTTAAATTACACCCTAATAGTGTTTTTACTTATTTCCTTATAACAATAATGCTTCCTTTTTTGGATAAATAATATTTATTTTGCACCCAATCCACTCTTACTGCCTTTGCTGCTGCTTAAATCCGAACGTAGCCGGAGCTATGTCGAGTTTTTTCTATGCGTATGCTATTTACCGAATTTTATTATTTCTGCGAGGTGGGTTGAAAACACAGTGTTTTGTGTTGTTGTGTGCAAATGCCGTCGATGTGTAATGTAGATGGCTGCAGCAGTAAACAAGAATTGAATAGATCATTTTTTCGATTTCCCAAAGAGAGAAATCTATGTAAGATAGTTTACATCTACCTTGTTTAGTAACTTATATTATACTGGAAAATTTGGTTTTTATAAAATTTGAAAATTGTATTATAATCAATTTGATTGATTGTTTTATTTTTAGTACAATAATGGTTTCTAAGGCCCTGACTAAGAATTCTAATTCAATTTATTTGGGCGGAGTTTCTCCTTTAAGTTACTCATTATGAAAGTTTAATTTGTAACCTTACTTTTCAATAATTCTCTTTAATTTTGGACAAAATAGTAATTACCTAGAACCAAGAAATGACACATAAACAGTCGCATTTTTGACCCTTCGAAGCTCAAACTATTAACTCAAAATGTTTTTTTAGTAAAATTGTAATTATACAACTGTTTTTAAGTGAGTTTAGATTACCTGTTGCGTTTAGATTTATAAAGAAAATTTATTTTTTGGCTTTTTCGCAACTATATGAAAATATCTAACGTTAAATTGATTAAAGCAAATATTTAGTTTAATAAAATTACATACCGCAACCTGTAGACTAGTCTGCCTAAGGAATGTTTATTAATTTTATTATTTATTTTTATTCTTTTTTTTTTTTTAATGTATTACCGTAACCGAGAATATACAATCTCCAGACAGCTTTACGGTGTGGTCATTTTAATGTAGTTTTATTATAAACAAGGTACTATAAAAATACTATTAAAGTAATACAGTGTATTTTATTAGGACATACTCTCTTAACTTTTATACTTTGGCGAATACGAACAGATATACATATATTTTCCTACGACCACCTATAAAAGTGACAAATATCACACTGCTAGCTGAGCTAGAATGTGCTATATATCACACGGGTCTGAAAAATAATTTTTTAACCCGTTTGTTGAAAAGCATGGCCATCTTGTATTAAAGTCATACTGTTGACGTAAAGGGTAGAGTTTTTTAAAACAAGGGTTGAAACAATTTTTTCAGCATCAGTGTTAAAAAATATAAAAAATAGTGGTTCTACTAAAAATTTTAAGTAGTCGTATTTCGAAGGATTTATACCTTTTCGTTTAAAAACTCCCGTTTCCAACACTTTTTATTTATTAAACGAGTACTATTACTATGCGTGAGTACACTTTATTTGCTAAGAGGCGGTATTTTTTAAAGATTGTTTTTAAAACATTTTATATATGTTTTATAATTTAAATAAAAGAAATATTTAAAATATAGAAAAACAGTTATTTTAGCCTTTCAAATGCTGTTACAGATTGTTCTGAATAATTAGTTTTAAAATGTTTTTCAAAATTATCATTTTACATATTTTGTATGTATTTCATATAATGTTAAAAATAATATACCAAGAAAATTTTATTAATTAAAAGTGCTCTGTTGAAAATGGTTTCTACATGATTAGTTTAATTTTAAGATATTTATTAAAATTATTTTTTTAGATGTTTTGTATATATATTTAATAATTAGTTAAAAGTATTATATTAAAAAAGCGTTTGGAACATATTTCTGAAGCATTTATCCGGACTATATAGGAAAAACATTGATAGAGCAATAATATTTTACATATACTTTTAAAATGTTGCTGTATATTAGTAATATATCAATACATCTAAAATATTTTTTAAAATCTTTTAAACACTGTGAAAATATCCAAAATTTTCATAGTAATATATAATATTAAGAAAGTACATTATGTTATTGTTATTTTATAAAAAGCGTAAACAATTTTTTAACCAGAAATGGTTTCCTCATTTTATATTTTGAAACACGATTAAAAGCACAATTTTTTTTTCTAAAAAATTTTTATTTTTTTATATTATTTATATTTTATGGATTTGATAACATATCTTGTTATATTGTCTTATTTCAACAAAAAAAAACCCAGTTGAACAGTATAATAAATATTTAAATCTTATCTGATCTCTGGAGTTCATTTGTATTAACCCCCGTATCAGTCGCTCAGGAAGTAACGTGTACGTAGCCCTACACAATGTGGCGGCTCGGCTTTACAGGGTCGGCTTCAAAGTACCGACGTCAAGTGACCCTTCTTGTCTTGTTTATGTTCGGTGCTGCTACCTTATCCCAGATAATATGTAACTACTTATGTATACATGGTGTTTATCCTGCCCTAACCAGGTATCAACTTTCTTTTTTTACTTAAGACACCCTGTATATTGCTAGAGCTTTTAGTAAGTTTTTTTTTTAAGACGGGAGGAAAGTAGGTTTTGATATAAGGTACTAGATTAGGTTATCTTACGTGTGACACATTGTGTTCTTCAATAAATAAAGTACATAAGTTTGTTTTAGATATGTTGCCGGTAGTAAATTGTTAAGGTATAAGTGAACCTCACTTTCTTTTTAATCACTAAAATTGTCAAAATTTGAAGTATTGACAGTAGGCTTAAACGGTATCAAATTAAGCAGTAATTTATTGAAAGCATTACATAATCTCGAACATTCCTGCAGTTAGCCTAAAACGTTAAATGAAAAAAATTCTAAAAGCCCCAAACAATCTAGTTAGGTAACTGTAAGTAAATATTTCGAAAATGATTTAAAAATATTATATTTGTAGGAAAGTTTTGTCGAAAACATCCGATATTTCTCAGTCATCCTCACATGAACATAAATCCAAATCGAAGAGGAAAACTTTGATGTCTGAGGAACAAGAATTAGCTGGAGAGATAAAATCGTTAAAAGACCAAATTGAAAATCTTAAAGCGGCTATAAGTGCTTTGCAAGAGGATACAGAAAAGAAAGAGGTGGGTTTAACAAACGATATACAAATCCTGCAGACTATATTAAAATTACGTAACTGTTTAGTTGATATTAAATTGTGACTTTAAACAGAAAATACGCGTAACTAGACAAAATCATGCATGGGCCATATCGTGTTAAAACTGTTTAACTTTTTCATTGCACTCAATATAAATTAAAATATATTTTGGCTATTTTTATTATTATTATTATTCTTGTATGGTATTGGCTTTTGTCTCCTAAATGTGACTCCGGTCTACAAACCCAGAAAAAAAGTATATTAGTGTACAGGAATCAGGTCCCTTACTTGCTCTTAAATCTTGACCACCGAACATATTCGCTGATATTATTAAACTATGTCTTGACTGAATAATACTACCTGAACATTACGCTTCACCGCTTGTTAACAAACGGCCGCGAAGCCAGTTTGTTATTATGGCTCTCACACTCGGGGATGAAAACCGTGTTCTTCGACCTTTCGGTGAGTATATTCCGGATGCTATTAGAGATAGGGCGATGAATTTGATATGTGTTTTTAGAAGAGACGTAGATTCGTTTGCATATTCTTCTGTACCACATTTGGTACCGGATATGTGGTACCGCAAAGTCGTCCAAAAAAGTCAACTTTGTTATATTACGGTTCAGGTCGCAATTTTTGTTTTTTTTTGTCGAAACTCTCTGGAACGATGGCTCTTCGGATCCTACAGAACCCTATTGTTTTTGGTTGAGCTTTGAACCTGTTCTTGATTTTACGTTTGTTTTTTCGTTCGAAAAAAGGATGTTTTGGAGCGCTTATAGCTCAAACTGTAATTTTTTTCCTAGTGAATTATTTCGGTAGGGAATATGGATTGAAGAGATTTGCATAATAAATTTAGTTTTTGCAGGCCAAGAATTTTTTAATTTTTTTTTTACTTAAACTTTTAAAGGGTTTAATTGAAGTTTCCGATAATGAATAGGATATTTCTTGTAACCTTTACGTGTGTAATTTATTACAAAAAAATATTTTAATAGCCATTAAAAAATGCGTTTACCTAGTGACTCCTTTAAATTTTTATATACGGTTTTCACAGATTTAAGTAACTCTTAGTGGCGTTTTTTTTTGTTTTTAATATTTTGAGTTATATTAGAGTTTCAAAAAAATCGAAATTCTTTATATGGCTTTTGAACTGTTTAAAATTTTTAAATATCGTTTTACAGATCCATGTCACTTTTAGTGGTGTAATTTTAAAAAATATTTTGACAGAAAAATTTTCCTGGAACTTTTAAACTTTTTAAAAACGGTTTTAACAGTTTCTCTGATTTTTTATAATGTAATTTAATAAAAAGAAAATTCGTCATTTGTCAAAAAAATGGTCGTTTGTTCGTAAATTTTAAACTTATTAAAATTTTTTTATGTGGATTATATGATTCCACGTAACTTTTAAAGGCGCAATTGTTTTGAAAAAATATTTGGACAGCTTTCAAAATAAAAGTTTTTCCTTTGACTTCTAAACTATCTGAAATATTTAAAAACGGTTTTGACAGGTCCATGTATTTTTTAAGGACGTTATTTATTTAAAAAAAAACATGCTGAGTTATAAAAAAACGATTTCCCCACAACTTCTACACTACTTATAATAATTAAAAACGTTTTTCATAGTCTCATGTAGCTTCCTGATGCGCAATTTATTAAAGTAAGCTTCCATGCAGCTTTTAAAGGTTTAATTTAAAAAAATATTTTGAGGTCTCTCAAAAAGTCTGTTTCTCTTTTACCTTTTCAACTGCTCAAAATTTTAAATTCAGTTTTTACTGTTCTCTGTAACTTTTAGTCTTACAATTTTGAGAGCTATCAAAAAAAATGCTTCGTTCTGACTTCTGAGCTTTTTAAAATTTTTAAATGTGGTTTGAATTTACATCATAACAATATTTTGGCGGCTGCCAAAAAAAAATCTAGTTTCCCTATCTTTTGAACAGTTACTTTTCTTTAAATCGGATTTTTACAATATATTTTTTAATTACATGCTCATATTTTTTAATTTACAAAATGACTGTACAATATATGTAGCCACGTTTTATGTACAGAATTTTTAACAAACGTTAACAACTCTATACATAAAACGTGACTGTTACTACAGTTTTTATGTGGCGATGTCGTGTTTTTTCTTTCAGAAAACTGTATTTTTCGAATCTTCAGAGAGCGTATTTCGGAAAATATCACAAATAGTGCCATTAATTTGACTGTATTTTTGTAGGAGACGTGTTTCTAAGACACCAGTTTGTACATTTTTCTGTCGTAATTTATTTTTGCAGCTGTCCAAAAAAACGTCAAGTATTCCTAACTTTTAAATAGCTAAATTTTTTTTAATGATATATTTACAGATAAATGTATAGCATATATATTCGTAACCGGATGTATCGGACTAGCGGCCGTTTTTTAACCAAAAAAAGCCCTCACGGGTATGATAATAATAAAATATGATCGAAAATAATTGTGTAGGACTAGACTCCTAAGGTGACGCACACGCCTAATACACGCACCCCGGCTGTCATTAACCTTCGGCCATATGATTTCAGTGCATTTTCAGTTTATGTTTAAAAGTGTTTGCGGATTTCTGTGTCCTTTTTTGTATTTAGTTAATTAAACAACAATAAATACGATGTGTGCTGTGTTTGGGTGTGATGGGGATAATCAGGCAAATAATTTTGATAGGAATATAAGGTTTTTTACTTGTCCTAAAGACAAAAAATGTTTACGTGAATGAACACGCTTGTGTAAACGCAAAGCTAAATTTAATACGAATTTGGCGCGGATATGCTCAAGACATTTTTAAATGTTAAAGATTTTTAGACTATTATGTATATATATATATATATATATATATATATATATATATATATATATATATATATATATATATATATATATATATATATATATATATATATATATATATGATATCTATATCATAAAAGACAACAATGTAAATCTGGACGAAATAGTGGACATTTTTAATGAAAAAAGAGATTTTCAGCTAGAATCCGCCTATATTTTATTTAAATTTTATTTGTTTATATAATTACATATAATATAGGAACAAACGGCAGCTTGTGCACATAAAGATTAAACTTGCTTAGCGTGTGCTGTTTTATTCCCTCTCATACGGGCATTTTTTTAAATTAGACCTCCCCTCAAATGGGACTTAGTTACGTTCCTGTTCTTATCAAAAAACACAGATATTATAGTATTTTTTAGTTCTAAATTGAACTAAATATAAACATGTATAACAAAATAACAGTATAAAATTAAATACTGTCGGATTTTATACAACCTTAACTCCTTCTTTAGCGTGTTTTTTGTATTTTTATTAAATAAATATTTAGTGAGTTATATGTCAATCTTTTGTTAAAAAAACATTTTTAATTGAAAAAAATGGTAATATAATAAACGCTAGAAACGACATATATCTCCATAAGCATATTAAAAATCTACGCACGCCATGACGTCACTGCGCGAACCGGACGCAATTGAGACCGTCTAGATATCATACCTTTCGTTTATTTTATCATGTCATAAACTAGTATAATTAAAATTTCAATTCTCTGGGTTTCAGTTAAACGAACCATTTTTGTAAATCGACAAAACCGATATTGTCAAATATATCAGGTAACCTTTTGTGTGCAGGTATTTTAATAAAAGGTAATATATTAAATTATGGATATTAGACCTTTATTTTCTCAAAAACTATTGACTTTCATAAAAAGCGCTCTTAATAAAAAGTATTGTGAATTTTACGCAGATTTTAAAAAAGTAATATATTATAATGTATTCCATTAAATTCCTTTTATAACAGAAAAAGGGTAAACTTGGTAGCAATGCGCCATTAAATCCGGCATAATTTTATACCCAAGTCTATGAAACTTTAACAACGCATAGCCAAAACATAACTTCTGTCTCATAACTAACAGTTGACATTTATGATACAAGGGATCTTTAAAAACTATATGTGATTTTGCTACTTAAAAAAATAAGCTTAAATTATTTTTATTAAATGAAGAGCCTTGTATATTATTATGTTATCAGAAGCTATATGTTCCTATACCTATCTTTAGCCATTGTAGTACTTCAGGCATATAAAAGATTTTTAACGTAGTCAAGCTAGATTATTAATTTTAGATGGAAAGTTGATCTCTTAAATTTATTCTCCATTCATAGCAAGCGCCAAAAAGAAGCATCAAATGTAAATTAGTTAACTTTATCCCCAACTATTTTTACGGCATCTCGCAGTATCGGTTCGATTCAGTTGTCAAACAAAAAAAAACGGAAATTATATTGCTACCTATTTAATTGAATATATTCATATGAAATGCAAAAATGGTAGCAAAATAATTCCCGTTTTTTTGTTTGACTGGCATCATAAGATAGCTGATCAAAAACCAAGACAAGAATGTGAAAGTTATTTTGCTCTAGGTTCAACCGTTCAGGTGCTATGACGGCTCAAAGCAGCAAAAATGTCAATTTTCAAACATCAATAAATCAAAAACGGTTGAAGATAAGACATAGTACCTTTATTAAAAAACACTTAGAATTGACCATAGAATCCAAAAATGTAATAATATATAAGGTGTTCCGTCTAAAAAACGCAACATCCTTGACGTAAGTCTTTTGTTTCTCATTCAATTGTTTTTTTGTTACGATTTTCGAATTCCCCAAGCTAAAATACATCGATTGTCTATTTTGAATTTCTTGAGAAATAGGGGGAAGTAAAAAGATACCGTTTTTCCTCCTCAATGGAAGACCCTGTACATTTATTCATTAAATTCAGGTAAGCGGTACCGGAGATATTTCGCTGTTTCCTTATTTTTGTTACACGCTGTATACATGTTTCGGTTGTTACTTAACAAGGTTTATACATATTTTTAGGTCGCAATAGCAAGAATAGCCAGGGAAAAAGAAAAAATAACAATGGAACTATTAAAACAAAGAAGATCAAATAATAACTTGTTGCAACAACTTGAAGATGAACGAAAATTTTACTACAAGGAAAAAGAAATGTATTGCCAGGAAATGAATCAGTTTAAGAGACTGAAACAAGCCTTGAGCAATACTTCTACCAACAAAGATGACGTAATACCTGTGGAGCAATATAAAAAAGAAATAGCAAAAATAAAGCAAACATTAAATCAGACGTTAGAAGCTAATTATAATTTAAGTATTAAATTTTTAAGGATGAAAAATACAAAAACTTGTTTGAAAACTGAACTTAAAAC
The DNA here is from genome assembly GCA_030620095.1 of Kuschelorhynchus macadamiae. Taxonomy (NCBI): domain Eukaryota; kingdom Metazoa; phylum Arthropoda; class Insecta; order Coleoptera; family Curculionidae; genus Kuschelorhynchus; species Kuschelorhynchus macadamiae. The sequence continues at coordinate 2,163,627 of JAUTXW010000536.1, read as the reverse complement.
TATGCAGTTAGAGCACGAAAAAGTAATTTCTAAATAATGTCATTTTAATGTAGATATACTAATTTTTTGTGTTGTTTCTAGTTGGTTAACGATTATAAAACCAAGATTCACAATCTCTCTGAAGAACTAAATGAACTTATTCAAGAGCGAATTAGTACACCCATATCTTGTAGTAGTAAAAAATATTTACACGTAAGAGAACATTATTATTTTATTTACTTTTCGTTTTGGTTGTAATATTTTTAACTACTCTGAAATTTGTTTGAATTTTCCTTAGTTATTATATTGCTCTATTTCAGTTGGTAAAGCAGAACAGTTGTTTGGTCTACGAGAATTTATGCTTGCAACTTGAAGTTGACAATTTACATTTAAAATATGAAAAGCTAAAAATAAATAAAAGTAAAAGTGAAACAAACAGCCGGCTAAAGTATATTAAACACGAAAACATAAAGATGAAGAGCCCGAAGAAATCTACAACAAGAGAGCACAAGAGGGTAAGAATAAAGGAAGAAACACCTGAGAAACTTGAAAAAGACCTTAAAAGTATACCTTCAACAAGTCAAAAGCAAATGTTAGTTCATAAACCATCTAATGAAGAGGTTTTAAAGATCTTTGAGCGACATAAGCTACCGGGTTTGCCTGAAATAAAGATGCTTAGTGATTTTGAATCTGTAACCACCCAAGCAAGTCACACCTCTTCCACACAATTACCGTATGTTCAGAAAAAGCACGAGGAAGCAGCTAAAAAGGATTTGCTTTTGAAACATGTATTGGAAAAACCAAGTTCAAACCTAGCCCTTTTCCAAATTTCTAATGTTTCTTCAAGAACTTCTACAGTTACCAATGGTAGTTTGGTAAGAGTTCAATCTTCGCCTGAAATCGCTCGGCTTAATCCTGTTTCTAAAGATAGGCTTAATTAATTCGTATTTTTATGCTCAATGTATGTTTGTTAAGGTTCAATAAATTAAGTTAGGATAATTATCTTGTTCTCTTTGTTATTTTAACTGGAACACCCTGTATATTTTGTACTGTTTAGATATCCCAAACAGTATATTTATAGCAAAATCATCAACGATGACTATATATATATATATATATATATATATATATATATATATATATATATATATATATATATATATATATATATATATATATATATATATATATATATATATATATATATATATATATATATATATATATATATATATATATATATATATATATATATATATATATATACTCCCGCAACATAGCGGCCATTGCGCTATATATATATATATATATATATATATATATATATATATATATATATATATATATATACATATATATATATATATATATATATATATATATATATATACACGTTCACAGCGTCTGTTCCCTTTCTAGCGGGGTCGTTAGTTTCCACACAGTGGTCTGTCTTCGACGAGACGAACCGGAAGACTGTTTTTGGTTTTTTTATTTTTCTCGGAAATTATAAGGTTATGTTAGGACAAAACTTGTACACTTTTGCACGACCTACAACTGTTGTATAGGATATTCTCGATCAGACATCAACTTTCGCCGAGAATTCCATAAACTCCTTTTCGACCCCCTACGTGAACCCTCCCCCACTCCGAGGTTGCACTTATTTCTTTTACGTTCATTGTAAGCCCCTTTACCATTTGTACTTATAAAAGTTCAAGTAATATTTTCTTTTCTTTTCTCTTCTAAATGAGTTATTTCGATCGACCTAAAAATATTGGAACGATTTTTCTTAGAAACCGTTAACTTTTCGACCATTTACACACACCTTTTTATGCAAAAAATAGTAGAAAATCCTAATATTCTATCAAAATGTCAAAAAAGTACAGGGTTGAAAAAATAATGACTAACTAAAAACATCACACCCCCTGCCGGCACGCCCCTGGTTAGGAAATTTAAAATTTGCTAGCTGCTAAAAATAGCTTTCATTAGTGATTATTCCTGTACCGAAATTCATAACTGATACAAAAGCAGTTCCAAAGTAATAAAATAAAAACACGTTTTAGGCGGCATCTTCAATGGGCCCTAGCACCCTTATGAAGCGTTTGCGGACCCAGATGCATATGAACTTTTTTTCATATTTTTGGGGCAAGTTTTGTTTACCTGAAATGGGTTATTTGGAAAAAAAATATTTGATTGCCTTCTAGAAGCCGTTCTTAACAACGGAAATGAAAAATTTTTCCTGCGGAAATGCGTCATTTCCATTGTACACCCCTTTTTTTTTTTAATTTAGAAGCTTGCGGGATCTTGGAGCGAATAGGGGTGCTGGGTGGGGTAAAAATACTTTAAAGGGAAAAGAAATCTTTTCTAGAAGTGTTTCTTAACAACGGAAATGAAAAAATTTATTGCAGAAACGCGTTATTTTCATTTTCATACACAGTTTAGTATATCTGAAATCAGTTACATGAAAACTTTGCTTGGCATCTCATCCCAAATGCTTTCCCAAGCACCAAAATGCCAAAATGTTACTGCGGAAATTTGTCGTTTTAATTTTCCGACAAAATTTTGTATAGTTTAGTTTACCTGAAATCAGTTACATAAAAAAGAAGCTTTGATTTATATTCTAAACTTTTTCCTCAAGATAAAAATGTAAAAATTTGTCTGCGGAAATTTGTCATTTACATTTTTCACGGAAATTTTGAGCGCTTTTCCAGGGCGCGGCACGATTGCGGACGAAACATTAGTATTCAGTTCTTCACAAAATGAAGTGAGGGCACGATTGCGGAATGTAAAAATAACGGCTGAACGCATCGTATTGTCAGCGACATTTTATACCCGTATACGTGACAGCCCGAAATTTTTTTTAGATAATCTCAATAATTTGTCTGAGTCACGAAGTTTCATATAAGTATCTGTCTGCATATCTTTGAGAACTTCAAGGAATATAAACAAAGAAGGATGATGCGTTCTTGAGTCAGGCAATCGAACAAATATATACGAGCATTCCGCAATAATGCCATCGATTATTTTGCCTCCATCCGCAATCATGCCTTCGTTTTCGTTACTTAAAAAATGTAGAAGAATTTAGAATGTAAATCAAAGTTTTTTTTTTGTGTAACTGATTTTAGATATTCTAAACTATACAAAATTTCCGCAGAAAATGAAAATGACAAATTTCCGCAGACACATTTTAACATTTTCGTGCTTGGGAAAGAGTTTGGGATGAGATGCAATGCAAAGTTTTCATGTAACTGATTTCAGGTATACTAAACTGTGCAGAACGGAAATGACGCATTTCCGCAGCAAAATTCTTATTTTCCGTTATTTAGAAAAGCTCCTAGAATATGTAAAACTAGATACTTTCCTTATAACCAATTTCAGGTAAACGAAACTTGAGCCATATTTTTTTATGTAGAATCACCCTCTGAAATTTGGCTGTATAAAACGCACTAGTGCATTTTCCGCCGAAAAAATATTGTTGACCCGTTTTTCTAGTTAAAGACAAAAGGTTGCTTGCAATGACGTCAAAAAGAAATAGACCCCGCATTTCATTCATAAAAATGAAATAAATAGAATCAAACATCAATTTGTTGTTGTGTATAAGTGGAAAAAAGACGGACTGATCGCATAAAAAATAGTTTGCGGTGAAAATTGCAACCCTGTCAGATATCTTCGCGAGGCTTACCAGTGGCGTAGCTATTTTTGAGATAATGTATTATTTGCTATATTTTTTCGAGCCCAAATATTAGTATGGTGGATACGACAGTTTTTTTGTTGTAAGATGAACAGGAACGACTTCACATGTCAAAAGTGAGAGTTTTAATAATAACTTGAAAACAATTAATTTAGATATTATGTCGTGGAAAAGTCTGCACTAAATGGGAAACTTTTTTATTATCAATTTCTCGAAAAACTTTCTTCTTGATAAAACTTGTGTGTTTGTCGAAAAAATAGTTTTCACAACATTCAACTTTAAGTCAGATATACAGAGCATTTAAAAAAATACGAAAAAGTGTATTTCAAAAATTAAAATTTTTGTGGCTGCCGCGGCCGTAAAAAATGAAAAATTTTATTTTTTTGAAATTGTTAGTGAACTCCACTTTTTTGAACATCCTGATCTAAAGTTTATTACTATCAAAAATATTTTTTTTGAACCACCAACGATGTTTAAAAATAAAATCATCGAAACTTTTTGGTGATTCTGAAGCACCCTGTATAATATTTTACATTATATTTGAAATTTATTTTTTTTATAAAAATTTAAATAACAAGGTTGAAAGTGGTGCGGCACTTTATAAATTTTCACCGTGGACACGTGGTTTATAAAAATAAAACAAAGTTTAAAAGTTTGGTATAATTTATTTATAAACGGTAAAATAAAAGTCGCCAACGTCCTATTTGCTCAAGATATACCTATAATTTTTTACATTTTCATAATTGCTCTACCTGCAATATTTTGCAACTTTTTTTGTTGCACTTGCAGGGGGACTAGCAACAAGTGAAAAAAGAGCATTGTTCTTAATAATTTTTTTGTCATTGAATTGGTTTTGACAAGGTTGGATCCCCCTAGGACTGAAATCCTGGCTACGTGCCTGCAAAAGACATATTTATGTAATGGTTCATGTGGCAATATTTATTATTAGCAATAAGCTTAGTCATTAAAGAACCAGCATTTCCATGACAAAATACAACCAATAACAGGGTGAGTTCTTATTACTATTGTTACTAAAGAAGAAGATAAAACTAAATTTTGTTACATGGACCCACTTTGTGTTTTGATGTCTATACCAAGAGTATAATGCTTATTTAATACGTTTCTTTATCAGCTTATCACCGACTTCATAAGAAATATGTAATAAAATATAATTTATCACTTTTTAATGCAACCTATTTTTTGAAATCGGGTTTGTTTTTCAAAACATTTTGATTTCACCCTTTTTCCAACACATTTTAGTTCTATTTACGCGAAGTTAGGTCCAGTACTTTTAAAAGTTTGCCAGGCTTGCGGCAAGTAATATTATATAAAAATGCACCACCTTTACATGTATTGGATCTATTCATATTTACAGAAAATCAGCAATAAACATGGTCCAATATTAATATGAATACAAAATTAAATTTCTTGTCCCTAAAAACCACAAAAACCATATTATGAAAAACAATATCTTTACAGTATTTATCCCTCAATTTACTCCCTTTTTTCCCCAGCATCCACCTTCCCCGCTATACATTTCACTTATTGACAATATAAATATTTTGTGCCAAGATGTTTAATATTTTTAACATTCATTATAATATATCATATTATTATTTATATTACCGAAATCACCTGATAAAAACAGATTCTCCCTAGTTGGGATAATGTACCTCAGGATGGTATTTATTTACTTTTTTGATTAGTTATTTTTAAAAACCAAATTTTTAGGCAATAAATGAAAGCATTTCAAATTCATTAAAGAAAATCTATAGCAAATGAAAAATTGCTATTGAGCTATTGCACTATTTTCATTTTTTGTATATGCTTGCTATATGAGAACTCCGACACTACCCTAAATATTCCTTGAAAATTTCATCCAAAATGCAAACCATCCTGGATTAATTAATGACAACATAAAATAGTGGGTCTTACAGCTTACTCAATTAAAATTTAGTACCTATGCTTTACCAAATAGTATATTTATGTTGTTTATTAACCCCTCAAAAAAGGTGGTTTGATACATTTTAGAGGAATATTTGAGACTTTTCACAAATATATAAATAAGCAAAACGCTGTACTCCGTTTATCATCAGTGTCTTCGACTTTATAGATAAGTTGAAGTTATAAAAAATTAATTTAAGCCCAACGGAAATGTGTAATACAAAAACAATACTTCATTTGCAAATATAAGAACACTATTAGACGGTGATTTTACCCTGCAACTGCAGCACTGGTATGACATAACCTTACTTACCTTCGAAAACAAACTTCTGGGTTTAAATCGTTTGTTTTCCTGCAAATAAAGCAAGTTCGCACCATTTTCTTAAAGTTTTTTAAACAGATTCTTGAAAATAGCCACACAAAACATTTGGATTTCTGAAAAACACTTATTTCACCAACTAGAACAATTGCAACGCCGCGCATCAAATAGGTCGAAATCATGAATGACTACGACAGTCTTCGGAGTCTTCCGAATGATCCCGAAAGAAATCTGTAGTATACTCGAAAAAGGTAGAATTCCGACGTTGCCGATTATTCTGAGCTTTATTTCTTGAAATAAGGAATAATAATTACAGAAGATTTAAATTACATTTAAAACAGATTCGGTTTGAGTTATCTATAATAAGCGATTTAATTATCAGTTTTAAAATATTCTATATGGAAATTTATACTGGGAATTTCTGGAATTCCTTGTTTATTTAGGTAATAGTATAAAGGATGATATCCGTTATAATCTGGCCACAGTAACGGTTTGGCAAACCAGGGTTAATGTTGGATTCCTCCAAAATGTAAACAACTGGGTCTATGTTATTTCCATGTCGTTGGTTGCTTGGCAATTTCGCGAATGATATTTTTGGCAAAATCACGAGCCGTTAGGGGAGTGATTTTATCAAGAATTAGCTGAGCGAAATTTATTAGAAATTATGTAGAATCACCAATGTTTCAAGGAAACATACCCTAAGTTTTGGACTTATACTTTGACGGATTTGTTCTGACCTTTTTCGTACAACTTTATATACATCATAAAGCTAACACAGTTAACATGTACATGTTTTACTGAACATTAAAAAAACTAGATAAGTAATCTACATTTCAATTGAATTTCCTTGTTTACAAGCAGGATTAAATAAAAAAAATCATAAATAAAAAATCGCTTATAGATCATACAAAAAATAGGCACTGGTAGTTACATTTTTTAAATTTCATATCCTAATTAAACAAAATAGAAATGCATCGATTCGTTTGCCGTAAGAACGCAAAACATTAAAGTCGGAAATAAAGTATTTTTAGCTACATTTCCTTGTTCCTTTTTATCCAAATTCGTTTTCCTTTCGGCTGCTAAGGGTAGTTAGAAAACAGTAGACCCCTGATTTTTTAATTTTTTTTTGTAGTAGTAGAGTTAAATCGTGCATATTAAAAATCATAACTCAATCAAATTTGGTTTAATTCTAACTTAATTAACAACTAGTTAATACAAATTTTCTTTAAACTTTAAAGGATCGTAACTTGGAAGAGGCGCATATTAGAATATATGTTCATACGACAAAAAAATATAATATTAACCTTTAGTATCTACCATGTTATTTTTTACCTTCAATCCTGGCACAACAACCTCTGTAAACATATATAACTGATACAATCCTATTTTCAAGTATATTAGAACTTATTACTAAAATTAAATGTATAGCTAAATGCTGTTACATGAATTAAGCTTTGTTATTTTATGTTTTTTAGTATTTTATATTTATTATATAATCTCTAGGGTCTATTAGTAACTGACGTGTTTTGTTTTTATATAGCGGATATGTAGGATTATTGAAACAAAGAAAATACTCCGATAAATACAGACAAGTCACAAAAAATGCCGCAGTTTAAAAATCCCTGCTGCTCGCAGTTACCGCAGATCAATTATTTTTCTATATTATAAGTTCACGATTTTTATTTGATAAATTAATTTTTCTTTGTATAGGTGTATAATATGGTCTCATCCTATTATACAACCTAATTACATATTTAGGTGGACGAACACAGAGATCTGTTGATAGTACGCCCAGAAAAATCTTTACAGACCCTATAGACTCTGCTTATGTAGATCTTACATGGTAAATTACTATTACGGGAAGTATGAAGGGCTTTAAAAATACGGATATTATATTTTTTATCAAATTTCATATAGAAAAAGTGTATTACATAAAACTTTACTAACCCTCTAATTTCCGGAGGAAATCGAAAAAAAAACTAGAGCTAGAATTTTTCGAATTGTTTCTACATTTACACGCCGCACAACGGTTTAAAACCACTCATTTTAAATCAGGATATATTGGCTGCTTTAGTTGGACGCTAGCTTGAAACTAAGGTAATGTTTTGATAAAAAGAAACCGGCAATAAATAGAATTTTATTGCGGCTTAGATATTTTCTAATAGTTACGCAGTTTGATATAACTCGCATTGAAATGTGTGCTAAAAGAAAGGATATTTTCTAACAAACGGAGGGAAATCCAATAAAAATTGAAATTTTTGACTTTGCAGAAGGATAACTCTAAAACGAAACGCTGCCTATCGGTTCGTAATCAACGAACCAAAATCTAACAATATGCCAAAATGCACGGATATCGGCATGTAAGAGCTATAATAAGAAAATTGTTGTTAGATAACTTCTTCAAACAACGGATAAATATACAGTATAGCGTTACTTAGCCGATTTATCGGCGACGCGACGCGACGTTTTTTCTTTTACAATCTTGCAATGCCGGTTACGTTTTATTGTTTAGTAAAGCTTTAATGATGGTTTTATTGACAAATATGGCTTTAATGACAGTTTTTTTTGACAAACCCACTGCTAACATGACGGAACAGATTCACCTAACAGGTAACCGGGTAGCATTGGGTAATTTTTTCATTTTTTACACCCCTGCCGATATTAATGATTTTTGGTATTCAAGTAGATTTTGGCGTTTTGATATCGAATCCGAAGTCATGTTTATTTCATCTCTTGGTTTTTGGATTAATCATTCTCAAAATTCATAGACATTCTAATCACAATTTCCCTCTTTTTCTTTCTCCTTTTTATGAACATTGACTGGTTCTGTATGAAACTACTACAAATAATTTTAATTTTAAGACATAACAAAACTCTTGTTTTGTATATAAATTTTTTTTATATAAAAAATTATGAATACTCAATATCAACCTTACTTCATACTTTTTGAACTAGTAACTTTTCTTTCATGTTGGCAACTTGAGATCGAGAAAAACCATTGAGCTACAACTATAAAGAAAAACATAATAATGTATACAACATACAGTGGCTGGTAGGGACTGTAATACAAATTAATTATTGATATTTTGGTAGACTCGCACTAAGTTAGCATCGGGTTAGTAGGTGCCGTGGGCATCACCATTACAGCTTACCACAAAAGGCAATCGGTATTAATCAGCGGCGGAGTGCAGCATTGGCGAAAGTCTAACATTCAACCTTGGGCCTTCAACGAATGTTAGTCTTCCGTCAGTGATGCACTTTGCTGTTGTGCGCTTTTTGTGTTAGAGCTTTAAGGGTGATACCTATGGCGCCCAACCTGCTGTTAACCCGTAACTAATTCACCTAGTGCCTCCACGTTACAGCTGATACTGATCTACCCAAGTATGCCAAATTAATTTTTATAAATTAATGTTTTTCTTTAAAATTGTAGCTCTATGGTTTTTCAGGAAGTTAAAACACTAACATGAAAAAAAAGTTACTAGTGAAAAAAGTATAAATTACGGCTGTTTTTTGAGTTTTCCCTAATTTTTTAGACAAAAAGCGTAACAAAAAAGTTAATTTTATGTCATTTTATAATTTTCAGTAGTTTTAGACGTAATAAGTAAGAAAAAAAGGAACTTGAGGTTTCTTACCGAATAAACTTGACTTCGGATTCGTGATCATAGTGCTAAAATCTACTCGTACACCAAAAATTCTCAAAATAGATGATGATGTAAAAGAGTAAGTAATTACATAGCCTTGTAAACTTTGATGGTAAATATCTCGGAAACGAAAAGCCATCGAAAAAATGTAATTTTCGGTTCGTGATCAGCGCACCAGAATCTACTAGTATTAATATAATATTTTCCCAAACATCATAAGCTGTTTTGCTTTAACAAGCTGGCAATTTATCTCGGTAGCCAAGTCAAATAACATAAAAATGAAGAAAAAATCTATAGCTAACTTCACGAAATAAAACAGTAAACATAACCAAGAAATCAAGAGTTTTTGTTTACTTGTTTAGAATTTTATTTTCCACATAGTTGTAAGGTATTTAACACAAAAATCATGAATAATATAGAATTATTACCTGAAAAAGATCCAGAAATAACATCTACCGATGAAACAAGTTTACTAGTAATTATAATAGATACAAATCCTACTCAAAGATTGCTTCAAGATAAAGCGAATCAACTAACGAATATTGTCGATTCTGTTATAGCTTTTGCAAATTCTCACTTAATGCAAAAAGCTCACAACAAGCTAGCTATAATGGCTTGTCACTCCAAATCCAGGTAAGCCTCATCAGTTGCACGGAACATCAGTTTACGAGTTTATCCTATATTACTCCTTGCCTAAATCATCAAATTGTGCACTGCGTTATAATAAGTTTTGTCGATGTATATAGTATAATTTAGATTTTGTGAATGAAGATAATAAACAATAATTTATATAATATGGATCTGGAACAAAACTTTTTGGATCTTTTAAACAATTAAACTCATGGAATTTGATAATTGTTGAATATAAAATAGAAAGTCTACCTTCATTTAACAGTTTTAAGAAAATAAAAGAAATGGATGAACCACTTTTTCTGTTAAAAAAAACCAAAAAGAAATTAAATATTTTCACTGCTTTCCAATGCATTGTGACAATTTGAAGAAAGGCTATCTTACATTGTTGTCAAACTACATTATTGTATGGAGCTTAAATTTTTCATGCTTGTCTCCCAACAGTAACGCATTTGGCCCCCCCTGTGCCGATGCCGAATGTTAGACTTCCGCCAGTAATGCACTTCGCTGTCTTAGGGCATTAATCTACTAATCGGTACTAATCTACCTAGTGCGGTCAACACTAATCCACAAGGAAGTGCATCACTGGGGGAAGTATAACATTCGACATCAGCCCCCTGGGATGCTAACCCGGTACCAATCCACCTAGTGTCTTCGCGCTCCTGCTGGTACCGATCCACAACCCACAAATGCATTTTGTTTTCCTTGTATAATTTATATAGGTCATACATAAAGTAAACTTGGCAACGTAGTATCCGCAGCACTTTGGATTTGTATCCAACTGGCGACACTCCCGCTCTCTCTTTATTTAGTAGTTGTAATAATGTTGAAAAATGTTTAATAATGTCTAATATAATAATTACTTCCAACTTTTAGTTAGAAATAATCATTTTTGTTTTATAGAGCATTATAATATAATCAATCTTTTATGTAGTTCATAAATTAAATTTGTGAAAAATATGTTTTTAGCAATATGCCAAAAACAAGTTCAGTGTAATTTTCCAAAACCTTAGTTTTTTTGGATATAATTTTAAAAAGCGGTTCATCCATAAATTTTTGTGTATAGGACTTATTAAAAAAAGGTAATCTTTCAAATGTATATTTTAAATTAGTCAAATTCCATGGGTAAAATTTTTTACAAGAGCCTTTTTTTTCTTAGGTTGTGGAATAGGAAGGTAAAAGACCTTTTTAATAAAGCATATGTAACTATGTGCTAATTTGCATCACTTTTAAGATTTTTAGAAGAACCTTAAAAAATGCTTTCGTAAATAAAGTTGAAAGTAAATAAAATGAGACATGACAAATAAGACATTATAAATTAATAGTTAAATTAAGTAGACTACATAAATCTCACTAAAAAAATAGTACCCAAAACTGTATATATATTCCATAAAACAAAAATAGGGCGATAATTATGATAAAGTTAGTGTCATTCTACCGTCTATCACATAATGTTTCCACATTTGGCAAAACCCTTTGATTTTAGTTAGAGAGGTGGGAGAAGAAAATTGTCTGCTGTGCACGTTACATTTACTGTTGCCAAATCATTATTTCGCAAGTGAGATGCCCCTTGGGTATTAATAACATTGCTGTATTTAAACTTAAATACCTTAAAAATCAAAAATATAAATACCCATTTTCATTTCATTTAAATCAGAAAAAGTTAAATAGCCCTAATCAGCTGTTAAAAAAATTATATAGGGTTAAGTATGAAAAGTTGATTTCTGATGTCATTTCTCGTTAAAGTGAAAGTGGAATTTAAAAAACAAATAGGATAACCTGGAAAAAACTGCATAGAGTTTTTGAATTTTCAACAGTAAATCATACAACGGTCATGATGAAATAGTGAGATTAAAATTCTGGATCCCTAAAAAACTAATCACGAGCAAGATTTCAGTATCACAATTACATATAACATATTTAGGTATCCCAGGTTGACAACCTAGTCAGAGAATAAGACACTTTACTTGACTGTATTTATTTAATTTTAGTCAGTTCATTTACCCTGGGCCAAAGAAATCTTTAGATGTTAGGCAAGTAGATGGACAATATGAAGCCTTTTTGCTAGTTGAAAAAACTGTCAAGCAGAATCTTGCTGTACTGTTAGCAACAGAAAATTCTGCAGTTGTTACAGAGTCTTTATTAGCTGGAGCTATTGCTATGGCTCTGTGTTATATTGCTAGGCTTCAAAGGACTAAAGCTGCAGGTGTCAAAGTATGTATTGAGCAGAAGTGTTTTTTGTAGTTCTTTGTGTCTAACAGTAACATTAGGTATATATCTGCTGAACTAAAACAAATTATCATGTTCAAATTTAATTAATATTTTGCAAAAATAATTTTTAACCATATCTATTTGATATTTTTTTATTGACTTATAAGTAGTTGAAGCCTAATGTATTTTAAACTTTTTCTACAGGCTTTTCCCATTAATTGACCCCTCCCCTGCAGCTTAGGAATGTTGGCAGGGTTTTCTTAATTTTCTGGGTGGTCTTTAGTGATAAAATATCATATCTAGTATTCTTTTAATCAGCAAGAAGAGTAATGCAGGATGTTCCATTAAAAACATATCAATATTCATTTTATTAATTAAGTTACAAATAAGTAGGATACTGCTTTCAGTTCAAAAAAGAACTTTTTTGCTATTTCCGATCTTATGAATTCTTATGAATAAAATTATTTTGGTTCTCTAGTAAATTTTTGTTTGAATATTATAATACTAAGGAACATTTTTAGTTAAATTGCCGAATATTAGTGGTAACTGGAAGTGGAGATTCTGCATCTCAATATATGAACTACATGAATGTATTCTTTACAGCACAAAAACAGAATGTTGTTATAGATGTATGTGCTTTGGATCAGCACCTCAGTTTATTACAGCAAGGTTGTGATATCACTAGCGGTTTATATTTAAAAGTTCCCCAGGTGCCTGCTTTATTACAGTTTCTGTTGGTAAGTTTTTGTTTGTTTTTACTTATTGCTCATTATTTTGTTAGTTTTTGAAACATAGTTGACATGGTATCAGTACAGTCTTGTGTCTGTATTTGGAATGGGGATATAGAAAAGAGAATTAAATACAAATATTTCAGGATTTTGTCAAAACTAATACAATATGCCAAATAGAAATATTAATCTAAAAGTAAAAAAATTAACTTTTCAAATAAATTCAGTATATGCATTATTGTTCAAGTGTGTGTGCCTGCGTGCTCAGAGTGCCCTCTGAGCTTTCTTGAATGTCCCATTATTAGTTTTCATGAATCATAATAGAATCTAAAATAATTATGCAAAAGATGTACTTGTTTGATTATACTTTTCAAAATATATCTGTTTTTCTAATTTATGAGTAATAATGCCAGCCCGCTAAAATAGTTTATTTTACAATTTGAACAGGAAATATTCCAAATCTTTAAATCCTTTAAATGTCTCATGGATGCCAGTTACAATAAAATTGTGAAATTCAAAATAGGAATTTTTAATTCTGAAAGTATTCACTGTCCTTTATAAAAACCAGTTTATTGGACAAAAAAGTTGATGCTCATTTTTTTTTAAATTTTAAATACTAACCCCCGTATTCACTAAAGAGGTTTAAGAGTTAGACCAGGTCTAGTTGCCATGGTACTTAAAACTCAGTTCACCAGTTATGTTTTGCTTATGTTACTGTTATTTTGTAATTGTGATATTTACAAAAATTATTTGTTCAATTGTTGAAAATGTCATCTTAAACCTACAACTGTCGAGTTAGACTTGGTCTAAATTTAAACCTCTTTAGTGAGTATGGGTGTAAAAGTTCTGTATTTAACATTTTTCAGCACTTGAAATAGAGGTTTTAGTTACCTTTGAAAATATAAATAAAAACCCTACATACTTTATTTAGCAAACACCATTTTGAGGTAAATCCCATTTTATATATTCATACAAACCAGTACAAAAAGATCAGTTTTTAGTGGGTATTTTTACCAGAACCACCTGTAAGAGAAAAATTAGTATTACCACCACCTGTGAAAGTAGACTACAGAGCAGCATGTTTTTGTCACCGAGAACTAATTGATATTGGATATGTTTGTTCAGTATGTCTCTCAAGTAAGTCAAAAGTATTACATATTTGAATCATATTTTGTAAATTTAATTTTAAATTTTCATTAAATTTATATATTTAAAATATTTTTATATGGGTTTGTTTTTCATTATGTCTAGGGTTGCCACCTTTTACAAGAAGTTAAAACCAAACAAAAAAAGGTTATTACTTTACTTTCTACTTAATTGCAACTATTTGCGCTAAAACTCAAAACTCGACCAGAAGAAACAGAAATAGGCGGTTGTGTACCTCTCAGTCCTCTCATTCAACGATACTAAATGTAGTGACGTGAATTGTTGCTAAATAATTAAACAGTTTCTGAAGTTAGTTTTATCTTTTCCAAAAAGTTTACCTTGGAGATATTGACATTGAATCGAGAAGGTCAGAGACAGAGTAGTAAAATCCGGAGACTCCCAGTCAAATTCGTAGGGGTAGCAACCCTAGTTATATCTTATTTTGGGGTATTTGTTGATTATTGCTTTTTTATATTTATTTATTTCTGGTGAAACTAGTTTTTACATAAAGTTATATATATTTTTTTACGTGCTATAGTATTTTTTCAATATTTCTAAATAATTTAGGTATGGTGCTTGCGATATTTAGGTGACTAAAGTTAAAGTACATACCAAAATATAAGATCCTGACTTATGTTTTTGTTAGTGGGCAATAAAAACATTTTAACCATCTGCTTATGAAAAGTGAGTAGTAAGAGGGAGAAGATAACATACAATTAAAAATTAATATACCCAGGATGTACGTGGGTGGGGATTACAAGAGGACAAATAGGAACATATTAGATAGTTTATAAATAAAAATATATAATAATAAGGTAGTTATCAGTGGTTCTATATTATTTGCATAAATGTATGAATCTTCCACTTTAACAAAATACTAAATGGAATTCTTCAAGCTTTCACATAGTATATCATTTATAACTTTTTTTATTAATTCAGCCACTGACATAACCAAAGTAGGATAAACGCTTTGTGCCATTACTCTTGATTTAACTTGATGCCAAATATGTTCAATCATATTAAACCTTAGAGTATGAAATGAAAGAGTAAGCTCTTTTATGATTATTTGAGGAGTCAAGATTACTTCACATTATAAGCGCTGTGGACCCTACATTGTTAAATCTTCGTTTTATTAGTGCAACCTCCTAAGAAAACTATAATCATAAAATCTAATTCACATGGATAAATAAAATTAATATTGTAACAAAAAAATCATCATTATATATTTCGTCTATAGTATGTGTGCTTCAAAAAAAAAAACGAGAATCAAATGTCAAAAATTAAGGATTTCTTAGTAAAGATCCATAATAAATAATTCTTAAGGCTAAATATCGCAACGCCGCCCAATATGTAGTAAGTACATATAAAACAAAGTTATAAAGGATATGCCTAAGAGGGATAACGGTTTTTGTGTGTCAAATTTCTGAATATCTAGCAGCGACGTATTGTAATGATTTTTGTGTTATCATAGTTAATAGAGGCTTTATTTTTTTGTGACTAATATCATTTATAAATGCCAGGTATGTGAAAAACTTGATTACAATTGTTCTAACCCTACTTTTCTATCAATATAAACAAACAACCAGCCAGTGGCGTTTGGCTAAATCAACAACGATTGATTTGGAAACCTAAAATATTTTTAATCGTCATTTTATTCTATTTACAGATGAAATTAAAATACATCAAACATAATAGTCATATTAAATATTTTTTCGCTTTTTTTTCCTATGTTTTTTTTTAGTTAACGAACAATATTAAATTTTTTACATACCTGTACTAAATCAATAAAACAAAATATATGCAGGCTGAACTGTATTATTTGGAAAATACAAATTTCATTAATTTCAGGCACATATATTAAGTTTTAATAATACTCTTTGTTTATTCATTGTAGCCAATTGTTTTAGATGCCACGCTGTTGTCGAAAAATCGAGTTTGTATTTGATTGTAACAAAAAAAAATCACCGACAAAATGCACACAGAAACCAATTCGAAATATAGATGCCAAACCAAAAAAATCATGTTAAGCCTTATTATTACCCTCGTAAATGGGAAGTTTTGTATTTGTGAAAAACTCCCCTTCAAAATTTTGGCAGATCTTGGCATTTTAGGATCCATGATATCGAAAAAACTTGTTTTCTCATTTCCGTTGTTCTGTCTGTGCGAGGCATGACTGAAAAACTACTTTTTCGATTGGATTTGCTGAAAAATCAGTGGTTATATTATGGGGATACCTAATAAAATGTAAAAAAAATAGCAGAGAAACCAACTTATTTGAAGGATCTTAAATTTGGTACAAAAATTGAGTGTGATATTAAGGACTACCAGTTAAAATATGGCAGAATAAAATGGCGGCCTAATGAATTGTTAAAAAAAGTCACGGAAGAAAGGTTACTTATATAATTGATTTGACATTTTACATAATAATCAAGCGTAAAGCAGTGATAAACTGGTAAAATTTTAATGCAAATTGCTTTTTCTGGAATAAAACCTTCTTTTAATAAAGGAAAGCAACAAAGGACATAATCTATTTTTTTATAGACTGTGCAAATAAAATTAGAAACATAAATGTTCATAATAATTATCTAAATAATAGAACATTAAATTAAATATATAACATATAGGTAAATTATCTGTAAATTATTTGTTTTATTTCATTCCCGTAATAAATAAAAAGATTTATTATGAGGGATGTTATGGGTAAAGCTAATTTACCAAATTTGTTAACTTTTGGAAACAATAAATCCAATTGTCTGTTTATTATTAGATTACTATTATTTTATTGAAAGAGAAGTATTGTAATAGTAAAAAAATCAATATGATAAAGTAATCAACTGGTACTAATTCAATATGACGAACTATACCCAAAAATCAAATATGGTAGTACGAATCCAATATGGTGGAACAAAATGGCGCCCAATAAAAATGTTTCAAGAGACAGTATAGAAGTGTTAATAAAATAATAAAAGACTATGTGTGGAACTAAGGAAATATTCATAACAAGGGAAGTTACCAATTTTTTTCATTACATGAAGAGATCAAAAATAGGATTACACACTAAATTTTTTCGGTCACTTTTTTATTATTTATAACACCTTTTTGGCATAGTATCAAGGGTATTAAAACCAAGTTTCATCAAGGTAAATTATTGGTTTATTGTCTGGTAGATACTTTTTAATTTGTAGTAGATAAAGACGTCGCAGGATTCCACAATGTCTATTGTCCTGCACCAGTCCTAATGTCATTGTGTCCAATATTGGCACCAACTGCTCTTCATACATAAAATATATTTTTCTCCTGGTGATGTCTTTTTCACGATAATTGTCTACATGATGTGCCTGAAAATCTTTTTTTCCTGTTGCTGAATAATGGTTTTCCTAGAATAACTTTAATAGCAGCAATTGAGGTTTTAATCAGTTCACTGGTTTCTTGCAAAGAACTTTGTTTATTTTTTTACCAAAGTTTTGTAAAGGTTTTTCACTATATGTTTAGCATCAATTATAAATGTTTTCTCTTGGGATAGCCATTATTGCAAAATTTGAAACGACGCTACATAATTAAAACAAAACCAGATAAATACTCTGTGTTGTGAGTACTTAAAACTTTCAAAATTAATTCGGTTCTGTGGTCAATAGATCCATATTATAAGACATTTAATGAATTCCCTATATTATAAAACATTTAATAGATTCCATAAGGGTTGTCAGGTAGTAAATATACTTATAGTTAAAAATAGCTCCAATATGATTACACTATGTAAGTGAGGGGATTAACAAAGCAGGTAAAATAAAAATATTTGTACTGTAACACCTGGCAACTACGTACAAAATTTTAGATGGGTATTTATTGCCCTATTGAAAAGGCAAAAATGTAAGATTTTATATTCTGAGATGTACTTTACTATATAATACTAAGAAATGTTTATGTATTTCATTAATTAAGATTAAAGGATTTAAATTTGTTGGTGACAAGAGATATTTGTTTTAGTTTTCTGCAAATTCAGTCCAATCTGTACTACATGCCAGTAAGTATTCACTATTTTTATTTGTGTACATCTAAAATGATCTATTAAAGAGTATTAAAATATCACCTAATGAGTTGGAATCATTTGGATGTATTGTTTGTTAAATATTATCAAATCATGCTTAATATAATTCTATTTTAGCACTGTGTTCAAAATACCTGGACCCCTTGCAGTAAAGCCCAAAAAGAAGAAAATGAAATCATAGAATAGCAAATAGTTTATCACTATATCAATAGGTAGACCCTTCATGGCATGTGTTATATCAGAAAACGTATATTTTAACATTAATCTTGTTTTTCGATTTTTTACATTGTTTATAATAAATCTTATTTATTTTAACTTTTTTTCTTTGTTTTTTAGAAGTTTTTCACCTAAAAAAGAGATTCAATATCAAAGTTTTGATATTAAAGTTTTTATGCTAGAAAAGGGTAGTCAGCAGAAAGGGTGATAGACATTGGTGTTCCTTAGGGCTCTATATCAAGTCCAGTAATTTTTTTTTATTTTTACAAATGACCTACCAGTGGGAGAGCCAGGGGCAAAGTGTACCGTTTTTACTGATGATACTACAATTCATTATTCTGGTGGAACTTTTCAAGAAGTTCTAGTGGTAACTGGCAAGAACATACCTGATTTAGTTCAAACTAGTTATTAATAAACAGAGATAAGCCTCAGTAAATAATTTTCTCAATGAGGGATCTGGGGGATTTGAATACTCACTTTGACAGTGTTAAATTCCTAGGGATTGATATGGATCAGAAGCTGAAATGGGTGGCTCACATCACCATTGTCTCGTCCAAACTGAGTAGTACTGCCTTTCCTTAGCAACCTAAAAGAATGCCTAAGCATGGAGACAATGAAGTCACTGCGTGCACTTTATCACTCAGTTATGTCATATGACATTTTGGTGTAGGGAAGTGCATCAAATGTAGACAGAGTCTTTGCTTTGAAGGCTTGTAAGAATACTTGCTTGTCTGAAGTATGGATTACTATGTCACGTATCTTATGTATTAGAAAAGTCTATCATTTGTATACACAGAATAATCATGTGCACAAATATAGTACTACACATACTGTTTATATTGGGGCTTTCTTTTGCAAGCTTTACATTTTTGTAAGGGAATTGACAATTAATAAGATGAGGTATAGAGTGGAGGAAGTCTTATGGAAAAATGCATTTTATGATTTTATGTAAAATGTGTATTTGACTTTTGCTATTGGTTTTAATGTGTAATTTGTTACGTCTTTTTATTCTATTTTAGTCTATATTTGAGTGTTTACATGTATTTGTTAATATTGATTTTAATCTGTAATGTCTTTTTAACCCTACAAAATTGTTCATCATTCGAAGATATTTTTAAATTCGTTGTAGTTTTACACATAAACACTAAAAAAGTTAGGTTTAATACAAATATGACTAATCCTTTATACTAATATGACCCTGGATTACCTTCAACTAAACTTTTTAGTATTTTTGACTTTAAGAAAGAAATTTATGTTTACAAAATTACTTGTTTTTTCAATTTATGTTAATTTTTGTTCTATCTGGGGTCTGTCCACTGCTAGAACCACTAATATTGAAGTACTGCAGATTATATTATAAATTTACTATCAAAAGTAGATTAGGGGGATTCGTTCATTGCAAATACTAGTATTGATGCAAATAACTATATTTGGCTACATTTTGGCTTTATTGGTGATTACATTTAATTCGTAATAAATAGTCAGTGTCGAACATGAAACTTGGTAATTTTCTTCTTTTTGTGCTTAAGATATGTCTCTGAAATAAGTTCCAACACAAAAATAAGTAAGCTTAAGATAACTCCAATAATAAAAATTTCAAACGCAAAATAGCACTCTATTAACCCTACACTGACAAACATAGAACTTCTTCCTGTACATTTTGGTAATTTGGTGAATTTTCTTCTGTTCTCTCTCGAATGGATGCCTGTTTCAAAGAGTCTGTGAAACCTGAAAAAAGATTAAATTTTAAATACTATACCTTTTTTGATTTTTTCAGACTACGAACTGACTGACTGTCCATAAATCTGCAATCAGCAGAAGTATGCGAGTAACTAGGAAAAAATATGTAACTATTAATTGGATAGAAATCTATATCCATGGCAAAGGTCTCTCTTTAACATACCTCTCCATTTCATCACGTACGGTTGTAATTATGCTTATATAATTCATTTTAAGATTATGTACTAAAATGCCTAGTTTGTATATCAGTTTTTTTTTTTTATATAGTTCATGGACCAGCTAACCAAATTTAAATACTGGATATATGAGGAGGATATTTATTTTTCTCTATATCTTAGTTATAATAATATATTAAAACACTAGTTTCATAAGACATGATTTTATAGCTAAGCCCTAGGTTAGAAAACGAGCCACGGACGAGTTTCTAAAGGGCGAGTGAGATTAAATGTGTTACCAGTATTTTTTACTATTTTATTTATTAAACCCATACTGTTAGGTGGATCTTTCACATTAGCGTTAGATTAGCCCCAGATTAGAGAAATTGATTTCATATTCCATCATTCGTTGTTTGGGAGTTGGTTTTAATAATTCCGGTTTATACTGCATTTTAGGTCCTAGTCAAAAACATTGAGAAGCGACGTAATGTTATTCTGTTGGGGTGGTTGATTAATTATGGAATGATATTTATTATTTCCTTGTGAAAGAAAGGGAAGTATTGTAATCGTAAAAAAATCACGCGTCGGTCTGTCTGTTCTTAAGAACTACTTAAGCGATTGACTTCAAATTTTGGTCAAACATTAAAGGTCATATGAGGATGACTTGGTAACATTTTGGTAAAAAACCAATATGGGGAAACAAAATACCAGCCTAGTGCAATATTAAAAATGTTATTACTAAAAACTACTTTTCCAATTATCTCAAATTTACAAAAGTCGAGTGTTATGTAGGAATTAGCTGATAAAATTTTGGTTCGAATCCAAATGGCAGCTTAATAAAATAATATTAAAAAATTAAGCCTGGAAAACTACTTAATGGATTGATTTCAAATTTGGTTCCATAACTAATTGTGGTGTAGAGATGAACTGGTAAAATTGTGCTACGAATTCAAGATGGTAGCCAAATAAAATGTTTGTAATCGTGAAAAAAATCGCACTCCAAAGTTTTACATATATTCACGTTTTAGCGTCCCTAGATTCCAAAATCTATGTTTTATCAACTCCGTCGGTCCGTCTGCCTGTCTATCAGTTCGCGGCATAGCTTAAAAACTACTTCAAATATTAATCAAAAATTAAGAGACATACGGGGATGACCTGGTAATATTTTGGAATATAGGAATGATCAGTTCGTTTTGGTAACAGTAGCAGCCATTCAGTCATCATTCAACCAACATTTTGGTATGAATTCAAGATAGCAAAACCAAAGGGCGGCCTAATAAAATATTTAAAAAATCAGCCTGAAAAAATTACTTATTAGGTTAATATCAAATATTGTGCAAGCGTTAAGTGTGATATAGAGATAAACTCAATACTCATTACTCAATTTATTCATACTATTACAAAATATGCTTACACACGTCAAATAGTAAGGTAATAATGATTAACAATATGAAAATCATGTCAATTACAGTATGTACTATATATAATATATATACTTATACTAACTTATTTTTCAAATATTTTTTTAAAATACATAAAAAGATTTAAAAGTAATAAAACACGTTTACAACAAATTAAAACTGCAATTAAAATGTTCGTCAGTTGAGTAAAAAGCATTCTGTATTAAAAGGTTATAATTTTTTTCCTAAAAGATGATATTGGAAAAAACTCTCTCGGGCATAGCATTAAAAAACTTTATTGCCCGAAAACCCGGAACATCCTGACACGTTTTGAGACGCCAGAATGGAGGTATTGAAAGGCTCCCTGAGCGAGTATTTTAATCATGAGCTCGATTCCCAGATTTTTTTCACAAACATCAATTATTCAAATATATACAGACAAGGCACAGTCAACACTCCAAGACGAACAAAGGCATGTCTACAGTCCTCTTTATATTCCAATCCTGAGATCAATCTCACTGCTTTCCTTTGTAGGCCAAAGACTCGTTTCACCTGCCCTGAGTGGTCCCAGACCAGTATAGCATATGAGATGTGAGAGTGGAAAATAGGAAAATATGCGGTTTTCAGTATTCTACTAGAAACAGATCGGCATAGGTTCCGGAATACAAAAATTGCTTTATTTAGCTTCTTAGCAAGGGTATGAAGTGCCGTCCCCATTGCAATGCAACCACTTCCAGAAAACTAGTCTCTGATAGATTTGAGACAGTTGAAAGGTCCCTCATACTGAATATTACCCTCTTAGTTTTGTCAGCATTCAAAAGAAGTCAGTTTACACAAAACCAGAGCCTAACATTCCGCTGTGCAGCCACTCATCCGCTCAGCGATTCCTGCAGTGTATCAGCAGCAAAGGAAACCGTTGTGTCGTCAGCAAAAAGCGTGAAATCACCCACATTTCCCTGGTTATGTAGATCGTTTATATAAATTAAAAATATAATTAATCCTAGTATCGAGCCCTGAGGTACTCCGATGCTAACTGAAATCTGGAGTCTAGATAAGACTTGATAAGGTTTATACTATCTTGGGAGAAGTTGTACTGTCTCAGCTTTGCCAGAAGAATATCATATCATGGTCAACACAATCAAACGCCTTGCTCAGATCACAGAACAACACAGAATCATATTGTGCTCCATGAAAGGCCTCCACTATGTCTGATACACTATGTCAGAATGCCAAGCGTGGTATTCTTGTTTTTCCTGAATCCAAATTGACATTTAGAAAAGAGATTATTTGTTTCAAAGATATCTATGATTCTAACAGCCATGCACTTTTGCAAAATTTTTTTACAATAATAACCTATCAAATAGTATTAACCTCGCGTTTTTTTTAAATTTTTTTAATTGAACGAAGGGTGCAGTTTTAAACTCACTACTACTAGGTACATATTATGTAAAAGATCATATGCTTACCCTATTAAAATGTATTCGGCCAGAGTGGAATTTTTGGAGCATGAAAGATGGGCTAAATCCTCTCTGACTATACTATCTACTATTCTGGTTGAACACTTTTCTTCATTAGTAAATGTTGCTTCCATCAGATTACTAGCGGTAGTAATCTCTGCGTGAAAAGCAAAATATGAACTTTGAACGAGTTTGATTCCCTCTTCCGCAGTAAGAAAATTGAGCTTTTTTCCTTTTGGCGCAACCTTGTTTTCGTATATTAGTGCACGAAGGACTTCGTCAGTTCGGTCCGTACGTCTCTAAAAATATGCCTCGATAATAACAAAACTAGTATTTTAAACTAACAACGAAAAGATTGAGAACTACCTTGGCTTCCGGTAATAACACACTTCTAATGACAGTTCTGTACAGTGTAGTTCATAAACTAAAAATGGTATTAATTCTTGGTACTTCTAGTAAAAATATGAGTGAGGGCTTATTGGATTTATGGAAATTTGAAACCCGCACATAAACATATTCAAAAGTTACTAACAAATTATGATTAAAAAAAAAAGGATTTTAATTTTTTGCAAATAACTCGAAAACTATTTATATTTAAGAAATTTAGAAAGTGATTCTTAAAGAAATTTCCAATAAACTCGGAACTTTAAGTTTTCGTTAATATGACAAGTCTGAAAATTGTTAAACAAAATCCACTAAAGTTATTTCGCTTCGTGGATAATAACTATGAGATTATGACATTGCGTTAATTACTTTGCCATTCATGGAAAAGATACTTAAATTAACAGTATATGATCAATTTCGTGAATATATAGAGACACAATTTTGAAACTGCAGCAGTCAGGCTTTAGACAGAAACATTCATTGAGACTGCATTACAGCTGACAATTACCACTTGGACAAAATGTGTGGATAAAGGTGATTCTGTAATAGCAGTATTTTTGGACCTAAAAGAGAGACAATTGATAGGAAAGTTCTGTTGTGTAAACTAAGGGCTATGGGTATTCAGGGTGTTGTGTACGATTGGTAGCGTGACTACTTAACGCACCGTAAGGAAGTTACTAGGGTAGATCCTGTTGCAAATGATATGGTGTACCGCAAGGAACCGTCCTTGGACGTCTCTGGTTTTTGTGATATATTAACAATATTTTTTATGCATGTAATTGCGAATTTATAAATCTCTTTGCAGACGATACATTATTAACGGTCTCAGGCAGGGATCTGGGTGCTGCTGCTCAAAGAATGAATGTATGTCTTGGAGAGATTTTGTCTTACATGAATACTAATAAAATGGTATTGAATGTGTCAAAAACTAAAGCTATGGTAATTTCATCAGCATACAAATTAAATCAAATAGATTAAAATGATTATGTCTTGCATATTGGTGGTGAAAGAACAGAATTTGTGGATTCTTTCAAATATTTAGGATTTATGTTGGATAACAAATTGTCATTTAAGGCACATTTTAAGTACATAACAAAAAAGATTAGCAAGAAAATTTATTTTTTCTCAAGAATTTCCAAATCCTTCTCAATGTATTCTAGACTAACAGTATATAAAACTATCATTCAGCCGCATAAAAATAAATAAAAAAAAATAAAAATCAACTTTCTGTTCTTCAAAAACTTCAAAATCGGGGAATCCGTGTAATACTTAAATGTAATCGATATACTTGTATCTATTTAATGTTAGATGCTTTACAGTGGTTATCGGTGGAGGACAGACTCTATAGAGGTGCAATAATATTTATATTTAAGCTCTTGAATGACCTACTTCCGGCGTATTTTGATCAGTTTATTGTTTTTAAGCATGATGTTCAGAGTCATCTAACTAGGGCTCTTACTAACTGTAATTTCCACATGCCTCGATGTAATAATTGAGGAACAATGAAACTTCTGCTTCTTAAGGGTTTAAGTAAGTACAATGAACTTCCTTTATTTGTAAAAACGGTCCCTAATCTTTCTAGTTTTAAGAGAAAGCTGCATAGGTTTATGATTGCTAAATGAGTGGATACCTTCTAAGTATAAAGTTAAATATTATTGATATTGTTAAATTAGTTTATATGAAACGTAATTAGTATTATTAAATACACTTAGCTTATTCAAGTAATCTAAATTTAATTTTGTTTGTATTAGGATTTTTTTTCTATTTGAAAATAAATGATTATTGTTATTATTATTATAGAATTATAACAATTAAAAACATTACAGTGTCATAATCTCATAAAATATAGTTGTGATAGAATCTTCACGAATCGAAATAATTTTACCGGCTTGGCAAAAAAATTAATTAACAATAGCCTCATTGTATGAAATATCAGTGGAAATTTTTTTTTCAGCGGGCTATTGTTCCTTCAAGTATCTAGATTTTTTAAGTTTTGCATATTTTTGTAGAGGTCATTCCGAATCCAACCAGCCCTTACTCATATATTTACTATCAGTAGCAAGAATTAACACTATCGAGTGTGTGAACTAGACTAGTATGTGAAAGTTTATGACCATTGTACATTGTACTGAAATATGAAACAAAGAAAACAACAAGAACGTCAAATGAAACAATATCAGGAAAATTAAATTTTGTAAAACTTGTAAGAGGAATTGTTTTTGTTTCTGGTTTCCCCGGAAAACACACACAAACTTAACCCTATATTTTAATTCCAGTTCTTCTACCACCATTTTTTTAAGATCTTTGTCTTTGGCAAATATTACTACATTATAGCAAGTCTTAGTCTAGTTCTTTTACTAAACCTTCTATAATCAAGGTTAAAAGATTATGTCACCGAATGTGAGTTTTTTGTCAATAATTACCCTTCTTAATATATACCTTTTATATATACTTTTAGATATGTGTCCTGATTCGTATTCTCAATCGAATGCAGCATCGGCGGCACATAATGACAGTGTAAAAAGAAAGCTCCTAGCGAGGTAGTCAGCGTGATCTCGAAATTTAACTCCATTAATTTATTTTTTTTGTAGGAAGAGAGCAGGTCTATACAAGTACAAATACATTTAATAAGCTATTTATGGAGAATTTTAAGTAAGACCAACTCTACTTCAAATTTGGGCAGTGATAATTTTCCAGGAGCTGGAAACTCAATATTTCTAACATAAATCACGTTTAGGGAGCTACTGGAAATATCCAAGAGCTTAAAAAACAAACAAGTTTTCTAGATGCGCAAGTTTCAAACATTATAGATAGTATCAAAATTGATATTGCAGATCATAATAAAATGTTGGTTCTATGGCTGGGTTCCAGTTTAAGGTGGAATACTTATGAGAATATTTATAAAGAGCTTAGATTTTATCGCCTCAAAATCATTTATTAGGCTAATTTCTGTTCGGGATACAATGTAGTATTTTTTTGGGAAGGTTATGCAAATTTTGCTCTCTATCGAGTGGCACCAAAACGACGTTTCTATCTCTTACCGTTTGTGAGATGAATAATTAAAACTGAAAGAATCCACTTATCAAATTCAAGCATGATTTTTTGAGATGGGTGTGTTCAAAAATCTGCTAATGTTGACACACTCTATCCACTCTGGACAGGATTTGCTTTTACTCAAAAACCGAAGTATCAAACCCTCAAGTCACTATAAGGTGTGGCGTAGGTAGAAACTGTTAAAATATGGGTACGAATTCAATATGGTGGAACAAAATGGAGCCCAATAAAAATAAATAAAATACAGTGTATATGTGTTACTAAATGAATACGTGCGGAATTAAATTGGGCCACACTTCACCAATAAAGGGGAAAGACTCATAAAGAGAGAAGTTCCAGTTAAAAGAAATTTACCGATTTTTTGTATATTGTCCATATATTTATTAAATTCGGTTTGGATTCCATTTTTCCTGTGAAATTATTTTCTACCTCATTTATAATTCCCGTATCTAAACGATTAAGTATTTTTATTTTGACTTGATTTTCGCGTCTGTAATTACGGTAGTTGTCTAAGAGTCAGTGACTTGTACTTAAGCCTCTGATATTTCTGTGCAACCAGAGTATGTATATTTTAAAATACCTAAACATGATTGATTAACATGCACGACGGGGAATTATTATTTCGAGAATCTTTCATTTTAAATTTCGTTCTACTAATTCACAAAACAGCAAAATCACCGCAATCGTCAGTAAAAATGACGATTTTTATTCAAGAATTCCCTTAGCTTTATCTAGTAACAGACTCTCAATTCTTAAGAAAATGAAAGGGTCGTTTAAGGAATGTGTTCCTTAAACTGGTAAGCGAAGACGATCTAGGCAACGCTGTTTAACGGTAATAACCAACCTTGGTTCATTTAGTGTGAGATGTTTTTAAGACAAATAATGCAATGACAAACAAAATATCCGAAATATATCTATGCAAAAATTGGTAAATTCAAAATATACAGCTTTCGGCCCTCAGTTTCTAAATCATCCTCTAGTTTGCGAGGTATGGTGTTAAGTATGTCAAAAAAGTTTCGTTATAGAAATGATAACAACATACTAAAATATCATAGGCAGTTTCACGGAACCTAAGTTACGTTTAATTTGTGCCATGTCCTTTCAAATTTTTAGTTTATTTGACATGTTTGAGGTGTTCTACAGGAAAACAAGTTAACTAAGTCATTACCACTAAGTTTTTTTTAATATATCAAATACTGATTATGAATTGCCTAGCCTTCGACTTACACTAAAATAATATCTGTTGTAACCTATGTCTTCAACTCCTATATCCATCTTTGCGTCGTAGAGTGCCTTCACGTCGTTTAAATTGTTAGCAGTAGATTGTAGTAAAATAACTATTCTAGCAGAAAAAGCTGTATATATGTAGCTGAATCCCAAGAGAAGACTGAATGTAGCTACTTTTCCCGAAGTACTTCTGGGTTCGTAGAAATAATCCATTTGCGATACTACTCCAATCTAAAAATAACAAGCTTAATTAAAAAATATTTTAACCTTCAAAATCTAAAAAAAAAAAAATTCTAGTTTTGTAAATTATAGATTTTTTATAACGAATTTTATATGATTTTTGTACCTGCATCATAACAATATCCAAAAAATTAGGAGCATTTTCCTGTAAAGACTGCCGATCTTCTTCGAAAGTCGGTTCCTTTTCTTCCCATTTCATAATTATCCATATTATAAGGCAACATATACTTAGGGTTATCCCACAACTGATCCACACGTAACTGTCGAACGGTAATGCAAATAAATTTGTGGTATATGGCAGTGAAGGCGCTCTAAATATAAAGTGCAACTTCAGACTTTTAATAGTGTTCACAAGATATTTGAAGTATTTGAGGCGTTCTGTAGGTGTAAACGATAGAGTTCCTAAAATGTTAAAGAGTGTACAAGGCGTTTGAAGGCGCACTAGATGGAAGTACACAATCGTTACGTAAACATTATTGATGCAAACATGATAGTAATTTGACTATCATTATTTTTAACTTTTGAATACCTGCTACGTCTGCTCTTCCATAATTTAAGTCTCCTAGCATTCCTTTATAATAGGTTTTTGTGGGATGAAATTCAAGTCCCCAATCATCTGTAAGTATTTCCTTATGGGTCATATTCCAAATATCAATGAAGTGTTCGAACATCAAGTAATTTATTTTAGTGAGTTTATCGATGTGTTTGTTCCTTAAAAGGTCGTAAGGAAATTACATTAAATATGTATTTTCAATTCATTTTGTTTTCTGTAACCTGCTAGTACATTCTATAGAATATATTTTCTGCAACAAACGGGGCGTTAGCGTTGTGTTCATACTTTTTTTTAGTGATATGGCATGGAACTAAGTGGGATATAGAAGTAAACTGGTAAAATTTTAGTACGAATTCAACGTGGCGGAACAAAATGGTGGTGTAAGATTTTTTTTAAATCAGGATAAAAACTACTTATTCGATTTATTTTAAATTATGCCAAAAAATCAACCGTTATAGGTAGAAACCAGTTAAATATTGGTACGAATCCAATATAGTGCAACAAAACAAAACAGCACAAAACTGTTGCTAAGAATATAAGGAATTCGACAATGTTCGAATGTCCACATACGAAGAGAGACGTACTTGAGTTTTTCAGTTGATCAATTTTGTTTAAAGGCGCTGGCATAAGCTTTTTTAGCAAGTAAAAGCTTGTACGCTTTATTTTTTTTTAAATTTCCATCCTTATATTCTTTGAATTTTAAACGATCGGTACAATTCGGTAAATTCTCTCATAAATTCTCGAGATAGACTACTTAAATCAGACATTGTATAGTAACCTAAACGCGCCCTATCTTATTAATAATAGGCTGAGGCTTCTGGTTCTTAGTGTCGGCTCCACACATGGGGGCCAATGTTGCAGCCAGCGTTGGTGCTGTTGGCTGCGACATTCGGTTTCATCTTCATTGTAGCGACCACACATTGGGGAGGATTGCGCAAGTTCGTTTTCAAAAGCGACCTCGTCGAAGAAGATGGTGAAAGGCAACGTTGCATAGTACCAAAAACGATTTTGTTATTAAGTACATGAATATTTTAGGTACGATGGACGTCAATTATTGAGTAGCTCGGTGCAAGAACCTTCAAGAGAATTTGATAACTTCTGCCTTATGTCTGCAGCAGATTTTGAGTGTATTCTCCAGTTTTATTGTTGTTTTTATATTAAACCAAATATAAACTACGTTTAGCAATGACACTTAGATTTCTTGCCCCAGGAGACGGTTACAAGAGCCTGCATTTCCTTTTCAAAATATCTAGTCCGGTTATATCGTTATTGTACCTGAAGTTTGTGAAGCCATATGTGCGGCCCTGAAGAATTGAAGGTGACGGTACGTTTACAGATACAATAATTTTATGGAGCGTCATCGGTCTGTCACTTTAGAGTTACTTTATAAAAAACTCAGCCAATAAAGTTCTATATACTGTATGTATTTATAACATAAACATCTAGGCACTGCATGAAGGAACATTAAGAAACATATTGTATTTCAGATACTTTTAATAAAAAAAATGGTACAAAATATATATATTACTCTTTACTGAAATATTATAAGAATTGAAGCATAGGTTTACATCACATCATGATCCAGATCCAAATCAGTACACGTGTTGCTTGTCGAATTATATTATTTGACATAATATGGATTTGGTTTTGTGATGTGGATCTATCTGCTTAAGGATACTTTTCGTTATTATTATACACACTATACTGAATGAGGCGATTGTGAATCTTCGTACGAAATGCCTGAAAATTTGGTATGAGAAGATGTCGTACGAGAAGGTGATGAACGTGGAACTTAAGTTTCGTCTTTTATGCATAATTTCTTCCATTGTTTTTAGTTTTTTCCTTATTCCATTCTCTCAGCCGACATTTTGTAAAAAGAAACAATTGTCATCATCTGCACACGTTGCAAACAGACTGGAGACTAAATAAGCGCGAGTTGTGTGGTCGGCAACACAAACATTGGCGCCAATCCCTTTGGTGTGTGTCGCAAAAACCGATAGTCGTCGGAAACACTCCAAGATTGGTGCCAATATTGGGTTCAACGCTTTTTTGTTAATACACACATTGGACAAACGTTATTGGCGCCTTGTGTGAAGCCGGTGTAATAATAATGCCACTGTCTGCTTAAACAAGTCTCTGCGTGCGTGAATTTCGTCCGTACACTGACATTCATCGCCGCTCGTTTATGCACGGGTAATATTACAAGATTTTCTTGAAGAGATAAGCGACGGGCTTTTATCAGCGTGCATGCCATATTCTTACCCACGCACAGACGTTGATGAATGCAGATTTTAACAGGCGCGGAGAAGTATGTGGACATCTCACTGTGTCTGTGGCCCGCTTTACAGGTAAATATCTACGTTAGGAAGCCTGGACACACGTTCTAGGCTTTTCAGTGGACAGTAGTTCGTAACCCAGGCTAAGCTGTAGAGCAGGTTGCAGGGGATGTACAAACCGAACTCCGCCTTTACTACCCTTTTCTTCCTTTCCTTCCGTGCTTCTGCTAATATTATTATAATTTTATATTTATTTAACTGTCGAATATTTATTTTTTTAAATTAAGGTTTGGACTAAGCTATAAAAATAATACAGACCTGTTGTCATGAATATTTACCAAACTTTTATTGTCCGATATCACATATGAAACTCTCAAAGGCATTCTGAAGAAATTAGTTCTATTTTTAATAGGAACCAGTTCGTTAAAGAATTCAAAACCTCTGTTAGCAGTCCAATTTCCTATTGTATTTTGGTAGTATTCTGAATCTTTGTTTAGTTTATAGAGTGACTGAATATGTAATGCGTTACTTATATCTGATTCTTCTACTATAACTACGTAACTATTTATAGGACAATAATAGTTAATTCTTTTCAGATAAGTTTTATTTCCAAAAATTATCCATTTATTCGGATATTTTAGTAATTCTTTTCTGGAAGCCTAAAATGAAATAAATAGTATGTAAAAGGTTCGAGGGAATTAATTCAAATACAAGCATTTGCTTTAATATTTCCCTCGTGAAAGGGAGGTATTGTAGTCGCGAAAAAATCAACCTCCGAGATTTTTTCAGGTCTTTACTAGATGCATGTTTTCTTAATTCCGTCGGTCTTTCTGTCTATCGGCATAGCTAAAAAACTAACCAATTTACTTCAAATTTTGGTCAAAAAAATAATTATTATCTCAAATTTTGCACAAAAATCAAATATTATGTAGGTAAAAACTGGTAAAATTTTGGTACGAACCCAAGATGGCGGCTTAGTAAAATATTTTAGAATTCAGCCTAAAAAACTACCTAATGGACTGATTTAAAATCGTGGGCTATAGACTATAGATAATTGTGTAAACTAGTAAAACTGTAGTACTAATTCAAGATAGCGGAACCAAATGGCGACTAAATAAAATATTTGTAATGGTGAAAAAATCACCCTCCCAGGTTTTACACATCTTCACGTTTTAGCGACCCTAGATGGCAAAAAATATATTTTATCAATTCCGTCGGTCCGTCTGTCTATCTGGTAGTTCAAAGCATAGGATAAAAACTACTTACCCGATTGACTCGAAATTTTGGCTAAAAATTAAGAGTATGAGGATGATCTGGTAGCATTTTGGTAAAAATCCATTATCGCAAAACAAAATGGCGGCCTAGTGAAATGTTAAAAAATATATTACTAAAAGCCACTTATCAAATTTATTTAAAATTTTGCACAAAAATCAAGTATTAACTAGGAATCAACTGGTTAAATTTTGGTACGAATTCGAAATGGAGGAACAAAATGGCGACTTAGTAAAATATTTTAAAATTCAGCTTGAAAAACTACTTAATGGACTGATTTCAAATTGTGTTCCATAAATAATAGTGGTATACAGATGAACTAGTAAAACTGAGGTACTAATTCAAGATGGAGGCTAAATAAAAAATTTGTAATCGTGAAAACATCACCCTCCCAGCTTTTACATATCTTCACGTTTTAGCGTGATGCCAAAAAATATGTTATATCAATTCTGTCGGTCCGTCTGTGGGTTTGTGTACCTGTCTATCAGTTCACGGCATAGCTTAAAAACTACTTACCAGATTGACTTCAAATTTTAGTTAAAAATGAAGGAATCCAGTATGCCGGAATAAGATGGCGGCCTAGTGCAACGTTAAAAAAATATTGCTGAAAAACTAATTATTTAATTTGCCTCGAATTTTGCACAAAATCAAGTGTTATATAAGAATAAACTAACGGCCTAATAAAATATTTAAAAAATCAACCTGAAAACACTACACATTAGAAATAAACTGGTAAAGTTGTGGTACGAATTCAAGATAGCAAAACCAAATGGCGGACAATTAAATTTTTAAAAAAATCAACGTAAAAAAATTTTTATTCAATTGACTTTAAAATTTTGCAGAAAAATTAAATGTGATACTGGTACAAATTGAACATGACGTCAATGGCGGTGTGTGTTAATGTAAAAACTACTTATTGAATTTATTTTAAATTATTCCCAAAAATCAACTGTGGCATAGGTAGAAACTGGTAAAATATTGGTAGGGATATATATATAACGGAACAAAATGTTTGAAAAGACAGTATATATGTGTTACTAAATGACTGTGTACTGAACTAAATTGAGTCACACTTCACTATTCCTAATAAAAGGAAAGATTCATAATGAGGGAAGTTCCGGATAAAAGAAATTTACCGATTTTTTATTCTTTTTCTTGTCATCTGACTTTCTCAATAAATCTAACTATAGGCATTGTTAGAAAACGATTTTGTACAAATTCAAGAGATTTTATTAGGAGTTAGTCAACGAACAACGAATTATTGAGGGTGAAACCCATTTTAACGTAAATGTTTTCTGTCGAACGTTGCATATTTTCATGTAAATAGAAAATTATTTTCAAGAATAAATAGTTTACCATCATTTTCAGTGAATATGAAGATATAAAAAAAATATTAAACAAATTAGTAAAAAATGTAGCTGTGATTTAAACACTATCTAGGAAAGCATATCTGGCTTTTTGGGGCAATCTTTAATAAAAATTATAACAAATATTTTTTAATAAATTGACAGCGTTTGTTTTTTGAAGTAATTACTGCAGCTTAAATATTTATAACATTACCCCATGACCTCAATAGAAAAGCAACGAAACTTTTCTAAATCGAATCTCGTTAAAAAATTTCAAAAAAGTACACTGTTACAAGAAAGAATAGGAATAATTATCCTGCCATGGGGACTAACTCTGTCGTTGCTACGCTACTGGAAGCGTGTATAGAATTATATTTTTTTTGATACCTATAACTACTTGGTATAAAAATAATAATTAGACATTGCTTTAGATAACCAAAAGTAAATTTGTACAGGGAAAACAAAAAAATAGATTTATATAAAATTTTTAGTTTTTAGAACAACTTAACCTCGAAAAAAAACGATAATGGCTTTAAAAGCATGCCAAATTATAAGAAACAAAACTTAGTACATACTTCTTCAATCAAAGAATCAAAAAAGAGACAACTCATATCGGTGAGAAAAATTCTGTGGTAAATGCTGTGTTCTTCGTGGAGATTACTTGTTTTTGTTATCTTGTGTCACATACTGGCCTTATTTATTACTTGCTGCAATTTAATGTAATTGCCTAAAAAAAAATGATAATAATTAGAAGTAAATATAAAGATTGGAAGATAATTTTCACCTTGAGTCCAACACAGATTTGCTTCCAAAATAGTAGAGCTATTAATTTTATGTAAATAATCATTGAGAAATAAAATTTTATTACTAAAAACTAGCCATGAAAATTGAAATACACATAAAAGGATAAACGTTTTTACATACATCTCACCCCGTTGTGAATGTTAAACTTTACTTATATAATCACAAAGAGACAAAGGATAGAAGGTAAGCTCTTTAGAAATATAATAATTATACACCGGAGCGTATAATTTGAAATTTCGTGACAAATATGACGGTTAATAATTATGAGAGTCCTTCTACGTCTTAATACGGATATATTATTAATTTAGGTTTAGGATAAGTATGCATGCAAATATGTAGAACGGAAGCTTTCACGGCTTTGGCCAATTAAGAAATCATGGTTGTTGGGATTAGACCGTGTCAAATTGGAATTACTATCCGTCGATTGCCCGAGGCACCTTCAGGAATCTTTTCTCCACGAGATCTGAACACTGAATGATCTAGGAGAGATTCAGGCGGGCTTTTATATCCGATTTGTGCTCGCCGAACCGTGACCCTGTGTTAAGATCGGTTTCGACGTGTGATGTAGACCGTAACCCGTATCTTGAGGATCTTTGAAAGTTTAAAAATTTCAATAGATTCTCTAATTTTTTTATAAAGTCCTGGAGCCGATGTTAGAACCTTGGTTTCCTTTACGTTAATGAAATGGCCAGTGATATGCTGGTGTTTAGCTGCAGCAGATTGAACAATTGGTTTCTTTTGAATACATCGTTCATGTTCCTTAAGTCTAGTTGATATTAAGCGTCTTGTTTCCCACACATACACTTCTCTACAGGAGCAAGAGATTCTATATATTCATTTTGTCTGAAAAGCATTGTCCATTCTTCCTATGTGTAATGAAGATTGTACGTATGTTGGACTGCCGAAGTAATTGTCCTATTTTGTCTGTAGTGTTATGTATGTAGGGAAGAACAACACTACCTAGTGGTGTTTCTAATGTTAGAGAATCTTGATCAGAAATCGAAATAGTTCTAAATACTAGTGAGTTAACCGATTTCTTTTGTGCTGGATGGTGGTGGGACTCTGCCTTTAAGTATCTATTGGTCTGCTGTTGCTGAACACCAGCATACCACTGACCATATCATAATTGTAATGGAAACCAAGGTTCTAGCATCGGTTCCAGGATTTTATAAACGAAAAATTAAAGAACCTATTGAAATGTTTAAACATTCAAGAAACTTCAATTGAGATAGTTATGTTCTACATCACACGTGGAAATCGATCTTAACACATGGGTCACGGTTCGGCGAGCACAAGTCGGGTATAAAAGCCGCCTGAATCTATTCGAACTTATTCAGTGTTCAGATCTCGTGGAGTAAAGATTCCCGAAGATGCCTTGCGCAATCGAAGGTGAAACGTCAGATAGTAATTCCAATTTGACATAATCCCAAGAACCATGATTTCTTAATTGACCAAAGCCGTGAAAGCTTCGGTTCTATGTTAGCTAACATCTATGGGGAGAAAACCAAGAAGGATACCAAAACTTTTGGCGATTTCCGGAACAGCAAGAAGTTACTCTACCAGTAGCCCTTTCTCCTCAGACACCGAGATGAGAATGTAGTACCGAAATCACTACTGGTAAGACATCACATTAATTCTAGAACGGCTACGAATATCTATAAGCGTGCAATGCATTAGTTTTGGACAACAACACCTATAAGGTTATGGAGGCAGACCCTACAAATAGAATAGAAAGACGTATCACCAATCTGATTAACACATCTAGTCTACCACCAGTGAAGAAAATCATTAAAGCCGACCAGCTCCAATATTCCCAGATTTTACTGTCTTTCTAAGAAACACAAGAATAATGTACCACTTCGACCGATCGTCAGTGCAAAAGACTCGCCCACAAACAAATTAGGTAAATATCTTTCAAATGTTCTTAATCCATTTACTGGAAAAACAGATTCTTTTATAAAAAACTCTGCACATTTCGTGGAAAAACTTAAAGCAATCCAGTTGATCCGAAGATATTTTGGTCAGTTTCGATGTAGAATACTATACACAAATGTTCCTATCAACGGCTCAATTTTTATTATATCAGATATATTGGATCATAATAACCTTGATAAAAACTTAATGCACCTAGTGGAAGCTTGTCTTACATCCACTTATTTTATTTTTCAAGGAACTTTTTAGGAGCAAACTTCAGGGGTAGCTATAGGGTCTCCTCTTTCACCTGTGATAGAGAATATCTTTATGGAAGTCTTTGAGGATATTGCTCTAACATCCGCTTCACAAAAACCAAAACACTGGTTCAGATATGTAGGTGATGCTTTTATTGTTTTTCATAATGGGCAGAACAATCTCCTCATAATCTGCGCCTTAATCAACAACGTCGTAATAAAAATTGAATCTAATGGAACGATTCCCTTTCTAGACGTATTCGTTCAATGGAAGGAAAATGGTACATTAGGACATTCTGTGTATAGAAAACCGACGCATACAAATAGATACTTAAAGGCAAAGTCCCACCACCATCCAGCACAAAAGACATCGAACAACTCACTAGTATTTAGAGCCATTTCGATTTCTGATCAAGATTCTTCAATATCAGAAACATCGAAACTGACCGAAGCTCTGAGAGGTAATGACTGTTGCAATGAAGATAATACAGGTTCAATTAAAAGGTATAGTAATCCGACTCTACGAAAGGAGAACGCGAAGGAGCCACCACTAAATCGTGTTATTCTTCCCTACATACATGGCATTACAAACAAAATAGGACGACTATTTTGGCGGTCCAACATATGTACAATCTTCAAGATCAAGAATAAGAAGATTGGACAATGCTTGCTATCCCTGAAAGACATTGTACCTTTTCAAACAGAAGAAGTATATAAAATTACTTGCTCCTGTGGAAAAGTGTAGGGGAGACAGGACGCTCAATTTCGACTAGACTTAAGGAACATGAACGATGATTGTATTAAAAAGAAACAAATTGTTCAATCTGTTGTAGCTGAGCACCAGCATACCACCGGTCATATCATAATTGCAAAAGAAAGCAGGGTTCTAGCATCGGTTCCAGGATTTTATAAACGTAAAATTAGATAATCTATTACAATTTTTTAAACATATATAGAGATACGGGTTACGGTCTACATTTCACGTGGAAACTGATCTTAACACAGAACCACGGTTCGGCGAGCACAAGTCGAGAATAAAAGCCCGGCTGAATCTCTCCGAGCTCATTCAGTATTCAGATCTCGTGGGTAAAGATCCCTGAAGATGCATTGTGCAATCGAAGGCCAAACGGCGGATAGTAATTCCAATCTGATACGGTCTAATCCAAGAACCATGATTCATGCAAATATATTTTATAAAATATGGAAATATGCACTTAAATATGTTTTTATTTTAGAGCAATAAATAAAACAAAAAATGTGTGGCAATAAAATAGGTTATTAAAAAGGAATATTAAAAAATCTATGCAACGCCCGTTAATTGTATACAAAAAGGTACAAAATAGAAACATTTGCATTTGCATGCATTAAAAATCGTAAGAAGTAAAAACTAAATTAATTCAAGCAACAGCCCTAATCTATACTAACGTATGTCCCGTAAGTTTTGGCACAAAATTTAAAACAAAATATTCTTTTAATATGTAGCTTTGGTTAAACTTTTATTATTTACTATAATTAACGGCTTAGTAACTAACAAAATTAATAATTTAAATTAAATTGATAATTAACGCAATTTTCTGCGAACATCTCGCATTAGGTTCTGGACAACTTCAACATCAATTTCGCCTATCTTTCTAAAAATTTACGCCGTAATTGTTCTCATTTTCGGCTTGCCACCCTCCATCATACACTTTGCGGGATAACAATGCCCAAAAATCTTCAATCGGGCGGGCCTGAGGTAAATTAGGGGGGTTATCTTGTCTTGGTACGAAAGGTATGTTATTTTGACGAAGGTAATTTTGAGTTGCTCTTGCATAATGACAGCTTGCTAAGTCGGGCCAAAACACTCTCCCACGTGATGTTGGTGTACAAAATGAACTAATTTATTAAGACAGTTGTCAATATATCAAACAAATCGAAATCGCACACCACACCAAAACTTTATCAGCAAATTTTGCTTTTTCCTTATATTTAACATTGTTTGGGCACTCTTCTATCCGTCCGTATAAAAACCATTGTTTCCTTTGATTTCCGAGTTGGCAAGGGTAAAGTATTTTTCATCGTCCAAAATAATGACTTTCTCATTTGAAAAATGTATCCGCCTAAGATTTCGACAGCATCTTGGTATCCGTGCTAATTGATTTTCGGTATATTTAGGACACTTTCGTCTTTTTCGATATTTTTGACCATTGTCAATTCCCGCCATACTGTACTCTTTGAAGATCGGAATTGACGCGCTAATTTTCTTGTAGAAACTCCGACTCTGTCTTTTGCTCTTCTTACCA
This sequence comes from Kuschelorhynchus macadamiae, assembly GCA_030620095.1. NCBI lineage: Eukaryota > Metazoa > Arthropoda > Insecta > Coleoptera > Curculionidae > Kuschelorhynchus > Kuschelorhynchus macadamiae. The sequence continues at coordinate 2,124,719 of JAUTXW010000536.1, read as the reverse complement.
ATCTTTCCGTCCTTTCTCGCGTGAAACTTTTTCTTCCACTTTTTGGAAGATTTAAACAGGGAATTCCTTCTTCACATTCGGCTATAGTAAAATACTTCTGCGTGAAATATTTTTTTTGAAAAATGCAACTATTTCATGCAATTAATACTTTTTCGTATTTCTAATTTATAAGACATTTTAATGCAACTGACTTTAAAAAATGACTTGTCAAACTAATGTCAAGCAAATAAACATTTTTTTGTTTCCAAAGCCATTTCGATATATTATCTTTACAACCTATTTTCAAGCCCCTCAATTTTGTGCCAAAACTTACGGGACATACGTTATTAAATAAAATAGGGTTACATTTGATAACAATGTGCAATAAATTTTCAACCTGAAATTTTCTCTTATTATGTGATGGCAGAAGTTTATTTTCTGAAGATACTCTTTCAACGACAACGACACAATTGGACAATATATCAAACAACAGCCACTGGTTGTTAAATTCGTTTACTGCATTTTTAAATACATCGAAGTTCTCCGCATAGTTGCGTTTATCCACGTTCCAATTGAAGTTGTTAGAATTGAAGCCGTATAAAGGAGAATATTGGTCGTAAATTCTCTAATTTTTTCGACAGGGATGAAGCTTTTAAAAATCATATTTTTCACTAATGCAATTAATGCATTAACTTGTGGATAAGGCGTTCGGACTTGGTCAGCAACACGATGGCGTCCATGAGCAAGACATGTAAATATGTATCATTTCTAGAGACAAAATTTGGAGACCACTAAGTTCTTTTCACATATATGGTGCAAGTGCCACTTTTTCATACATGCTGCCATCAAGCGACAAAAGGTTGTCATAGGAAAATGCAGCAACAGTAAATATGATTTGTCTCTTTCTTCTTCCACTCTCAGTAGACCAAAAACAAAATTAGCGACACAACTCTGTTCTACATCAGTTGTTTCAGCTAGCTTAACCCGTATACTTTTGTTTGCCAATTTGTCTTGCAACTCGGGCATATAGTGTATTCTTAAATTCTTAAAGTGGATTCATGTGGAATTGTCGTCCTCTTACTCTTAGGATAGGATTACTCACGTTGAATGGAATATTTGCGCTGATAAAGGCCTTACATAAATCTTCATTGAACTTCGAACGTGTTAGGGTCTTGATGAAAAGGTTGTGGTGAATAAAATTTGTTGTTTTTGAATATACTTTTTATTCTTTTGGCTGTGATGTTTCTCATTTGTTAAATGTTGAGTAACTTAGAATTTTTTGTTGGTGGTAACAGTTGCTTCACAATATATCAACTAATTTTTGTGATGGTGGAAATGACCTATTTAAAATTCAATTTGCGTGCAAAAAGTCAAGACTCTAAACTATTTAATAAATTTAATTTTTTTCTGGAAACACACATATTTTTAAACAATCTAAAAAAACACTTTAACAGGGGCGTGCAGTCCATGGAAGCAAAGGAAGCAGTGCTTCCCCAAAAAAAAATTACAAAACATCTTCTAAAATGTAATTTTTGAAATAGGAAACCATTAATTTAGTTTATATTAAAAATGCTAAAATATTATCTTAATTATCAAGCCCATAATAAAAGCGGCCTTGACTCCGACCGACCGATAGAATCGAATAGAATCTATGCGGGCCGCTAGCTTCTCTGCAGCCAAGTCCTGTATGCTTGATTTTCTGTGAATCGAGCCAGAGGTTATTGAACTTTCCACCGGCTGTTTGCAATGTTTGCATTTCAGTCGCTTGCTTTAAGTGGGGGCGAAAGTTATCATTGGAGTAGGTTCTTTGTTTGAACGGCTATCCGTGTGTTGTGTGATACGTACGTCGCGTCGTGCATGGTGCGATATGGAAGACAATAATACGGACGTGGATATGCAAATACCGTCAACTTCGGCTGTCGGTAATAACGTTGAAAATGTTGGAGAATTTAGTAAGAAGAGTGTGTGTGATGTGTGGTGTATGTTTTAATAATAAAGGGATTTTGAACATTAAACTTCGCTGATAAGCTTCAAATAATTTCCAAAGGAAGGGAAAAACCGCCTATGAAAAATTTAACCACAAAAATGAAAAACTGTATTAGACATTTTTATCCGGAAAAACAATACGAACAATTTAAATGGCTAACAGGGTGTGAAAATATAAGTAAATTATTTTGTTGGGCATGTTTATTTTTTGAAAATGAAAAAGGTCTCTGGAATAAAACTGGTTTTTCCGATTTAAACAATTTCTATAAAGCTGTAAAAAGACACATTATGTCCCAAGCGTATTTGCTGGCCGTCATAAAAGAAAAAGTCTTCGTCAAAACCAGAATTAAACACGCCCTTAATAAACAGTTGGAAATTAGTCACCGCCAACACAATGAACTAGTCGATAAAAATAGGCAAATATTAAGAAGACTTATCGATGTTGTTTGTTTTCTCGGACAGCACGAATTGCGATTTAGAGGTCATGACAAAACAAGGGTTTTTTCAAATATAGGAAATTTTCAAGATTTACTTAGTTTAATGGCTAAATATGATGATTGCTTAAAAATTCATTTAGAGCAGTCTAGCGTTTTTCGCGGAACGTCGAATCGAATCCAGAATGATTTAATTTCCGCTGTTGCAACCATTATTCTAAAAAGAATTAAGCAGGAGATTGGCGAGGCGCGGTTCATTTCTATTGTTCTGGACGAAACAATTGATCACTCATTTTAGCCAATTATCTATAGTAATACGCTACGTTAAAATAGACGGAAGTATTCAAGAGCTATTTTCAGGTTTTAAGAATGTGTCCGAAAATCGTACAGCACATGCATTATATACCGTAGTTTATAACGTTACTAAAGGAATTTATGGAGAGAAACTAAAATTAGTTGCTCAAAGCTATGATGGAGCTGCAGTGATGGCAGGACAATTAGGGTGTCTGCAAGCTAAAGTTCGAGAAACTTTCCCAAGTGCTGTGTTTGTCCATTGTTTTGCTCATAAATTAAATTTAGTTTTATATCAGTCTATCAATCACATTAAAGAGTGTAAAGTATTTTCGTTACTTTAAGTGGCATGGCTGCTTTTTTTTCCAAGTCAACAAAACGTACACAAGCTTTGGACTCCATTGTCCACAAACGATTGCCCAAAGTAGCTCCTACCAGGTGGAACTATAATGGAAGACTTGTGTTAACAGTATCTGAAAATCGTGAATCACTGATTGAACTATTTGAGAATATAATAGAAAATAATGAAACGTGGGACTCAGAAGCAATAAATAGTTCGAGGGGGTTTTTGGACTGTGTGAAACGGACAATGTTTTTGATATATTACAAATCAAAACAAATGATATTGCTTTTTGCCTAAAAAAAGTGGATAATTTTAAGTCCATGTTAAACCAAAAAAGAGATGACTTTGACCTATTTTGGGAGAAAACGATGACGTTAATTGTAGAGCCACAAGCCAAGCGTCTTCGAACAGACAACATGTTCAAACATCATACAGACGCCTCTTTTATGAAATAATCGATCAAATTCAGCAACAAATAAACTATAGATATAACGGTTTAAATGATTTTAAATTCCTCGACCTCTGCAATTTTGATGCATTTAAAAGAAAAACTTTTCTAGAAGATGCGTTCAAATCTCTTCTTCTTCAATATGGCCAGTCCTTCGACCGAGTGTTACTGCGATATGAACTAAAAGTGATTTACGAAACTGATGACTGATGAACTAATGCAATTTTTAAAAGATAAGGAGCTGGAAGATGCCTACACCGAAGTGTCGAAATTGTGTGAATTAGTATTGACAATACCTGCCACAAGTTCATCAGTAGAACGCAATTTTTCTACACAAACGTATAAAAAATTTCGTGAGAAATTCAATGGGGCAGGAGAGACTTTCGCATACATCGCTGTTGTCCATTGAAAATAAACTTCTCCAAAATATGTCGGAGCATCGACGTTTTTATGATGACGTCATTGACGAACGTGCAAAGTTCGTCAATGATAATTTCTAGAAATTGCTTCCCTTTCTTCCCTTTTCACCGCCCGCCCCCTGCTTTAAACTGCTTTAACATAATAACATAACATAACATGACATAACAGAGGTTAAATGGTCGCAAAATTACATATTTTAATGTCGTATAATTGATGTTTGGAAATCTGAAGAATTTTTATTACTTTTGGAGGATTTTGAAAAAACAAACAAATTTTAAATTTATTTTAATTCAAATTTTTTGATGGAAAAATTATACGTTTGTCAAAATTTGAATAAACCTGAACATATTAGAAATGTTCAAAATGTTTCTATTCTTGCTTTCAACGAAATCAACAGTCTTTAAAGTAGAAAATAATTTAGACACTCCATTATAATTTAAAAAATCGTTTAATCTAAGGCTAACTTGGTTTCCAATTTGCTCATTTTTCCTTTAAAATCTTGATAGTCCAGATTTAGCCACCCTCTCGTGTGCGGTACGCCAGAAATTGGTTATTATTACATTAATTTTGGCAAAGCTGATAAAATACGCAAGCTACGCGACTCTTCCTAAAGGATAGTATATCTCTTAAGTTTGGAATAGAATATGACAAGTTTCTTTTGTCGTGGCTTCCAGTGGCTGTTTAGATCAGTTTAATTAACTGCTGCTCTATTTAAGAAATGGTATTCAAATTTCTTCGACTGCAATTAAAATTTTCTCAATTTAACCTACTTTGAACCTTATATAGATTCCGAGATCCTTATGGAGAGACTGCAGAGTTAAAGAAAAGCGATAAGGCTGTTCTTTGGCTGTATAGTTAATACTTTTAAGGATACATATGAAGTTTTGTCCTCAGTCCGGGTATTTAGTTACGGTTTGCCTTACTGCAATTTGTGAATATAGTTTTTCTAGATTACCATTGTATTAGTCACTCTCAACCATACTCAATGAGCCATGCAAACATGTGCGAATATTTTCTTTTGGGTTCTTGAAATCCATAAGATCATTGAAACTATTTAGAGTTACGCATACAAATTATTTAACCGTTATTTTGTTGAAAGTTTGGTATCCAATTTTTTTTTTAATGATCTCATATTATTCTAATGTGTTTTTTTGCTACTGGGGCATTTTAGGTACTGTTTAAAATTAAAAATAATTTTGTGACATCTACTTCCTTCTAGTTGGCATATTATAGTCTAAAAAAAATTGCCCTACCTAAAATATATTTTGTACGTCTTAAGTTACAATTTTGGCTACTGCCCTTCTGTAACATCATATATCTAGCGTCGGAACGACGGCTGCTGTACTGAAATCGGCCTGAAACTAGTCCGGCCTGCGTTCAGGATCTTATTAATTAGGTATTGAAAGGAGGAGCAACTTTTAAATAAGTAAATAAGCAAAATTTGTGGCGTGAGCTTAAATAATTCATTATAAGAATCTAAATTATTTTCGAATACATAACTGATTATAACACATAACAGCATCAACACAAAAAAAATATATTTTGAATTTTGATAGGTGAATTTTAATTGTTCTCTCCCCTTTTCCTCGAGAAAAACTAAACTAATAAGTTTGGTAATTTAGGAAAAATGGAGGTTTATGAAAATATATGACCTTTGCCTCGTTTAACCCTAAATTCGCAACTGAGAGGACATGTAAAACAAAGAACAATTTACCAGACACTGTGTAATAATTTGTAGTTATAACAGAGCAAAAAGAAATAGATTTCTAAGTGTATTTAAATACCCTCTGCCCATAATTTCAATATATTCAAGAAACTGGGGAAAATGTATCAAATTAAGAACACAATTTATAAAAAATTTTATACTGATTTCCAAAACAAAACATATCAATCAATTTATAACGCATGATTCGTTGTGGCCGAAATCTGAGTTGTGATATGATACGGTAGATATGAACATCCGGTCCGGTTTTAAAATTTTTAAGAAGGTATACAAGATGTTAATATTAAGAGTTTATTCACTACTACGAATACTACAATATTGAGGTTATTATATTGAATTTCAAAAATAAAACGCTAAATCTTTATATACAACAAAGACGATCTTCGCTCGGTAGCTTGCCTGTTCTAGTCAGGGCTAGGGATGAATGGTTTATCGATATGTCCATAGGTCAGCGGTATATCTAATAACAATAGGGAAATACCGATATATCAGGGGTAAGGGCCAACATATCAATAATGATCTTTTAAACTACCTTGAAAGGTATAAACCTGACAGACAATACTGGTTGCGCTATCAAAGCTTCACAGCAGATCTTCTTACCTTCGTAACCCACAATTAGAATAAGTCTATCGAATTTCACGGAGAAGCCCAAATAATTGCTCTGGACATACCCGAATCATTAGATGAAGTCTGGCATGACGCACTGCTCCAATCTTCATTCAAAAATCTCTACTTGTTTTCTTTCCGACAGATGTATTTCTGTAGTGGTTGTTGTTGTCGGCCATTCATTTAACTTTCACCAAACCAACGCAGGCGTTCCACAGATTCAGTGTTGATACCTACCCTATTCCTCCTGCAAATGAATGATCTGCTTTCTTCTACCAGCAATTCTATTCACAGCTATGCTGACGATATTACACTCTACTCCAACATACATTTTCCCAAACCTGTTTCCGAGACTGAAATTGATAATAGGCGTAAGGTATTGACTTTATCGCTAACCGAGGATCTCAATAAAGTCGTAGAATGGGGAGCAAATAACCTTATCCGATTTAATACAACTAACATACAACCTTGTTTACTATTTCACAAATCATCTCCCATTACCCACACCATTCTAATGAATATTCAAATGCTTGAAACCAAAGATTCCTCTAACCTAGTTGGCATCACTATTCAGAAAGATCTTCGCTGGCATGACCCCATCATCTATTGCGAAGAAATTGGATTTCCTTTTCCGAGCTAGAAAATATTTTTCTTCTGCCAACTTGTATACCCTTTACACTTCGCAAATCAGACCCAGCCTTGAGTATTGCTCGCACATATGAAGAGTAGCCTCTCCTTCAATCCTTAATATCCTTGAATCTGTCCAAAGAAGAGCTATTCGCCTGACTGATGATCCAAACACCACAAGGAAGCTTGAATCACTAAAGCATCGTCGAATTGTGGACGATATGTCTCTGTTTTACAGATACTACCACGGATTCTATTCTGATGAATTATCATCCATTATGCTCTCCATAGCAGGGGCTGATGGGCTCTTTCAAACCGGCCAGGGCAATAGTACCAGGCAACCGGCCCAAAGGCCAAAGGAAAAAAAAAGTTTTTCTAGGCACTTCGAGGAAAAAATGGATAAGAAAAAAGATATCTTTTAAGTTATTCAAATTCATGTAGGAAAAAATATGTTGCCTATATTGGTAACAAAGAAACTGAAACATACAATGAATATACTACAAAAAAACATCTTGATAAAACTTCATAATTCATCTAACAAATGTAAAAACAAATCACTCGTAGTTAAGGAACACAAAATAAAAATAATATCAAATAAATCAATTTCTACTGCAAAAAAAAATTTTGGAACCACGTCGTAGCTCAATATACTATAATAATAGTGAGTAAACAGACTACTAAACCTAATGAATAAACTACTATTATAAGAGGTAACAATAAAAAGTTTCGAAGTATTAAAAACAAACCTAATCCCCTTCTTTTGTTGGTTACGATAATAGTCAGTAACTTAACAACCTGCGCAATAGGCTACTTGATCCTCATTATTAATTTTGCTAAAGATCTCTCTTTCGATGTTTATCACTTAAAGAATTTGTGTATGTTTGATATATTTTAAAATTTAAAAACTACGTTCGCAAGATACTTGTGTAACAGGTAATGTTAAAATAAATTGGTAAGCTAAGGATAAGTTCAAATATGCATTTTGAAATATGTTGTATTTAACTATGGCAAGATAGCAACTATGTACGCAGTTTTTACAAAGAGTTTCTTCCAACCCACGTTGACATTTATTTCCTAAAATGATTTCATCTAAACTATCTTCATCAGTTGAAATTTCCGAATCTGAAACTATGTCATCAGTCAGTGGCATCTTTTGAAAAGTTTCCTGTAAACTCATTTTATAAATGTGCCAATTCCTTATAAAATTATTTAATCCTTTTTTTTTGATGGTTGAATTTCTTCATCGAATTGTTTAAGTTTACTTTAAATATTTTTTAAACTATTTTCGAGTACATCATGGTTTTTTAGGTCAGTAAAATTAATAGGTTTAAATATTGCCCTATCTGCGTATAGAGACATATTTTTTTCATACCGTTTTCCAATTGATGTAATAGCATTGTCCATTATAACACAAAATACATCGATTTTGAATTTTTCTTTTGTATTACGAACAGTCTCATCCGAACACTTTTCATCGAAATGCTTTTTTCATTTTTTGATTCTATTAACCAGGAAATCATCTTTCGAGAAAGGAAAATAATTTTGTACTTAAGAAATTGAGATTTTAAATTTTCAGTAGTAGAGCGAATGTCAGGATTTAAATCCAAGTTTTTTTAAATACTGCATATGGCTTCCAGAATATCTAAGTAAAACGGACAATCTCCAAAGACTTTTTCTAACTCGTGTTCCTTTGACCACCATCTTGTCCAATAACCCTCAATTTTCAATGTTTCTGGTCATGAGAAATCTAAGGCCAAATATCCATTATCTTATGGAATTGACGAAAAAAGGTGGAAGTTGAATTTAATAACGTAAACATCGAAGATGCTTTTAGATTCCCCCTGAAAATATCAGTACGAGATTCAAAATATGACCATAGCACCAAATATGTACATGTTCTTTATTTTGATTTCGCAGCTTAGTTGCAAAACCATTATATTTCCTGTGCATATTTACCGCTCCGTCTGTGGAATCAGCTATGCAGAGATTTGAGTGTAGGCCGTTTTTTTTTTTCTAAAACTTGGACTAATATATCATGGAAGCCTTGACCACTAGTATCATGACCTGAAAGCATTGCAAGCAGGCGCTCAAAAACCTGACCCTGATAAACATACCTGATACATTAGTTGTCTTCTGAATCTGAGACACCAATTGTGACTGATTTGAAGTAAAAGCTTGACTTTGTTAATTTTTAAGAACGTCTCTAATCAACGGCATTTTGCTGCTTCGTCCAGAATCCCCTTTCCCTTGCGTTCCCTCTCCTTATCCGCACCACTTTTCATGTTATTCTTTTCCATTGTATATTCTAATAATTGATAAGCTTTTCGTAGACCATATACACTTTCACTTTCTGACAATATTTCTAGGCGTCCGTTGTGTGCATGCAAACAAAAATCAGAAATAGACAGACGGTGACTTCCAGAAATAAAAAGCGCGCCGCGGCGGCCGATCCCACCTAAGCAGCTGAGCACATTATCGATCCGCATTCGGTATCGACTATGCCTGAGAAAAAATGAGTAATAAATATCGATTTAATATAATTGATTGACATAACTGATCGAATGAATTGTTTACGATATAGAGGATTTCGTGATCAACAATAAGTAGCAAAATGATTTATTTTATATAAACCAGACAGACCGGCCCACCGGGCATTTGTCCGGTTGTCCGGTGGTCCCATACTGCCCTGTTCCTTAGCCATTCCTGCTAAACAGACAGAAGTATCGACCCACATGCATCACGTCACCGACCTCCTACTTTGTTCGGTCCTTTATTCCTAGAGTGTACCGATCATAGAATGTTTTACCAGCAAGTGACTTTCCCTCTTCTCCTAATATCCAATTCTTTAAATCCTGCATCAATAAACTCTTCATGTCTTCGCTTCACAGTAACCACGGTCAGTGCTTTGTTCAGGCACTTCGGGGGGGGGGGGGGTATTAGTGAGTAGTTCTAGCGGAACAATCCGAAGGTTTCGTGTTCGAATCCGTGTAGGGTATAGAGCATTACAAAAGCTTTGTAAAATTCTTCTTGTCATTCCCGTAACGCCTGCCTCCGTCGAGAGATCGTTTAGTACGATGAATGGGATACTGACTAAGGCAAGAAATGTAATGCTACCGAAAACCTTAATGCACTGTACGATGATCATTTCCATTATTTATTACCCCAATTTTCTTCAGTCAAAATAATTGTAGTTAACGTAAACTGACAAAGAATTTATTTTGGTACGCCCTTCCCTCCCGAACCTTTGAAATGCCCCCTCGGAGCAAACTGTCTGAAATAAACACTGACCACGGTACCTAATACTTAGGCCTTCCTGATATGCTCATAGATAAAAAAAAGTGCCGATAGGGGTCTGATGATACTGATAATATCGATAGGTAGCGTAGAATATCCATAGTTATGGATAATCGATTTCCATATTTTTTTTGATCCTCAATAATTTTTGGTTCTCAAACCGCCTTTGTCGCAAATATATCGGTAGTTGGTAGCAAATACCGACAGGTAACAATGAACTATCAATTGGTACGAATACATATCGATAACTATCAACATATCGATAAAAAAATATAGCGACAGGTGTTGTGCTGTCACCTATCGATAGGTAAATCTAATATCGCCCATCCCTTGCTTGCATGTATCTCAGTTAACATTTTTCTTAGAACTCTTCCTGAATTAGGAGTCTATAAGTTCATGCTTTATCTTGCTTTGTTTGGAAACCAGTTTAAAAACATCATGAATTACACTCATTAACTAGTCACAATATTGCTCCCTGTCTCCTTGTTCCTAATTGGTGTGTAATTTACTTTTTTTACATATTTGCTTCTTTCTTTGTTTTAAGATAACGGACGATAAGAAAGAACATTACTGAAAAATTAATATAAATGTTTTTCTGAATGTTCGTTTTGTGTTGTTTGTTAATTTGATATCAATATTATTTTGATATACCTATTGCCTTCCCTTTTGCAAGAAAATATATAATGTCAGCGGAAAATGGTTGGAAGTTACTGCTTTACCCAAAGATAGGATTACCAAATTTCTCTCGGCAAAAAAAGAGATCAAGAAAGTCTTAATCAGGTCTAAGTCTAAAAATGATTATAAAATAGGCAGTCTTGTGTGCTACAGTATTACAGTAATGTCTTTAGTAATAGGTTACCTCTTATATAAAAATTAACAATAATTAAAGATTTTTTTTTATATAATTGCTTAAAAAGAGGACAATTCGTTTAAATTGCAAGATATATACCGGACGCCCGGACACATGCTTAAAAAGAAGGTATGTCTAAAAATTAAAAGAGGATGTCTGGTAACCCTACCCAAAGATCTAATAAAGAATGGATATAGCTTTGTAATTCATTACATGCAATGCTTTGAAGCCATTATCGTCTCCAAAAAACCGGTTTTAGTTAGGTCGACGGCAGGGGACCTTCTTCAATTTCCCTAATCTCGTTTTAAATCAAATGCTCAAAAACTGAAATGGGTCGATTTAATTTTGATCATTTTGAAGTTTGATTATTCCTCAATTTCTTTACGTAAGTAAATTTTAAATACAATAAAATTCCAACTCTTGGGTGACTTTTAACTATAAGTTGCACAGGGTCTTGACAAAATTGAAGACTCACCATTTGGCGAAACATTTGTCAAATTTAATGTGCAGTATTTGAGTTTTTGCTTGTATTTTTAAGCGAACATTTGTTTGACCTAAATATTTCTAAAGGTCAAACAAGTAAGTGCGTTTGTGAAAACCGTATTCATTTTTGCTAGTCTTTTTGAGCCAATCTTTTTCCATAATGAATATTTCACCCATATGACAAGAGAAGTTTAGCCTGCAGGAATACTATACTATACTGTATGTAGGCCTAACTGTTCCAATTCAACACACTTTTAAATTATAAGGGTATTATCAAAATTTAAAGAGATATTGCCTTTGCCTCTACACAATAAAATATCGGAATACTGTAAGATCAGATGCTTTTTGAACGAATTTGCTATTATCTGAGAGAGAGTGAATGCGAGTGAATGAGAAAGAGTGAGTGAGAGAGATTTTTTCATCTCGGAGGGTGATTTTTTTCACGATTACAATACTTAAAAGGAAAGGAAAGTAAAAAATTAATGTATATAATTCTCAGTAATATATTATATCTTTAAAATCTTTTAAAATATGTTTTTTTTTATATAAGAAAGGATTAATATTGTCTGAAAATGGCAAAGCCAGTTGTGAAAACCATTGAAGTACCGGTACGGGGAAGTACTATGTCAAAACTCATTTGTATTTGAGTCTAGTCTAGTTCCATGATTCCAGATAGCTAATTTTACTTAGTACACATTTTTTTCACATATATGCCGGTTCTTTATTTATTTCATGGTCAATTATTTATAAAGCAAATATTATTACTTTATCAGTACATATTTTTATCTAATCTGTTTCCAGTGCCGGCCTACTCCACACTAAATTTAATAGCATTATATTTTTTTACTACAATGTATTTTAAAACCTAATAAAAATAAAAAAAAGTACTCGGAAATGGGTAGATCATAACATTGCTTTTTCTTTATATATTTTTTATAGGCTTTGTTTTGAATATATCTTTTTATACGCTTTGTAACGATGTATTCTTGAAACAAATGGGAAAGTAAAAACTATACGGATATCATATCATCATCATCAACCAAGTATGTAGCCAGGCGTTCAGTTCGTGGGGGAGCAAATCTATCAACACCAGTTCAACGACTAAAAAAACACTGTTAATAAATACAGTTCAGTAGTCACTGGAGGGCCAAACCTTAGGAAAATTTATATTTTTTTTGTATTTAAAAATTGTTTTGAAAGGAGGAATGGGAGACCACAACATGTGACGATTAGTTTTTACCTGCAGCTTTTCCAAAATATAGAAAAAACTTATTGATTTTATAAATTCTTAATATTTTTACAGTTTTACATATTTAATCGTATTTTATAAATAAATATGTATTCACTTTGTCCATATGATATTATCTTCCATAGAGGATCTGGGATAAAGTTGTTTTATAATTTGCATTATTACCTGGTAACGATATTCGAATGTATTCTCAGTTCATCAAACATTTTTGCTTGTAAAATCGGCCTGTTTTGCCTCATCTTTATTTACTTCCAAATGTTCAATCTTATCGTTTCCTTGTAGTAACGTAAAAGTATTCTAATTATTTATTTCGGCTAAGAGTTATCATATTTTTAAGAAATCCAACTTTTCTTGTTTTTAGTAAAAGTATAGTTTGCTTCGTATTGCGTTTATTTAATGTTATTAAACAATTTTGTATCTTTGTGTAGGTTTTCTTAAGTTTGTTCTTTACTTTTTATTGGGGCGGCAAATTTTGAACCTATATTTTGGTAATTCAGTATCAGTCAAATTTTTAATCGGATACAGCAAATATTTTTCAATGTGGGAAAACAAAAACTATATTTCTCCTGACACTGCTAAAGATTTATGTATTCAAAATTCTTTACCACAATACAATCTCCATTCATCAACTTGTTTAAATTTCTTCAAAATATATTCGCCAATATGGTATATAAAAATGAATATAACATAAAAGATTCATGGTGTTTTAAAAACAAAATAGAAAACATGAACATATTTTAATATCACTGGATATCGCATCTCTTTATACTAGCAATAAATGTTGCTCTAGACGTAATTAAAAAAATCCATAAATATAAAAAATACACCGATATCCCATTACATCATTTTTTGCAAGCGGTAGAACTTACGTTAACGTCAACATATTTTGAATACAAAAATGTTTAACCAACAAATTGATGGTTGTGCAATGGGATCGTCTATATCTAGCGTCATTGCTCAATCAGTACTAGAAGACCTGGAATGTAATATAATACCAACCTTGGATTTTGACTTACCTTTCTTTTATAGATACGTCGATGATTGCCTAACGACTATACCAAAAAATAAACAAGACTATATTCTTGAAAAATTTAATAGCTATCATGAAAAATTAAAATTCGCCCTTGAGTCTGAAAAGAATAACACTGTTAACCAACATGGTCGGGTCGATATTTAAACCACAACATCATATTTCTCAAAAAAAAATCAGTGATAACAGGTTTAGCTGACAGGGCAATTAAATTAAGTAATCCGGAATGAAGCTATCAAAAAGGCAAAACAAGCTCTTGCACAAAACTCTTATCCAAAAAATTAGTTAACGCTATATTTAAAAGTAAACTTGAAACACGTTTAAAAACACCAAATAATAAAGATCGGAACAACAAAAACTCGTTTCGTATTATTACCTTATATTTCAGGTTTGTCAAAAAAACTCGAAGAAAATTTAGGTCACAATTCTGATTTTAAAAATACCAAAATTCTCAAGACCGAAATACACAAAAGAAAACGGGAATTCTATGAAATAATTCAAATAGAGAAAAACGTACATTCCGTAAACGACAAACCAGATATCAATCAAATAAATAATAATTTAAACCAAATATATTTTAATATCCTAAAAAATTCTTAAGCTATGTAATCAGCAAATAATATTATCTCATCCCCCATTTGCTTGCACTCCTAACTTATTGTCGCCTAATAAAAACAAATAGAAGCAAAAGGAAAAAAACAATATGCTACCTCCCAAATATTTATTTTTTTCGATAATGCAGGTAACAAATAAATAATGCTCTTAATTGCCATGGTTACAGTATCCACTTGTATTTTGTTCACGTTAGTATATGTGCTGTAATATTTTTTTAAATCTATATGTGAAGTGATGCCTTTTAAATTGATATATTTTAACGACGGTACTATTTTTGTAAATGTTTTGTCGTTGGTGAGTTTTTTTAAAAAAGTTATAATTCTAACCCTTATAATTGGACGAATTTTTTGTTTTCATTTTAGCTTATTTTTGCAGTTGAAAAATTATGCAAAACGTCCTGCTAATACAAGCAAACAGAAATTAAATATGCAATAGTCATCACTGTAGTGTTATTAATATTTTGTAAACTGGTTCAAAAATCAAAAAATCTATTTAAAAAAAAACATATATATATATATATATATATATATATATATATATATATATATATATGTATATATATATATATATATATATATATATATATATATATATATATATATATATATATATATATATATATATATATATATATATATATATATATATATATATATATATATATATATATATATATATATATATATATATATATATATATATATATATATATATATATATACCGTCAAAGTGGGTGACTTGAATTTGGAGGGTGAAGTGGAAAAAATCTGCACGGTTAGACATTTAATTAAGTTAATACGCAAAAGAACCGGAGCACGCTGTTTAGGCACTGCCGCGCGTTCGACCTTGGTTCATGTTTACTTTCAGGCTAAAACTCGTCGCGCCATTCCAAACTAGTGCGCCGTAGGAACAAGCCAAATTGTTCGTTAAAAATTGTTAAAGTTGTGAACAGCTAGAACTTTCACTTGAGGGCCATAGTTGGAACCTAGTCTAAGGTATGCATTTTTAATATTAGATGGAAAAAATAGTTTCTTTGAAGACTTTATCATAGTTTTGCTAAAATATTAAGGTTTTCATTTTTTTTTAATATTTTTTAACCTTCGGATACATTTTTAGGGTGACTTGAAAAATCATGCCACAGAAATATAAAAAGAAAATTGGCGGGCGGCGTTATGCGAACTATACAAATGACCAGCTAGAAAGTGCTCTAGCCGCAGTTAGACGTGGGATGTCATATTCCGAGGCTTCCGAAACCTATAATATTCCTTTGGTGACTATATGGAGGAAGATAAAGAATAAACACCCGAAAAAGTTTGGGGAACAACCTGTTTTAAACTCTACAGAAGAAAAAGCCATTGTAGAAGCTATCGTTACAGCGGCAGACTGGGGTTATCCGTATGAGTTTTGTTTATTGTTAGTTAAAAATTACTTAGATCGAGCTGGTAAACAGGTGAGCAAATTTTCCAATAACATGCCTGGGAAAGATTGGTGCGCCGACTTTCTTACAAGGCATAAAGATGTATTAAAGGTTCGTTTAGCTGAAAATATAAAAAGATCGAGAGCCGGAGTGTCAAGAAATGTTTTATGTGAATATTTTGATAGACTGGAAGTTTCTCTCAAAGACGTACCTCCAGAAAACTTAATAAACTATGACGAGACAAATTTTGTCGACGACCCTGGAAGACCTAAGGTTATTATACGAAGAACTATGAAACATGCAGAAAAAGTGTGTGATTCTACTAAATCTGCCCACTCAGTCATGTTCTCTGTAACAGCGGCTGGGCTTATGTTGCCCCAATACGTAGTCTACAAATCCGAAAATTTGTGGTCCACATGGACTCAAAGTGGCCCTGAAGGTTGTATTTACAACCGAAGCAAGTCCGGCTGGTTTGACCAAAGTTTGTTTGAAGATTGGTTTTTCAAGATCGTTGTTCCTTATTATAGACGTCTAGATGGCCCAAAAGCTATAATTGGGGACAACCTAGCAAGTCATTTGTCAGAGGCTGTAATAAGAAAATGCAAAGAAGAAAACATTAGATTCATTTTTTTACCAGCAAACAGCACTCATTTAACACAGCCTCTTGATGTGTCCTGCTTCAGACCAATTAAGATTGCCTGGCGACAAGAGTTAAAAAAATGGAAAATCTCAAATCCAGGAGTGTTACAAAAAGATCATTTTCCACGAATTCTGAACAAAACCATAAAATCGATTGCCCTCTCAGTGGCAAAAAATATAAAATCTGGCTTTGAGGCCACAGGGTTATACCCTCTTAACCGAGAAAAGGTACTTGTAAAAGTCCCAGACTACAATGAGACTGACGGTATGATTATTATTCCATCGTTGGTTGCAGAATCAGTAAAATCCCTTTTTAAGGAATCTCGATTTAAAGAACCGAGAGCCAAACGTGTCAAACGTAGAAAATTGGTGGTGGCGCCCGGAGAAAGTGTTACAGATCAGCAAAATGCAAGATATATTGTCAAACACAGGATCAGATGAAATTGAAGATATTGAGCCACCCTGCTTTGTTAATCCAGTGAAAGAAAAGAGATATATTAACTCAGATAACTTACAGAAAATCGAGAGGACACAGATCACTACAGAAAACCTGGCAGAAGATGACTTCATATTAGTACAGTTTACTACACTAAAGAAAAAGCAACAAAGATATGTGGCAAAAGTAATGGAAGTAGACAACGAATTTATACATTGCTCATTTCTTAGGCCTTCTGACAAAATCAAAGATGCCTTTGTTTTTCCACTTAAACCAGACATTAGCGATGTCACTTTAGATCAGGTGATCAAGAAGATTGAGCATTCCGAAGTATTAAGGAGGGGAGCACTAAAATTTTTTGTTTAAAAAATATATTGTTATATGATTAGTTTTTAAGATAGGTATAGTTACCTGATATTTTGTTTAACAATGTTTTCCGATTTAAATAACCAAAGAAGTTTCAGTTTTAGTTATAAACATTTTAGAAAATATTTTTGTTATAGCATTTTGTAAAAAAATTAGACAAACCTAAAAAAAATGGATTTATATGTATATATTTTTTAAAAAACCGAATTTTATTTCAATACACCCTTTAGCATGGGTTACTTGCAGTATAAACCATTTTTAATGCAATTTTTCAAGACACCCGTATTGCGGGTGGCTTGAAATTTTCGGTTTTATATTTTTTTTTTCGAAAACTAAGTGAAATATGAAAGCTTTTTTTCAAAGAATATATTCTCCCAACCCATATGCAAGTTTTCCATATTTTTTTGTAAATCAAGTTTTTATTCAATGTGTCTTACAGTGACGCATATATCAAAATCGTTATCAAGTCACCCGCTTTGACGGTATATATATATATATATATATATATATATATATATATATATATATATATATATATATATATATATATATATATATATATATATATATATATATATATATATATATTATATATATATATAATATATATATATATATATATATATATATATATATATATATATATATATATATATATATATATATATATATATATATATATATATATATATATATATATATATATATATATATATATATATATATATATATATATATATATATATATATATATATATATATATATATATATATATATATATATATATATATATATATATTATATATATATATATATATATATATATATATATATATATATATATATATATATATCACTGTGTCAGCCCTGACATTTCATATGTATAAATAAAGCAGAGACGTGAAATATATTGGATGATGGACGAGATGTTGCAAAGCCTTGTGCCGACCCTGTCTGATCCTCATTTAAATCAAAAGCTAAGCGAAATGCGAATATTGCGAATTATTATTTCATTCATTTACTTGCGATGTTTTAGCGTATACGGACGAATTGCGCTGCAGAAAATCAATGTGAATGTTGTGAAGTAGTTCCGCAGATACGTTAATGTATTTATAGTTTAATTAAATCTGTATTTAAATTAATTTATTATTCGAAATGCGTGTGGTAATTATTGGAGCTGGCGCATCCGGTTTGGCAGCTGCAAGACATCTTTCTAGTTCCCAACTAGATTTTGATGTTTGTGAAATGGGGCCACAGCTTGGTGGGACGTGGGTTTATACCGATAATGTAGGCAAAGATAAATATGGATATCCAGTTAATTCAGCCATGTATAAAAAACTCAGGTAGGATTTTTTTCAAAAGAATGACGTGAAAGAGACTACAAAATTTAATATCTCGTTTCTTGAGTATTTAAAATCAGAAAGTCAGCTGTTTCGATTTGTTTTGAATTTTCGTATGTATTGAATGGTTTTGTAAAAAAGTTATTTCAAAAACATGACATGTTTTGGCGTTAACCATTTTTCGCATTTCGTAATGATCCATTTTTGAAGTTTGCCCGTTTCTTTTTTTTTTTTTTATTAATTCCCTACGATCAAAAGTTATGTTATACAGCCTTTCAATTTTTAAATTAACTAGGGCTGGCACTTTAGCAATTCTTCAAAGGGCATACAACCTTAACCTTAGTATTGTGTATTTGATAATATTACAAGACTTTAAATCCATTATGATGCGCGCCAGTGGCGGCTCGTGACTTTAGAAAGCGACAGTGCTGCAGGTTATGTCGAAAATAAAATATATAATTAAGATAATATGGTTCTCTAGATTAGGCCGTGTAATTACTTTTCTTGACACGGTCTAATCTCAAGAACCATGAATTCTTAATTGACCAGAACCCTCACCAGAACCCCGTTCTCAGAAGCTCCCGTTCTATATAATATATAATTTAACTAATTTAAATAACTCTTTTGTGGGCGTTATTGATGATTATTGAATATACGATATTCCTTGCAATATTTAAACAAGTCAATATAATATTTTAAAAAGTACTGTATGCGTGATTGTCTGCACCCCATATAAATAAATTGGGATCAATGATTAATTTTTTTACTTTCTTTTAAAAACCAAATCAGTGCGCCTATTTTTCTTTTCGGCAAACTTGTCAGTACCCCACTCTTTCATTCAAATCAGGAATAGACCGATTAAGTTCTGTTCAACTGCCAAACATACTAAGGCATTAAGCCTGGCACATAGTACTCCTTAGAAAAGTAGGATAATTGTATAACAAAAAAAAATTGATTTTTAATCAAAAAGCTGGACATTACTTCACAAAGTTATTTAAACACATTTCGCACACCTCTATCAAAAGTTTTTGGCCGGAAAAGATATTTGTAAATAGCAAATTGCAAAATACCTATGGGTTTGCAGCCGGAAACCACTGGGGCCCCAATAGATGGCGCTAAGTGTTACACTTAGCATGTAGTACTGTTCCAGTATGATAGACGTTCCGTTTTCGATCTTGTCATATCGAGCAATCTGTTATTTCAGATCTCCCTGGGTACAAGCCTGCCTGATGAGGGTAAAGGCCCAGAAATCATGATCGCAGGAGATTCCCATGTGACATAATCGAAAGCAATTTTTATTGTGGGCCGTTTATATATATATATATATATATATATATATATATATATATATATATATATATATATATATATATATATATATATATATATATATATATATATATATATATATATATATATAATATATTTATAAATTATTATCTAAATAAATAAAAATGATGTAATGCACTCATTCATTTAGGCTTACATTCATAATATGGGCGTGAGTACCAGAAAAAATAGAAATGAAATCAGCTTTGTAGAATACACTTGTGTATTGAGCTAAGAGATCTTGTGAACACAATTACCAAGCTAATAGGACATGCATGCTGTGTTTTTGTTTTGCGGTATTATTCAGTATGTTCATGTTCTGCATTCCAACATACGAAAGTTTCGGGTTTGGGTAGGTGCAGGGGACAAATGTACCCCACACCCCCTTACCCCTCGAGCTAATAACCCAAGCAAAAATTACATTATATAAAGCATTTTAGGACTATTAGCTCACAAACAGTGAGAACTTTGTTTTTTTTTAGTTTTCATGCTTATGTTGTACTAACAAGAACCTATATAGAATTTTAAATACACCACTGGATGTGTTCATTTTTGTAAATTTGTATCTTGATCGACTCGCAGCTTTGAAAGTGAAGCGCACATACTTATAAATTATAATAATTACTCACATATTAAACAAGGGAGACAAACATGAAAATAGTGTCCTAATTATCAAATGAAATGAATATTGTAAATAAAGATATAGGGATATACCTATCTATATCTATAAACTTACTACAGTTTGCTTTAAATAGGGTGACCAGATGTACTCTTTTTAAGAGGAATGTTCTCTTTTTCAGGTACTCTGGTTCTCCTACGATTTCCATAAATACGACAAATATCCTCTATTTTCAGAAATCTGGGACAAATGAAATCTGTTGCCAGTTTCTAATTATTTTTGTTATTTTTAGTCCATATTATTTGTATTATAATTATTATTGTAAGGCATTGATTTCTGCGAAAGTGACAAGACTTTACTTAATTATTATACGCTGGTACCTATTTTTACCTTTCGTCAAAATGTACTCTTTTCATTTTAAAAAGTTCTGCTCAGCCTACTTTAAATTATGTTTAAGAAATCAAACAACCTGCATTAGGGCATGTCGCCGGCACACAGCTTCCAAGAGGAATTTGCCATTACAAATTATAGCGTGTGGTAATCTGTGAATTATAGCTGGCCAATTCAAAACCTTGTTTTCTTTATTCTGATATAAATATAAACACTAAGCCATAAAGCGTTGTAATTGCTCTACCATATACGACTAGATTAGACCAGGAAATCATCAAAGGATTGTAGAATAGCTTGTTTTGGAATAGGATGTTGGGAGCTAGATACGTTCGTTCTAACTTTTTTTCACTATGATCTGCAATTTTGTACGTAGTCGCATTTTAAATATAGGGTGTATATCGTATTCCCCAATTTCCCGTTCCGAATCGAACAATAATAACACGTTTCAAATGTCATTGATTACCTATGAATATGTTTTTCTTTATTCGTAGCTGACTCGTCATGACGTCATGCACACCCGGTTAATTTTAGATGCACATTTAAATCTTCGAACGCATGCCTAGCTAGAAACTCGGGTATTAAAAGATTACAGACTTCTGCTCTTGTTGTCCCTACTTTGCACTAGATTGCTCCACCTCCGATAATTAAAATTGAAACAAGGTGGTTTGCATTCACATTCAATGAAAATTGATATTTACAAGAATCAGTGGCGGCTCGTGGTGTCTAAAACTGGTGAGGCGAGAAAAGGTTTGTAACTTATAATAGATAGATGCCGCCGCAGGCAGCACCGCAGGCGAAACATTTTTGGGTAGGTATGTGGATGGAGCAGTTAAGTCACTTTTTGTAAATTAAATTAATGCTCCTGTCTTTTAAAGAAGCAAATTTCTCAATGATTTTGTCATAAAAGATTTTGAAAGTTTAACTAATAAAATGATCGACAGGGCAGAGCCTATCTTGAGATATACTACGTTAGGTCTTTATTCGCTTTAAGCACGAAAAATCTCTTTCGGCCTGTACACTTGTTAAGGGGATTGTCAAAATTAATGTCGCAAGTCGATATACTTCACAAAATACTGAAATTAACTCTAAACTATTAATTTGTTTAAGGAGTTCTTGAATATTGACTTTATAAAATTGTTCATCTCGGTAAATTATGCTTAGCTCATTTTTGAGGCGGTCTTTGTCAAATATTTTTGGATACGTTTTTTCTAACGAATTTAATAGACCAATAGGGAATTCTGTGGCAAAGTCTTTGTATTTTGATGTATTAAGAAGTTTCACAAATTCCAATTTGTGTAAATCTTCAAACCTGATGTTAATTTGAAAAATTATACAGTCTAAAATTTCATAAAACAGATTTTTATATTTTTCCAATAAATCTGATTCGCTCATGCTTCGGGTTTGTCTACTACATGGCAATCCGGTAAGTGATTTTGCTTTTTCAAAAATGAATTTAAGGAAATTTTCAGCGCGCAGCTCATTTAATCGTTTGACGGCAATGTTCAATTGTGAAATGCAGAAATCAATTTCTAGGTTACTTAACTGAAAAACTTGAAACAGGATATCAGTAACAAAAAAAATTTCTTTAAATGCAAAAGTTAAAAAAGCAAATTCAAAATCGGAAAGGTCTTTTAGATACCCCTTGGCCATGTGTATAGTATCTGAGTCTAATTCTGGATTTTCAGTCATGTCCTGAAAAACTAAGGTTAGTCCTTCCCAATTATTTGCAAAAAAAATTAGAATTTTTGATCGAGAATACCACCTTGTAACACTTGCTTGCCGAACTCGTTTTTTTATTATTTTGTCCAATATAGATGTGCGTTTGTACGATTTATGGAAAAAAGCAGGCAAACTTTTCAAAGTTGCGAAAAAGATTCTGCTTTCCTTAATATAATTTGAACCCTGTTGTAAAATTAAATTGAGATGATGAGCAGCACAGTGAGTGTACATTGCTTGTGGGGCATCTGATCTTATTCGTGTTTGTAGACCGCTCAATTCTCCTGCCATAACCGCAGCTCCATCATAACATTGTGCTACTAATTTCCGTTTAAAATTTAAAGGTTCCAAGATTCTTACAATTAAGTTATAGAGTGCATTAGCTCTAGAATCCTCACTTATATCAAAAAAGCCTAAAAAACGTTCTTTTATTTCGGCTAAATTATTTACATACCTAACAGTTACACAACATGGGGCTTTTGCAACTATATCCGTCGTATCATTTACAATTAAAAAGAAAAATGTAGCCTCCGATA
This sequence comes from Kuschelorhynchus macadamiae, assembly GCA_030620095.1. NCBI lineage: Eukaryota > Metazoa > Arthropoda > Insecta > Coleoptera > Curculionidae > Kuschelorhynchus > Kuschelorhynchus macadamiae. The sequence goes on along the minus strand of JAUTXW010000536.1, from coordinate 2,101,552 downwards.
TTTCTTGTTTAATAAAGTCTCTCATATGTTCGTCAATACAAAATATTAATTCATTTTGAATAGTTTTCGATTGTCCCGTAAATACACTTTTCTCTTCTAAATGCTTTACAAGTTCGGTGTTACATTTAATTAAACAATTAAAAACTTCCTTAAAATTCCCTCTGTTAAAAGAAGATTCGGATTCGTCATGCCCCCTAAAAGCCAGTTCTTGTTTTCCCAGTAATATAGTCGTATCTATAAGGTATGTCAAAAGCAAGCGGTTTTTCCTAACATCTTCATTGTACAATAATTTAGATAAACGAGCATTTTCGATTAGGGCATCTTTAATTGTAGTCATATTTTGAGACAAACGTACAAAACCAACCAAAAAATTTTTAAAATCAACGTATCCATCAGAAGTCCATACTGTTTTGGTTTTTCCCAGTATTAAGCAAGGCCAACAATATAAACGCTGCTTAAAAACACTTCCACAAATCCAAGTGTGTGTTTGATACCATGACGTTTGAAATGATCGTTTATATTGTCGACCGTCTTTTTTATCACTACTTAAGGTACTTATCTTCGGCATGGGTCTATCTCTGCGAAGAATTTCTTTTTTCTCATCCTCGGGACGCCTGGAAAATGCCGTTGTCAATAGTGACATAACGATATCGTGGACTGGATTCATAGTTCACACGTTTCGTTTATTTTAAATTTTAATCACTAATTCATATAAACTACTCTATCAGTCTATCTACTCAATAATTAAACTAACGCAACGTCAAAAATACTTTAGATAGAGTAACACTCGACACAGACTAAACGCGCGACATTCACGAAATAATACTATAAAACAAACACCAAATTATTGCCGAATAATCTCAATATCCACCCACTTCCCGCTCAATCTCAAACCGTTACCGGTAACAGTCAAATACGAATACCCCACACGCCCACGCAAGTATCAACAAAAACAAAAACGGCTTGCATTTGGCAGCCGGATGCGCGATTGTCATTTACCGATAAATAATAATTATTTCCATTTATATTCAATCTGTGCTAACATTAAATGGCAACGAATGAATCTACATATGCAACACGACGCTTTTCCCTCTTTCTCAGACTTATTAAAAATCCAAATACCATTCAAGTGTCCGAGGCGCAATTCGCATCGCCGCGTACAGGTAAAGTGGAATAAAAAAGAAATGATATTGCAGTTATTGGACATTGTACTGTTGGTTAGTAAAGTAAAGTGTTTATTTATGATTTACGCATATTTGATAAAATTTGCATAGCGTTTGAGACAATTTTCAGAGAATAATGTATCAACTTGGAAAGAATTAATTTTGAAAATAAAAATGTATATTTATAGGAAAGCGAGTGAGGCGGCGCCTCAGTTGCCTCATCTGACGAGCCGCCGATGACAAGAATCGACATTAATTAAAATTCGAAATCAAAACAATGCATATTAACTAAAACCAGTTGCCTTATACCCGCTAATCATTTAAATTCCACAACTCAGAATTAAATCTCGTATTAACTTTTATTTTTATTCAAATATATATTTCAAGTATTTTAATTTCCATGGTAAAGAGTCAGTGTTATATCCTTTTGATGTAGTATAAATTACAGATAAACGACTATCAAAATCGAAATAATGGGCATTATTCTATTTACATTTTTAGGGTGTAAATGGAATTGATATTTAAAAAAAATTATATAGTAAAAGATGCTTTAATTTTTTTGATATGCCATAAAAATAAATTAATTTTTTTGATTACATGACTTCTTAAATCAGATTTGTCTTCATACGGTTGAAATAAATTAATCTTTACAAAGTCGTTATTGCTTTCTAATGTTTTCTGTATTAATATTAATTTAATCCGATCCAGTTTGAAGCAATAAGAATCAATGTATTAAATATTTAAACAGATTTTTGTATATGGCATGTATTTCATACCAATTTTTATTAACATCGATTTGATGAAATGCAAAAACTAAGGAAAGACGCACGTATATAGAAATTTTAAGTAGCCTCTATACGTGTTAGAAAAGCATAAAGAACTACTTTTTTGTGGTATCAATTGAAATGGTCTGCAAAGAAATTGCTTATCATAACAATGTTATTCCATAAAATCTGTACCCGCAAAAATTCGATATTGTGAGAATTAAAACGAATAAAAATTGAATGTAGGTAGCATCATTTATATGTTTTGCAATTAAATTTGGTATCAAAGAGGCGTATGACTAAAAAGTAAAACGGCGTTCCATAAATTATTGTATTGTCATCCGAATTACATTCACTTGTGAAATTTCAAATCAATACGACAATTAGAAGATTAAAATCGACTTCCTAGATTTGTTTACATACATAGTACATACAAGTGAAGCTAATAAAAGCGTGTTGAAAAGTAGAGGGTAGAACTCAGGTGGGGGATTAAATATAATATGCGTAGCATACCGAAGAGATTTTTTTTGTTGGTCGCATGATCAATTTTACTATTTTTTTTTGCTATTTCAAATCAAATCATAATTATGTGGCCCTAAGCGGTTAACTTTTTAAAACTTTAGTAATTGTTAAATCACGATACAAAAAACCTGTAGAAGTAAAGATGTAAAATTCTAATTATGTTGTCTTTATAGGATTCTACGGAAGCGTATAAGGGCCACAATTTTTTTTATTTTTAAATTCTGACTTGAAGACGGAATTTAACAAAATTCTGAGTTTAAAGTCAGAATTTAACAAAATTCTGAGTTTAAAGTCAGAATCTAACCAAATTCTGAGTTTAAAGTCAAAATTTAACTAAATTCTTAGTTTAAAGTCAGAAATTAACTAAATTCTGAGTTTAAAGTCGGAATTTAACTAGATTCTGAGTTTAAAGTCAGAATTTAACAAAATTCTGAGTTTAAAGTTGAAATTTAACTAAATTCTGAGTTTAAAGTCAGAAATTAACTAAATTCTGAGTTTAAAGTCAGGATTTAACTAAATTCTGAGTTTAAAGTCAGAATTTAACGAAATGCATTTTTGACGTCTCCTGCCAAACCTGAAATTGGTGTCAGGATAGTGAAATTCATTTCGTTGCAAGTAAACTCGTTTGAGATTTACCGAGCTTCAAAGGGTTAAAATTGTCATTGTTGAAGCGCCATTTTTTCGAAAACAGTTAAATTTAGGCATGAGAAAAGTAACTCAATAAGTGCCTGTATTTTTTGGAAAAATATAAAAATTTAATAAAATATAGGGCATTTCATTTAAAAAACGGATGATGCCTCCGGTTTGAGGTAGAAGCGGCAACACCTCGCAATTTAAAATATTTTATAACAAGAGTATATTATGTTCATCTATGGCCAAAGCCAAATTCTCAAAACATCCTATTCGATGGTTCTCCAGATATTTCTGGACACTCAACTTGAATCACCCTGAAACAGACGGAAAGATCTGTCAGTATATTTCGCGAGACACCCTTAAATCGTTGAAACATATATGAACCGTTTCTTAAGACTTATTTATCGTTTTGTATTACCTTTTTTTTTTGTGAACCTTTTAATGTATATGTTTTCTTGTATTTATTTTGGCTTTTTTTTCAGCAATAGAAATAAATAAAAATATATACAATGAACTAATTAAACATACGTTTAATTTGCTCGGATCTACCGCAAAATTTCAAACAGATGTCGGTATGATTTTTTGCTTAATTGTCCTATTTTAGCCAACTAGTAAATTGTCAAAGCCGAGTTATTTGTCAAAATCGGGTAAGGTTTCAAATCCAAGTAAGTAGTATAGGCCTGTGGTGAGTCCATATGATCAACAAAACAATAGCTTATTATTTTAACTTGTCAAAATCGGGTATGGTTTCAGGCTTGGGTAAGTGGTATATGCCTGTGCTATGGTGAGTTTATATGATCAGGAATATAATAGGTTTTAATTTGCTAAATTCTAAAAAAGATTGTATTGATGATACTTCCTAGCAATACAAAAATGCGAAACTTGTGCTAGGTTTTAATTTCATAACTACCTATTTATTAAAAGTCTGTAGTTTCCTTTTTTGTTTTTATTTAATAAATTATGATTATGTTTAGAGCAATAGTTATTAAGAAATGTATTTGAAATGCTACTAAAAAAGATTTTTGAAACATTAATTTTTAGGTGGCTTTTACAAAAAAAGGAGTTAAAAGTGTATTTTTATTAAAATAACTTAAAAATAACTCACAAAGAAAAGATTTTTTGTCATAAATAACCAAAAATGTACCTCCAAATTCATCAATTAGCTTTTTAAATATAATATATGCGGTTGAAACTACATCTTCTACCTGTTCTCGAGGATATAAAAGAGCACGTCGACTTAAGGAATTAATTAAATTATAAGAATCCTCTACAACACAAGGTTCATTGAGAGTTAAGTTTTCTTTGCAAAAAGTACAACTAATTTTTTTAAAAACAATATAGCAGCAATATCCGCTTAAATAGGTTATTACTGGGAGTTCTGAGTGTATAGCTTCGGTATCAGACTGTGTAACTATGATTTTAGATAATAAATTATTAACATGTTCAGAATTTATTGGTGTCTAATGACTGTGTTTTACATTCAGGAGGTGCGAAGAACTGATTTATATTAATGTCCCCATAATGTCTAGATTTTAGAGATAACATAGACTGAATTCTAAGTCTTCTTTCTGATTCATATAGCTGTCGAACTGAGATATGATAATGACCACCAGCTAAGTGCCCTTATATTTTCCAAAACGCCCTTCCAATGGGTCTGTTTGAAATTTGCCCAGTAACACATAATTCATATTAAGCTCATATATATATATATATATATATATATATATATATATATATATATATATATATATTTATCTCATATATCAAGTTAAACAGTATTCAGTAACTTCACGAAGCCCATGAATGGTATGGTTTAATGCAGTGTGGGTTTGTCGAATCAGTGTATTTGTAAAATTACTTGGACTCCAAGTATCTAGCCAATTTTGCATTTTTAGCAAAAAACAAAATTTAGGATCATCATTGGGAGCTGTTAGTATTTGTTTGGTAAAAGGTTTCCAATATTTATCTAACAAATGTTTTCCCTTAAGGGGAGTTTTTACGTTCACAATTTTCCACCATATCAATATAATACTAATAAAGTCTGCGGTATCTTGTGAATGTGACAAATTTTTAACAAAACCTTTTAGATCCTAACACTGGAATCTGTCGTGGAAGATAGATCAAAATACAAGAGTTCTAACGACACTACACCACAACTTGTTACGTTCTGGACGCGTGTTTCGCTAAAACGAACGTAACAAATTGTGATGTAGTGTGGTTAGAACTCTTGTATTTTGAAAAACCTTTTAGAGCCTCTATAATAAAGGCATTAAAGTTTTTTAGTGCTAATTTTACATTTTCTTTTTCAAGAGATGATGGAAATAGAGATATTAAACTAAGTGAATAACCATGCTTGAATAGTTTGTCTTGTTCCAGTTCGTATAGGTTTTTGATCACAGAAAAAAAAGCACATTTTTTTTGGCCTGTCTTAAAATCGGGATAAGAAAATGTTTGGTCAGGTTTTGAATTAAGCCTGGTTGTTAAAGATATATTTCAGTAAATGAACAGTGTCAAAAAGGTAAAATAAGGGTCGTACTGGGTCAATAGGATGTGGGAATACTATACTTAGTTGATTAAGGGCTGAAACATTAGCATTACTTTACTGTTTACTGCATTATTGTCGCTAACTGTACAAAATACTATGTAACTATGTAACCATTTTCTTCTAAATTTTCTATGATGGTCTTGATAAAAGTATATAATATTTCTGAATTAAGTTTACGTACAGGAGATATATGAATGACTTCTGTAAGGCTTGAGCAAGGACTAGTGATCATAAATGCTACTGCAGATGATGCTATGGTATCTTTATTATTTACTGATGTTCCTACGGTATTGCCTGCCTTGTAATCCAAATAGGGTTCGATGTGAATTTCATCAAAAAGTAATGTATCATATTTTTCTTTACCTGTTAAATATTGAAAAATGTTACGAGCATAGGTTAAAAAAACTTTCTTTCATCGATATGAGGATCTGTTAAAAATCTATTACAAATAGATTTTACTGTGTTAGGATGAGGTAAGATAATAGGAGCATGACTTCGCAAATATTTATAGCAATGAGGGCTTATTGTAAACAAAATTGAACATAACACAATCGTGCTTGGTGAATATCGATACCTTTCTTTTGAAATACTACAAAGTTAACTGTTCTGAGAGAAATTTTAGATTTTGAGTGAGTTCGTGAGAATCTTCACCAGTCACAAATTTAAATTTTTTTTTTATATTGTCATTGTCAGATTCAACTTTATCTGAATTAGGAGTTTCTGTGAGGGTTTCACTAGTACTGCGGGGTTGACTTGACTCGGTATGGTGTAAATCACGAGTTTCACTAGGATCAGGAATGTGGCTATCAAGGTTTATGGGTATTGACATCATATTGTCAATTGTGTCAATTAAACTTTCTATTTCATCTAAACTGCTAGATAAAAATGGTGATTTTAAATTTGTTATTGAAACACAAACAGATTGACCATATAAAAATGTTTCTAATTTTAAATCGCTATTTATAACAATTGCCCAAGTTATTAGGAGACCAGGAGTATATTCAAGTTTAAATAAAGTTATTTTATCTGTATCCTTTACCGAAAACCACCCTTTCCTTAAATTAAAATTTAGAAATACTTTTAAAAACTCTTCAAAACTTTGAAAACATGTAGCCTCTTTACGTAAATTAAACACTTCTTTACTGTAACAGAATAGACTATAACAACGGTATAGAGTATATATTTTTATATATTCTTAATATAATTCAAGCAATATTTTACTAAAACTGTTGGTTCTCATGTTCACGCTTAAACAGGCTTGATTATTTCACAAGAATTATAAGTAAATTTGTCTAATATTAGTTTCGAGAATTTTAATATATATAGTATATCTCAAATGCTATATTTTAGAGTATAGACAGATTTATGGATAAGCTTTCTTAAAAGGTTACAATTTATGCCTTCCTTTTCGAGGGTTTAAGGTCCCATATGTTCCCTGTTTCTGTTCCTGTAATCTTTCTTTGGTCTGTTTATATATATTATATAATATTTGCAACAAGTTAAATTGTTGCAAATATTAATTAAAACATTTTATTTGGTTCGATGCAATGATAATAAATGGTCAATTTGCTATGTTAAAAATACAATAGAGTACTTTGTAATAGGAACATTACCGAAAAGCCATGTTTTTGGGGCATAATTTTCCCTGCAGAAAAGATAAACTGAAAGGGTTTTTCGTGCCTTTTTTTCGCCATGACTTTTCGGACCCATAATGTGGATAAGTTAGTATAGGCATATATATTAAATTATATACATAATCTTAGGACTAAGAATTGAAGGGAATATTGTTTTAATCGATTTAATCATTTTTTATTATCATGGATGACAACTCGTGTCTCTAAGACGAAGTTCTGAACTTAAAGTATAGAGTAGGGACTTAAGCTTCACCATCTACAGCTTTATTCGTTTAGTCCTGACTAAGAACATCAAAGAGGGAATTGGTCTAAGGGGTGGATCTGGTAATAGCTGAGCTAACTTTGTATTTTACGGGAAGACTAAAAGTCAGTCTGTGTCAGAGTTTTGATTCTTATAGTTCATCTTAAATTCTTCGTTTGTGGTGGTTTATGGGGCTTTACGTATACAGTGGGATATTAAAGTTAAGGGATTTTCAAAGATATTTTATTTTTTATTCTATATTTTATCTGGGGAGTAACTGGGTTTTCAAGAGTTAAATTTACGTTTTATTTAAAGATTTTTGTTTTCTTTTCTTTTGTACTAAAGTTGGTATTTAAAGATAATTCCCTTATTTTCTAGATTTAAATACTTTTTTTTTGTTATTAGGTTTAAGTATTATTTTTGTAACGCATATCACTTACTTTACTTTTGTTAATAGATTTTTAAGTTATTTTTAAAGACCAAATCTTTTATTTAAATAAACCACCTGATAGGTATATAAATATATATTCAAGAAGAAGATACCATCGTTGTTGCAGTTTGCTGTTGTTCGAGTTTATATGACCGCAGAATTGGTGAGATAAAATGTTTAATTCAATTTGTACTAACAATTATACTTCATAACATGCTAAATTATTATTTACGAAGAATTTACTACAGAGTACGTTTGATTTTACTTATCGTATATTAGTTAATTTCAGTATTGTGACAGGGTTGCCCGCTAAGCTTCAAATAAATAAATCATTTTAAATATAATAAATAACCGCTAAATAATGGCTTGCAAAAGATGTAGTTCGTCAAGATTCTTATTTTAATCATCTTTACTTTTGCGGTTAAGAACGTTTTTTGACAAATAATTGGGGCAATTTGGGAAAACCGTAATAATAATTTTACCTGTTCTGGGACCCTGTTCTGAAATATCCCAAATTATACTACCTTTAGAAAAATGTAGCTCACACACTTTAGTGTTTTTATTGGGCACTAAATCACCCCGCGGAATTCCTCGTAGCCATTTTTTTTTGCAAAGCACTGTCTTTCGGGAAACTAAACACGGGAACTTTTGGTTTTGTAATTACTCCGGCAGTTAGGCTCATAACACTTAAACGGCATGTTTACGTGAATTTTAAGGTACAAAAACTAATAAATATAATTAAAGCAAGTGCCGGTTGTCGGTCAGTCTAATGGCTAGTTATCACGATACGCCATAAGCAAAACTGCATTGCTCTATGCTTTAATGCATTTCTTACGGGAGGCGACTGTCTGCCTAGATCTGATTACGTAAGGCTTATTTTAATTTCAGCTGGTAGGCCTCGTTGTTTAGTAGGTATTAGCTGAACATCTTTTCATAAGAGCGACGCGTTGAGCAGCAGTAACAAATTCGGCATCACACTCCCCCGCACGCCGGCTTTCGCGCTTAGATTTGTTTACGGCAGTTGCTATGGCAACGCAATGGTGAATATCCGTAAGCTAAATAGAGATGGAAGCAGCATAATCTGCTGCTGTAGGCTGCAGGCCCTTGTTCGCTTGTTATAGAATTAATGTAAATTAGTGCGCTCAGATCATCGGATGCGGAAGCAGTTTTGCATTGATCTAATTAAATCGAAATTAACTTTAAGATATACGTACATAACTGTTTTTAAGAACAAAAAAAATATATTTAAAAGCTTATAAGCTAAGTATTAAAAAACGCTCCAAAGCTATGGATAATTAACATCATAAAAAGGTTTAACAAATAGCCATTTTGGGCGCGGCACCCCGAAAATTTTTCTCCTGCAGCGCAAATTTTGCCTGCAGCGCTATCCACCTAGCTACCTGCGCTTCACCTGTTCTTATATCCACGAGCCGCCACTGGTCATTACCAAGACGTTTAATAATTTAAAGTGGGTTCATATAACTTTTCTTTTTCCCTTTCTTTAGTTTTAGTATTAGTAACAAGGATAAGTCGTGGGACAAGTTAGACCTCAACTTTTAAATACAAGCGTTCTCATAGTAATTTTAACTTTTGTTTTAGCGCTTAGTGTTAATCATTAGTCATTAAAAACCTGTATTCACTAAAGAGGTTTCAATTTAGATCTAGTTTAATTTGACAATTGTAGGTTTAAAATGAAATAAGCAATAATTGTTCAAAAAATTTGTGGTAAATGTCACATTACAAAATGACAGTGACATGGACAAAACATAACTGGTGAACTAACAGTTTTAGCTGTCATGGTAATTAAATTTGGTCTAAATCTTAAACCTTCTTATTGAATCCTGGGGTAAATTACTAAAAATGACTTACTTGACCGATATGCGCATGCGCGTAGCTATTTGACTTTTTTAGGACTGACAAATTTACAAGAAATCTCTTTCGGACCCGCCAATCACACTTTACAGTGCGCGCGTTTTTAAAATCTGATTTTCGATGATTTGAGGTTAGTTTACCTAACCTAACCGGACAAATCCACCTAATAGTATGGGTTCCATTAAAAAAAATCATTTTTTTGATGTAGTCTCATATGTCATTTGTCATAATTCATCAAAAATGTTGTAAATGTATCGGCCTGAGTGCACCAAAACATTGGTTCAAATCTCAACATTAATTGCGAGGAAGAACGCAAAACATGCAAAGATCTGTAAATCGTCGCATCAATGCATAGTCAGCAGAAGGCTTACTTGGATTACTTCTCCAGTTTGGTGAATAAATGCAGATTCTTTGAACTTCTTTTTTTCGACAGATTGTGTTTTCAATCAGATATGCTCGGAAATACCTTCCTTATCTCGATGTTTTGCCTATTTAGTTTGAACCTCTCACCTATATATGCTCTCTGGCGATCAGAAGATAGTTGTTAGATGCAGTTCCATATATCGTAGTCTTCTTCGGGTTTTGTCTTTGTCAACAGTCTTCAAAGAGTTCTAACATAGAATGGAAGCCTTCACGACTTCGACCAATTAAAAATATCATGGTTCTTTGGATTAGGCCCTGTGAAATTATAATTACAGTCCAACGTTTCGCCTTCCCCTGTTTGGTTGGTAAGGAGTTATTGGACTTATGATGTAGATAGTGACTAATTTGGTTATTGTTACGTTTGATGAGAATATCGAAAAAAAAATCGCGTAGTCTTCAAACCACCTCATTTAAATATTATTTATCACTGTTGATAATGATGAAGCCATTCATTATTGTGTAAGTAAAACCAATCTTTCACTTGATAATAAAAGCTTTTCAGACAACAAGCTAATTACTTACCTGGAATGGCAGATGGTTCTTTTAGATAAAGTGTTATCTGATAGGAGTTTCGTTTGTAAATATACTTCAAAACTTACTATATATATATATATATATATATATATATATATATATATATATATATATATAGATATAAATATATTGTTATGTTAGAATATGTTAAAAATTATAATATCTTCCCTTCTAGGGGCTGGATGATCTGAATAAGTTAACTTAACCGGACAGACTTTTTGGTAAATCCCGCAGCTGATTGCTCTAAGGACAAGGAACATTTCTGATTTGTGGATCTTAGGTAGGCCATAAAAAGGAGGGAATTATGTGATGTTGAATCAGTTCTGTAGGAATATTCGTGTCTTTTAGTAGAGACCTATTCTTCCTCTTTCTCATTACTTCTGCGATCTTCTCTTGTTAGGTCTTTGTGTCTATCAAGAAAGTATGGTGTTACCTTCAACCGCTGGTAAAATCTTTAGAGTTTTTTTCATTTGGAGGTTTTTCGGTGATAATTCCTCTAAATTTGTCTGTTTTTTTCACTTTTCTACCACTGCTGTCCATCTTCTTCGGTTCTAGTAGAACGAAGTTTGCGGCATTGACGATGTCCAAATTGGGGTTTATATAGTAGTTGGTGTGTAGTAATATTGTAATTCAATTATAGATGTTTCTAAAACAGCTACTTACATAAAGCAAGGTTTGCAAGCTGCCTGAATTAGTAGTTATATCAACAAATAAAAAAATGAAAAGCGCGACGGCTAGTCTAATTATTTTTGAACGCATTATCGGCACACTAATGTTGCGAATCATAAAAGATTAGAATCTGCTCTAGCAAGTTCACAGATGTCAGTTTCATCCCACAACTTTTTAAATTCATAGTGGGTGTTACTATGAATTTGAAAAGTTGTGGGATGAAACTGACATCTGTAAATTTGCTAGAGCAGATTCTAAGACTCCCCAGCAGTTCTCTCTTTCGTAAATAATATACTTACTTCGAAATAATACCAAGATTTAATCCACTATAAGTTACAGCTGTTGAAAATCACGCTTCTGTGTGATATCAGTGATTGACAATCAACGGTGATATGTTATGTGACAACAATTCGTTATTATTCGAACAATAACGATTAATTGTGGTTAACAATATTTTACATCATTGATGGATATTTTGTAATAGCAAAAAATCATATAGGTCAGGCGTTATCGTTAGTATATTAGTAAATTATCACACATTAAAAATATGTAATCATATCATTAGGACAAACTATAGTTCTGTATTATTGAAGATTCAAGAATACAGCAATATTATGAGGCGTTGTTTAATGTTTCTAGTTTCTCAATTTTTTTTATTACGAAAGTTTAAAGGACAAGCTAATTTTTATACAAACTGCATATTACATGGGCCAATAATTTGGATAAAGCTATACATTTTTAAAAGTTGAGCTTATTAAATCAAACGTGAAGTTTTGTCATATAATAAATATGGTGCTGTATAAAATAAAAGTTTATAAAATTCTCACTTACAATGACTGCGTAAAAATTATCTAAAATTCTGAAAAAAAAATTGGTGTGGCTTGAAAACTGCATGAGTTTATTTTCTTTATTAGTTAAAATATAAAGTTAAAATGGCCCGACTCCGAATAAATAATACTTTTCTTATTTCTGAAAAAAGATCATGGTATCGGGCGTGTTTTTGACGCTGGTTACTCGAAGAGTTCCATCTTAATTAGATCTTTACCCTTTTTACAAAAAATAGTTTCTTAGAATTTCGTCCATTATTTTTTATTTTCTTCGCCTTTAGGTGTCATTGACTTTCCCAAAAAATTAAATTAGTAATTTTATTCGTTATCCCACGCGTTTTCACCAAAATTTTCAAAATCAATTATTCCAAAACCCGTTCGTCGTATCAACTTTTTTGTAATAACTAAAATTATAGAATTTGATGAAATAAAGCTTTTTTACTTGATACTTTTTTTGTATCTTAAAAAAATTGAACGTGAAGCTCTTAACTTGCTTCGGTTGCTCTTTTTCGAAAAAAGTGCAGCAAAAAAACTGTATCAAACAATTTACTTTAAAAAATTAATTTTTTTTTAAAAAGCTGATGATTTTCTGAAATGCCGAAACATGTATTTACTCCAGTGACCGCGTAGATGGTCGTATGTTGCCAAGTGCGCATTTATTTCTACTATGCCCATAGGAGACTTACGTATCAGTCAGCTTGACCTGCCTGAAACGGTGATAAAACTGATGTTACGTATAATAAAGAGAAAATGATCTACCTCAAAAAAGCCAACTTCATCAGGTTTTTGTGTCTCCCAAATGTAAGTATTTAAAAAATATATATGATTTTAATTTTTTTCCATTCAAAATTGCCTACCGCTTGCCTAGACCATCTGAAGTAGTATCATTTTCATCAGTTGTGTATTAGTATATTTCCATGAAATGTTCATCATGGGTTTATATGGTTTGCCAGAAGCAGGTCGCTAGGCTCTGTACAGCAAGAGAAAGTGATCACATGAATTTGGCCAGCTTGAAGTTTTCTGGGGCTTGTTTATCAAAGTAATTTTATTACGTTTTCCATTTTAAACGTTTATAGATCTTCGATTTACGAGCAACTTTGGGTTGTAAATCGAAAATATCTTGGATACTTCCTAATATCCCTAGTAAAACCTTTAGTATGTAATTTAATATGCAATTAATTTTAAAATAGTACGAAAGTTTTCACAGCTGGAGTCAATTAAGAAGTTATGGGTTTGGACCGCGTTAAATTGGAATTACTTTCCAACGTTTCGGCCGCTATTGAACGAGGCATCTTCAGGGATGTTCACTGCACAAGATCAATATACTGAATAAGCTGCGATGAGCAGAGTTTAAGTATTTATACCCGACCTGTGCCTATCGACGCATGACTCATTGTGATGTTTGGTTTCCATGCTTGGTGTAGCACGTAGCCTGCGTCTCTATTGAAATTTTCAGAGTGCTTGATAATTTCAATTGATTATCTAATTTTTAATTAATCACTTGTCTTGTTTGCTGGTCTTCAGCGACAGCGGATTGAACAATTTGTTTCTTACTTATACATCTTTCATGTTCCTTAAGTCTAGTTGACACAGACCGTCGAGTTTCACCTATATACACTTTACCTCAGGAACAAGGAATTTTATATACTCCTGACTGCAAAAGAATTACATCTTTTGGTGTCCTGAAGCATTGGCCAATCTTTTTGTGTGTACAAAAGATTGCGCGAATGTTGGATCTCCGCAGAATTCTAGCAATTTTATCCGTGTTACCCTGAATAAAAGGTAAAACTGTACACTTAATGGTTGAGTATCCAATACTGGTTTAGCTACATAAGTTATATCTTTATTGCAATATCCGTTTGATTTTAAAGCTTCAGTCAAATTTTTGTTTCTTCCGGAATTGAATTTGTATCACATATTGACAAAGCCCTAAAGACTAATAATTTGATGACGGATTGGTTTTGAGATGGATGATGGTGAGAACTAAAATTTATATATCTATTCGTATGTGTCAGTTTCATTTAGGTTGTAAAGGAGCAGAGCTTAAAACAATTTCCTTGAAATCCTCAAAGATGTTCGCTACCACAGGAGATCTCATGGCGGCACCCGAGGTTTGCTCATAAAAAGTAACTTGAAAAATGAGATATCTGGAGGTTCAGCATTCTCTTATCAATTAAATTAAGATTGGATTAAGGTTTTTATGTTGGAATATGTCCGAAATTTTAGAAATTGAATCGTCAATAGGCACATTTGTATATAGGTATTTAACATCAAAGAATTAGATAGTCCTGTGAAGGTGTTTAAGATATAGGCTAAATATTTACTTATTTGGTAAGATAGCGAACATATTGCACTGACAATGGGACGTCGAAAAGTAAATTGACAAGGCCTAAACCCAAGACCTTAATTGTAATTAATTAACAACATAAGATTTTTTGCTGCCAATCCTGCAAAGAAACCGGGACTTCTGAGGAGTTTGACAGGGAGATTATTTTAAAACTCAGAAAAGAAAATGACGATCTTTTTGATATGGAAAAGCACTACGAGCAGCAGTTGCAGGATAAATTAGGTAAAATTGAAGAGTTAAATCAACAAATTACTTACCTTAAAACTATAACAACCAAAGCTCCAATATCTGAATCTGCTAGCCAAACCCTAAATATATCCAAACATAATGGATCCCAAACCGACATCAACTTATAGCGCATAAATTCCAAAGACAATAACCTTAACTCTCTTGAAGAAGCTCTTCTTATTGTGGATCTTTTACGTATTAATGATAACAAATCTACCCAAACTGAGTTCATTGGCACCTCTGACTCCTTCCAGGAAGGGGTGTCCTCTCAGGTAACGCCCAATAACTTAACAAAGCCAAATTTCAATAAAAGACCGCACATACTAATTGTTGGAGATATCTTTGAAAGGGGCTACTTAAATTTATTCAAACGTCTTATAAGTCCTTACTTTGACGTCAGCACTCAGTACAGATCCAGTGCTTGCATTAAAGATATTGTTAACTGGGTAGAACATACAATGGAAAACTAACAAAGGGAGATTTTTTGATAGTATATACAGGATCACATGACATTGTACGGGGAACAAGGACGGAACAAAGTGTGTTGGATGAACTAGTTTCCTTTGGTGAGGGAACAAACTTAATAGTGATGGGCTCTCCATATGCGAACCAATATAGAACTGTTTTAAACAAATTAATTGTACAACAAGGTACAGAGTTTATCGACGCATCAATCTTTGATTTAAAATTTAAAGATAATGATAATGCCAGGTATTATACAAACAAAAAACAACTTGTTTCTTATATTTGCAACAATTTTATATTAAAATGTTATAAACAACAAATATGTAAAATACAGCATGCTGAATTAACTGATTAAACGCACTTCGACAACCGCGATGTTAGTGATATTAGCAAAGATAATGACTTACATATCTATGATAAT
Source organism: Kuschelorhynchus macadamiae (assembly GCA_030620095.1). NCBI lineage: Eukaryota > Metazoa > Arthropoda > Insecta > Coleoptera > Curculionidae > Kuschelorhynchus > Kuschelorhynchus macadamiae. The sequence continues at coordinate 2,085,834 of JAUTXW010000536.1, read as the reverse complement.
GGTGTTGTGGATTCGGATTTTTTTGATTCTGTGATAGCAATTAATGATTATGCCTGAGAGTAATTCTGATGTAGATAGAAGTTTTTTAGAACCAACGCCGACGCTTGTGAGCTGTCTTTAGTGTATTTGATCATTTAATCTGTCAGGAACAAGATCAACGAACTCCAGCTATTTTTAGATAGTCTAGGCTACCCTAATTTTGTGCTTTTTAGTGAACACTGGTTGAAACCTGGTGAACCATTCTTTATACCTAACTATGCATTGTTGCATAGTTATTGCCATTCAGAATTTCAACATGGAGGCTCGTTGATTCTTGTTCGTGATGATACCCTAAAATCATATTGTTTTTCTTGTAGAACTAAGTTCGACAACCTGATAGAAAAGAAAATATTCGAGTTGTCAGTAGTGTTTGGTAGGAGTCTTAATATGTATGTTCTATGTTTATATAGATCTCCTACTAGTAATTCTGACGAATTTTTGTTTAAATTAGAGGTTCTCCTTATACAGGTTTTTTTATTATTTTAAGTGGCGATTTTAACTTAAATTATCTTGATATGTCCAATACCTATATTCAGAGACTTGAGGATTTGTTAGATTCTTTTAATTTGCGAATGTTAGTAGATGTACCCACACGCATTTCTGCTTTTTTCTCAACATTAATCGACTATATGTGCACAAATTTTGATGAGCGCGCTGGTCTTTCGGATCATGAAGTAGTTTCGTGTGGGTTCACGATTAAGTCTAGGATTCGTAGAAATAAGTACAGGAGAAGACTGTATACGAGAACTAATTATGGTAGGTTCACTCAACTATGCACTGACTCAAATTGGCGTTCCCTCTTTAACCTCAGAAACCCTTTGCAAGCCTTTAATGAGAAACTCTGGGAAATCTTTAACATCTCGGTTCCCGTCAGAACAGAAAAAAAGTCAAAAAAGCCTTGGATCACCAAGGGTCTGAAGGTTTCTTCGCGAAATATGCACTCTCTACACTATATCAGAAATTATTTTTCTAGGAATGAATTTTTCCTTCATGTATTTAATAACTATAGAAGTACTATAGAGAACTTATTAAAACTGCAAAATAGAGATATTATTGTAATAGAATTAATTACTCTAGCAATAAACACAAGGAAGCCTGGACCATTGTGAATGAACTCAGGGGGAAAAAACAAAATAACGTTTTTGGACACATATCTATCTGGTGATGTGAACGATTTTTTTCTGCTCTGTCGTCGCCTGTCTTTCAGGCGAAATATCATCTGATTATAATTTTATGCATTTTTTGTGGGACCAAGCTACACCGGATTATTTTTTTCTTTGTCCCACGAATATTGAAGAGGCAAGAAGAACAATTCTGCAGATAAAGAAATAATGCTGCGGGATGGGACGAAATTTTTGGCCGCATCTTTCTAGAACCTCCGGATGTTGCCCTTGGTTCTCTCGTGGAGTGCATAAATCATTCTTTCTCTATAGGCACATTCCCTTCATGTTTGAAGTCTGCGATTGATGTTCCTTTATTCAAGGGGGCGGTCGGGATCAGGCTTCAAACTATAGGTCTATTGCGTTGCTGCCTACTCTGTCTAAGATCGTGGAAAAGCTGGTCAAAAACAGAATGGTGGTCTTTCTTGAGCAGATAATGTATAATATAATGGGTTCAGGGGCCGGTCGCGGGAGTGGTTCACTTCTTATCTCTTCTTAGTCCAGTGCAACGTGTCTCCATGAGATGTGTCGTGTCTAAGCAACGAGAGGTGGGGTCTGGAGTTCCACAGGGTTCGGTTTTGGGACTTATACTATTTTTATTATATATCAATGATTTCGCCGACCTTGACATATCAGGCAACTTCACCCTTTTTGGGGAAGATGCGACAATATTGTGGGGGATGGGAGTAGGGACAGATTGGAGGAGATGGTGAGTGTTGACTTAGTGAAGATTAAGTCTTGGTGCGATGCAAATCAGTTTTCTCTGAATCTCTCTAAAACGAATGTGATGCCATTTGGCTGTGAGTTAATTGGTATTGTATATGAATCACGATTTGCTCGTGAATTTGAATGAGTGTAAGTTTTTGGGTCTATTAATTGACAACAAATTAAAATTTAAGGGCCACATAAGTTCTTTGCGTGCCAAGCTTGCTTCAAATTGCTATGCAATTAGAATTATTTCTAATGAATTGAGCAGCTATAGCGTCAGGAATTCCTATTTTAACCTGACTGAGTCACATTTGCGATACAGGATTTGCTTTTGGGGAACCTGTTCAAGATATCTGTTTCAAAGTATCTTTGTCTCACAGAAGAGAGCTATAAGGTATATGTTCAAAGCGAAAATTCGGGACTCTTGTAAATCATTTTTCTTAAGGCATAAAATTCTGTCATTACCATCCTTATTTATTTTAGAGTCTGTCACCCTAATTTTTAAAAAGTATAGGAACTTGTTCACATCCATTCATGACTATCATGTGCGTAACCCGAATTTGGTGCCTTTTCCAATCCCCTCAACGTCTCTAATCAAAAATTCTGTAATATATGGTAGTAAAAAACTGTTTAATCATTTGCCACAAGTGTTTAGAGTTATTCCTGGTTTAATAAAATTCAATAGAGGAGGTTGCTTGTTGAGGGAGCGTACTATGAGGTCGAGGAATTCATGAATGACACTTTTATGATTACTTAATTTTAAGCTTTATTTACTTGTACAGTTTTACCTTATTATTGCCTATTTTCAGTTTCAGTTAGATTAGTTTTTTAAATTTGATTACTATTTTAGTTATATTTAAATTATTGTTAAGTCTCTAGCTTTGTCAATGAATAACTTCTGGACAATAAAGCACTTTGAGTTTGAGTTTGTAAAGTTGGATTCACATTTGCAAATTATTTAAATGAAGCGATGTTTATACTTTAGTAGGATAAACTATATAAATATCATAAGATTTTTCTCTATTTATTTTGTAACCTAAAATAGCAATTATCCTTCTGAAAAATTATTTCTTTACTACACTACAAACCGCAATATTTCTCATTTGCATTTGTATATCCAAAACGGAGTAATACTCACACACGTTTTATCAGCCGTTTCGCAATTCACTAGCCTCTGTTCTTAATTTAACTTAAATGTTTAAATGAGATATGTTTTCGACTGCGATAAGATTGTTAATGTTAATTAAGAATATTGTAAAAATTTAATTAGGTTTGAGCTTCGGATTGAGTTATATGCCAGAAGACATGAACCGAAGTTTAAAGCTTTGACAAAATCACCATTACTCCTTGGATTTGCATGCCTTGGTAGGTGGCTACTGGGTCTTCTAGCACAATTTACAAATATGCGGTTGGCTCCTACCTGTGAATCCAGGTTTGTTTAAGTTTTGTGGTTATTCTCCAAGTTTCTTATAGCTGTCAGTATGGTTAGGTTAGGTTAGTCATGAAGCCTACCAAGACAGAAATTCCTGTCTATTAGTTACCGTCACCTTAATTTCTTTTGCGGACACAATTACAATTTTTTCTCTTTCTTGTAAAAGAAAATAATTGGCAAAAAAATATTTAAAAGCAGCAGACTTTAAGTTACTGAATTTAATTTATAAAATTCCTCAATTTAGTTACTTAATTTTGTTATTTTCAGAACCAACCTGCCGAAAGAAATGATGGGTTATCCTGACTTTCCCATCCCTGAACATGAGAAATCCTATTAGACGCAAGCGGAAATTTTAGATTTTCTTAATCTCTATGCCGAAAAATTTGACTTAAAGAAATATATTACGGTAAGTTGAGTTGAAATGACTTAAGAAATATAGAATATTATGAAAACCCCTTAACACTTAATATCTCTGTTAGTGATTTTAGCGCACTAGCTGCTAACTGATCACGAATTGAAAGTCGTTTTTTTGCTATGTTTCTTTTTGAGTTATTTATTATTATTAATTTTTTCTTTATATATTTATATTTATATATACTATTTTTTTATATTTATGTTCTCTTCACTATCTTTAATTCAGCTATTATTAGCCGATTTTGTAAATATGTCCACCATGTGTCAGTTTTCTTTTAAATTTTTTTCTATATTACTGTTGCAAACGAGGAAACTTTTACAGGTAATGTATGATATATTTCTAGAAAGCTTCGAAGATTTTCACTGCCTCAAGAGAGGATATATGAAATTTGTGAAAATTTTATATATTCGTGGATATATTTCCATATCCTATATAAAATGTCAATCATTCTCTATTTTGTCGACTAATATTCTCAGATTTCGCAATGGCAGAATTGAATTGACAATTTAACACTGAGGTGACAACTGTCGCTGACAAACATTTGATTATTAAATTATCTTCCAATGGTTCCTTATTACTCTTTCGTGAAAATGGTATTTCTTTTATTATAAAAATGAAGTCACGTTCTGGGCCGTAATCCGCTAGTAGGTCGTTTAGATTTTACCGTCTTGTGTTTTGTACTATCTTCTAGATACGTCTAAAAGAAAAAGCCCTGGTTGAAAATACTTTGAGCCCAAACAATTAAAAAATTAGTTTTATTCCTGCACATTTTGTAGGCAAAGTTACTTTGGCAATAGTGCCAATAATTGTAGAATGTTGAAACATTAGATTTAACACAAATAAAACGTGATGGGGCTAATTCCCCCCGCAAACATAATTTTGCTTGAAAATCTCACTGCGCTGGTTGGTTGCGTAAACGGGATGCTAATCTGAACGGTTTGAAACGATGATATCTTGAATGTCACTATAATGTCAGTCATATTGACTAACGTTTTCCTCGAGTTTTTTTGTGCATTTCTGTGAACGCGTTTAGAGTTTTTGTGAATAATTAAATACTATTTACTGCTAATTACTAATCATGACTAAACAGTGAACTGTTTGTGGTCGAGTTGACAGTGGAGCTTGTTTATCATTCCATAGATTAAGTTTATACACCCTTCCATTGTCGGTACATAGCGGTTAAGCTAGGAAGCTTTTATATGTAAAATAATATTAAAAACTTAAGTTTACTACCGAAATGTGGATTTTCAATTGAAGAAATTTATTTCTTTTACCCTAAACTTGAAGACAAATGTATATTTAGGCTCTTGTTAACTAATAGTCCCAGTCAATTTAATTTGAACTATGTATTAAAAAAATACCTTTATATATTCTAATAATATCACTAAATTAAAACATATGTACCGGGTGTACAACTAAGAAAGGAGGCCGGCTGTATCACGGAAACCGTTTATCCCATGATGGAAGAATTTTTCTTAAAGTAAGTGGCCAAGAAAAAACGCTGGAAATTATTTTTAAGTTTCCAAGTCGGCCGCTAGAGGGCGCAATACGCGTAGTCAATTAGAAGAGGCAGATTTTCTCAGAAATTCACCCAGTGAAGGAATCAATTGACTTTATATTAATCTCTGCTAAATTACGAATAATTTTTATTAATCTATTCATCTTTATTATTCTCTAGCTGTTCAAATAAAGAGTGGGGGAAAGGGCAATTTTTTAAAACGGAAATAACTTAAGTAAGTAAGTAATAATTAAGGGATCTTGATGATTTTGGTCTTGTTGAAAAGGGTGTTTATTAGGCTTTCACATTATATTAAGTTTCGTTCCGATCGCCAGATGACACTTTCTGTCAATTTCTTAAATTTAACGTGTTTTCTTAAAAATTTCAAATGGATTTATATATTTATTATAGACCAGTGTTACAGAGCACAAAACAATTAAGAAAACGGCGCAAAAAGCAGGTTGATATCTTTGTTTTTAACCGTGATATGAAGAAAATTGTAATTTTTTAGTTTCATTTCGGAGCAGGTTGTTAAAAGACGCATTAAATAAGTGTAGATTAACAAAAGATGTGGCATATTATTTTTCATTTTGCCATTAGATAACTAACGGAGAACCAGAATAGCTATTTGCAAAAAAAGTAACAAATGAAAATATAACAATGAATTTTTCTGAGAAATAATATGAAGCGGAAAAGGTTATAAAACAAATAGCGAAAACTAATCAAAAGTATTATGCTAAGCAATAATTAGTGTCCAGTGAACTGCACTTTGACCTGCCGGGATTTTAAATATATAAACGGAGCCTCTCTGCGGTAAATTGAACTACTGCTTCTATTTCCATCATAGAAATAATCTCGATATTGTTTTGAGTTCGGTTGATAAGGTTCTTCCTCGTTGTTGGTCTGATATTAAACACCATGTCCTTTAGTCATCCCCACAAATAAAAATCCAGACAAGTTAAATCTGGGGAACGAATTTAGCCGGTTTTGCTGTTCGAAAAAAACAAATATGTAGGTTCATGACTTCTAATATTTTATGAGGCTAGATTTACCCCGATTACTTCTGTTTTCAATTTGGCTATTATTTGTGAGTAGGTACGAAAAATATGATTAACTTATGATTTTACATCTAAAAAATATCAAAGATATTAAGCCACGAGACGCTGCACTATTTTGTATGCAAATTTAATATCCATTTGACCCTTCTCAAGTTATCGTTCTCGGAAATTTTGTTTACTCACGAATTCATTACAAGCAACATAATTTTTTTCTAAAAATATGTCTTTGTTAGCTTAGGGTGAACATGATATAATCTCAACTTATATTTTTCGGAAATCATTGTATTTCCAATATTTACTCTATAGAGTGTATTTTTGTTATATGGGGAAGTAAATATATGAGCCGATCTAGTGTTTAAGACGATTGGTTACTTTAAGGATTACGCATTTCTGCGAAACTACATTATTATTAAAAAATAACAAACTTCTTGATTTTTTTTTATTTACACTTACCTGTAATTTTCTAATATATTTTGCACAGTTCCATGAGCTATACCTAAATCTCTAGATGTAGCTTTAATACTGACACGTGGGTTAATTACAATATACGCCAACACATTTATAATGTTTGCTTCTGCACGGCCTCTTCTTTGCCTTCGATGGAGGGGGCGATGAAAACTATCAGTAGCGCGAAGTTGTGTTGATAATCGTGTAAAAATCCTTTGCTTATATCTGCGTCTACCGGGGTATCTATTAGCATATATTCTTGTTGCAATGATAGCATTTTGAAAGCATTCAAAGTAAACTGCAAGCATATCATACTCTTCTTCATTAGAAATAGGCATTTTGCATTCGTAATACACACTTATTACAAACACTAAACTTAATAATAATATGACAACTTCTTTTGTGATAGTGTTTTGTTTTGACGCTCGCACTTAATTTTTGCCAAAGCCTACAATTCTTTTAGCAGGTCCCATAATTGAATAGTAACGCATTTGAGATACATTCTTTGTGAAAGGGGTGTGTTAATTAAAGCAAATAAGTTAAAAATGAATTAAAGAAGTTGAAGAATACTCAAAATATTTGTAGTATAAGAATAAGATTAGTGTTAAAAATTTATAATTAGATACCACGTAAAACTGCGTTTAGAAATGCTTGCGTTTCTTATAAGAGTGTCAAGTAATATTTTCTTTTGCTTATATCCCCGTAAATAAAAAAGATAACAACTTACGCCGTTTTCTTGATTTTTTGTGCTCCGTCACACTGGCTTATAATAAATATATCAATCCATTTGAAATTTTTAAGAAAACACGTTAAATTTAAAAAATTGCCATCTGGAGATCGGAACGAAACTTAAAATAAGCCCATGGGTATTGAAGAATAAACATAATTGCGTATTTGCATTAATTGCTGGCAGAGTCCATTAATACGAAAATAGCAAAACCAGTTTCTTTGCATTTATTTTTCCAGCTTTGATTAAAACTGTTTGATCATGTTTTTAGGTATTGTAATTTATACAGGGTGATAAAAGGTCCTTAACAATTATTTTTGTCAAATTTTTGCTTTCCCTGTAAGTAAAAATAATGTGCACTAATTATTATTATTGTTTCACTCTGTAAAAATATGAGAGATATTTGAGAATTTAGGTCTTACGATGAAAATTTTTATAGTATTTTTTGTTTGTTTCAAAACAACTTGCGATGCCCAAAATATGTCTATGTAAAAATTATAAAATTGAAAATTTCAACTTTTGATCCTCGATTTCTGGCTCACCTTGTAGCTTGCGTAGTATGGTGCAATGGCAAAAACATATTAAAATATTAAGGAAGTTTCTCGGAACCTAAAATATATTTAATTTGTCTAATATGCCCTTTCTGGATATACACTATTGTGCAATTGAAATGCAATTTTTTAAAATTGAACCTAAATTTAAATGGTTTGTTTACAAACGGTTTTTTATATTGTGCAGGCTTATGTTTTGTTAATTTTTTTTAGAATGTGCGTTTTAATGGTTGCTTTGGTCTGGTATATACGAGGGATAAGGGAAAAGTAGTTTTTTTTACACGAACTTTGTCAAGAGCGAGAATTTGCAAATCTGAAATTATTTGGATTTTATTTGTATATACTCCGTAAATGGCTTCTTAGGAAAAACTAATTTCTCAAAATTTTGATATCTAATTTGATTCTTTTTTTATTAATTATTTTCTTATAATACTAATTTTTCAACATTTTTCTCTCTAAATTAAAAACTCTTATTAAAAAGACTATTCTGTTGATCGTTTTGGCTTCTCAAAGGACGTTTTGAAAAAAGTAAATACAATTTTGCCTTTCCGAATATTAATTTTACTTCAGGGGCGTACTAATTAATTTTTTCAGACCTTTATATATCTTTCTTATTTTCTTAAATTAGATTTTGTCTCCTGAATTCCGCAAAGGGTATTATTACTTTTTCTTATTATTTTTGATAAAAGTGACTTCAAACCTCGGGTCGGTTTGTTAATTTTATAGAATTATTACCCGTAGCGTGAGTAATTTTGATTATTTTATAATTAAACTTAATTTTTTAACATAAAAACTACTTTCTTTTAAATTACCAATTCTAGTCACTTTTTAAATAAAGTTGTGCCTAATTGAGTAAGTTTTCTTCTTTATTAGTAAGTTTTCGTATACCGAGTGTCCAAAAAATATATATTTTTTGCACTTCATTTACACAATAGTGTAGTTAATCCAAAGTCAAGCCGATGACAAAAACATTCAAATTTATTCTATATATCAGTACAGATCAAAATACAAAATTCTTGAAATAACTACTACAAGAATATTGTATTTTGATCGGTACTCTATATTAGAAAAAAATTTAATGTTTTTTTATGTTATCAAACTGATTTTAAATAAACTGTATCGCGTTTTCTTGTATAAAAACTTTTGTGTATTTTTATAAACAAAAAACAATAATTAACACTTGTGGCTTATTTTATGCATTGTTTGCATAATGAGATATATAGATTTAGTTATAAAACATCCAAAAAACAAATACAATATTAGATATTTCAGCATTCATCATCACATATAACTCAAGAAAAAAAGCAGGAAAGTAGAAGCGTTGTGGGTGATGTAATTGAACTGTTTCATCTATTTTAAATTTAATTGTTTAAAGTTAATTTAACAACTTAAAAATCTTTATATATTTTATAGATGGTTCAAAAAGTGTTAAAGTTTCATTTCATATATTCTCTAAATCTTCTATACATGTCAATTTTTCTAAGATTTTTTATTTTTATAAATTCTCTACACAAACACAAGAATATATATATTTTCTAATTTTTTAGTTAGCTAAAGCGGAGCATAAAATCCAACCTAACCTAAACCTGAAAAGTGCAGACCAGGGATTTTTTGTCCACAACATAATAAATAACATCACAGAATTGCAGTTTTCAGTAAGCCTATGGAAATTGGGGAAAAAACGTAAATTTTATTTTATTGTCCATTTTCTCGGTTTTATTACTGTGGTTTTAAAAGTTAATCTATGAATATAGATTCATATAAAATGACAATTAGTAAATTTTATTTGAAGGATTATTCGAAAATATTAATTTTAAGATATATATGTTTGTATTGAGTTCTTTAAGTCGATTTTGTTTGAAAGGACCTGAAAGCCTGGATATATGAATGCATTTGAATCGCTCATTTCAAAAACCACATAAGTCAAAAAAGTAAAATTTTCAGGAGGTAAAAAGAACTTCTTTAGATAAAAACTATGCTTGATATGAAAATAAAAAGTAATTTAGATTAAAACATACAATGGTCTGCATAACATGTATATGTTTCAAATAAGCAGTGATGAACAGTTTTTTGAAAAAAAAATTTTTACTTATGACTTATGTTCTTTTTGCACCGAAAATATATTTTAAATATGTATTGGAGGCAATAAATACAAAAAAGTAATTTAAATGGATTTATTCATGTTTTCAGAAAACAAACTCATCTTATGTTAATTTCTATTATAAGGCACAAAACAAACAAAACTCCCCGTCACATTTGGCATCAGCTTCTTCAGTTGGCCATTGGAAAATGTGTTTATAAAAGGGAATGTACTGCTGAAGTATAGTATTTCGTACTTGTTTAATGTTATCAATTTTTTTCGGATTTATGGAAACTGCCATTAGGATAAGCCTGTACAACTGGCAAGACAATCTGACCACTTTTATTCCTAGCTAGATTAAATGTGTGAGTTGTAAGACCGTCAATAAAGTCTTGTGTAACCACTACTTCTTTCTTATTTTAATCATACTGAAATGACATATAACAGGATGGGGAGAAGGATTTTTTGTGTTCTTTTGCTACATTTTTTCCAAAACTTTCATCAGATAGACATGTTTTCTTATAATAGGTCGTCCACCACTTCGAGAAGTCCATAATCTGGTTGGTAGACAACATAATCACTGAAAAATGTGAACTTGCTTATTGCCGACATTATCTTATAATACTGCTCAGGAACGTATACACGGTCACACTTTTTAATTTTTTTTTACGACGGCAAAATCCTGATCATTGGGTAAAAATGAGTGGCCTCTCACTGGAAAGTAATGCGAAAATCGGTCAGTATCCGTCAATGACAATAAAAATCTAATGGTTTTTATTTTGACCTGGACAGTTATCTAAAAAAATGCACGACTCATTGACGAAACAGTAGACCCAAAGTTGCCTTAAATAAAAGATTTCTTGAATGGGTAGCTTTGGCAAAGGCAAATTCTGCATAAAGTCAAACGTTAGAGCAGCGACGTCTTCTCGAGATCTACAAATTCCTTTTACAGCTGCAATTTTGTTGTGAAATTTTTTCGCTCTTCGTTTATGAACTTCTATTTTAGCCTCGGCTACTTTCCTTGCATTAAGTCCTATAGTGGGGCTCTTCATTTTCACCGACAATTCTTCACAAGTAATGCAAATATCGACTTGCGGCCTTCCAAATCTTAAAGAGAAAGTGTTTTTAAAATAATTTGCATAAAATGCATACGTGACCTTTTTTTAATTTGAACAAATTATGCATAGTTTTGACATCTAAACGAGCGTCTAAATATTCAATATCTTTGCCTGAGTAGTGCGTGCACTTCCTAGGAAAAGAAAGAATATGATTGTGGATTCGCTTCAAAACTTCCGGAGGTGTAGTGTTTGCCTTTGGATGTTGACCTCGTTTGTCAAGAGGAGGTTGCGATTGTTTAAGCAACTCGAAAAGGCGTCTGATTGTGTTTGCCGATATACCGTAAATAGTAGAAAATGCTTTTTTATACACGACTTGTTTTTTACTGGCTGTAATAATAGAATACTTAAAAGCGTATTGTCTTGGAATTGCTCCATCCCTACGTAGTCGATGACATTTTACAGGTTCTTTTTCGATCAATTGTTGCAGATAAATGTCCTGCTCATTCTTATTATTAAATGTATTTATCTGATTAAAACAGAAATTGAGATCATCTTGAGTCAGGTGTTCAAAGCATGTCATTTTACACCTAGAACAAGACACTATCTGAATAATATTAAATTGGTTTACCACATACGAGTATATAAAAAAGAACTTACCGGCAGTCAGGTCCAGTAGCACGTGCTGGCACAAGTTTTCTCTTCCAGTGTGTATGTTGAAACCCCTTAACTTTTGCATAGATATCCGGACCCCCACTTAACTGGCTAAATATTCGGTGCAAAAAGAACATAAGTCATTTTTGCAACGAACGTTCAAATTGCACTAGGCGTATTTCTCAAACGATAAATGTGACTTGTGTGGTTTTTGCACACAAAACGTAAATACCTCTATAGAGACATTTTTTGGGAAAAATTCAATTTCCCTAAATTTTGACTTATGTGGTTTTTGAAATGAGCGATTCATTTAAATTCTCGATTTTACTGTTACCCTTAAACTATGTGCAGTGTAAGAAGTTGAGGTTTCATTTAATAAATTAACCTCTAAGCTTTTTGAAAGAGTTACAATAAAATTTGATTAAACTTAACCTTTAGAAAACATTTTAAAACAAAAAAATGTTTTTTTAATCTCTGTGAAAAAATAACGTTATTTTAATTAAATCTGGTTTTCCTGTTCGATAAATAAAACCTTGAAACCAAACGAATTTTTTCTTGTTACGCCGATACTATTTTAAAATTTTAGATAAAATTAACTATTCTCAATAATATTGTTTAAAGCCTGAAGAATAAAATCAATGTTACTTTTTCAGTTTAATACTTACGTAACAGATGTTCGTCCAGATGACAAAAAATGGAGAGTTACTATCGTCGATAAGCCCACCGGAAAAGTCACTGTAAATATCTATGATTCAATAATGGTATGCACCGGTCGTTATAATTCCCCTAGAATGCCTAATATACCAGGTCAGTTTTTCCAACAATATTTTGTAATAAAAAAATTTAATGGACAAAGAGAACTAATATTGTTAGTATTAAAGAAAATAATTTATAAAACATTTTAACTATACTCCATATTGAATAGAAGTATATTATCAGTTTGTTTTTAAACTGCGAATTATATGTTTTAGAAATATTTATAATCAGTACCAAAAAGTACGAGCGGGGATCGAACCAGCACCTCAGGATCACTCGTCCATTGCTCTAACTAATTAAGCAATCCGTTAGAACTTGTACATATTCAAACCCACCAGTATCATAACCATTGTTGATCCTGCTAAATATTCTAACCTTATGGCGCGGCGCGGCGTTCCTGACTGAACGTCAAATCTAACATCGTTATTAGGTACTGTCCATATTAGTAAATTTATAATTTTTGGTTATGCCCGTATACGCAAAATTTTGAATAGAACTATTTTATCAGTTTGTTTTTTAACTGTGAAATATATTTTTTAGAACTATTTATCATCAACACCAAAAGTTATGGTACGAGTGGGGTTATGATATTTATTATATATTATGATACTGGTGGGTTTGAATATGTACAAGTTCTAAGGGATTGCTTATCCGTGGTACGATAGTGCAATTAGTTAGAGCAATGGACTAGTGATTCAGAGGTGCAGGTTCGATCCCCGCTCGTACCATAACTTTTGGTGTTGATTATAAATATTTTTAAAAAATATACTCGATATATTGTACGCACCAAAATACAAATTAATTTTTAATATATTTTAGAACCCTGTCATACATCCTGTATACAGTGGCAACTTAGAGCCGATCGCATCTGATTATTTAGGTTTGGTGATGTGATCTCTCATATTGGACCACCTCTAATTTCCGGATATTACCCCGATTCTTCTGGTAAATTATACAAATGTTTTATTAAAGTTTATTTAGACGAATCTATATCAGATCAGTGAATTTTCTTACGCGAACAGTACGATAGTGAGTTGCGATATTGTGAATTATGGTATTCAATCATGTTAGTGAAGTGACACGCCATTATAAATTATAGTTTCACTGTGTCTCTGTACAATCTAAGGGTCGGAGTCTTCCCAATGAACTTCCAAACCCCAAAAAAATTACCAAACTCTACAAACAAATTACCCAACAAGTAAGAAAATACCTTGGGAAGCGGAAAGCAGCCCAAACCATTTTTTTGTTGAGTTGAGTTGCTTCGGAGAGAGCTGGACTCAAAAGAACAGAATCTTATTGGACATTCAGAAAAAAAAGGACGAAATGGCAGTCAGCATACGGCTCCTTCAGGGAAATAATGATATATCTTTAGAGCAGATCAAATATCTAAAGACCACCAAGCACCAAACAGCTAAACAGCCATAATAACTCATACTTACATCGACTGCCGAGGTATCCTAGGATGAGAGTAAGGAAGTCAGGACTGACTTTGTAGAAACGTTGTCATTGTTTTTCGACGAATCGGTAAAGACAAAAAAATTCTAACCAAATACCAGCCAGAAAATCACAACTATACAGAACAGATCCAATTAGGATCAAAAATACACTAAAACCAACATTGAACATATAAGCAACTTCCAACAAACTCGTAATACTACGAGACCAAATCAAATACGATGCCATAGCATTGAAACTGACGGACAGCTGGTCGACATGGCAAAGTGAAAGACACAGATAAGCACGTCCAACTATCTCTACGGGGCGCGAGTGATTACCGCAAAATCATCGTGATTTTCATTAAACCAAAATACCCTGCTCCTACCATCTAAATCGTAGAAGAAAAGTAACGACAAGTGGTCTTTAAGGGACTTTTCGGAATATTCGCCCTCGAAGATATCAGAACCGAGCTCGATTTCTACTCCTCTTCCCACTGCAAATGGAGAGACGCGGAAACTGTCAATCTGTAATATTCTCATTCTTCTCTCAAATGACGAGACACCTTTATTTAGTTAACAAAATCAAGAGAATGACCAATAAGTTTGAGGTTCAGAGAGTCAAGACGTGGAACGGTCAATGCCAATTTCCACAACGCTCTAGTTTTCTTATATGCGTGGTCTATACAATGATTAGTGGTCGGGGGTCTATATAATCATTGACAATAAACCAGTCTTCGTAAACCGCCGGCAAAGATAGAAGCCTTTACTTTCACATGTGAATCCGTATTCTCGCCAAACTTCATCGAATTTCCAGCCAGAGCCAGAAATCAGAAGATAATTTAAAAGTTCATGAATTTTCCTGCAATTCTCGAGAGAACATTGTCCAGAACCAGCCCAAACGGAATAACCAAGATGACACCAAAACAAAACGTCCAAACAAACGCATTTTCAATTGACGAACACTATATTGCCTTTCAGCATTTTCCCGCGCAATGAGAAAACGCGGACGTAAGTATCATTCACATAAATCAGATAAAACTGAATAAACGGAATAAAGATCCTCTTCACAAGTAAAAACTATTAAAACAGGCGGGAAGCGAAGAGGAAAAATGCAACAAAGGAACTAACTATTTAATGTTCGGTAAACATGAAATTACAAAATATAAAATACCGACAGAGCTTACAATTTGTAAATACTATATAGTAAATACTATAGAAGGCGCGCACAGTACTATATTTTAATTTTGTTTTGAACCTAATATTTAACACCCCCACTAGGTAAAACTAACAAAATAAAATATCTATTTAAAAAAAATACCAAGACATTCTAAAAACTTATAATGCTTACTCGCAAGTAACTTTAAAACGTCAGCTATCATATCATTTGTTTGTACATATTTAATGCTATCAAGTTTGTCAGCGATAACTTCTCGTATGTAATGGTGTCTGACATCTATATGCTTGGTGCGCTTATAGTACATAGAATTAGCACTCAACTTTATAGCACTCTGATTGTCACAATAGATTAAAATACAATCATAGGAGCCTTTTATTTCACCTAACAAACTTCGTAAATGAATTGCTTCTTTTGACGCTTCAGATAACGCCATGTATTCGGCTTCTGTTCTCGACAGGGCAACAGTCTTCTGTTTACTACTTTTCCAAGAGACAACTCAACCCGAATTCTGAAAACAGTACCCCGTATATGACCTCCTATCAACTGTGTTGCTACCATCAACAAAACCCGATAACAAACCTGAACCCTTTTTATAAGTAAGACAAATACTCTTAGTTTTACTCAAATATCTTAGAATTCTTTTAGCGGATTTCCAATGACTAACATCAAAACAACTGTTGAATTGACTGAGATAACTCACTGAATAAAATATGTCAGGTCTGCAAGTCATAACTGCAAGATACATCAATCCACCTATGAGCTGTCTATATGGCAAAGAAACATCACAATTTTTATTCCCTTATTTAAATTTAACCCTTTCTCCATAGGCGTATCAATGGTCTTACAATCAAGCATGTTATACTTAGGTAATAATGAGTTAATATAACGAACCTGATCAAAAAATTTTAACACTATTCTTAACATCAATATTTATATTTACTCCCAAAATCTGTTTCGCTTGACCTAAATCTTTCAATATAAAATTCTTAGCTAAATTTTCTTTCAGACTGTTTCTCTCATTCTTATCATTTGAAAAAAATCACAAAATCATCCACGTACAGTGCAACTATAGTAAGTAAATTTTTGACATTTTTATAGATATACACGGTTCAAATTTAGACATACTATAACCTAAATTTAACAATACATCCTTAACCTTTTTATACCACACTCGCGAGGATTGTTTCAACCCGTAAATAGCACGTTTTAATCTTAAAACTTTATTTTTACATCCTGGTTTAATAAAACCCTCGGGTTGTCTCATGTAAACAACTTCCTCTAAGTGTCCGTGTAAAAAGGCTGTGGTTACGTCTAAATGACAAATATCTAAACACATGTCTACTGACAAAGCCATTAATAACCTTAATGTCGAATATTTTACAACTGGTGAAAAAGTTTCATAATAATCAATCCCTTCTTTCTGGGTGAAGCCCTTTGCCACTAACCGAGCACGATAACTTGTATTATTTTCACAATAACTTTTGATTGTATAGATCCACTTACACTCAACCAGAGTGCCGAAGGGAGATGAGCAACAACGTCCCAGGAGTCATTGTCTTCCAAGTTGTTTATCTCTTCCTGCATAGCCTTGTGCCACTTTTTTTTGTCGTCTCTTGACATAGCTTCTGTAAAAGTGATGGGAAAATTGTTGTTATTTTCTGTACTGGTCAGGTAAGTAACATAATCTTAAAACTCCTTTTCCTTTCTCTCTCTTCTAGAACTTTTCACTTCTGCAGCCTGAACTGCAGTGTCATCAAAAGGTTCGTCTGATTCTGATTCATCTGGCTCTGGAATGAAATCCTAGTCATTTAAATCGATAAATGAGTTTTCTATGCTTTCATTCTCCAGATTTTCAGAAGAATCTAAATGCTTCTGGTACCTCAAGTGCTTCTGGGTTGTTTGTTACTTCAGGATTCTGCTCAAACGTCTTGCTTTTGTAGTCTTCATAAACAATAACATCTCTACTAGTTGTTACGTTAATAATATCAGGATTATAAACTCTATATCCCTTGATATTCTCAGAATATCCAACTAAAATGGGTTTCTCGGACTTTCTGTCAAATTTCAGACGCTTTGCACGTGCACCATGCATGGACTACCAAAAATTTTAAGTTTAAGTTTCTCGCCGTTTCAAATTTCATAAGGCGTCTTGTCATGAACACCACTCACTATACAACGGTTTTTTAAAAAATTGGCTGTACTCACCGCTTCTGCCCAGAATCGCTTTTCGAAGCCGGCATCAAATAGGAGACATCTTGCCTTTTCTACGAGAGTCCTGATGTGTCGCTCAGGTAGGCTATTTTGTTCCGGGGTATAAGCGTTGGTCATTTGGTGTAATATTCCTTCCCTTTTCAAAAATGCCTGAAACTCATTTGAACAAAATTCTCTACCCTGGTCTGTTCGGAATAATTTTATTTTCCAACTTTTCTGTTTTTCTATCATGGACTTCAATTCTTTAAATTTATTAAACGACTCACTTTTTGGCTTCAAAAAATAGACAAAAGACATGCGACTATAATCGTCAACTAAAAGTAAAAAATACCTTGATCCTCCAATGGAAACTTGTTCCATGAGTCCACACATATCCCCATGGATTGTATGTACAATATCTGAGCATCGTTTACCTGTATTTGGGAAAGGTAATCTTGCCTGTTTTTCTTCACAACAAACGGTGCAATTGGATTTGTCAAGGTTGACCTGTCCTTTAAGTGTTAGCCCATTAACATCAATGTTTCATCTTGTTTAGATCCTGACTGTTTATGTGCACTAGTCTCCTATGCCAAGTTTCTAGAGATGCTACCAAAAAACACTTCTCAATTTTGACAGCTAGTTTATAAACACCGTCTACCAAACATGCAAAGGCTATCTGAACATCCAAACTATTTATAATTGAACACCGTGTACTGGTAAATAATACTTTGTTGCCTTTTGCGATGAGTTCACTCACTGACAGAAGATTGGTGGTTTACATAGGAACGCACAGAACGTCTTCTACATGTATTTTGTGAGATCGTCCGCTCCAATTTGTAACAATATCTACACTTCCAGAGCATACCACAGGTAAAGTTTCTTTGTTCGCCACTAAAATTTCCTTGACATCAGAGTCTGAATCATTATAAATCCAATCTTCATTTGGAGTCATATGTCTGCTTGCTCCTGAAACCAGGTAAAAATCATTTTTGCTGTATTTAGTGCTCAAAAATACTGCACTAAATGCGTTTCTCTGCGTCGAACTTGATTTTTCCGGGCACCCAGTAATGACTGTTTTTCCTACACTTGTAACAAATGATTTTACTCAAATCTTTCTGTTTTTGTTTACTTTTATTATTATTTTGATTCTGACTGTCATTTCTGTCGAATTTGTTCTGATGATTAGACCTGCCATCTTTCGGCTGAGTTTGAAAGTTACGCTTCGAGTTCGAGTAGAAGGCACCGCTGCCGCATTTACCTTTAGTGTCGCCATCTTCACACATATCGAGCAACTTCGTCTTGATCGAGTCGGTGGTTATCTTTATGCCCGTAGGCTCAACTGCCATCAACATGGGCGCAAATCGTTCTGGTAGACTAGCTAAAAGCAGTGACCCAATCCATTCTTCGTCAATGTTGAAACCTGTCTTCTGCAACAC
The DNA here is from genome assembly GCA_030620095.1 of Kuschelorhynchus macadamiae. Taxonomy (NCBI): domain Eukaryota; kingdom Metazoa; phylum Arthropoda; class Insecta; order Coleoptera; family Curculionidae; genus Kuschelorhynchus; species Kuschelorhynchus macadamiae. Next base: position 2,067,015 of record JAUTXW010000536.1, on the reverse strand, counting down.
CTGCGACGTTTCAACGACGAGGTTCACGTAGTTTTCCATATTTTCGATTGTACGAAGAAGACTTATTTTTCGTACAAAACCGGTGTCTTCATAGAGATTTTTAATCTTTAACCAAACGTCTCTCGCGGTCGTGGCATCTTTAACATGCATATACAAAGATGGGTCAATGGTTAACACAAGTTTTGCGTTCGCTTTCGTGACGTATCGATTTCATTCCCGTTGATGCAATTTGTTAAGCCTTCTAAAACAAAAATGTTCCCTACGGCAAAACACCACTCATCATAGTTATCGCGGCCAAGTAACTTAGGACAACTGTTCAAAGAGTTAACTGACATCTTAACGCGAACGTGTTCACTTTGCTACCGAATAAACTGCGCTTAAAACTTTATTTTCGACTACTTTTACTCTTTACTTTGGTTGCCTGGGCCCATAACCTATTAAAACAGGCGGGAAGCGAAGAGGAAAAATGAAACACATGCGACTTATTCGACTGCAACAAAGGAACTAACTATTTAATGTTCGGTAAACATGAAATCACAAAATGTAAAATACCGACAAAGCTTACAAGTTGTAAATACTATCAACAGAAGGCGCGCACAGTACTATATTTTAATTTTGTTTTAAACCTAATATTTAACAAAAACGATCCTCAAGAAGACCCAATGGCCGAAGGTATTGATTTTACAAAACAAGCAACTTCAGAACCAGGGCAACTAATTGTTTCATTTAGCTTTTAAGTTAACATGATTTAGTTTCAAATTAGGTTTAAGCCCAATGTTTTTAACATCAACACTTATATTGCATCAACTACGAATACGGTTAATTTTAAAATCCCATATGTTAGTTATTAGAGAACCGATTTTTAATTTTTTTTTCTGCTGAGAGGTCGTTTCTTCCTTTTTATGCGACTCTGTATTAGATCACTAGTTTTGTTTTATTGCACCAGGAAAAATAAAAACTAACTGTGTACATTCATCAAAAATGTATATGTAAATGTATTGAGGAACAAGAACAAGTTATAAGATAAAATCAATTTTTAAAAACTGTAACAAGTATTTGAGATACATGTACCTTTGTTGCACTCACCAGGCTGGATATACTCTGTTATAATATCCAGAGTATATAAAGAAATACAGGTTTTCTTCCAATAGTTGAAGTGGCGGCAGAATAATTACTGTGGATGAGACACCGATGAACTTGAACAAATAATGCATAGACGAGTTTTCAAAAACTACATTTACCGCTCTGTATCAAAACAAAAAATTAGAACTACATAACACTGTAAATTCAGTAAAGTTAAAATGGCTGTGAAACAAAAACGGGAATACAAAGGTATTCCTTTTTTCTTAAGTGTTAATAGTAATTTTGAATTTTTCCCGATTTTTGATACAATTATTGTATATTTTTTTTGCATTTTTCTAAGCAAATAGAATTTTCACATTCACGACAGACAAAAACACGTATTTCGCTTCAATTTGTGGGAACACAAAAACACGTTTTTTTACTTTCAAATCTTTCCTCGTTTCTATCTTTTTCACCAGGTGCCTCTGCTATTTGTAATAGGAATTTCATACGACTGTTCAGCTCCCTTGGTAGTCTAGGGTTTTCAGTCAATCTTCGTTGCATAAACTGTGTTATTAGATATTTTGAGGAAGTCAGAACGATCTATAGTCACAGAATTTTTATAGCTTTGATACAATATGTAGGCGTTGATTGAGCACATATTCATCATTTGTAGAAATACTGACATTGATCACCTACACGTCCTCCTACAAGAAGGATCATTGGCGCATTTGTTAACTAAAGTGTCCACACCTCCCGTGGTCGTATTGTAGTCAGTTATTATTTCTAATTTTCCGGTATCAGGATCATCTTTGGGAGAATGATGGATAGAGGAAATTAGTTACATTATTTTTCTTAGGTGCATGAGATAACAACGAAATGTCTTCTTTGAATCCACATAACTTGGTCTCGACTTTTCCACGCGATAAAAAATAGTGGGGAAAAGTAACTTTTCAGGACTACTAGCACTGAAAAGTAACTTTTACGCCCGATTTGTTAAATTAATGAATATCTTATCTAAAACACTCAATAAGGTGAAATACTTGCCAAATAAGTAATTTTTTTGTAAGAAGCTCAATATTTTTTGTAATTACAGTATATTATTATTGAACTCAAACCTAATTGACGTTTATCTGAGGACTATATCGATTGTAGGAAAAATTTTGTACCTAACACATGCGGAAAGTGTCTTTCCCGCCCTTGTCGTCGTGAGCGAAAAAGTACCACTTTTCGCACTTGTTAGGTAAATAACTATTTCAATATACCCAAAAATGTTAACCCCATTTTATTTATAATTCTGTGACAAGTTGAAAATTGCTGAATGATTTGTCTCCTGTGACATTTCTGATGGTTTTTTCTGCAGGCTTTACTAACCTTATTACAGCTTGAGTGGAAATTTGCAGTTTGTTTCTCTGCTGATAAACCCTGGCCATCCGAACCTTTTCCGCATATTTTCCTGTTTTTTTGGCATGTGAATTATTGTATCCGAATCGGCATCTTAAAGCCACTAAGCTTTTATCAAGACAAACATATGCCTCTCGAGAATAATTTGTTTGAGAGTTATCAATGAAAGTTTTAAAAAAGTCTGAAATGACTGCAGCTCTATTTTGCTTCATTCTCTCTGCTCTATCCATATCGTTATTAAACCTCAATACGATTAATAAGGTCTCGAATCTGCTTCTTAGCATTGTGCATCTAAATACGTCCCTCTCAGTATCATCAGTAGCAAACAAACCCTCTATAATCTCTCGTCCTGTTTTGAAAACTGCTGTGTAAATGAACAATCCCAAAAAAACTTTTATTTTTACAGCATCAATATGTTAAATGTTCAATAGTCTGGTCGGTTATACTTCCCCCAATATTGTGCAAGTTTCCGGTTTGTACACTAAATAAGTTTCTGCACCAAGTCTTCACTGAATAGTAAATCCCATACTTGAATGGGGCTTGCATTTTCATCCAAAGCTTTCGCAGGACCTCGTAATCCCGGTAAAGTTACGACCAAGTTTTGACTTCTTGTTCTGGAATTGGCTGGAAATGCATCCTTTGACCTAAAGATAAATAAAAAGTATTGTAACAATGTCGTATGATAATGACATAGTTTTGTCTCCATGAATCACTTTTTTTATGTTATTTTTATTCTGAATAAGAGACCAAGAACAAATAAATACTAATATATTACAATCTGGTAAGATGTACCTTCTCACCGCCATAAAAAAATCTTCTTCCCCTAATGTTCTTAAGGCTCATCTTCCTCCGAGTTCTCATCTCCAAATCGTTCCGATTCCGTATCGTGCTCACTTTCAGTGATTTAAGTACAATCATCATTGCTTATTGAAGTATTGTCATCTTCTAGCTTTTCCAAAGCTCATTTTTCAAAATTTGGGCCATCCAGATGCTTCCGGGATGGCCCGCTCTTTGTGCCATCTGAGAAAAACACACAAAAGCAAGAAATAAAAAATTACTTCGGAAAATATGGGGGAACCTAGGTAACGGTTAAAGGTTAATAACGAAAATACGGGGTTTTGAAATTAACGGTATTAATAGTGGATACAATATACTATTGACTAGTGCATTTAGCTTTAAGTGGAATCTTTTAAGGTCTAGGATATAAGCACATTATTGTAAGGTAAGTTAAAGTTTCTCTGTAAACTAGCGTAAATAAAATAAAGTATTTAAAATTAAGAAGAAGAAACGAATCTAGTAAATAGTAAAAACCCAAAATTTTACACGTTCTATGCAGCACACTTTAAGAAAACAATTAGCCCCTTATGTACGGCCCTGGATATATTTATATGAAGAAGTAAATACATTTTCTAGTTTATATTAACATGTATCTTTTTGTCCACCTCTACTGTTTAACATGTAAAACGAACAGGTATTGAGAGCAGTCCTTGAAGATTAGAAAGGCTGTGTAAGATGTGTTAAGATTTGCCCATGATATTACTCGTATTACAAACGCAAAAAAATCCAAGAGTTACTAGGAAGATTTGAAAACCGCACTACTCAATATAGTCTTCGATGAAACTACAAAAAATAAAATCATCATTGTAGATCCGGAAAATAATAACATACCAGATAAATATACCATATTGGCTGTTGTTAGGTAACGAGTTTGTTGACCTGAGAACTGTCGTAAATAATGTGAGAATGAGATTTTATGAATAATACAGCTAACGCGAACAGCAATGATACAACTCACAAGGATATGGCTAGATCGGCATATCACTAAAAATACTAAAATTAGACTCGTCAGGTCCTTGGTTTTCTCAATATTTTTATGTGCCTAGGAGTCTTGGGTTGTCAGAGCAGACCGATAGCTCATTGACTCCTTCGAGTTGGTATGGCGACGTATGTTGGGAATTCCGTGGACGGCTTCAAGAAATTCGGCCTCCACAACGCCCGTTGAGTGGGTATCGAATATTACCCAATTCTGAGACAACATGGAAAAGCTTTTTGTTCAGGGCAAGCTGGTCACCTAAGCGCTGGGTTGATATTACAAAAGGTCTGGAAATCACCCTAGGAGGCCGTTCACATATCCAGTAACCATGATACATATCACAACACATGTGCAAGATGTGTTGTGATATCGGTCAGAATTAATATATGTTAATAGCCTTTAAAAATTAGTTTTAAAAAAATTATTATTATTTTTAGGCTGGGAACTCTTCAAAGGTATCATTGATCACAGTTACAATTACAGGGATCCAGAAAGATTTAGAGGCAAACGAGTACTCATAATAGGTGGAGGTCCTTCAGGGCTCGATTTAACTTTGCACATGTCCTATGTTGCTGAATATGTAAGTTTGTTTGTTCGAATGGGTAATTTTTAGATACATTGGCTTACTTTATTATCATATTATTGTATTTACTATTTAAGCAAAGGCTCATTTTTAGTAAAATAACATCTATTGATAATTCTAAGTATTTTTTGCTTCATTTCACTTTTAGGTCGTATTAAGTCATCACAAAACCAATATCAAAACTCAGTATCCTTCAAATGTTCAGATGAAGCCAGACGTGCAGCGTATTCTTGATTCTGAGAAGGTTAGTTTAAACATGTAAACATAAAGTCAGTAGGTACTAGAATTATATACAATGTCTGAATGTGTAATAATCCTGTTATAAAACAATTTTTTTTATGTTGTAAAATGAAAGTATATGCCATATGAAGGAGCACAAACAAAATGTATTGTTTTTTAGTAATCTGGTTTTTCAATATTTCAATAAGTACTTTCGCGGTACACAAATCCGGCAACATAACGTGCATGATATTAAACGCCGTAATAATTTGACACTGCTGGAAATTGAGAACAACGTTTTTCCGAAGTTCGAATTTATATCGAAACCGTCAACAAGAAACTAACCTCAATTTGAATTCACTACTTAAGCCTGGAACATGATGTACTTAAATTTCGTAAATTTTTAACGTAAAAGCGAAGCAACAAAGAACAAAATGAAACGTTAAAAAGCAGGTATACATTGTGATGCACAGTCGGTGATAATTTTAGCTTTTGAAGTAAATACCAATATTTCAAAAAAATATCTACAAAACGCCGAAAAACACGAAAGAAAAATAATGTTTGAAATAAACGTTTGGTATGATTCGCATTGGGTTCAGCTTTCACGGCTTGGCAATTGAGAAATCACGGTTCTTAGGATTAGACTGTGTCAAATTGAAATTACTATCCGACGTTTCGCCTTCGATTGCACGAGGCGTCTTCAAGAAACTTTACTCCACGAGATCTGAACACTGAATGAGCTCGGAGAGATTCAGGCGGGCTTTTATACCCCACTTGTGCTTGCCGAACTATGACCCTGTGTTAAGATCGGTTCCCACGTGTTATGTAGACCGTAACCCCCATCTATTGAAGTTTTTTGTATGCTTAAAATTTAAAAACCTGGAATCGATGCTAGAACCTTGGTTTCTTTTATATTTATAATATGATCAGTGGTATGCTGGTGTTAGGCTACGGACGCATTACCAATCTGATTAACGCATCCACCCCACCACCAGCGGAGAAGACATCATTAAAGGAATTCCACAAGAGCCTAATGAAAATCTCTCTGAAATCGTTACGAAAATAGCGGAAAGGTTAGAAGTACAAATTAATAAAAAGTTTTTAGCGTATAGAGTGGGAAATACGGATCATACTAAAGAAATAAGTAAACCCATCAAAGTCATATTTGAGGAAGAGGCAACCAAAATAAAGATACTTAAATCAAAAAAGAAATTTGATCTCCAGAGTAAGGACTTGGGTTTTAGAGAAAACAACAAGATTTATTTGAACCATGACCTAACAAAAACAAGCTTGGAACTTTATAAGGCAGCAAAGGAATACAGAAAAAGATTGGATTATAAGTTTCTATGGGTTAGCAATGGAAATATTCTCCTGAGGAAATCGAAAGATAGTAAAGTGATATTAGTGCAACATATGGAGCAGCTAAAAAATTAGAAAAGCCTCGAAGTAAAATACATATTGCATATGCTAATGTACAAAGTTTAAGAAATAAGTTGGAAGAGATTCAGTGTTTTGTGTTGAACCAGGACTGGGACATGCTAGCTCTAGTAGAGACATGGCTTGATGAAAGGAAGACGTTTCTATATAAATTGGACAATTATCAGGTGTTACACTGCTGCAGAGAAGGTAGGGGAGGTGGAGCTTCTATCTATGTGAAAGAGGGAATTAAGGTACAAGAAGTGGAGAAATCTGCAAAAAATGACTCTATTAACTGGATAACTGTTACCTTAGGTGAAAATATGTTAAAACTAAGTGCAATGTATAGACCTCCATCATATTCAAATACTGAATTTTTAGAATATTTTGAAAATTGGCTCTCTAAATATCGTACAAAGCATGTGATAGTAGGTGATCTAAATTTGAATTTATTGGATGAAAGGGTTAGTCAGATTGTAAAATATAAAAACTTGTTAGCACTGAATAATTTTAAAATACACAATACAATTAGTGATTACAGGCTACTCGTACTACATTACATTCAAAAAGTATTATAGATCATGTATCACTATCAGATCATAGGCTGATAACATTCTCAATAAAAGAAAATTTAAGAACATACAAACCTAAAGTTACTCATGAAATTAAAACTATAAATTTTAGGAAATTTCAAAATACATTTAATCAGATCATAAAAAATGAAAATATTGAGTCATTCCAAGATCTCATTAATATAATAAAAAAATGTAAAAAAAATCTGAATACGCAAAATTTATCAGAATACGTAGAAATAATGAATGGATTATTGCTGAGCTTCTCGATTTGATAAAACAAAGAGATAAATTATATAAAATTAAAAAAAAGAACCCTCAAAATCTCCAGCTGGAGCTAGATTTTAAGGCAATAATAAACAAAATAAATAATATGATAACATCCTTAAAAAACCATTTTTTTAGAACTAAGTGGGAAGCGACAGGTACCAATGTAAGAAAACAATGGAAATTTGTAAATGGATTTTTAAAAGATAAGGATGTAGGAACTCATATTAATACCTTAATAATTAATGGTAATAAAATCGATAACATCAATGACATTGTAGGGCACTTAAATAAACATTTTTCAGAGATAGGGAAGTCCATTGCGCTAGAACTAAATGATGAAATTCAAGCATTAGGCTATGTCCCTGATTTTGAAGATATATTTTGTGAAAATAGTATATTTATAGAGGCAACTAATGAATAAGAGATAGGTGAAACCATATCTGAGCTGAAACAAAACTCTGCTCCAGGACATGATGAAGTGACGGTGAGGGACATAATAAACCTAAAAAATGACATTACAAAAATTCTAACAACCCTAGTTAATAATATCCTAAGAACTGGTATATTTCCAGAAGAATTGAAAATCAGTAAAATATGTCCAATTTTTAAATCTGGGAGTAAAGATTGCATGAACAACTATAGGCCCATTTCAGTCATAAGCGTTTTTTCAAAAATTATAGAAAAAATAATTAAAAAAAGGGTTACCAAGTTTATAAATAAATATATTGAAGTTGATCGGTTTCAGTATGGTTTTATCAAACATAGCAGTACACTTAGCGCAACCATGGACTTTGTCAACTGTATATATCGATCATTGGATGAGGGTCTTATAGTAGTGGCGGTATTTATTGATTTATGAAAATTATTGAGAAATTTAAGGCATATGGGTTTCAGGGGAACTATGTACAATCTAATAAAGTTATATTTAATAGGTAGAAAGCAATATGTTAGGCTAGGTGATGTTTGTAGTAATGTATGCTTTAGTGAGTATGGAGTGCCTCAGGGTTCGGTTCTGGGACCCCTATTGTACATATTATACGTGTTGAATCTAAGATGTGTAGGACTTAAAGCAAAGTATTTCACTTTTGCTGATGATACGGTCTTGATCTATACAGGTGGGAGGGAAGGGACAATTAATGATACTGTAAACAGTGACCTAAACCTTTATTTGAATTGGTTATATTATAATAAACTCAAAATAAACATTGACAAAACAAATTTTATTATCTTTAAGCAAAAAAATAAACATATACAAAATCTTACTATACAAATAAATAACATAAAAATAAATGAAGTACAACACATAAATTATTTGGGCCTTCAAATTGATAATAACCTAAATTGGGCCAATCACATTGATCACATATCTTCAAAAATAATTTCCATGGTTCCAATTATATTCAGGTGCAGAAACTATCTTACCAATAAAACTAAGCACAGTATCTACAATGCCTTCTTTCTGTCACATTTCAGATATTTATTGCCAATATGGGGGTCGTGTTGTAAAACCAACTTTGACTCAGCCCAGATTCTTCAGAACAAGGTTCTGAAAATGTTATTTAAGTATGACAGATTAACTAACACAGATAGATTGTATAATGAACTTTGTATCCCTAGACTTAGTATTGTATTAGAATTAGAACAAATTAAAATTATGTTTAAAATATTAAATAAAAGGCAAATGTCAAATATTAATATTGTAATGTCCAATAATATACATAGTCATGATACTAGATCTCAAAATAATATTTATCAGTTATATTCTAGAACTAATATAGGCGTAAATAATCCTTATATTTTATCTTCTAAAGCATTCAACAAGGTACCAGAAAACATAAGAAATATTCAAAATTATAGGTTATTTGTTAAACATATTAAAGTATATTTAGGTATTAAGTGAATCTCTTTAATGTATTCAACACTAGTCATAGGTATTCTCGAGGCCAGAGCTTTTAGGCACTGATTAGAGAATTGTAAATTGTATGTATACAAAGAGTTAGTGAAATAAATAATTGTTTTCAAAAAAAAGCCAAGCAGCTGGAATATCCCCAGTTTCTATGGTCTTCCCAACACACAAGAATAATGTACCACTTCGACCAATCTTTAGTGCAATTGACTCGCCTACATACAAATTAGGTAAATATCTTTCAAATTTTCTTAATTCATTTACCGGAAGAACAGATTCTTTTATAAAAAAAGCTCTGCATATTTCGTGGAAGAAAAAGATATTTTGGTCAGTTTCGATGTAGAATCACTATACACAAATGTTCCTGTTAACGACTCAATTTCCTTGGAGAGGTATTGCAACATAATAACCTTGATAGTAACTTACCAAACCTAATGGAAGCTTGTCTTACATCTACTTATTTTATTTTTTAAGGAACTTTTTATGAACAAACCTCAGGAGCAGCTATGGGATATCCTCTATCACCTGTAGTAGCAAATATATTTATAGAGGCCTTTAAGGATATTGCTTTAAAAGCCGCTCCACTAAAACCAAAACACTGGTTCAGATATGTAGATGATACTTTTGTTGTTTGGCCTCATGGACAGGAAAATCTCCTCATATTTTTGGACGACCTTAATCAACATCATAATATTACATTCACAATGGAAATTGAATTTAATGGAATGATTCCCTTTCTAGATGTATTTGTTCAAAGGAAGAAAACTGGTACTTTAAGACATTGTGTGTATAAAACCGACGCACCATTTCAATTTTCGCTAACATCGGAAACATCGAAACAATCTCTTAGAGGGAATGCTATTGCAGATATTACGCGTTAATTTAAAAGATGTACTACTATTAGGTAGTCTTGTTCTCTTCCCTACATACATGGCACTACAGACAAAATAGGAAGATTACTTCGGCGGCCCAACATATGTACAATCTTCAATACACATAAGAAGATTGGACAATGGTTGCGACCCCCAAAACATGTTGTACCTTTTTAAACAAAAGAAGTATATACAATTCCTTGCACCTGTGGAGAAGTGCATGTGGGAGAAACAGAATGCTCAGTATACACTAAACTTAAGAAACAAATTGTTCAATCTGCTGTAGCTGAACACCAGCATACCACTGGTCATATTATAAATTTAAAAGAGACCAAGGTTCTAGCGTCGGTTCCAGGTTTTTATAAACGAAAAAATTAGGGCATCTATTAAAATTTTTAATCATATAAAAAACATAGATGTACGAGTTACAGTCTACATCACACGTGGAAACCGATCTTAACACAGGGTCACGGTTCAACGGCTAGAAAAGCCCGCCTGAATCTCTCCGAGCTTATTTAGTGTTCCGATCTCGTGAAGTAAAGATTCCTGAAGATGCCTCGTGCAATCGAAGGCGAAGCGTCGGATATTAATTCTAATCTGACATGGTCTAATCCCAAGAACCATGTCTTGTGTCCCACTGTTTCTCCAACCGTCACTTTTAACATCATTTGTGTATGATCGTTACAACGTAATTTCAAAATGGCAAAATACGCGTAATTACGGTTTTTGACATGACATACTTTGAATTTGAAGTCAAATATTTCAATTTAAAACTCGAAAGTTTAAATTCAATTTGCGATGATATAACAATATTCTCCGACGTGTTTTGGCTAGATATGATTATTATTCAACACTACAAATAATAAAACCTTTTTATTGAACTAAAGTCTACCGTTCTATTAAAAAATCAATTCTAACATAATTATGGATGGAATTAGAAAAAAATCGTTAAATTGCCTTTACCCAGAACTTTCCTCATTATGAATCTTTCATTTTATTAGGAATAGTGAAGTGTTACCCAATTTAATTCAGTAGGTAGTTATTAAATAACATATATATACTATATTTTCAAATGGGCGCCATTTTGTTCCATCATATTGGCTTTTTTACCAGTTTCTGCCTATGCCACAATTTTTTGGTCACAATTTAAAATAAATTGAATAACTAGTTTTTGCATTGAAACACGCCTACATTTTGTTATGCCATGTTTATCCTTATATCACATATAAATTTTCTGCAAAATTTAAAGTCAAATAATGAATAAGATTTTTTACCTTTTGTAGTAGTAGTTTTATTAGTCCGCCATTTTGTTTTGCAAAATTTGAGGAAATTGGATAATTAGCTTTTTAGTAATATTTCTTTTAACGTTTCACTAAGATGCCATCTTGTTCCGGCATATTGAATTTTTACCAAAATATTACTAGGTCATCCCCATATGACCCTTAATTATTGACTCAAATTGGAAGTCACTGATGATTTTTTGACATTTAGGGATGCTAAAACCTGATAATGTGTAGAATCTGAGAGGGTGATTTTTTCGCCATCTTGAATTAGTATCACAGTTTTACTAGTTGATCTCTATACCACAATTTGTTATTGCACACAATTTGAAATCAGTCCATTAAGTAGTTTTTTCAGGCTGAATTTTATAATATTTTATTAGGCCGCCATCTTGGTTTCGTACCAAAATTTTACCAGTTGATTTCTACATAATAATTGATTTTTATACAAAATCTGAGATAAATTGGATAGGTAGTTTTTTAGTAATAATTTTTTTAACATTTCACTACGCCGTCATTTTGTTTTGTCATTGGATTTTTACCAAAATATCCCCATATAACCCTTATATTTTGACTAAAATTTGAAGTCAATCTGATGAGTAGTTTTTAAGCTATGCCGCGAACTAACAAACGGACAAACCGATAGATGGACCGACGCAATTGACAGAACATATTTTTTGGCATCTAAAACCTGAAAATATGTAAAACCTGAGAAGGTGTTTTTTTTTCACGATTACTAATATTTTATTTGGCCACGATTTCGTTCCGGTATCTTGAATTGGTAACACAGTTTTACTAGTTCATCTCTATACAACATTTTTATTTTGTTCCGCCATCTTGGATTCGTACCAAAATTGTTGATTTCTATATAATACTTGACTTTTGTGCAAAATTTGAGATAAATTGGATAAGTAGTTTTCACCAGGCGGCATTTTGTTTTGCTATACAGAATTTGTACCAAAATGTTACCAGGTCATCCCCGACCCTTTTTTGACCAAAATTTTAAGTAGTTGTTTAGGTATGCCGCGAATAGACAGACCGACAGACAGGCAGACCAAGGGCATTGAGATAACTTGTTTTTCGGCATCTAGGGACTCTAAAACGTAAAGATCTGAAAACATCTCGGAGGGTGATTTCTTCAAGAATACAAAGAATACTTCCCTTTTACGAGGGAAGTAAAAATTAATACATTCTTTGTTGTTTTTTGCTGTTTCATTCCAATATTTTTAACTTTGTGTCGGCACAAACACATAAATATACTTTCATTAAGATTCCCCCTGACAATTCTGGCTTAATTTGGCTATATATGACAGGTGATTACTTCAGTGGATTTTCTATTATATACCAAGCCAGATTTATCAGTTGATATTGAAATTAGACTTACATACCCAAATAGAGGTATTTCTCGTGTTTTTAAAATATTCTCTGTTGCTAACGTAAACGTAGGAAATTGTAATATTTTCTCCCAATTCTAATGATCACAAGGTTTTTTCACTAAACTATGAAATTTTAAACTTCTTAGGTTAGGTTAGGTTTGTTCATATTACTCGAGATATTAGACTATAATTTTCGAGTATTTGTATATACACTTTTTATACAGAATTTACATCCTATTTAAGTCAAAAATATTTTAAACAAACATTTGAATTTTTAGGTAGAATTTGTAGGTGGTGATTGCTGTTCTTTCGACGCAATACTCTTCTGCACCGGGTATTTATACAGTTTCCCATTCTTGCACGAATCCTGTGGAATAATCAACGACGATAACCACATCAAACCTTTATATAATCACATGATCAATATCGATAGACCTAGTATGTGTTTTATAGGAATACCTTTTAACGTGTGTAATATTCAAATGTTCGATTTACAGGTAAGTTAATAAGACATTAATTACGAATTAATATTCTAGATCTGTTATTTTATTTTAATTATTTAAGAGGCATTTCTAACTTTACCATTAAAATGTCACTTAGGTCCTTTCATTAAGAATTATTATTTTTTTAGGAATAGTAAATTTCAGTCATAATAGCTTTTTAGCATTGTTACTCTTGTTTTAACATTACCCTTTTTCAATTCTATAAGAATATCCATTTCATACCTATATTCTCGTGTTTAAATTTTTTTTTACTTAGTAGTTGGCAAGGGTTTTTCTTTTTGTCAAAAGAATCAACTAATGTAAAATATGTAAAATCTGAGAAGGTGTTTTTTTTACGATTACTAATATTTTATTTGGCCACGATTTTGTTCCGCTATCTTGAATTAGTAACACAGTTTCAGTAGTTCATCTCTATACAACAATTAGTTATGAGAAACAAATTGTTTGTCAAAAGAATCAACTAAACCTTAACTAGATGATTAATTTAGATATAAGAGACACTAGAAAAGTTTTATTTTTAGTTATGGAAAAATAACAACATTTTGATTACTGTAGCGATTTCTTGTATATCGTGCAAAAAATTTATTCAAAATTCAAAGCAAATCATTAGTGCTAGCTACTGACCATCATCAGTGGTCAGGCATAACACGGGTTTAAATCAATGAAACGGATCTCACGACGAGGCACACATAAAACATCAATGTGATCCTTTCTTGATTCTTTTTATTAATTTTGTGTGCCATGTCTGACCAGTAACTAGCATTGATGATGGCGAAATACAAAAAGTCTCTTCATTTTTACAATATTCATATCTACGTGCACACCGTCTCTACGTTCTTTTTCATAACATTTTGCATTTGCATCCTTCTGAACTAATCCAATCTGTACGAGTACTCCAGCACAAATAAGTTACATTAGCACTTTGCGTGTGTATAGAGAACACTTTAATGCCACAACTCACAACGTTTCTTGTCCCTAAACTTTCCCTATTTCATTTTTTTTCTATCTGTTATAGTTTTCGAGATCCCAACACACGAATCATTAATATGGTCATTTTTATTTGAGTATTTTGTTTAATCACCCCTTTTATAGTATCTTTATTAATTACATCGATGAAACCTTAGTTAATTTTACGTAGTTTAGCGCAATTTCTTTCCATTTTTTTTCCTAACGAATAATTTTGCTCCATAAGCGTGGGCTTCATAAGTTCATTATTCCAGTACTTTCGCAAAAAAAAGACATATATTTTTTAAGACAATAAATAGATATACTTTTTTAGTTAAATTAATTTAATATTCTACTTAATATGTACTCATACACACGGCACTTTTATTTTGGATGAAAACTAATAATTATAGAACTTTTAAAACATTGTAATCTACTAAAAAAAGTAGGCTATGAGTTGGTTGTTAAGATATATTACATTCATTTTTTTAAGCGACCGCGATATGCCGAAAATTTTTCAAGTAAATTGTCAGATTGCATTGTGCGCAATAATAAAGTTTTTAAGTATGGTAACACTAGACGAAACACAGAGATGTGGCCCAAATTTTTAACAAGAGGCACCTAATAGAAATATGCAACAACAACCTTTACTACAATTTTAACAAAGTTTAACGAGAAGAAGGTACATACGCCTTGGAAGAACACGGAACAAGTGGAGTTATCTGTTTGTTTCGATGTTGTGGAACATGAACAGACTTGTCTACAAGGCATCTCTGAAAGGAACGATGTCAAAAAATCGAGTTTAAGAAATATTTTGCATAAAAACTAATTTGTTGCTTTTAAAACGAAATTTATTAAGACGTCTAAAGAAAGAGATTTTGATATTGGATTTAATTTTTTCAGTATGGTTGCAAGGTTTCCGTATGGTGCCAAGGCAAAACTATTATTTGCCATGCAATATTCTATTGACAGCCCTAGAAGTTCTTATTTTACTATTGAGTGCAAGGATCAGTCCCATTTTAAGATAAACGTGCTTTCTGGTGTTTCAAATAAAACGGTAATAGAAATTTTTCTTCCACCAAAATTTATCAGCTACGTTGTACCGAGTTTTTATAAATTGAGCATACTGAAGTTTAAGATGAGATGCTACTACGCCTATGATATTAATTATGGTTTCAACTGAACACAGAGCCCATCCATTGTACAACTTAATGTAAAAGACTGCTTAAACCAAATGTTTCGTGGTATTGTTCCTGTTTTTGGGTGCCATTGGTCACCTAGGTCTCCAGACTCCACACCACTAGACTACTTTTTTTGGGGGTACTTAAAAAATTAAATGTAGACAAATAGACCATTTAGAGACAGCGACTCTGGAGAATACCAACCGCTATACACTGTATTACTAATATAAATCAAATATTTTTAAGGGGGCGGTCTAGGACGCGTTCCACAAAGGATTGAAATTTGTATAGAAAGAGGGCAGACATATTGAAATCTAATCTAATCAGTTTTTGTAAATTAGTTTTAGCGAATTAATTTGCTCCAATATGTTTTTAAACATTATGTTGGTTTAATAAATTTGATCCATTTAATATAAAACAAAAAATATTTCTTTGACTGTAATATTTTTATATTTTATCTATTTAAATAGTAGTATATAGTAAATTTCATTTACCCGGAACTTCCCTTTTTATAAATTTTTCTTTTTGTTAGAAATAGTGAAATGTGATCCAATTTAGTTCAGTAGATAGTAATTTAGTAACATATATATATATATATATATATATATATATATATATATATATATATATATATACTGTCTTTTGAAATATTTTTATTCGGCGCTGTTTTGTTTCATCCTATCGGATTCCTACCAATATTTTACTAGTTTCTGCCTATGCCGCACTTGATTTTTGGGCATAATTTAAAATTCAAAAAGTAGTTTTTACGTTAACCCAAACCGCCATTTTGTTCCGTCATGTTGAATTCGTACCAATTCATACCTATTTCACATTTAATTTTTCTGCAAAATTTAATGCTAACGCTTACACAAAATTTAAAATTAATTTAATAAGTAGTGTTTTCAGGCTGATTTTTTAAATATTTGATTTGGCTACCATTTTGTTTTTCTATCTTATATTCATATCAAAATGCTACCTATATAACAGTTAATTTTTGTGCAAAATTTGAGGTAAATTGGTTAATTAGTTTTTTCAGTAATAATTTTTTTAACGTTTCATTAAGCCGCCATCTTATTTCGGCATATTGGGTTTTTACCAAAATATTACCAGGTCATCCCCATATGACTGAGTCAATCTGGTAATTATTTTTTAAGGTATGCCGTGAACTGACAGAGAGACAGACGGACCAACAGACGAGGTTTCACATCCTGGAAGGATGATTTTTTCACGCTTACCAATATTTTATTTAGCCGCCATTTTGTTACGCCATTGTGTACCTCAGTTTTACTAGTTCATCTGTATATCACAATTATTTAATAATTTGAAATCAGTCCATTAAGTCGTTTTTCAGGCTGAGTTTTTAAATATTTTACTAAACCTTCATTTTGTTCCGCCATCTTGGATGCGTACGAAAATGTTACCAGTTGATTCTTGCATAATACTTTTTGTTGCAAAATTTGATTTTTGTGCAAAATTTGTGATAAATTGGATAAGCAGTTTTTTAGTAATAATTTTTTTAACATTTCACTAAGCCGCCATTTTGTTTTGCTTGTTACCAGGTCATCCGCGTATGACCCTCAATTTTTTAACACAATTTGAAGTCAGTTGGGTAAGTAATTTTTAAGCTATGCTGTGGACTGATAGACAGAGAGACAAACCGACAGACGGAACGACGGAATTGATAAAACATATTTTTTGGCATCTATTTTTTACGAGGGAAGTAAAAATGAAAATTTAAAAGTACTTGTATTAAATACTTATACATATATACTTATGGATGCCAATTTTGGTTTATAGAGCAACATAATTGATTAGAAAAGGACATTTTAAATGAAATTTCGTTAAAATGGCAAACTAAGTAAAAATAAGTAGTGTTACATCGATTTTTAAATAAAAGATTACATAAAAGGGGAGACCCAAATTTTCAAACAAAATTCATTGACTTAAAATTCTAATTAACCATCACAATTTAATATGGAAGTTCAAAATGTCAAAATAAAAACTTTCTTAAATAATTATTTCCGAAATATTAATAAAAAAAAAGTCGGTAAATTAGTTTACCCGGAACTTCCCTCGTTATGAATTGTTACTTTGTAGAGTGAAGTGTGATCCAAGTTAGTTCAGTACATAGTCATAGTATATATGTGTTACATATACTGTCTGTTCATTTTTATTGGGCGCAATTTTGTTCCATCATATTAGATTCCTACCAATTACCATTTTCTTTCTACCTATGCCGCACTTGACTATTTGGGCATAATTTAAAATAAATTCAATAAGTATCCCATATTCACATTTAAATTTTCTGCAAATTTTAATATCAATTAAACAAGACTTTTTTAAAAATTTTATTTGGCCCTCATTTTGTTTCGCCATCTTAAATTGAAACCCATGATATCAGTCTTTACCTACTCCGTTGGTCCACAGATATCCCAGATGTTAAGTTTCTGAATGGTTTTCATTAACTTTCCTCTTGTTGTTATGTTAGAGTGGTGTATTATTTGAGGTTAGGATCTACTAAAAAAACAAAGGTCCTTTTTTAAATTTCCGACGTTTTGCCAATTTACTCTTGCATCCTTAGGACTCATAGATTTAATATCTTGCATGAAACCGATATTAGGCTTTACCTACTCCATTGGTCCGCAGACATTTCATAACCCCAAATAATACGCTACTCTAACATAACAACTAGAAGTCCGTTAACGAAAACCATTTAGAAATTCAATATCTGGGAAATATCTGCGAATCAACAGAGTAGGTAAAGACTGATAATATAGGTATCATGCCGGATATAAAATTTATGTGCCCTGAGGGTGCAACATTAAAGTTGCGAAACGTCGACAATTTTTTTTACTGGATCCTAATCGCAAATAATACACCACTCTACCATACAAACAAGAGGATCGTTAACAAAAACCATTTAAAAACCTAATACCTGGGATATATCTGCGGACCAACGTAGTAAGTAAAGACTGATAATATGGGTTTCATAAAGGATATATATATATATATATATATATATATATATATATATATATATATACCCCGAGGATGCAACAATAGAGTAGCGAAACGTCGACATTAAAAAAAAAGACATTTGTTTTTTTTACTGGATCCTAACCCCAAATAATACACCACTCTAATATAAAAACAAGAGGGTCGTTAGCGAAAACCGTTTAGAAACTGAACGGAATTAAGGGATATGTAAAAGGTGATAATATGAGTTTCTTGCTGGATATAGAATTTATAGTGTCCTGAAGATGCAACAATACAGTTGCGAAACGTCGACTATTTAAAAATAGTCTTTTGTTTTTTTACTGGATCCTAACCTCAAATAATACACCACTCTAACATAACAACAAAAGGATTTTTAACTAAAACTATTTAGAAACTTAATATCTGGGTAATATATGCGGAACAACGGAGTAACAGTACTGATAATATGGGTTTCATGCAGGATATAAGATCTGTATGTGTCCTGAGGATGCAACAATTAAGTTGCGAAACGTCGACAATTTAAAAAAATACTTGTTTTTCTTATTGGGTCTTAACCCCAAAGAATACACTACTTTTATAAAGATTTTTTAACATTGTTCCGCCATATTGGATTTTATCAAAATATTATCAGGCCGTCCCCATATAACCCCAAGTCAATCGGGTAAGTAGTATTTAAGCTATGTCGTGAAGATATGTAAATCCTGAGAGGGTGATTTTGTTCCGCCGTCTTGAATTAGTAACACAGTTTTACTAGTTGAGCCCTATAGCACAATTAGTTATGGCACACAATTTGAAATCAATCCATTAAGTAGTTTTTTCAGGCTGAATTTTTAAATATTTTATTATACCGCCATTTTATTCCGCCATCTTAGATTCGTAGCAACATTTTACCAGTTGATTCCAATATAATACTTGATGTTTATGCAAAATTTGAAATAAATTGGATAATCAGTTTTTTCATAATAATTTTTTTAACATTTTACTACGGCACCATTTTGTTTTGCCATTCTGGATTTTTTCTAAAATATTACCAGGTCATACCCATATGACCCTTAATTTTTTATTAAAAATTTGAAGTCAATCGAGTAAATAGTTTTTAAGCTATGCCGCGAATTGACAGACGAATCGACGGAATTGATAAAACATATTTTTTTGTTAACTAAGGAGGCTAAAATGTAAAGACGATTACAATTCCTTTTACTTGGCCGCCATTTTGTTCGGCCACCTTAAAATTGGTACCAGAATTTTACTAGTTGATCTCTATACCACAATTAGTTATGACACACAATTTGAAGTCAAACCATTAAGCAGTTTTTCAGGCTGAATTTTTAAATACTTTATTACGCCGCCATTTTGTTCCGCCATCTTGGGTGAGTAGTTTTTTAATAATATTTTTTTAAGACTTCACTAGGCCGCCATTTTATTTCGCCATATTTTATTTTTACTAAAATGTTACCAGGTCATCCCCATATGCCCTTAATTTTTGACCAAAATTTGAAGTAAATCGGGTAAGTATTCTTTAAGCTATGCTGCGAACTGACAGACAGACAGACCGACAGACGGACCAACGGAATTGATAAAACATATTTTTTGGCATCTAGCGACGCTAAAACGTAAAGATGTGTAAAACCTGAGAGGGTGATTTTTTCACGATTACAAACATTTTATTTGGTCGCCATTTTGTTCGGCCATCTTGAATTAGTACCATTTTACTAGTTGACCCCTATAACACAATTAGTTATGGCACACAATTTGAAATCAAACCATTATGCAGTTTTTTGGAATCAAAATTTTACCACTTGATTTCATCATAGTAGTTACTTAATGTTTGCAAAATTAGAGATAAATTAGATGAATAGTTTTTTAACATTTCACTAGGCCCCTATTTTGTTTCGCCATATTGGGTTTTTACCAAGATGTTACCGGGTCATCCCCATATGACATTTGACCAAAATTTGTCAGTCAATCGGATAAGTAGTTTTTTAGCTACGCCGCGAACAGACCGACGGAATTGAGAAAACATGTTTTTCGTCATCTAGAGACCCTGAAACGTGAAGATCTGAAAAAATCTCAGAGAGTGATTTTTACACGATTACAATACTTCATTTTTTAGTGGGAAGTCAAAAGGCTATTATGAACATTTTGAGTCAGAAATGTTAGTTTTGGTTGGTAACGTAAGTCCTGCGGTTCCTCTAGTATATGCAATTTAAAACGTCATTATATACTTTCACCTATCCTCAATGGTAAAAAAGTTCCACTTTATACGGACTTTTTTTGCAGATACTATACGACTAGAAGTAGAGAGTATATTGGTTTCTAAAATTAAAAATAAAGAAATAATGTGGGTGTCATATATCTCTATTTTAATATAAATGTTTTGTTCACAGGCTAGATACTACAGCAAATACCTTTGCGGCTTAATGGCTTTACCATCTGCTGAGGAAATGCGAGAGCACACGCGTCGAGACGTAGAATATCGCAAGGCGAAAGGTTACACGAAACGAAAAATGCATAATATGGGCCCCGATCAACAAGCTTACTACGACAGTTTGGCACGGGATGCAAACACCAAATCTATTCCTCCTGTAATAATTAAATTAAGAGATTTAAGTCAGAAGAGGTTGCATGAAGATTTAATAAATTTCCGGGAAGACCGATACAAGGTTATAGATGAAAACAATTTTATTAAAGTCTGAAAATTAAAATACTTTAGATTCGTTCAACAAGCCATGAAAGAAGCGCGTTTTAGCTTTAGGTCGGGTTGCAATAGTTCATTTTAATGTAAGCTAAATCCTAATTTAAGGTGCACCTTATCGTTAATAGATTTCTATCTAATGTTATCCTTAGTTTTGTTCTAGCTTAACTTTATGATAATACAGTATGGACGGAAATAAGTAGTACTGAACGTATTAATTATTTATTAGTTTGAATATATATAATATTACTTTATTTTATTGGCTAAATGTGTACCTCCACGTTGGACACACGAACATAGACTTCATATAGAAGTTCCAACCGTCATACCACTGAAGAGGGACTGTGTCAGTCTTTCGAAAGAGACGAATGTAATCTATTAATGCATCTTTATTTTTTGGTGCATATTTTAAGGCTTTCTCTTTGGTCATGTTCCAAATGTATGCTTCTGGAGAGGTTAAATCCAGCGAATGAGAAGGATAAGGGAAATCTGTAAAAGGTAAAATAATATTATTTCGCAAATTTTCCTGAATATATTGACGAACTGGCACCGTAGCGTGGTATGTAATAATTGTCAGACTTCTCTTTTCATTGGCAATGTTGCTTCATAGAAGCACAATCCACTTTGTTTTGTACTCTTTATTTCCGGCCATAATGTATAATACATTTTAGACTTTATTAAGAAGTGTTGCAAAAAATTGATTTTTGTTAAAATATTGATTATGACTTGACAAACGATTTTATTCTAAGTGAAAAAAAAAATCCTAAATGTGTTTCCGTCTGAAACCCACATATATTAGCTTATCTCCCATGACTTTAAACCAGACGTAAGATTCTTTTTAATACCTGAGAATATTTGACTTAGGGTCTACGTTCAAATTAAGCGTCACTGAGAGGGTTTAAGGAGAATTCAATGAATTCATACAAATGACCCTTAAGGCAAGCAAAAATTAAACTGGCTTTAAAACTGACATGCAAGTTTCGGGTCATTAAAAGGTTTTGTTTCAAGACTGTGTTTATGATATGTTCCGTTCATTAATTTTTTGTTTTATGTATACGTTATATATAGTAATACGTGTGTGCTAAGCAGTGACGGCTCCTTAGGGTGGCAAAGTCAGCCCGGCCGTACCAGAAAATATACAGGAAAAAATTCTCTTTTTAAAAATATAGGTAAATACTTTTCAAAAATAATTTTGCAAATATCCTAAAAACGCACAAAAACCAAAATGTAGCTTATTATTTCCTGGGTACATAGCAAAATAGATGGGTATCCCTATTATCGTTGGTTGTAACAGTCCGTGTGCCACCGTCCACAGATATTCTAATATATTTATTATAGACGGTGGCTCTGCCAGCCGATTCCATCATCTCACATTCACGCGGTACGTAGTACGTTCGTATACATCCCATGCTATAGCGTTCGTCGTAGCTTATATCACCTAACACCGGCCTGTCTCGATGTGGCCGTATCCCCTGAATTTTTTCCAATTGAATACTACCATTTTAGTTAGATTTTAGAGATAGTTCTTTACATTAGTCATGACTTATGATGGTTAATATATTATATTAGTAATTTTCTCTCCCCTTACATGTTTAAATGTGGTGACGAAATGTGAAGTGAATATTTTAAAATATCATTTGCAATTTGTTTTATAAGTCGGCCGGCCGCATCGTGGTTTTTGCTGGACAATATATTTTTTTGGTCGGGTATGTTCACTTTGGCATCTATTTTATTTTCCTCTTGTATTTAATCATATTTGGACGCGGCACTATTAACAGGAAACCTTTCTGGAGGGGGAGGGTTAATTTAAAAAAAGTTTGTTAATATATTTTATTGTAAATGGTATGAGAACAACATAAATACCCATATTTTTTATGAAACTTGTTGTGGCATAAGTGAAAAAAAAACAGCCTCTAATAAATAGTTATAGAATAACGTCCAATTTTTTTCCTGCACCAGATTTGTTAATTAAATTGTTTAGATTTACATCAATACTACCATGGATATGCATGAGACCCAATCCAACAGATCGTTCTTGTACTATAGTGTTTCCTAGCCAAGTTTTTAATCGTAATTTTCACGTAAAAATATGTAAATTACACATGATGTTTGACCCGTCTGCGGAGGGGTGAGGAGAAATTACCTCGTTACCCTTTCACCGTAAAACCGCCCTTGATTGGCCTCGAGCCTCGGCCGATACTAAATTTTAAAGTACGAGTCGTCACTGGTGCTAATATATAATAATATACTCATATAAAATACAAGAATTACGACTTTTTGTATTTGAATTAAACACCTGCTTTCGACAAAATTCAAATAAAAGAAACTATATAATACGTATAACAAAAATTGTCGATAAAAATATCTAAATAATATTTATTTATTTGAATTTGAGCTATTTTCGTTTACTTCCAGATCTAAAAAATAGGCGTAAATATTTTTAAAAAAGATGCTTTTATTTATAAACTATTGCACTAAAATGTAAAAAAAAAATAATATTTAGGGTATGAAGTTAAATAGTAAAGTTACAGAAAAACCCCACCCACACCGATGAAAGGCGCAAGCAGTACATACTTAATAAAACTTACACAATAAATACAGAACTTTTAAAATTTGAATATATTCTTAAGGCTCTATTTCAAGTGTGATGACGTCTCAGGCCTCAAGCTTGTAAGGAAATGTTCAAAATTTTTAGGTTCTGTGTTTATGTATTTAGAATGTACTGCTTGCGCCTTTGATCAGTGAGGGTGGGATTCTTCTTTAGCATTACTGTTTAACTTCGTACGCTAAATATTATTTCAGTGCAATAGTTCATAAGTAAAAGCTTGTTTTTAAAAATACTTTTTACGTTTATTTTGTACATTTTAGCATTAGAATTTGTTTAATATCTTCACTTGTGTATTCATCTGTTTAGTATTAAATATTATTCAAAATCCAATGAGACCAAACACGACGGGGCTATTTTGTTTAGTTGAGGAGTATGGCCACCTTCCGGCTCCATCATCAGACCCTGGACACCACCTAGGTCTATAGTGCTTGTCAAGACAAATAATATACTTTTTAAATATATTATTATTTTATTATGATTTTCGTATTTTGTTCTATCCTTTCAACAACTGACATTAGAAATATAGGAGGCGTCTATAAAGTATAGTTCTATTCAGAGAGCATAGCGAATTAAATATTTAGTTTATTTTATGTATTTTAGAGTTTGTACGAGAATATTATTAAAGACTGGTATATGTCTCCTAAACAAGTAGTTTCGATTTGTTGAGTTTAAAGACACAAGTCATTTCGTTCTTAAACAGTAGTGGGTTCTTGATATGAGGGATCTCCTGAGGAATAGCATAATGGGTCCTGGCGAGGGTTATTGTCTTGATGTCTAAATGACATTAGAGGTTCAAATGCAAGAATCTGACAAAATTACCGTGATGGTGACTAGTTAAATATCTGGCGGTCACAGAACATTAAAGAAAATACCTATAATGAATTTAAAAAGTTGTAAGGTAATAATTTGTGAAAGAGATTCTGACTAGACTCTTGCAGCTAAGAAGACCAATTGATATTATGAAAATACTCTGAAGACAAGATATTAATCAGTATATGAAAATTATATACGCCTTATTTAAAAGATATATTTTATTTATTTGTGACAAATAAACTGTTTTCTTACGGATAAACAACTGGGTTTTCTAAAAACTGAATAACATTATTACCACCACAATCCCACTGCATATCGTGGCCTTAGCGCCGTGACTGGCGCGAAACAGTTTTAAGGAATGTATTGACAATTTTCACTCGCCAAATGGAAAAACGACAAAAATTAGTCTCGCGCCATATCGAGACGATTCCCATCTGGTATAGGTGTAATCTGTGCTAGTGAGTTAGCAGGCGCATAACCATTATATAAATAATCATGTAGGTGGTATATACTGAACATATCGTATTTTGCAACGGCTATATTCCAGTTACCTAGCCATTATATAACTAATCGACACTGGCGTAACCAGAGTGGACAAAGGGGCAGCTTTCCCTCCCCAGACGTATTTAAAATATATTTTATATATACGATTTTGTATTAAAACTATACTTTATATAGTACGAACACAATATAACAAAATCGGTAAATTTCCTTTACCCGGAACGAACTTCCCTTATGAATCTTTCGTCTTATTAGGAATACTAAAATATGACCCAACCTAGATTAGCACATAGTTATTTAGGTAACACATACTTTTAAACATTTTTATTGAGCTCCATTTTGTTCCACCATAATGGATTCTACCAATATTTTATCAGTTTCGCTTGATTTTTGGACATCATTTAAAATAAATTGAATAAAAAAGTTTTTTTACGTTGATTTTTTAAACATTTTATTCCGCCATTTTGAATTCGTACCACAATTTTACTAGATTATCTATTTAATCACGTTTAATGCTTACTTACGCGACAAAATTTGAAATTTTTGTATTAAGTAGTTTTTCCAGGTTGATCTTTTAATTATTTAGGCGGCCATCTTGGATGCATACCAAAATGTCACCAGTCCATTCTATGTAATAGGTATATTTGGGCAAAATGTGAAATACTTTGAATAATTAGTTTTTTAGTAATAATTTTTTTAAGATTTCACCAGGCCGGTCGTACCCAAAAGACCTTTATAACATTTGAAGTCAATCAAGTAAGTGAGTGTGTTTTTATATTCAATGGTGCACCCACCAGAGGCACCATAATTCCACCAAAGTGTTTTTTATATTTATGCTGGTTAATTTCTGATGCCAGCGGTCAGTGTTTTTATATTCATAACCTGTTTGTGGTGGGCCCACCATAAATTCAAAAATTCCACCTGCTTTGGAATATGGTTGATTTGGAAGATGATAAGGAAGTTGGAGAAATGTCAAAAAAAGTAATTTATCCACAAATTATTAATATTTTTTCTTAATTTGTTGTGAGGTGTACACAATTTCTTTTGTAACGATGGAATTTATAATTTTGAATAAGTTTATAAATCCCATTTGTAAAAAAACTGAAATTGTGGGGGAGAAATTGCCAAGAAGATGGGTGAATATGGGTACAAATCGAGTTTTGTTGACCTATATGGCAAATATAGAAATTTATAACAAACATGCAGAATGAAGAAAAACAATAAATATAACACACAATATTCCATCAATCTTTTTTGAAAATCCACCAATCTGTTGTTAAATTCCATGGACCCAGCACTGGTTGATTTTGAATGACGTCATCCCACCAGATCTCCAATCCACCACACCAAAGTGGTGAATATAAAAACGCACCCAGTAATTTTTCAGTTATGCCGCAAACTGACAGACAGTCAGACGCTTATACAAAACATTTCACTAGGCCTCTTGGATTTGCACTAAAATTTTACCAGTTGATTTTTACGTAATACTTAATTGTGTGCAAAAGTAAGGTAAATTTGTTAAGTAGTTTTTTAGTAACAAATTTTTTAGTATTTCACTAGACCGCGATATAGAATTTATACCAAAATGTAACCGTCTCATCCTTTTATGACCTTTGATTTTTGACTAAAATTTGATGTCAATCGGGTAAATAGTTTTTGAGCCATGACGCGTACACACAGACCAATGGAATTGAGAAAACATGTTTTTTTGGCATCTAGGGACCGTAAAACGTAAAGATCTGTAAAACCCTATAAGGGATCATAAAACGTGATTTTTTCACGATTCCGATATTTCCCTTTTTACGAGGGAAGTAAAAATATACAACAACAACTGAAAGTTAAAGAAAATGACAGAAAACACGTCTAGAAACAGCCCTGAAGTTCGACACTAAATTTTATAGAGCTCTGCTCGCCTCCAGATAATTTTTCGGGCTACGCCAGTGATAATCATATACCTCGTATATACCTAGTTGTATTGATTTTATATCCTGTTTATAATACTGTTATACAACTACATACACAAATTTATCAGAACAGAATGGTGATGTAAGGCTTAGTAAAATTATAACTTTAAGGCCAGTACTCTACCGAGCTGTTATTTCTGCATTGTCATTAAAGTATAAAGAAGACAAGACAGCGATGAAGAGTCAGAACCTCCAAACACTGATGGTCATGTCTGTTGAGTGCTACTGTGAAATATCTGCGGTTAATATTGAAGATTCGAACATAGTAATTGTATTAGTGTATCGACCACCAAATGGTGACTGTAGTATTTTTAAACATTATGGAGGATGTGTTGTGTCATGTTGGACAGGCAAGTAGTGCTATTGGTCGATTTTAATATAATTTTTAACTGAAACTCTCAAAGAAAGCATGATTTCTTGGATTTATTATGTAGTGTCAACTTTTTTCAGCAAATTTTTCAAAAAACCAATCAAGTAAATTGTATAGATAATATATTTATAAATTTCACCCACAATTCTAACTGTAGTGTCCATGTTTTTGATCCCATGCTCTGTAATCACTTGGCAATTGATTTGACTGTCGAAGTGGGCTGTGTGAGTGCCGGTCCCAGATCCCCAGAGTTTGTCGACCTATGGCGAACAGGGGTATATGCAGCATGTATTCTCACCTGGAGGGACAGAGCTGGGGGTTTATTTCTGAGGATGGTGGGTGTGACGTGAATCAAGTATTTGACATGTTCCTGGGAGTTCTGACAAATGGAATCGAGCGTTTCTTTACCATTATAAAAGTTTAACATAAAACTAAACCATTTCACAGTGCAGTGGTGCAATGGTTTGACGCAACTTTGAAGCAAAAGATAGAAACAGTAAGATTTTTAACTGCAACAAAATAGACCATCTAGTTTCTTAAAAGGCTACCTAACAGTATACAAAAAACAATATAAAGATTGCATACATCAAAAGAAAAAGCAGCATACTCTCAATATATAATGAGCTCTTCTAATATTGTTAGCTCCTCCTGGAGGGTTGTATGTGACCTCAGGGGAGGCGTTGGGGGAGATTCGGGATTGCTTCCATTGCTGATACCATATTGACGGACTTGCAGCAGCCGATAAGAAGCTACATTGACTACATGACGGGCCACCTGGGGAAATCATCCTGCATTTGAGTTCGGAAGAGTAAGCTATTTACAGGTAAGAGAGGTAATTGATTCGCTTAAAAACAAGTCTAGTAGGGACATATACAATATGAATGTCTCATTTAAAAAAAATTAAAAAGTTGATCATCATTCCGCTGACAAAGCTTATTAATGTTTGTATTGATGCGGGCTGCTTCCCTTTATGTTTAAAGAGGGCTAGAGTTGTCCCTGTGTTTAAGAAGGGTGACAAAAATGACATGGGAAAGTATCGACCTATATCCCTTTTCCCAGTTCCCTGAAACATTTTTAGGAGGTTGTTAAAGGATCAACTCTACCATTACTTTGAAACTTATGATCTCTTCTCCAGTGCTCACTTTGGTTTCAGGGTGAATAAATCAACGTCAATTTGACGACAGAAAGTTTATATTATAAGTGATGTCTATAATACATAAATTGATTTTTGGATTTTTGCGAATAGTAATGGTTTGGGGCGCTCCAGAATAATATTAGAAGGTAAGGGACGGGTTGCGATGTTGCGAACCCCTAACATACGGTAAAGCATTATTTAATACATACCACTTACATGTTACTCAGCTTACTAATTTGAATAGAAAAATTAGAATTTCGATAATTATTTTACCTCGTAAAATAAAATAAAAATAATAACTCCTGCTGAGGAACAAGACACTCCTATATAAAATGCAGCTAAGACACACAAACTCAAGACTGCGAGCCGTCTGAAACAAAACATTACGAATCGGGGCAAATGCCTTCTGGTACGTGCCAAACAAGGCATTATTAAAGGATCTGTAGGTACATGACATAATCACACACATATAGGCACTCAATCTCAAAAATTTGACATCTACCAGAGAGAACGTCAAACCAGCTAGCAGAACTAGCCACTCAATGCCCCCGCACTGCATCAGAAGGAGCAACAAGGTACTTAAAAAGACAGAGCTATGACTCAAACCGTCACACACTCCGTAGCGTGATAATCGCAGGCACTAAGCACGGTTCGATGTTAGTCTACAGAAGAGTGTGCCCCAACGAAACGGACGGAGAGACACCTCCCTCATTTCACAGAAAAAAAATGCTCTTCAAGAGGACTCAAAGACAGGACAAACCGAATTTACAGAACCTCCTTTCAGGATAATCTAGTACAGCTCCCGCCAGAAGAAAGAAGACGTAGGGTAAATTACGTACTTTAGCCTAAAATAACTTTGTTCACTTTACTTATTAACTTAGGTGTATCGTGAACATATATATCTAGCTTTAGGTAAACTATCTTAAGGTCTAGTATGTAAGCATTAGCATATTGTAACACAAGGTAAAGTTTGGGTAAAAACTAACTTAAAATAAATTATGTTCAGGCTTCAGACCAAATATACTTTAAGTTCAAAACCTCCATCAGTTTTAAATTTTTCTTTACTTACTCGCGGTTTTTTCGATCTTACAGAACCTTTTGAGGCCTGCAGGGAATTTGAGTCTGTTAGTTTCTGGTCCGATTTAATAGGAAGTTTAGCGAAATTGCATAGGGTTTAAATGTTTGATTTCGTGTGCAATTTTAAAATTATATTTAGTCAAAATATTCTTTTTTTTCTGAGCTAGAGCATAAATCGCCGCAAAGCTCCTCAATATTTATACAGTGCAACCTCGATTAACCCTTTTGTTCGGATAATCGAATATAATACAAAAGAAAGGTGTTTAATTACCTATCAAGTTAGAGTTCTAAAATGTGAAATAAAATAAACTTTACTAATTTTTAGAGATGTGTAATAATGAACATTTTACTTTTGAAAAAATATGGCGTAATCTTTTTCTGACCGAGAATATCCTTTTCCAGTTGCTTTGCCCTGTTCTACATCTGTTCTAATAGGAGTATATGGCAAGATTCCTCTCCATTATTCTTTGCCCACGCTATGCATTTTTCAAAATAATTTACTGCTTCCCCGTGAGTCAAGCGTCCACTGCTAATTTCTTTTTCATTCTCCTCTTCTTCCGAGTTCAAATTTTCTATGAAATCATTATCGTCCATCATTTCTATAGGAGCTTCTGGCAGTTGTTTTGTAAGAGCTACGTCACTAATTTCAGTTCCATTAGTTTCTGATCTTATTGTTTAGGTTAATGCAGAAAGAGGAATTAAATCTTCATCATCCGAATGATATAAAATACCAAGCTAAGAACTTTTTATCAGACCAGTTTTCACGTGCTGCCATGCCTGCGCTAATTCCAATACAACATCTTTCAATGTATTTTTTTTTAGTTCTGAAATATTTCCCTACATCTCAACAATCTTTTTCAGAAGATTTTTTCTATAGTAGAGTTTAATTCTTGGATTACATGTTGAATGAGAGGAGTGCAGATGGGCGGCAAGAACATAACAGAAATTTGGGAGACGTCACTAGCTAATTCTACTGGATGATTAGGTGCATTATCCAGAATCAAAACAGCTTTTGGCAAGTTCAATTCCTTTATCTTTCCACGCACGGCAGGAACAAAAGACGTATGGAACCATTCCGTGAAGATTTCCCTCGTTAACCAAACCCTATTTTGTCCTTTGTAGATTACTGGAACTGCTTCCAAATGAACGTGGCTTATTTGATTTTCCCAAAACTAACAATTTTAATTTGTATCTGTAGAATGAGAGCAAAAAACGTAATTCGCTCTTTATATTGTTTCCTTCCTGTTGCTGAACTTTATCCCGCTTCAGCCAATGTTTTATGTGACAACATTTTCCTGTTGCTGAACTTTATCCCGCTTCAGCCAATGTTTTTTGTGACAACATTTTCCAGAAGAGGCCGCTCTCATCCACATTGTAAATTTGATCGGCGGTAAATTTAAGTTCTTTAATTTTCTTAAGAAGCTTTAGTTTGAAAAGCCAACAGCCGCAGGGTCAGTAGATAACTTTTCCTCTGATATGGATAATTGGCGGATACCATAACGATTTTTAAGCTTTTGAAGCCAACCAAAGCTAGCCTTGGTATTGACGTTTGTATATGTTTGTGTATAAACCGGCTCGCCGGCTACTATGCGCTTGGTGGTGAGGACCCCTTCAACGACGATTTTATGTCGTCGAAGCGGCGCTGTTCGATAAATCGAGACTTGTTTAGATAATGCTATCAGTTTGTGTTCGGTTAACCGGATATTCGGAAAATCGTATGTTGGCATAATGGAGGTTACACTGTAATAAGTTAATATTTTTAATAGTTTGTACCACAAACTTTTTCTCTTATAAAGTCAAATAAATTATTAAATAAATAAATTTAAACTTTTTTTGCCAAAAAATATTTTTGTTGATGTGAGTTTAAAATTATCATGGACAGATTAGTGTACACGTTGAGATACACAGTTTTTTAAACTGTTTTTTATTTAATCTAAACGTCTGGACAGACGAACTTACATATACAAATTTTTGAAAAAAAAGTCAGAATTTAAATATTGAGTTACAGAGTGTTATACAAGACCTTCTTTTCTTTAATCACAAATGAGATATTTTATTGTTTGTTTCTAGACAAGATAATTTACATATAAAGATCAAAAGTAATTACTAAATGTTTTAACATGACTATCGTACATACAAGCAGGGCGTCCTTTTGCAAATATTGATTTGCGCGTTTTACCACTGCGGAGCAAAAACGCACACTTAAAAAAATCCTTTATTTTGTGAGCGTTTAATTTATATTTATTTGTTTTTTTAATTTAAATAAAGCCGCGACATTGCACACATGGACGACGCGGCCCTGCATACAGGCTTGTCAAAAGTTGAACGCCATCAATACATTAAAAATATCTGTGTTGTGAACATTTTACTTAAAAATAACTTTCTTGTTATCTCACGTTAACACATTAGAGGTTTTTGCAGATCTTTGCGCTATAAGGTCCCTAGATTCCGAAAAACACGTTCTCCCATTTTGCACAAAAATTAAGTTTGATTTAGCAATAAACTGTTAAAATTTTAGTGTGAAGCTATTATGACGGAACAAAATGGCCGTCTAATGAAATGTTTTTATAATCAGCATATAGCGTTTTCTTTAAAGACACCAGAGAAATTTGACAAAAACCCTGTCATAAGGCAATATGTAAGAAAGAGGGACATACTATTTAGTGGAGTCAATAAAATACATATACTAATAATATATAGAATATAAATACTGCAGGGTTTTTCTCAAATTTCTCGGATGTCTGTATATAAAGGTACCAAACTTATTATATTTATAATCAGCAAGAACAGACCTATTTGATAGACTACGGCCGGTTGCAGAAAGCTCAATTAAAGTTTAGAATGTTTAACGGAATGTCAAATTTGACAGCGAGTTCCCAGATTTCTCTAAGCAACTTGTCAAATCCCAAAGCTCGGTTAAATATTTGAAACAGCAGTTAAGTTTTGTGCAATCGGGGGTTATAATATACAGGTCTTCTATTAAAAAAAATGCATGTTGGGTCGGCTCGACATAAATTAGGAGCCCGACAAGGGCAGCGCTTAGGTTCACTGGGGGCATTGTGCTAGACGTAGGAGCCCACTCCTTTTTAGGAAGAAAAGGGCCCTTCAAGGACGAGTTCGTTCCACAAACTCGGCTTCCACATAGGTGTCACCCAAGTGTCTGGCGTTGACTAAAGCGTCACATGGACAGACCAGATGCTCGGTAGTTTCATCTATCTCAGCACAAAACCTGCAGTATGGATCGTTGCCGAATCCAATCTTATGCAGGTAATAATTTACCAGCTTAGGACCCCAGTAATGGTTCTAAGTTGGCCTCTGTTTAGTTTTAGAAGCCTATTAGTGTCAAAACAGCTAAAAGGCATTGATGAAGACCTTAGACTGTCTTGAGTCCTGCTAGTTCGTGCCATTCAGCACGGAATTCTTCGACAGTGCGATTGTTAATCTTAGCCTTGACAGCTGAATGAGCAATTCTAAGAGCAGGTTCCGGCCAAATGAAAGTAGTGTTGCTACTTTCCCAAGCCAGCTGATCCGCCTCATCATTGTCCCCAAGGCCCTGATGGCCAGTCACTCAAATGAGGCTAACCCTATTGGAATCTATGTCTAATGGGTCTGCCAAGTATTTTTGGGACATCCTATATACGTAAATATTAATTTTTTATAAATTTCGTAATGGATCTTACAGCTTTTATATCTAACAATTTTTTCGGTCTCTTAAGATTAAAGCAACGTAGGGGTGGCAAATTTTAAAGAACATGTAAATTAATTTAAAGTAAAAAATATACAAAATAGGTATTTTTATATATAATTGTGATGTTCAAGTTTTAAGTCACAAGGTACATAGTGCACTTTAGCTGGGTATCTCCCTTATGTTTAAAAATAGAGGGTAGCGGTTTTCGTGACAGTGTACTTACCTTTTTGCGAAACTAAAGATGCCGGCAGAATTTTCATTGCCCTTTTGGTTTTTGGGATACCCCTCGTATCCCAGCTATCAGATAACTAATCAAAAAGGCGAAAACTGTTCCTTATATGAATTTTTCCGTAAAATTCAGTGCCGCTTTCAGAATAAGTATACGGGGTTAGCTCAAAAGGTTATTTACTTTATTTTTGTTAAATGGGACACCCTGTATATTGTTCTTTATATATATATATTGAAAATAATGTGGACTTTCCAAAAATACGTACATGTATGCAGCTATTTTTGAAAAACAAATTCAAAATTCGAGATTTTTTTAAATTTTCTTTTATGTCCAAAGGGGTACCTAAGGCTATATCTAATTTGTTTGGAACAAAAAGAAAAATGTCAAAAATCTTGCAGTTTTGTCAGTTTTTGATTATTAGTGCAATATTTTTGATGTTTTGGTGGGTATATTTAATTTACTATTTTTACATTAATGGTGGTCTACGAAAATTATAAAAAGTATTATATGTTGATTTGTTTCATACAATCTAATGAAAATCCCCAAGAAGCTTCGGATATATATTTACAAAGCTATTTTGAGCGCTGTGATTAAGATAATATCTGAAGAGTTCATATTAGATATCTAGAGAGACAGCAACGTTTCGGAGACATATTTTTCCGTCTTAAATTAAATTTCGTAGAGCACGGATCATTTATCCAGCCCCGTTCTAAAGCATACACCGAACAACATAGAGAAAAGAAATAAACGTATTGGGTTATAAATATAAATATATTTATTGAATCCTTGGATAGTACAGAATACAAGTATGGGTCAAGTCACATATGGCCCCACTGCTTCTACGCAATGGGATAGAAAATTTTTAAATTAGATATAAATTGTATACATTGACAAAGAGTACGAAGAAAAATTATTAGAAGATACAAAAGTGTAACATATGTGCAAGGATTCTAAATATTCATGAACATTATAAAAACATTGAGATATTAGATATTCTTTGACAGTTCTTTTAAACACATTTTCGTTAAGCAAAAATTTATAATTATCTGGTAATTTATTATATATTTTGGCTCCAATATAGTAGATATTATTTCCAGTTACACTAAGAGAATGAATAGGATACACAAGATCCAAACGGCCACGTGTTTCATAATTATGAAAGTGAGTGTTCTGACAGAATTTTTGAAATTTTTTTGACAAATAGAAGCACCTCATAATTGTACAACGAGGGTAGCGTTAGAATCCTAATAGTGGTCTATATGTAGCCAAACCACACATTCCATAAATGGTTTCAATTACTCGTTTTTGAATTTTAAAAGTTCGAATTAAGTGGGATGAACTACCCCAAAAAATTAGGACATATCTTAAGCGGCTGTAAAATTGAGCATAGTAATACGAAAATATAACTTCCATAGCTGAAATCTGTTTTAATCTATAGATAGCATAGGCTGAAGTGGTCAGTTCTTTGCACAGCTCATCAACCTATGCGTTCCAGCAAAACCCATTGTCCAGGTGAACGCCTAAAAACTTTACACACTTTTTACCATTAATTTTTTTTATATATGACTCATTGATAACGCGCTTTCTCATGTAGTAGCGACGCCTTCATCTTCTTGCCAGCAATTAGAGAAAGCAACTGGTGCATCCAATTCAAGGAATTTTGCAAAAATATAACTATCACCCTTATAAATTCCCCATAGTTCAACATTTGCATCCCGGCAATGCCGAGCGCCGAATGTTGGCAGACTCGGACTCGTTATCTGGCCCGATGAATGTTATTTTTCATGTGCGGGAATTTTCAATCGTCATAATACAAGAAATTGGTAATAATTACTTATATGAATTTTGTTTTTAATACATTTTAGCCATAGCCTACTACCTACTAATTGGACACGAAAGAAAATTTTAGAAATTCTTGAATTTTGAGATTGTTTTTCAAAATAATTGCTTACATTATATATTTTTGAAAGCCCATATTATTCCTAATAAATATAAGGAATAATATACAGGGTGTCCCAATTAAAGAAATAAAGTAGGGTCCAAAACTTTTTGACCTGATCCCGTATACTTATTCTGAAAGCGGCACTGAATTCTACCGAAAAAGTCATAAGAGGAACGTTATAGAATTATCAGAGAGCTGAGATACGAGAGGTGTCTGAAAAAGCAACATTTTCAAAAACCATAAGGGCTATGAAAATTCTGATGGCGCCATCTTTAACTTTATTTTTATAAACAAGTCGCAAAAACCGCAATCTTCTATTTTTAAAAATAAGGAAGACCCGCAAAAGTGCAGAAAATGGGATACCCTGTACAGGCTGTCGCAAACTCAACGCCCCTGGCTTATTATAGGAAAACAAGAAGTTCAAGTCAAAAATAAAAAAAAATTAAATGGCTGACACTAAGGTGTATTTTCAATTAAAAAAAAACTTGGAGTTTTCGAAATGGTAATTGTGTTGTCATTCATATTTTTTTTTCAGGGACCTACCTATTTTTCGGCACATTTAAAAAGCTCGTATTTTCAGCAACTTTTATTTTAAAAAAATAGACTCTAACTCTCAGTATTCAAAAGTTATAAGAAAAAAAATTGAAAATATACCAAAGAATAGAAGAAATGTTGGTTGAACAAAAATCGAGTGGTTCATCCGTTTGTATTCTCATTTTAAATTTGCAATTTTTAATAATGCTTACTCACAAAGAAAATGTGGGTTTGTTGTTAATGTGTCAAAAAATCTTTCCAGAGCTGTTTTGTTTATATCCTGAAAGATATCCAGAGCGTCACGGTCCTCATAAAAAGAACTATTCTGAGTGTAATGGCGTATTCGGTATACTGTTACTATTTTTGTCCCGAAAAGATCTCTATTTATTGGCCTATATTTTTGTTTTATTATTATTATTGAACACGAAATATGTCAGCCATTTCATACAATCTATATATAAAAAAAAATTTATACATTACTACAATACACCAAATCTTAAAGTCAATATAAAAATCTTTACTCCATTAATTAATACTTGTTTATTTTATTTTCAAGCAACCAGTCATTTAATTTCTTTTTTATTTTATATTTGTTTTTTGTATACTATATATAATTGGCCGTTTCAAGGCCAATTATATATAGTATAAAGAATGCAATATTATTTAATATTTCTTTTAGATATTTCGATAATTTATTTAAGGGAGATTGCACACAAGAAACAACCGTTTTTAAAGGTATTCCCTCTTTGTGAAGCTTGGGTAACCCATGCATTTTAGAAGCCTGCGCGTTGTGTATTTTCAAATTTTTGACTGTATTAGGAGAAATGTAGTTTTTGTTTTCCATTTTTTAATAAGCTCGTTATTTCGTTTTTGAAAAAAATTCGTGGCATCGCTGTTTATTTGTTTGTATGTTTGGTTTTCAGCGGGGAGGTTATTAATTTTTTCACGGTATTTTTTGGAGTCCATAATTACAGTCTTATTGGATGTATCCGGTTTTAATATGTTTTTTCACGGTTGCTTTTTCATCAGCTTGATTTTTAGATCCGAATCGCCCGATTCAGTGTCACTGGAAATAAAATTATTTACATCTTAAAGCTCCAAACTTTCGCTTTCAGCAAGATTTACGGTTACACATATATAAAACTTCATGCGCTAAATTTGGTCCATGATAGTCATGTTTATAAACTTGAAAGGTTTTCAAAACACACTCAACGTTTTAAATTTCATAAGGTGACAATAATGCAAAGGAACGGTTTCAGAATTAAATAACAAAATGATAAAACTATATAACAAAGTGGTATTAAATTATACATTTTTGGAGATATCTAGCACAAAGTTCTTTAAATAGTTGTGAATGGGGTAGAAGGAACCTGTTCATGATGGAGAGCGACCAATCTACTTGAAATATTATGAGAAATAGGCTCTTTTCTGTATTTGTTGTTCAGTAAAATTCTTATTCCAGATTTTACTTAAAGTTGTTCTCTTGTTTCACTGAAAACGAGTTCAGTAGGATACATTTTTGTTTTAAACATTATTATTTTAATATCCTCTTTTGGGGATTATTAGCTGAGATAACGCTGTATTATATGCTGAATCCTATGCAACAATGCCATAGCCTAGCACTGATTCTGTCAATGCTTTGGAGACATTAATCAAGTACTGTTAAAGTTTTTCTAATTTTAAGATGTTACATATTCTAAATGGTGAATACGTTTTAGGTGAGGGTCAAAGTGTAAACCTACATATTGAATTTTATTTTTATATTTTTCGATTTCAATTGCAGTTAGTAGCATTGGAACAATTTATTTGAATTTGAACAAGTGAAATTAGATTTTTCTATATTTAAAGTCTAAGTTTATATCCGACCATAATTTAATTGTATTTAATATTAACTCAGCTTTTTTATAAACTAGGTCCCATGTTGGAGTCATTGGAGTCAAAAACAAATTAATTAGAATTCAATGAAACAGCTATTCTGCACACCAATTGCTCTCCCAGACTACAAATAATTCGTTTTCCGTAGTCATTTCATCCGTGACTTTCTCACCATTGTTACTGCATAGAATATTTATTTTTTCATCATTACTTGCAGATTTAATTATTTTCTATGTTTTTTTTAGAATCTTATTTTTCTTGAAATCGATATATCTTATTTTTTATGCAGTATGCTTACGCTTACCAAAAGACACAGCAATATCTTAAAAGGCTTTTCATATATTAAAAGAAAAGAAAAATATTTACTTAATAACCCTGGAAATGAAGCATTTAAAGAACTATATTTATATATCATTTTTGCTTAATTTGATTGGATTGTCAGATGGCAGAGGTTTGGATACATAGATGTCTCAAACTATTAGCAAATACCAGGAGTCTCCACGGCCATATGATGCCATAAATCAAAAAGGATATGGACAGATTCGAAATCAATCACTAAACAGGTTAGGTTAGGTTATGTTAAAAGTGAGTGGATCAAACCGACCCTCCACCAGAGTCGCCTCTGTGGTCTATTGTGTCTCACACCTATGTTTTCACTTCCCCAAGTAACTTTAAATTCTCAATCAGTCTTATCATTGCATTTGGAGAGGTATTCTTCATGTCCTCGGGCAGCAGGATATCTCTACCGAATATGGAGAACCTGATCCTGGCAGCTGCTGGCCATTCACACAGCACATGGCTGGCTCTCTCGTCATCCTCTATATACAGGCGGCACTCGGATTCGTCTTCAAGCCCCATCCAGTGCATGTGATGTCTTAGACCACAATGGCCAGTGTATGTTTTGAGCTTAATTCTGTTCATATTTAACAGACTTTCTGTTATCATCTTCTTGATAGGAAGGGGGATAAACGCCTTTGCATGGGATATACCTGGCATGGCAGTCCGAGCTCATAGAGATTAGCTTTTTCCTCAACCAAGTCCAAAATAGTGCGCTTGGCCGTTAAGGTCTCACGAATCTTGTCTCTGCTCTTTTCCTTGCTAGAAGGTCCGCAGACTCATTTCCGTCCAAACCCGCATGTCCTGGTATCAAGATAAGGCGATTTTATTGCTGCTCCCTAGGCCAACAAGTGCCATTTGGCAGTTCCAAACTGTTTTGGATATACAATGACTCCCTTCAAGTGCGTTTAGGGCCGCTTGACTATCCGAGAATATTTTTATCGTTTTGTGTTATTTGTTGGTCCTGCAACATTTTGGCAGAGCAATTTTCGGCCTTAGCCCATAGATTCCAGCGCCTACACCTTTAATGGTTTTGGAGTCGTCTGTGACTAGGCACAGGTCTCCTTTTAGTAGATCAGATTTATTTTGATCCCACTCCTCTCTCCCTGGAAAGATCACGGAGTACGGTTGCCGTGCACTAACAGTTTTTGGTAGCAGGTCCGATGGCATTCCCAACATGTAGTGATTTTTCACAATTTTCAGCATGTTGGATGATGTGACATGTGACTCGTTCTATCCACCATGCTGTTGGGGACTTGCTTTCCCTTCCACAAATAGGTGGAGTGGTGGAAGTGTCAAAAGGAGTTCCGTGGCCTCTGCAGTCCACTCAGTTTGGTTTGGGCAACACTTTATTGTTCCTTGCTCCACCAAGCTACAGAACCATAGGCTATCATTGGTCTTATGAACGTTAGGTACAGCCCATATACCTGTTTTGATCTCATACCTCATAACCTCCAGCAGATTTTACCGCAGGTCCACAGGGATAGTTTAGCTTTCTGAATTATTTTACTCAGATGAGCATTCCAGTTCAGCGTTTTATCCAAGATTAAATCCCAAATATTTCATTCACTGTCCCCGTAAGGAAGGTGGTCATCACTAAACAACTCTTGCCTTAAAATGTTTTAAACATAAAATATTGATAGGGCATACTTAATTGTAAAATATGAAAATGGTTTGTTTTTATAGCAAATAAAGATGAATAATATAGTTCTTCAGATTATTCTTAGCAATATAGTAATCTTCATTCCTTGCAGGCGTTCCCCGCTAGTAAGTATTGATCTGCTAGTGCGAGAACGGGATTATTTATTAAGTCCTCGAAACAGCCTTACCTATAATTTAAAAAGGACAATGCAGAATACAACGGATAACATACATTTACGTTGCAATATCTATGTAATTAAAAGAATGTTGTGTAAAAAGTCATTCAAGATTTATAAAAAGAAACGTGATCGATATTCATTACATGCAAGAATATTGAAAGTCATCTGGTTCAATGTCAGATGTTAGAAATTAAATTACATATACAGGACAGAAGTAATATGTAAAGAGGAAGCATGAATGATTAACAGAAAAGAAGCACCTTGCTTTGTGTTAATGAAACAATAAATCTTATGGAGACTTGACATTAACTGTTATTATTAATGATAAATTATTAATAAAAGAGAGAAGGAACGTGTTTTTCTCGATTTAAATAGGAATTGATATACAGTAAGCAACGCTCAATATGGACAGTCAACAATTTAAGTAACTTCAATGGGGCATAGTTTTTCATTTCTTAAAGAAAGGAAAAGAGCCTTTTGGCAGATGATAGGTGGTATCTTTGGCTATTAATTATGTTAATGCGAGTTTGTTAAGATAGAAAATGGTCCGTATACAGGGTGTTATTTAAAGGGCTTGAAAAAGGGTAAATGATTGAATTTCAGTAACATTTATTACTAAAGTATTTATATATATCAGAGTTTTCTCAGATCGTTACAATAACAGATTAATTTTTGTATTATTCCTAGGTCGAAACACAATTTTGTTTCATGTGAGATCCATTTGATTTTTGATAAAAGGTACGGTGTTACCATTAAAAAAATAGTAATTTTACCTAATAATGTTTAACAGAGTACGCTGCAAAAGTTTCTTACTAGTTTTTCTTAATTAGATAGAGGTCACAGTAGAAATTCGAAGAGGGGTAGATTGTCAAGAGGTGTTCCTCAGGGTTCAGTGGTGGGGCCCATTCTGTTCCTCTTATATATTAATGACCTTACCAAAATTAACATACAAGGAACTTTTACCATCTTCGCCGACGACTCGACCATTTTGTGGCGGGATAAATCAGCTGAAAACCTTAAATTCAACATATCACAGGATCTACCTAAAATTAAGCAAAAGTGCGAGGCAAACTTCCTCTTCAACGCGGCTAAGACTAACATTTTGACTTTTAAAACTTCTTTTAACAACCTACTCGTGGATTCACAGGTTATTGAAAATAAATTTGTTACGAGACTTTTGGGCATTTACATTGATGAAAAACTGAAATTTAAAGACCATATTTTAGACCTAAATAAGAAGCTGTCGTCTGGATGTTATGCTATACGAGTTATTTACAATGAACTTGGTATATGTATGGCTAAAACATATCGTGCTTTAATTGAGTCCCACCTCCAATATGGAATAGCTTTTTGGGGACTATCTAGCCAATACCTCGCCACTTCTGTGTTCAGATTGCAGAAGAGGGCAATCAGATACATGTGCAAGGCAGGAGTAAATGATCATTATGGGCCATTGTTTTTGAAAGAAAGACTGCTGACACTACTCTGTTTATTCATCTTGGAGACAGTGTATCTAAAAAATACAAAAACTTAATTCAAACTATTGCTTATAATCTACATAATACAGATAGCATACCATTGCAGATACCAAAGTCTGCACTAACAAAAGAATCAATAATTTATAAAAGTATAAAAATATATAATCACTAACCTTCAGAACTAAAAAGTATTCAGAACTTACCACATTTTAAAAAGCTGGTTTAATGGAGATTGGTTACTAAGGCATACTATGATCTAATCAAGTATTATACCGATACACTTTAACTATAACCATAGTGCAAGTCTTTACACGAACATACCAGTATCAATTAAGTTTATTGTTTGTCTATTTTGTCTGTGTTTGACATAGGTTAGTTTTACGAAAAGTAGGATTTTTGTGAATGTTGTAATAATTGTATGGCATTTGTTGGAAAAAAAAATACATTTATTATGTTTAATTGTCAATTTTTAAACTGTTAAGTTTTATCATCATTATTTTAATTTGTGTCTGCAGTCTTGATAAAGAATTACTCTTTGATACCATTAGAAATATTGTATAATTTTCACAGTACCTAAAAACAAGATTTACTGTTTCTGTAGTATTATTTTCATTATTTTTTTTTGAATTTTAGTAATCTCAATTGTGTATATCAGTTTTCCGTTTCTTTTTGGAACTGCTATGTTTTTCTTTATTTAAATTTTATTTATTATTACAGATTTGTCAGTAAGATTTTATCTTTGGACAATAAAGCATATTTTGCTTTGACTTTGGATATATTTCTATGAGTTTCATGCGATGGTGTGAAAAAGGCAAAGTATTTTCTGGACAAAAAAGTAAATATTGCGAAAGCTATTGATTCTATATAAAAAAAAGAATATTCTTATGTACATATTTTAATAAACTGCTATTTACTTATAACTATCTGTCTTAAGAAATTGGTACTTCTCGAGATAATTGCGAAAAACTAAAATTCAATCCTTTTCACTCTTTCGATCAGAAAAAGCCCAAACTTAGGGTGATAGTTTTTAGGATATCTTTAGAACATGAAAATAAAGGTTCTCACAAAAACCCAGCTTTGTCGAAACATTTTT
Organism: Kuschelorhynchus macadamiae; assembly: GCA_030620095.1. Classification (NCBI taxonomy): domain Eukaryota; kingdom Metazoa; phylum Arthropoda; class Insecta; order Coleoptera; family Curculionidae; genus Kuschelorhynchus; species Kuschelorhynchus macadamiae. The sequence continues at coordinate 2,024,458 of JAUTXW010000536.1, read as the reverse complement.
AAAGTTTTTACCTTTTTGTGACTTTTTGTGAATTTTACTGCACGTAATTTAGTCGATGATTATACTTAGATATTTCACCTTCGATGCAAAGTTGAGTTCAGTGTTTTGCTGTTGTCTTCTTTTCCTAGGTAGGAGGATCCTCCTGGAATTTACTGTCAGAACGTTGTCTCTGCATCGTATTCCGAGCCTACGTAGACCTCTCCCAATTTTCTATTAAACTGTATGACAAAAGCATCTGTTTAACCATGCAATCATTGTCATAATAAATATGGTGGTATATAAAATAAAAGCTAATAAAATTCTCTATATTCTATACACTTTTAAGCAACATAAGCTGACTGATACGGGTCGAGCAAATTAACTCGTGTATAATATGCTAGGGAATAAAAATGTAGTTTAAGACGCTCATCAATCAGCCTAACACTTTGAGCGCCATGTATCCACCGATGGTCATATGATAATATCCGTTCGGACTAAACGACTACCCGGGGGCACTATGTTTGTTCTAAGTTAAGCATGTTATGCGTGCTCATTGGTGAGAACGTTTTACATGCATATGGTATATGTTTCTTCGGTCCCACAAAAATTGCTAATTCAGTGTGGACCGAATACATAAATACATTTCAAGAAAAAATGCATTAAGCCCACAACAAATTGCGGATGTTCACCGTTGGACATTTGGTTCCTCAATGAAAAAATGCTTCCTACGACAGCGTGGACACTGGTGGGAATGTAAATACAATGCTATAAGAGAGCACTGCGAACAGTGACGCTCAAAGTGTTAAAGTGACTGCTACGGCAATAGTGCTGGTGTTATATAAAAACTATATAGACCTTTTTACTTTCCGCGTAAATGGGAAATATTGTAATCGTAAAAAAATCACCCGCCGATGTTTTCTCAATCTGTCGATCTGTCTGTCTGTCTGCAGGCAGAGCTAAAAAACTACTTATCCGATTGACTTCAATCAATCAATCAATTCAAGATAACGGGACAAAATGGAGGCCTAATAAAATATTTAAAAATTCAGCCTGAAAAAACTGCTTAACGAATTGATTTCAAGTTGTGTGCCATAAGTAATTGTGGTATAGAGATCAACGAATAAAATTGTGATACTAATTCAAGATGGCCGAACAAAATGTCGGCCAAATAAAATGTTTGTAAACGTGAAAAAAATCACCCCCCAGGTTTTACATCTCTTCATGTTTTAGCGTCCCTAGATGCCAAAAAATATGTTTTATCAATTCCATCGGTCCGCCTGTCGGTATGTCTGTCCATCAGTTCGCGGTATAGCTCAAAAACTACTTACCCGATTGACTTTAAATTCTGATATAAAAATTAATGGTCATATGGGAATGAACTGGTAATATTTTGGTAAAAATGCAATGTGGCGAAACAAAATGGCGGCCTGCTGAAATGTTAAAAAAAAAATTATTAAAAATCTTTTTATCCAATTTATCTCAAATTTGCACAACAAAGTATTATGTTGAAATCAACTGGTACAATTTTGGTACGAATCTAAGATGGCGGAACAAAATGGCGGCTTAATAACATATTTAAAAATTCAGCCTGAAAAAACTACGTAATGGATTGATTTCGAATTGTGAGTCATATTTAATTGTGGTATAGGGGTCAACTAGTAAAATTGTGGTATTAATTCAAGATGGCCGAACAACTTGGCGGCCAAAAATCACCCTCTCAGATTTCACATATCTTCGCGTTTTAATTCCGTCGGTTCCTCTGTCGGTCTGCCTGTCTGTCTCCCAGTTTGCGGCATAGCTTAAGAACTACTTATCCGATTCACCTCAAACTTTGATAAAAAATTAAGGATCATATGGGGATGATCTGGTAATATTTTAGGAAAATCCAATATGGCGGCCTAGTGAAGTGTTAAAAAATTATTATTAAAAAAACTACTTACCCAATTTATTTCAAATTTTGCACAAGCATCAAAGTATTTTGTTGGAATCAACTGGTAAAATTTTGGTTTGAATCCAAGATGGCAGAACAAAATGGCAGCATACAATATTTAAAAATTCAGCCTGAAAAAACTACTTAATAAATTAAGTTCAAATGGGTGGCGTGACTAATTATGGTATAGGGATAAACTGGTAAAATTGTGTTACTAATTCAAGATGGCAGAACAAAATGGCCAAATAAAATGTTTGTAATCGTGAAAAAAATCACCCTCTCAAGTATTACATCACGGTTTAGCGTCCCTAGATGGCAAAAAATATGTTTATCAATTTCGTCGTTCCGTCTGTCTGTCAGTTCGCGGCATAGCTGGAAACTACTTGCCAGGTTGACTTCAAATCTTAGTAAAAAAAATATGGGTTTTATGGAAATGAACTGGCAATATTTTGGTTAAAATCCAATAAGGCTGCTTAATGAAACGTTAAAAAAGTTATTATAAAAAAAACTAATTATCCAATTTACCTCAAATTTTAATCTAGCGTTACATAAGAATGACCTGGTGACATTTTGATATGAATCTAAGATAGAAAAAGAGAATATCGGCCTAATAAAATATTTATAAAAATAAGCCTGAAAATACTACTTATTAAAGTAATTTTAATTTTTGTGCAAGAATTAAGTGTGTTATAGAGATAAACTGGTAAAGTTGTGGTACGAATTTAAGATGGCGAAACCAAATGGCGGCTAATTAAAGTTTTTAAAAAATCTTGTTCAAGTGACTTTAAATGTTGCAGAAAAATTAAATATGTAAATGGGGTAAACTGGCACGAATTCAATATGACATAACAAAATGACGGTATGTGTCAATGTAAAAACTACTTATTTTAAATTATGCCCAAAAGTCCAGTGTGGTACAGGTAGAAAGAAACTGGTAAAATATTGGTAGGAACCCAATATGATGGAACAAAATGGCGCCCAATAAAAATGTTTGAAAGGACAGTAAGTATATGCAACACTATGTACTGAACTAAATTGGGTCACACTTCACTATTCCTAACAAATGGAAAGAAAATCATAACGAGGGAAGTTTCGAGTAAATGAAATTTACGGATTTTTTATAGAGAATTTTATAAGATTTTATTTTACATATTGCCATATTTATCGTATAATAAAAAAAAGTTATTGCACAAAAACAACTTCTTGTACCTAATTTGCATATTAGTGAGTCAGCGCTTTCTTCAGAGGTGGTAGAATTAAAAAAAATGTTTTTGGTGCCTCCAAATCTACCTATTAAACAAAATAATATACTTTTTAATATGTTTCATTCAAAGCTACCTAGCGCTTGAAGTATCAGAACAAAGACAGGACGATATTAATAAGGAATAGCTAGACGTTGGTGACCTGATGAGCTCTAAAAAGAGCGAAATAGCGATCGTTGTTTTATTTAAATATAGATATCCGCAAATAAGGGACATATTTAAATAGAGTGATTCTGACGATTGTGAACAGTAACAACGCATATACTACAACACGACACAACTACGGAGAAAGTAGTGGTATAGTGGTGTAGTGAACTAAAGGAACTATATACATCTTAATATAAAACATGTTTCAAGGCCCTCGCTATCCATACCCCAATACGGATAGGGCATTTTAAGAAGAAGTCTTTTAAATACGGAAATAATTAAATTTCATTCATTTCAGCTATATAAAAAACAATATTTGTTATACCTGAAAAATGGCCAATTTAAATTTAATATATTTTGTTAAGATCGTCTCAGTGTAAAGTTTATAATAATAAATGGCCTTTATTTCATAATAAATGTTAAGGCAAGATGTTTGGTAATTAAACTTTGACCTTAGCGCTGTTCTAGCAGAAACTACTAATCATTCACATCACCTAGACAATGAGTGATTATTAAACATTAAATTGAAATTTAGAAACATTTTCCAGCGTAAACAAATAAATACCGAGGGCGGCTCTTCAAGATTCGGAGCAATCTGGTCATAAACCGTATCTCTATAAACGTCTCGAGAATATTGATATTTAGTCTAGGTCTTTTAACCTCATAAAATCTATTTTATTTCGTTTCTAATTAAGGTTTACACGGTCGTCTTGTCACTAAATTTAATATCTACTTGGCTTGAAGGATTTTCTGTATCAAACGCATTCAGATTCACACAATGGATCATTTTATTGTGTATCTCCTTTAACTGCCATTTAATTCAGAATCTTAAATATTCTCCAATCAAGACATATTTGTTGTGTAATGTATTTCCCTAGCTAGTATCACCCTTATCTTTAATTTTTTCCTGTTTTTTAGTAACAAAATTTTGCTTTTTCGGTTGTCATAAGACAAGGGTTTCTGAAAAATATGATATGATCAGGGACGGAAATACAGGGGGATGCTTCCCTAATATTTTGTCCCGTTGGCAAAACCTTGTCTTATTATTAATATAATACGGTTGACACTTAACAAATATAAAAAAAGATTATTTATGTTCTGGATATTCTAGAATTTAGTTTTTTACAGAGAAATGTAAACGATGTTGCAGAACATCTTCAAATATTATTTAAACTGTCTTGCTTGCTTGCCTGTTTATAAAAAATATATTGCCATTGGATTTTAAATTTGGTTGTAAAATACCAATGTAAAGAAAACCGGGCGGTCCTTAAAATAAAGGTTCATAGTCTTAAGCAAGCGCAAAAGTAAAATTTGTGTACGCAAATAAATTTTATGTTATTTTATTTGTTGTAATAGTTTGCCGCTTCACCTATAAAATGCGCCAGCTAAACGGCACGGAAAATTAATCGAGGATTTAGTAAATTTCGCACTGGTCCACTTGTAATTGGGATGTGCCTAGAGTCTCCATGCACTTGCCGCTAGAAGGTTCTAGCTATTTGCAGTGGCGCCTATACATTTCGAGCATTTGTTTTCATTTCTATATAAATGCGTTGCGTTGAATTTGAATTATTATTTCGAAGTAACGATGGCGAGCAAAAGTGGAAAAACAATTCGAAGCGGTGCACGTGAAGTTATTGCGGGCGTTATAGAGGCCTGTCCTAGAGAAGCTGAAAATAATAGTTTGACTATTCCAATTCAAAATCGAACAGAACGCGCTGCGTTTTACACTCGTGTTTCAGGAGGTAGTGTAAGAAAAATTCAAAGAGAACATAATGATTGCTCATGTTCTACTTCACCTTTAAAATCTCCTGGTAAAAAAAGACCCCGATTATCATACAAAGATAAAATTGACGATGGTGATTTTCAAGTAATTCGACGAACAATAGAGGATTTTTACATAAACTTGCAGAAGGTTCCGACCTGCAAACCCCTGCTTCGTGCTGTAAAGAACAAAATAGATTTTCGGTACGGGTATAAAACCTTAAATCGGCTTTTACGGTTTTGTTTGGCGCAAGCGCCAAAATAAACGAAAAATTGCTCATTGAGAGACCAAATATTTTTCACTGGCGGGTGAAATATCTATCAACTGTAAGGCAATATAGGCAAGAAGGACGCATCTGTGTGTATCTAGACGAAACCTGGGTAGATATGACAGTGAACAAATGCTGGCAAAGTGAAAGTGTTACAGATGTTGTTCAGGGAATTCGCTCTAGTAGTAGCTTTATTATAGTTCATGCTGGTTCAGAAGCCGGATTTGTTCCAGGTGCTGCTTTAGTTTTTCGTTCGGTACTAACAATTGGAGACTATCATGGACAGATGAATAGAGATAATTTTGAAAAGTGGTTGCTCGAGAAGCTTCTACCTAACATTCCTCCCAAGTCAGTCGTGGTAATGGATAATCGTCTTATCATTCTCACGTAGAAGATAAAGTGCCAACTAAATACTCTAAAAAAGCTCATATGATATCCTGGCTTAAATCGAACAATCTTGTATGTGATCCCACATGGAGAAAATATCAATTATATGAAATAATATCAGCCAACAAGCCTAGAGAAAAAAAAGTATAAAATTGACGGTCTTTTACGTAACCTCGGTCATACACATTTAAGGCTGCCTCCATACATGTGCGACCTCAATCCTATTGAACTTGCATGGGCAGGAGTAAAAAAATATATTCGAGAGCGCAACACCGGTGAGCTTTCAGTTAAAGATTTAAATAAAATAACATTAGATTAAAGATGTTCGTTCTATTGAAGATAAATACTGGGAAGTAGGTGGCAAAATTGAAACGCTTATTGATGATTTAGTTATCACACTGGGATCTTCAAGTAGTGACGACGAAACCTCATCATTTTCAGAGGAAGACAATGATTTAGAAGGAATCGAACCATTAGAATCACAGCCGTCAACCTCAAAAATGGCTTAGTTTTTTTTCATATATTTCGTAAAATTGTTCATAAAGTAGCTGTCAATAAACTGCTTCAAAATAATTAATGTTCTGTTCAATACCGGATGTCAAAAAATATCCAATATTGCAATTAATATTACAGAACTCATATTTTTCCAAAATTAACACATCAATGTAGTTATAGTAGGGGAGCCAGCACTGATTCCAGTGAACAAAAGTGACCGTTTGTCTTCGTCTGTCATATTACTTTGTACGGGGGGCGTCATTATGAAGTACTATACATACTTGGGCCTTTTTAAGAAAAAAGTTTAATATGAACCTAAAAGTCTTAACTTTGGAGATACAGGGTTTTAAAAAAACATTTTTTTAAAATCCTAATTCTGATGATATTATAGAAAAATAACTGTATGAAATTTGATACACGTCTTTTATGCATAAAAGGGCATTTTATATTAACAACAAATTTTTGAAATTTCTACCAGTGGTGTGCATATGTAATGCTCCTTACTGCATAGAAGACGTGTATCAAATTTCATGCAGTAATTTACAATAGCATCAGAATTGGGATGAAAAATGTTTTCTTTTTAAACTTTACCATCCTGTATCTCAAAAGTTAGGACTTTTAGGACATAAAAACACCCCCTTTAACATCAGCACGCAATTAGTAGACCGGGAGCCGTTAATGACAAAAAAAATATATTTATAGGTAAATCGATCAACATATTATCAAAATTAATCATTTTAAAATTCGAAAGTTCGCGGTTTTTGCAACACAAAAGAGATATAGAAGTGCGGTACACGAAAGAAAACAGACAAATATATATAGACAATAAAGGTTCATTAAGCATAGTTACATTTTTTAATTATCTGAAGTGCGTATAGTCAAAAAAAAGTGGCATATTATTTAAAGAACGAGGGGACACCACTGGTTTAAAGAGATTTCTTGGCCGACCTTCCTAAACCGATTAACTCCGCCCGGTTTTCTTTCATGTTCCGCACTTTATTCGTACAGTAATTCAGATCCTTCTGCGCTATAGGGAGAAATGGAATTATTTTTTGAAATATGCAAAAGAAAATATCTCATGATTCCACGATATAATGGATGTAGCATTATAATATTTATTTTAATTTTCTAGGTATGCCAATTTACGTTGTAATCCATTACGTTTGTCAAGTCTTTGGGATCTTAAATGAGAGGCGAAGGTTTAAACTCTTGTTGTGTTGTGTGTGATGTTACTTAAATGCTAAAAAGATATAAATAAATAATATCGACTTAAGATCCCTTTGAACAAATACATCTAGAAAGAGAATCTTTCCTTTAGATTTAATTTCTATTATTAATCTAATATTATGATGTTGTTAATTAATATGGTGCAGAAATGTGAGGAGATTCTCCTGTCCATGAAGCCAAACAACAAAAGCTAAGCTAACCGAAGCGCTGAGGGAGAATGGCCATTGCACTGAAGATATTACGAGTTCATTTAAGAGATATAGTAGTTTAACTCCGCGAAAGGATAAAAATAAGGAGCTACCATTAAGTAGCGTTGTTCTTCCCTACATACATGGCAGTACAGACAAAATAGGACAATTACGTCAATCTTCAATACACATAAGAAAATTGAGTAATGCTTGCAATCCCCGAAAGATGTTGTACCTTTTGAAACAGAAGGAGTATATAAAATATGTGGGAGAAACAGGACGTTCAATATTAACTAGACTTAAGGAACATGAACGACCTATTAACAAGAAACAAATTGTTGAATCTGCTGTAGCTGGACACCAGAATACCACTGGTCATATTATAAATGTAAAAGAAACCAAGGTCCTAGCGTCGATTCCAGGATTTTATAAACGAAAAATTAGAGAATCTATTGAAATTTTTAAGTATACAAAAACTTCAATAGAGATTCGTCTACATCAGACGTGGAAACCGATCTTAACACAGGGTCGCGATTCGGCGAGCACAAGTTGGGTATAAAAGCCCGCCTGAATCTCTCCGAGCTTATTCAGTGTTCAGATCCCGTAGCGTAAAGATTCCTGAAGATGCCCCGTGCAATCGAAGGCTAAACATTTGATAGTAATTGATAATGTGACAAACTTTAAAATCATAAATTAAAACCCGAAAAAGATGACGTTTTAAAAAAATTCGACCTGTATTATGAAAAAAATCATAATATTTTTGAAACATGAAATTTAAAAGTTGTATAGTAAAAGCAGTTGATTAAATGTTCTAATTAAATATCGACTTGGCAAACTTGTAATATTTTGATATCAAGGGCAAGGCACTTTAGATAATGCATAAAATCTGCATGGGCTCTCTCTTTATTCTGAAGGAAGTAACATTTTAAAATGACTAGCTTACCTACTTCCAAAGTTGCAATTACCTCGGTATTCCAAGGGCGTTTTTACAGGGAGGAGGGTAATTACCCCTCCCTTTCCAGACTGGTCAGCGGCAAGTATGGTTTACAAAATTAGTAGGGGCCCTTCATTGTCTCAACACTAGAGATAGGCGATATTAGATTTTACCTACCGATAGGCGATAGCACGATATCACTTATCGATATATTTTATGTGGCGATACGTGGATAGTCATCGACCTATCAATAGGTACAAATACCTAGTTCATTGCTGCCTATCGAGTTATTCTAAATATGTAATTTTAATTCATAAGTTTCGATGTTGTCTATTGCCCACCTATCGATAACTATGAATAAATCGATATTTCTTTATTTACCTATTGTTATTCGATATGTCCCTGACCTATCGATAAAAAAGCCTATCCCTACTTCACCCTGAGGAACAAATCCACTATCCGTTAGCAAAAACTGAATTACCATAGCAAATAATATGCACTGAATAGGCCCCAAATCAGTTGTATACCAACAACAAGCTTGGACGTTTTGTTAGGATGACCTACTTGTGACTGATATATTAGCAAAAAATTAAATAAAATGTAAAATATTTGTCTATCGTAATTAAGTAGCTTAATAAAATAGAGCTGTTGCCTCGTGGAAGGTTGAAAGACAAGTGAAAATATTTTAAAAATGGAGGTTGTAAATACTTAAAAAAATTCTTGTTAGCCAAAACAAAGAATTAACTTATATAATTCGGAAACCCAGCTGCTATAAGTAACTAGCTTACTAACGTTAAACGATTCAACCTTTGAAAAGAGAGAGAGGTGGTGCTCATAAAGACGGAAAGCCCACTAGTGCGAGAGAGATACGTTTCTGCCTTTATTAGCTCCATCTCTCTCTCGAGCAATGGGGTTTCCGCCCTAACTAGTTCCATCTCTTTAGTACTACGTCGGAGTCAATGAAGCGTCGCAAAGCTCAGTCCATTATCCTTGTCCTGCTACGTCTATGGGTACGACTACTGCATTTCTTTAATAGTCAGGTTAAAAGTTATAGTTGTCTTTCAATTGGTAACTCACTACGCATACACTCACGCTGGGAGCCATGTTTTACTTCCCGCCAGATAGTGCGCTTCTGTTTCCCGTCGTTTGTTATGTCATTGTTATATGTCACTCTCCGTTTGAAAGTTTCCAACAGTTCTTTTTACTTCCCTCCTAAAAGGGAAGTATTGTAATCGTAAAAAAATCACCCTGCGAGATTTTTTTAGATTTTTACATTTCAGGGTCTCTAGATGCCGAAAAATATCTTTTTCTCAATTCCGTCGGTCTGTCTGTCGGTCTGTCTGTTCGTGGCAGCTAAAAAACTATTCACCCGATTGATTTCAAATTTTGGTCAATAACTAAGGGTCATATGGGGATGACCTGTTAAAATTTTGGTAAAAATCCAATATGACAGAACAAAGTGGCAGCTTAGTGAAATGTTAAATATTACTAAAAAACTACTTATACAATTTATCATAAATTTTGCACAAAAACTACTAAGTATTATATAGGAATCAACTGGTAAAATTTTGGTACGAATCCAAGATGACGGATCAAAATGGCAACTTAATAAAGTATTTAAAAACTCAGCCTGAAAAAAACTACTTAGGTACTAGTTTCAAATTGTATGCCATAACTAATTGTGGTATAGAGATACACTAGTAAAACTGTGGTACTAATTCAAGATAGATATGTTTTATCAATTCCGTCGGTCTGTCTGTCAGTTTGCGACGTAGCTTAAAAACTACTCATTAGATTGACTTCAAAATTTTGTCAAAAATTAAGGGTCATATGGGGATGATCTGGTAATATTTTGGCAAAAATCCAAAATGGCAAAACAAAATAGCGGCCTACTGAAATGTTAAAAAATATATTACTAAAAAACTACTTCATGGAATAATTTCAAATTGTGCGCCATAACTAATTGTGGTATAGAGATGAACTAGTAAAACTGTGGTACTAACTCAAACTGGCCGAACAAAATGGCGGCTAAATAAAATATTTGTAATCGTGTAATAATCACCCTCTCAGGTTTTATGTATTTTCAGGTTTTAGCGTCCCTAGATGCCAAAAAATATGTTTTATCAATTCCGTCAGTCCATCTGTCAGTACGCGGCATAGCTTAAAAACTACTTATCAAATTGGTCATATATGGATGTCCTGGTAATATTTTGGTAAAAATCCAATACGCCGGACCAACATGACGGCCTAGTGAAACGTTAAAAAAGTTATTACTAAAAAACTATTTATCCAATTTCTTCAAATTTTCCACAAATATCAAGTGATACATAGGAATGAACTGGTAGCATTTTGGTATGAATTAAGATAACAAAACAAAATTGCAGCCTAATAAAATATTTAAAAAATCAGACCAAAAAACCTACTTTTTTTTATTATGCCCAAAAATCAAGTGTGTCGTAGGTAGAAACTAGTAAAATATTGGTAGGTATCCAGTATGATGGAACAAAATGGAGCCCAATAAATATGTTTGAAGAAATGGTATATGTGTTACTAACTGGCTATGTACTGAACTCAACTGAGTCACTATTCCCAACAAAAGCAAATATTCATAACGAGGGTAGTTCCGGGTAAAGGAAATTTACCGATTTTTCCGATTTTTTTTCAAATATATATAATTTATCTATATTTAAAAACAGTGAAGAGGAGAAAAACCCAAAACAAAAATAGGTTAGTGAATTTTTGATTTTAAAAATTAGATTTTAAAAATAAGACTGAATGTCGACTTTTAAGAGAAGCACAAAATACTTTGGCAGCTACATTTTTTAATAAGTTACCCAGCTATATTAAAGCCTGAAATCTTTTAAACCAATTTAAACATATCTTAATGTGTTATATTCTAGAAAATCATTTTATTCTGTTGACTTTTTGAAAAGATGACTTTTTTAGATCAACCTTAAATGTATTTAAATAGTTATGTATTTTATTCTAGACGGTCCAATACGTCTACTGTTAAATGTATTGTTTTGAAGGCATAAATCATTTAATTATTTTGTCATTTATAAAAGTGAGGACCTTTTTTTTGTGATCAAAAATTGTGAGCCCCCCTAAGCTGAAAACCTGGTTGGCTACTGTTATTGCTGATTTTTTTTTTCAATTTCGACTATACCTGGTTTTATACCCTTATGTTCAAAATGAAGAAAATCTGCGCCATAAGACCAATATGTGTGACTAAGAGTCCCATGAAGTTGATTGAACATCAAAATTATTACTGTAAATAATATTGTCGATTCCAAGACATGCGATAAAATGTTCTTGAAAATGCTTCAAACAAGAAGCGAAACGTCGAGCTAGTTGCAGAAAAATAAGTTTTATTAATCAAACCTATATCCAAGAAATATAAAAACTTTTAATATATATTTATATATATATATATATATATATATATATATATATATATATATATATTACCAAACCTTATTTAATTAATCCCCCTCCCCACAGAAATGTTAACTGAAACCACCCTTGCTGTATTCAAATAAAAACACCAGATCTATTTTCTAGTGTAAGTGTATTTTCGTTATGAACATAAAATAAACTGAATGTCATTCTTATTATGATTTAACATTTTTTACTTTAACAACTCATTTGCTAATTGCGCTTTAACATTAGACATATGCAAATGATGGAAAATATGACATATGCATTCTGTAGCACATGTGTTACGCTTCATTCTTTCTGAATAATTATTAAAGGAATATATTTTGTTTATACTACATTATTAATTATTGTAAAATATTACGAATAAAAATTATGTCATTCATAAACGTACTTCGTTTGTTAAATTTATTTACTAATCCATGCTTCCCGTGCAAAAAAGAAGGCTAATATACAGTGAGCTAATTAAATATTTGATTGATTTTTAAGCGTAATTAATTGTCTATAGAAACCAAGAATAAATTAATTACTTAGATATTTATAGAGACCTACTGTAGACATTAATTTCAGAGTACCTTATTCTTAACTCTTTCAGACCTTTCAAGTACATATTTTAACTTATAATTGTTTCTACTTAAATAACTCCTTTGTTTATCGTGGTTCTTCAGATATGACCGTATCAAATTGGTATTACTATCCGACGTTTCCCCTTCGATTGCTTGAGGCATCTTCAGGGATATTTACTCCAAGAGATCTGAATACTTAATGACGAGCTTTTAAGAATTGAGGAGTGTAGACCGTAACACGTATTTCAATTTAAATTTTTTGGTTTTTATATTATCTCCCTAGATTCTCTAATTTTTTGTTTAGAGAATCCTGGAACTAATGCTCAGCATTTTGTTACGAATCAGTTAATTATTATAAAATTATCGTATATTTAAAAAAGTAAATTTCCTTTACCCGGAACTTCCCTCGTTATGAATATTTCCTTTTATTCGGAATAGTGAAGTGTGACCCAATTAAGTTCAATGCATAATTATTTAGAAACATATATATATATATATATATATATATATATATATATATATATATATATATATATATATATATATATATACTGCCTTTTCAAACACTTCTATTGGACGCCATTTTGTTCCAACACATTGGATCCTTACCAATATTTTACCAGTTTCTACCTATGCCACTCTTGATTTCTGGACATAATTTAAAATAAATTCAATAAGTAGTTTTTACATTGACACACATCACGATTTTGTCACGTCATGTTGAATTTATACCAGTTTTTCCTTATATCAAATTTAATTTTTCTCCAAAATTTGCAGTCAGCTGACTAAGAAGCTTTTTTTACATTGATTTTTTAACATTTAACATTTTATTTGGACGACATTTTGTTTCGCTATCTTGAATTCGTAACAGAACTGTACCTGTTTATCTCTAAATCACATTTAATGCTTGCACAAAATTTGAAATTAATCTAATAAGTAGTTTTTTTAGGCTGATTTTTTAAATATTTGATTAAGCCTCCATTTTGTTTTGCTATATTATATTCATGCCAAATAGTTACCAGTTCATTTTTATGTAACACTTAATTGTTGTGCAATATTTGAGATGAGTTGGATAAATAGTTTTTTTTCACGTTTCACTAGGCCGCCATCTTGCTCCGGCGTATTGGATTTTTACTAAAATATTACCATTTATGGTAGACAATTATACCAGTAGATTTCTACCTAACACTTGATTTTTGTGCAAAATTTGGGATAAATTGGATGAGTACTTTCTTATTAATAATTTCAACATTTCACTAGACCGCCATTTAGTTTTGCCATATTGGATTTTTACCAAAATGTTGCCAGGTTATCTCCATATAATTCTTAATTTTTGACCAGAATTTAAAGTCAATCGGGTAAGTAGTTTTTTAGCTATGCCGCGAACAGATAGACCGACAGACCGACGGAACCGGGAAAAATGTTTTTCGTCATCTAGGGACCCTGAAACGTAAAAAAATCTCGGAAGGTGATTTTTTCACGATTGCAATACTTCCCTTTTACGAGGGAAGTAAAATGGTATTCAGGTTTATCGAAGCAGTGGTTTTGTTTAAGTAGGTATTGTAGGTGATTGCCTGTTTGTATGTATGTTAGATCTGGACAAAAAAAAGTCGATACTTTTTTTTATTTTTAAACCCTTGTTTACATGGTTTTTTTATATCCTAAGCTTGTAGACCGTTTTAAATATACCTAGAAATCCTGTACTTTATTTTTTTAAACATCACGTGTTGCTGTTTTATATCAAATTTGAGTCATTTCTAAAGCAATAGTTATTTTTGTACCAAGAATATATATTATATAATATTACTTTTTGTTCTCGGATTAATGTTTTTGCACGTGCGTGCGAGTATGAGGTCTAGGATAATGTCGAAGGGAGAAAAAAACTAAATACATATAAGATAAATGACGAATCTATGCTCACGGGGGGGGGGCAATACCCCTTTCGCCACCATGTAAATACGGTACTGGTATGAGCGTTCCTTGGATGGGAAAAAGTGGACTTTTTGATACGACGAACGAAAAATTGCAAATTTACGCCCTTGCTTTGACTTTTGGGCTTAAAATTAAGAAAAACAGCGGTTTTATTAATTTATTTTTAGTTCTTTATAAGAAAGGACATTTTCTTTTAGGAATAATAAAACTATCCATTGGTGGTCTAAAAGTAAGTAAAAAAAGCCCCTGAGGAAAAGCGAAGATTAAAAAAAAGAAGTCTACTTTCAATTTTGCTCCAGCTCCAAACTCATAATTTATTTTGTTGACCAAAAAACAATTCCTCACTTTCATATAGAATGGCTAATATTTTATTTACACGCGAAGTGATCATCGCAGTGAAATGCTCATTAATCAGCGTGAAGGCGTTCCGCTACGAAGGTAGCATTGGGCCAAAGAAAGCAAAAAATAGTTTCAAGTCCTGTATTATTTTAATGAATTCAATCATTAGAGGTTATTCAGTAAGTTAGTAAGTTTGCGCATGCGATATATACCGTCAATCTAACCAGAATTAAAAACTAGTGCTAAAATGTAATAATGTTATACAGGTATTGTTGACTGAACAATGTATTCTCGGACGACTTGCCCGTATCTATTCCTAAATACAGAAAAAAAGTATTCAAATATTTAGAAGTGGATAATATCTACCTCTCCAGATTATTTTGGTGTATTTATTTTGGTGCATTAAATAAGTGTTAAGACAATCTAATAATTAAAGGTTTTTTTTTAATGCATTTGCTCCTGATCTGAATCGCATAAAGTATATATGGTATATTATATGAAAAAGATCTAAAGTGTCTGGAAATCCCTTGAACAACCCGGGGTACGCCAGAATGCTCTATATATAAAAATTACTTTTATTTATATTTTTGCATTTAAGCTTGCATTACTAGTTTTTTGCCCCCGCTTTGCTTCCGTCATATTTTTTCATTCATAGCCCCATCCTCTATATTGTGTAATTTTAAACCTGTATTCTGTAGTTCTAACTATTTCCATTCAAAATGCCACCCCTGACAATTGCCCGACTTGTCTTCGCTTTTAGCGACCCCTGTTGAGGCTAGAACTTTGATTTTTTTTACATATACGGTATGTCTAGTGGTACGCTGGTGTTTAGCTACAACAAACTATAATTTTCTTCTTTCTTATACATCGTCAGTTCATGTTCTCTAAGTGTATTTTAACTGGCCTGTTTGCCATTTACATTTCTCCACTTAAACAATAAATTTTATATACTCTTCCTGTCTAAAAGGGTACGTATTAGGTGCTTATGTGAGTTGAAGGATTTGGATCTCCAAAGTAACAGGGCTATTTCGTCTGTGTGGCCATTTATGTAGAGAACAATGCTATCTAACGATGACTTCTTATTAGTCTCTGTCGCGATGTTGCATTGTCTTTTATCTAAACGCCTAATATCTTCAGTGCAACAGCCATTCTCTCTCAGCTTCAGTCAGTTTCTCTGTTTCTGATGATATTTCTCTGAACTCCTTTAGTTAGAAGATATAATATTCCACCCTTGCAACAAGAGAGTGATAAGGATTAATAAGGATTCATCTTCATTCTCAGGTTATCCTCCCCATTTTAGTAATTACCATTATTATTTTGTTCAATATAAAACCAGTTAGTACGGTAATATAGCACATACAACATATCTCTAATGCTGTTTTATTTTGTATTAAAACTTTGTTTTATGTAACCAATGTAAAAGAGTTATATTTTTTGTCAAATACCAAGATGACACACCTAGATTTCAAGGTTAAAATAAGAATTTGTTAACTGACATAAAAATTATCAGGGTCAATATCGAGGTGGAACACCATTTTGAAGAAGGCAAACGTTTGTTGCTTTTAGGCATCTTCAAATGAGCGCAAATGTTATAAAGACCATTCAGCAACCAATTAGCAAATCTGATTATCTTGGAAAGTTATGACGATATTTTAAAGTTAAATAATGTGTTATTCTCTATTTTTCTCTATTCTATCTAACTCTCTTTCTCTCTTGCCCTCTCTCTCTCTATATATATATATATATATATATATATATATATATATATATATATATATATATATATATATATATATTATATATATATATATATATATATATATATATATATATATATGGATATATCTCTAGTCTATCTTCATACTTAACTTAATACTTAATAGGTTAATACTTAGCCATTACTACCCCGAAAGAATCTTAATAATTACAGTAGTTTTCCAATTACGTTATGCTGTTTTGTCATTTCGTTATTATATCTTTGATACTATCAACATCAACTATTAACAGTGCGGACAGCAATACCGAAAATTGTTATATTCGCTGTCACAATGTACTAACGGTGGACTATTTTTGTTCAAAAAGAGTTTTCTATGATTGACATCTTATATGTAGTTCTACACAAACAAAAAAGAAAGAAAGCTCACTGGTTGATGTTGCAGGTTACATTAATAATTTAGAGGTAAAATTTAATGAAAAATTTGTAAAATACACGAACGTTAAATAATCACCATAAAGAGGGATATTGGAATACAGAAATAAGGTGAATTCATTCTTGGGTGCAAAATTTAGATGGCTGACAAACCAATCTGAAGCGGCAATTAGGAAACCCTATGGATATAAAAAAGAAAAATAAATAAACAGATGGCATTTGATCATTTGCAGGATATTTCGGAAAATCCATGATTACTTACTGATTTCGTCGCCTATTATTTCCTAAACAAAATGCAGAAAAGGACAGCAATAATGGCTAAACAATAAATGAAAGGACGTAGACTTAAAACTACAGAAAAGGAACGTTCAACTTATACAAGAAAAATCAAATAATTTACAGAAAAAACTGGGCGTAAGAGGAAAATGTTGCTAAAAGAATGAAAGCAATAGAATCATAATGAACAACGATAAAATAAAGGCCTAAGAACGTTACGCAGAAAAGCTCTTCGGGTACGATCGATCTGAAGAAATTAGCCTAGAAAACGACAATGCATTAGATCTAGATACAACCAGATGAAAAATAAGTTAATGCAATAAAATTGATAAAAGACTTGTAGACAACATGAATGAAGATCAAGTTCATGTAGAGATCCTCAAAATCTTATTAGATAAAAGCACAGATATCGACCGCTTGATTTTGTGGTTTAATAGAATATATAGCACTGATAACATCCCTCACGACTGGCTGAAGTTCTACCACTACTCAAAATGGCAAAATCATCTAGCTCTGATGATTACCGGCTAATCAGTCGTATGCCACATGTTCTCAAAATATGTTTAAGAATCATCCATACAATATATAAAAAATGTGGCGAACAGATTGACGAAAAAACAGTTTGGTTTCCGAAGGGGCATGAACACGAGGGAAGTTTTACTATGTCTGAATGTATTGGTACAGAGATGTTATGAACATGAACGTGAAAGCATATGCGTGTTTCATACACTATCACAAGGCTTTCGATTGTGTGAGACATGAAAAATTAATAAACATTTAGAAACAACTAACACAGATAAAAGAGATCTTGATCTTAACATTATCAAAACCGCTGAAGTCAAGGTTGAGTTACAAACATCGGAAGCAATCAAGATAAAGCAAGGTGTTAAACAAGGATGCATACCTTTATCCTTGTTGTTCAATGTATGTATTCGAAAGCTATTTTTAAGGACGTTTTAGGTTATTCACAATAGCGGCTCGTGGTGAATTATATTGGGAGGTCAATAAAATAAATATCTTATCTTTATTTCAGCTTTAAATTCTCTTGAAGTTCAGGTCTACTCTTCGTGTTTTAGAATTGGAAAAATTTTGAATGACACGTTCGTTAAAATTGCACGCACATTCCTTCTATAAACGATTTCTCGATACTTAACATTGCTAAAGGGGATAGTCTATCTTGGCCCAACTCCTCAACAAAATTTATAAGCCGTCGGAAAACCCCTGGATTTTCAGACAAAGTCGTTTCATCATGGTCACGTAGTGCCAGCACGAATGCCCCACAAAATTTTACACAATCTATAATTTTGTTTAAAATATAACGATTTTTGGATACATTTTCATTAAAATCTCTAAGGGATTTTCTATATGATGTGTCTAGGTGAGTGCGAATATCAACACTTCCAACCATAGCATAGTTCACCGAACATTTCATGTGATCTGCAGAAAACGCATGTTTTTTAATTTTTCTGTTGTGTTTTAAGTCTTTAACACCGGTTTTACGTCATAATGAGTCCAACGAGTCCTTAGAAACCAACAAACAAACATAACAGTAAAATGAGTTAGAGACTTCAGAAACACATATCCAGTTAGCTAAATCGTACATACTTTTGCGAAAGTTTCGATGAACCTCTTTATTTTTGTCTTTACTAGTTTGTCGTATACCAAGTTCTGGCAAATTGCGACTACTTACCTTGAATTCCATTATTTTCGCAAAATTAAGTTCGTTAGCACTCTTTAGTTGTTTAATTTTTTGCACTACCGACATTTTATTTCATCTACATTCACAACTGAAACATAGACCACCTTGAAATTGGTTATTTTTGCAAAATTAAGTTCGTAAGCACTTATTAGTTGTTTATTTTTTTGCACTAGTCACTACTAACATTTTATTTCCTGTATATTTCCAACTCACACATGGAACGTAAAAATAAAAAATATATATTACAA
The DNA here is from genome assembly GCA_030620095.1 of Kuschelorhynchus macadamiae. Classification (NCBI taxonomy): domain Eukaryota; kingdom Metazoa; phylum Arthropoda; class Insecta; order Coleoptera; family Curculionidae; genus Kuschelorhynchus; species Kuschelorhynchus macadamiae. Next base: position 2,005,235 of record JAUTXW010000536.1, on the reverse strand, counting down.
AAAACAGTATATAAATCAATTTCCATCGATCGTTCGCGTTTTATTACAACTATTAGGAGGGACGGTCAAACGAATAATTTATTTTCTGAAATATTCTTGGTGGGTCATTGACCAAATGACCCTATGGAAGAGCCGCCACTGGTCATTCAGATCTCGGATTTATAGTAAATGAAATTCCAGTAAATAATATACGTAATGCATATGATCCTCGCACATGTCAGCACAAATCTGCAGGAAATTATTAATAGAATTGTACAAACCCTAAAGCTGATAGTTTAACGCAATTAGAAACACTCAAAATAAAAAATATTGAGATAGAAGAAGTAGTTAACTTCAAATATCTAGAAGTAAAGATAAATATGGATTGGAATCTACTAAAAGACATAATATCATGGAATAGAACGAGCCCTAAAAGCTTTTACATCAATAGGCAATTCTTTCTCACACGAAATTTCAGACCTGAGGCATTTGAAATGTATTTTTATAGACGTATTCTACGCATCCTTTGGGTAGAAGTATAAGAAATGCAGAATATGCAAAAGTATGAAATACTTCGACTAATCATTGAGGGTAAGATAAAAGGTAAACCATATCTCGGACGACGCAAAATGTGTCCAAGAAATGAGCAGTAAAATTTTAATATCTGTTAGAAGCCTCTTTAGGCACAACTTTCTCTGTTACGCAGGAAGTTTTTTTAATTGTTTTCATTAATCATAAGCAATGTAATATTCAGATTCTCGGATAAGTAATTAAATAACCATTCACTATTAATGCTTTATTGAATATTTGAAAAATAAATTAGAAAAAGGTGACGTAACCAAGTTTAGTGCTTATTTAAATATCGCAATTAAAAAATACTTATAATATCTGTATACATTTGATTCCGCTATACATTCCCATGAAAACAAAATCACGGGTCTTAGTTGTTAGAATCTATGGGTTAAAATAGTAGTAAAATTAATTATTCTGATCATAATAAAAAATTAAATAAGCAAAATTTGTCTACATAGCGTTGATATTAATGGAGACATAATCTAAGGTGATCGTCAAGTCAAATGTCTGCTAAAATCTGTATTTTCTTTGGGTTAAAACTTAAAATAATTCGAAATGGGAACTCAACAAAAACTGATTATTTTGTATTTTAAGTTTTCTTCTTTTTAAGACTTCTTCGCGTTTTTAAAATCATCTCTACTATTACAAATAATAATGAATCTTGAAGACGTGGTACTCTGTTATCTACTAACTTTAAAGTTACTTCGGCATTTATATCTAAAGATATCAAAGAAAACGTGTCAAAAGTCTACGGATTTAAAAGAAAGAAAAAGGGTTGTTATTAAATAAATAATTTTATTTTAGGCATTGAAATATTTATCAAAATACTAACATATATAATATTTATATTTTTATTTTTCCGTTTGATAACGCCTCTTTGAGATAGGAAAAATTGAGTATTTTACCTTATATATTAAAAACGTTTATATATATAGCATTATAGTAAAAAATTGCTTAGTTTTTTTTCACAGTCTCTAAAAATATAATAAAATATAGGTCAATACATTTAAAATTAAAAAAAGATAGTTTTTTCATATATATTTTTTATTTGATATTCAATTGTTTTTACGAAAATAAATTGAATTCTTCATAAAAATCTCAGGTACTTTTATATTTAATCTTTTTTTCTTATAACAACGTCCAGACCCTCTGCAAGGGTTATTGCAGGAAATATTTTGGCGCCCTCTAATATCATATATAAATAATATTTTTAAGATTAAGTTAGTTTATACATACATTTTTAAATTTCATTGTTCGCTTTTTTTATAGTTTAAAAAATTTAATGTAATATACAGGGTGTTTCAAAAACATTACGAAATAGTAAGAATCATTTGAATAAAATTTGGTACAACGTCATAGGTATTTAAAGGCTATATTTTTACAGTATTCAGCAGTTTTCAATTCAATAATGGGCTTAGGTATGGGTAACAATCCCTGACTTTCCTAATAATATACTTTCGCATAGGGCTAGTAGTATTTTCTGATATGACAAATCAGTTTCGAGAAAAAAATATCTATTTTGATTTAGGCCTGTTTTAGTCGGAGTTAGAATTGCTCAAAAGTGATTCCTTTGATCATTCTAAGAAAACCAGTTTTAATCAACATCTGGGCGCAAATGCTCCATTTTTGAGATATGGGGTGTTGAAATTTAGAAACAATTTTTTTTTATTTTGCATCCTGAATCTCTAAAATAGGGCATTTGCGGACAAATATTTAATAAAACTTTTTTTTTTAAATTATCTAAATAATAATTTTTTAGAGTTTTGAGCAGTTCTGACTTAAACTAAAACTGAATCGGAGGTGCTAAAGGTATGGATCAAAATTGATTTTTTTTTTGTCGAAAATGACTACTGAGAGACATTTTTTGTGTATTTTTACTTGCTTTAAACGATAAAGCCAGTAGTTTTTTAAAAAATAATTGGCGTACCATTTTTTAAAAGAAATTCAAGGAGGGTTACCCATGGGGGTCGTTACGATAATTTTCGAGCGTACAGCAAAACAAAACGATTATAAAAAATATGAACATAAAATACTTAAATTTTTAAATTAAAAAAAAATAACATCCTATTGCAAAAAAAACTAAAACAATAACGCTTGCACAACACAACTCAGAATAAATTTTAAATCTAAAGTTTAAAGGATTATAAAATCACATAGGTAAATAATTATTGCACTGAAAAGTTTTTTAAGTAAGTTTTTTTAGAAAATAGAAATTTTAAATTTCTTTTTCGGAACCAAAAGTGTCTATAACTAAAGAAATTATCTCTTCTTTCTTATTTCCCACCATTTTTCGGTGGACGCTCATCATACATACATGGAAAATATGTTCAGCCTAAAGTATAGTTCTGCTGAGTTTTTCGGTGGACGCTCATCATACCTGATAACCTAATTTCAGTTGTCGTTGACCGCAACTATGTTTTTACCCGTCTTAAAGTACTAAACGATCGTTCGATAGAGCAAGTAGTTGGTGGAAGTGTCAAAAAATCTTAAAGCTTTTCTGGACACCCGGATAAAACTCACATTCGTTTGATAATAATTCACTGAAATCTAAATAACATTCAGATAGCACCTTACATTTTCATGTAGCCCACAACGTTGTACACTCAGCCTCAAAATTTTTTAAACCGTATTTTTTCAACTAAGTATATTTCTTATCTGGATGTGGTATAACCATTATTTTTTGTGCTTTTTGGATGAAGTAGACTTAGTGAGTCTAAATATGGAATAAATATGTTCATCCTAAAGTATTGTTCTGCTGAGGTTGCTGAAATATTTGAGTCTTGGTTTTGTCGTCCAGTGATTCTGGGCATGTTTATTTTATTACCTGAGAGTTGTGCCATTTCTTCAACTTCTTTAGAAATTATGGAAAATATACCATCAGAATTTTCTCTATCATTAAAAAAAAAAGTCAGTAATTGATTAATATGCTGTTTTACGGAGGGTAAATTAATACATACACATTGAAGCTTGTTAGTAACTGGTTCAAGCTGTGCGGAATACCTAGATATGATTTAAAGACAGATGAGAAAAACTGAGTTGGACACTCACAGGAAAATATTAGCTTTTGATCTAGTCTGTGAATTAAATTGGTGATCTGCCGATATGTTTTCTAAAGTTGCTCTTATTTCCAATTTTTTTTCTGAAAATATCCGCAAAAATTTATATTTTGATGTCCAATGTGTTTCCGACAAAAGATGAATATTTGTTACAAGGTTTCTTCTTTTGGAGCTATTCCGAAAAAAAGAATTATTTCTTTAATGGTGCCAATGGTATTTTGAATTTATTAGACTATATTGAGAACACTTTTTTTACCTATAAGATTGTATTTCACAGTGTATTTAGTTGAATTGGTCATATTAATGAATTTATGAGTCTCTTGAAAAAAACAAATTTTCTAAGAGCAACAGTCAACTAAAAATAGTCGAATCGATAATATCCGATTTTATTTTTTTTTTGTATTTTTATTATGTATTTTTAACAAACATTTTACTTCCGGGAAGGGGCAAATACTCCTCCTTGCGCCCCCTCCCCAAACGACGCCCATGGGGTTACCTGTGGTTAAAGTAAGAAGTGCTGAATACTTTAAAAATATAGCCCTTAGACAGCTATGAGGTTGTTCCAAATCTTAATCAAATAGCTCTTATTGTTTCGGTATAACTAAATAAAATCATATTTGTTTTTAAATTTTAAACATCTGCGGACTCATATTTGTTTTTAAACTGTAAACATCTGCGGACCCATGTTCATGTTTACTTTTCGTCTAATTTTCTTACAAAGAATCTCCTATTAAAAGTTGGCTCATGTTTTTTGAAGCACTCTGGTATATTTGATCTTAATTTTGTAATGAAACAACAGAAATTTTAAAAACTAATATTTAATATATTGTTAAAGGGTAACAAATGACGGCCTAGTGAAATTATTTCTAAAAAACTAATTATGCAATTCACCTAAAATTTTGCGGTTACAATACTTCCCCTATATAGCCCATATAGTATTTTAATACTATATGTATAAGCTGTATAAATGAAGAACTAAATGTAGGAAGAGGTCACGTTTTTCTTTCGCGTGATAATACAATACAAACCGTGAGGAAAAACCTCCTTCCGCTTTTAACTGCATCTGGTGATGAACTAGTTATCTTGGAGTATGAACGTATAAGGTGAATTTTTATTTCCCCTTTTATTACAGAAATGCCATGAAGTTAATGTACTAAATATATAAATAATTTTGCGGGTAACAGGCTATATTCAGAAAACTACGAGAATAAAGAAGTTAATTAATTATAATATTATGCGTGATGCATGTATAAGTTTTTTGATAGGCCAGGGAGTACATCCATTATCATTGGCTTGTGCTGAGTATGATGACTGGTGACTAGCATATTTTGTAGAAGCTTTGTCCAAATCTCATTTGGCATTTTCAATTTAATTTAATTCAATTTCGATCTCCAATTTACGGACTTTCCTCGGTAAACTGGGGAATTCCGTGGCCGAAGATTATACAGCGTCGCGATGTCGACATAAGGATGGGCGATATTAAATTTTTACCAAAGGATAAACGATAACAATTCAGCTGTCGCTAAATTGTAGTTGTCGATATGTTGATAATTATCTATAAGTATTCATACCTAGTTATCTAAATGTAAATTACTAAACGGTAAAAAGTTAAAAATACGGATATATTTTAATTTTTTAAAGTACTTACTACACACAATAATTTTTTCGTATTAATAATTAGAACCTAAGTTAAACTCTAATAATCTTTAAAACCAGTGGCGTACCCAGTGATGATGGAGCTTTGGTTACGTTTCTTTGAGAAACATGTACTTTTAATTAATTTAAACAAAATGCCCCATGCCTTTTGGCATTCACTGAATTCTCAAGGGTACAATGCACATATCGTAACAAAATATTTTGAGTAAATTAGATTATTTCCTAATTTTTAGTACGTTACTGACAAAAGCGTGTTTTCTAGTTTTTTAAAAACTATAATTTGTTAAGAAGGCGCAATAGTAATTTTAAGAAATTTTTTCTCGTCGTTAAATTTGATCTTAAATAAATAGTGAAATAAAGTACTAGTTTCATGAAGCATAGTTTTATTGCCCGTCTTTTGTTTAATTTTTACTTCCCTCATAAAGGGGAAGTATTGTTGTATTGCGCCTTCTTCACAAATTATAGTTAAAAAGGAAACACGCTTTTGTCAGTAACGTACTAAAAATTACAAAATAATGTAATTTACTCAAAATATTTTGTCACGATATATGCATAGTACCCTCGAGAATTCAGTGACTGCCAAAAAACCTGGGGCGTTTCTCAGTCTGTCTAAAAAAAGTACTTACTCGATTGACTTTAAATTTTGGGCAAAAATTAAAGATCATATGGGGATGGTAACATTTTGGTAAAAATCCAACATGGCGAAACAATATGGCAGCCTAGTGAAATGTTAAAAAAATTATTATGAAAAAACGACTTATCCAATTTATCTTAAATTTTGCAAAAACATTAAGTATTATGTTGTAATCTACTCGTAATATTTTGGTACGAATCCAAGACGGCGCCGGCGGCTTAATAAAATATTCAAAAATTCAGCCTAAAAAAACTAATTAATGGTACGATTTGAAATTGTGTGTCATAACTAATTGTGGTATAGGTATCAACTAGTAAAATTGTGGTCCTGGTTCAAAATGGCCGAACAAAATGGCGGCCAAATAAAATTTTTGTAATCGTGAAAAAATCGCCCTCTCAGGTTTTATACACATCTTTACGTTTTAGCGTCCCTAGATGCCAAGAAATATGTTTTATCAATTCCGTCGGTCCGTCTGTCGGTCTATCTGTCTGTTAGTTCGCGGCATAGCTTAAAGACTTCTCCGATGGACTTCAAATTTTTATCAAAAATTAAGGGTTATATGGGGATAACCTGTTAATATTTTGGTAAAAATCCAATATGGCGAAACAAAATGGCGGCCTAGTGAAATGTTAAAAACAATATTATTAAAAAACTACTTATCCAATTTATCTCAAATTTTGCAGAAACTAAAAGTATTGATCAACTGGTAATTTTGGTACGAATCCAAAATGGAGGAACAAAATGACGCCTTATTAAAATATTTAAAAATTCAGTCTGTAAAACTACTTAATTGGATTGAAACAAATCTTTTTTAAATTGTCGGTGTTTTACAACTTTATTGTTGCATCATCAGGACACATATATAGATCCTATATCCTGCATGAAATCCATATTTTTAGTGTTTACCTATTCCGTTGTTCAGCATATATTTCCCACATATTAAGTTACTAAATAGTTTCATTAACAATCCTTTTGTTGTTATGTTAGAGTGGTGTATTATTTGGGGTTAGACTCCAGTAAAGATAGTATGTTACACATATATACTGTGACTATGTATTGAACTAAATTGAATCACATTTCACTATTCCTAATAAATGGAAAAAAATCATAACGAGGAAAGATCCCAGTAAAGGAAATTTACCGATTTTTAATAATAACTTTAAGGACAAGTATAGAGAATCTTATATATATATATATATATATATATATATATATATATATATATATATTTTAATAATAACTTTAAGGACAAGTATAGATATATATGTCGTTAGGTCGACCTGTCATGATCTGTCGCTATGTAAGGTCACCATTAGTGTCCGCACTTTTGTGTAACTAGCTACTATCACCGACAACTAAAAAAACGTCATTTGTCAACTCCTGCACCTTCTTTGAGAGGAGTCCTCACTACATGAGCATAAAAGCATACCAGCTATTACCTCCTGAAATAAAGAGTATTGAGCAGACTTTGAAATTCAAAAAGGCAGCCACGCATTATGCAAGAAGCAAGTGCTTCTACTCATTTAAATTTAACTTTTAATAAATTTTAATCTGTTTTGTCAGTAATGTGTTGTGTAATGTTTAAGCTTTAATTCAATTTAAAATTTGTTATACTTTTATAGTTTGTATATATACCTATATATGCTTTAGCTTATAGTTTATATAGTATCGCTAAAACGCATTCTTCTTTGTACTGACGTTGCTCCTTCATGTATAAATGAGTTGGCAAAAAGGAAGTATAAAAAATAAATTTCCAGAAACTGTTACTTTTAAACGAATTAACATCTGTGTTATTTAACTATTCCAATGAGTTTAGGGCCTCAAGAAGACATAGCAGAGATATTTTAATAAAGTGCTATTCTAAAACTAAGCAATAATAATATAATTTGACTTTGTCAGCGTATTTAACTAAAAGAAGCCTAAAGTAATACAATTGCATGCGTAACACAAGACAACAAACAGCTAAAATGGAGGAACAAGTAAAGAAGATTAAAGAACAACTCAACAAATTACTAGCAGAGCAGGATATCTTTATGAAGAGATCAACCGATCAAGAATTTCAGGGAAACAGAAAAGGGAAGCCGAAAGAATTAATGGGCAACCAGAAAGAGAAACAGGAAGAAAAGAGCCAGCTTGAGAAGCTTAAGAAACCAAAATACGAAAACAAAAACAGGAAGAAGAGGCCCAAAAACAAAAGGAGAAACAGGAAGAAGAGGTCAGAAACAACAAGAATGACTTGATAAGATTCTAATTGAACAAGAAAATAGAAGAGAACAAGAACTACATCTAATACAGGACTGGATTCAGAATGACACTGAAAAAGAGCAATGCCGCTTGCAAAAAGTCACAGATATTGTCAAGGAAAAAATAAAAACGTGAAAAGAGAAATTGAAGAAAATGTAAAGGATATAAGTAAACTGAAAAAGCAAATTTTTGCTGGTCAAAAGCAATTTCTGGCGATAAAATAAAACCTCCAATATTTTATGAGTCAACTCCCTGAATCATGTATGTGCGTCAATTTCAGGCCTCAAATCAATAACTTATGTTTGGGCCGACGAAAAAATAGACCACTTTTCTAGTAGTCCCGTTAAGAGGACCGGTACTGGATTTATTACAAAGCATTCCCGCAAATCATCAATCATTATTCATTCATTAGAGCTTCGATTGGGAAATCAGTATGTACCATCAAGCAGAGCCGGGCAGTATTTGTTTTTTTAAATCCTTTTTTGTATTTAAATACTTTTTAGTATTTAAATACCGTGTAATTAAATACCCAGAGCAAAAAGGATTGAGTATTTAGTATGTCAAATACTTTCAAAAAGTAATTAGTATTTAGTATTTAAAATTGTATTTCATTACATGCAAAAAGTATTTAAATACATTTTCTGTATTTAAATACATTTTATGTATTTAAATACAAAAATAAAGGATTGAAATATTTGTATTTAAATTTACCATATGTATTTAAATCCTTTCTATATGACCGTTAAATACTTTGTTGCTAAGCTGCAGCGCCGTCAATCAAAACGCAGTTCTAAGAAGTCATGCTCATGCATGCGTCATCACGTTTTGGCGGTATATCGTCTTCCGCGCCTCGCTACTGGCTATGTCGAGATTCGCGAGGTCGCGACGCAATGACTCAATTTATGTGTGCCGCCTCACGATAAACATGTGACATGTGATGCCCTGTTTACCAGTTATTTAGTGAGTTTAGAGTGACTATTTGGGGTAGAGACATATTATTTTTCGTTCATAGGTGTTTAAGATATAAAGGTAAGTTACTTTTTGTTTATATAATTATATAAGTATACCTACCTAGCTACTTAATTAAATATTATTAGTGGCAGAATAATGTAAACAATGGCTGTGGCTTCAAGTTACAAATGGTAAAACAATATTTTTGTTAGATTGTTAGGCGGTTTGATGAAAATAATAATTTCGCCTGGTAGCAGGTTGCACAACGAAATATCGTGTCGTTAGTTTTTAAAGGAATTGAAACCATTTGAAATGTGGTAAATAAGGGCCAATCGATTAGAGGACGGGACGTTTGGATATTTTTTTAACAAATATAATTTAGGGTCTGATGGTGAATCTGAATATGGGGTAAATTGGTAGAAACCAGCAATTTTTTCTTACTTATCGAGTAATTTGTCGATTGTTGATTTAAAGGTTTTAATTTTTCATTATACATATTTAACAAAAATAATAAGTAAGGATATAAATATCAGGAAATGAAATTTAAAAAAAATTATACAGGGGGCAGTCCGGGCAGTTACTATTACTCAAAAACTAGGTATGCTAAACCTTGGAGAAAAATTTTTTTTTTCAAACAAATCAAATTGTAACCTTAATAATTAACAAATATTTTTTTTGTTTTTCTTCCTGTAAGCCGATGTATAAATTAAAAGTTGAAAGGCTGTAGTGTATTCTTAATTAAATTTGGCCAACCGCATACGACTCGGAATATGATTTTTTTAGTTTTATTATTATTAGGCACAAATATGTAAAAAATGTTTTCTAATTTAACTGGTCCAATATTTTTCACCGTTTCCAAGATTCCAAAGTTAATCATTTTCCAAAAGGGTACACCCAAAAAACCGATAAACCGTTTTTTTTTTTTGCGATTTTGAGATTAATTCAAAAAAGGCTTTGAAACAAAATTTACACTGTGTTTCAAATTAAATTGAAACCTTTTTTAACTTTATTATTTTTCTTATTTTTTGACTGATTTTAAATATTTTCCGAGTTACTTTAAAATCTCATCTTATTTTTTTGTACAGGGATTTTTGGGCACTTTTGCAGGGTATCTGGCTTATTTTGAGAGACAGAGTGATGCGGTTTTCGCGACACTATGCAACTTTTTTGTGAAACTCACAATGCCAAAAACAAAATAATGTTCACAGCCCTCTTCGTTTCTGGATACAGGGCGATCTTAAAATTTTGCATTTTTGACCCCCCCCCTCGTATCTCGGTTATCTTTTAATATATCGTAAAGGTAAAAATTGGTTCTTATGCAGTTTTTTACGTAGAATCCAGTGACGTAACCAGATTTTCTCTGGACCTGCCATTTTTTAAATTTGACCCAAACCTATGTTTTTTTAAATATGGACCTGGGTTTTTTATTTCATTTTTTTGAAGTCCATTTCCTCCCAAATACAACGGTGTATCACACTTGCCTAAAAAAAATTTGTTTTTTAAACAGCTGGATCCGTATACCCATGTCTCTCTGCTAATACATTATGCCTTATGTGAGTTTTCTTTATTACTCATTTTTGGTAAACTGTTATAAATTGTTGTATTTGGAAAGTAATAGGCTTCAAAAAATTAATATAAAAATACAGGTCCGTATTTAAAAAAACATATAGGTATAGGCGTATAGGTTTGGGTCAAATTTTAAAAATGGCAGGTCCTAGAGAAAATCTAATTACGTCACTGGATTCTACGTAAAAAACTGCATAAAAACCAATTTTTACCTTTACGATTTATGTTAAAAGATAACCGAGATACGAGGGGGATCAAAAATGCAAATTTTTTTAAATTGCCCCGTATCTCAGAAACGATGAGGCGGGCTATGAAAATTGTGTTATTGGCATTGTAAGTTTCACAAAAAAGTAGCATAGTGTCGCGAAAACCGCATCACTCTATCTCTCAAAATAAGCCAGATACCCTGCAAAAGTGCCCAAAATTGGACACCCTCCACAGGGTACGTAAAAAAAATTTAATTTTTCTAAAATGTTGATTTTAAAGTCGTTGCAAAAACATGAAATCCTAGAAATACTTTAATCACCTGATTTTTGCAACGACCTTAGAATCAAGGTTTTACAAAGATTCGATTTTTTGTCCACCCTGTACAAAAAAATAAGTCGAAATTTTACAGGTAACTCAGAAATAATTCAACTAAAACATTTCTATAAAATCGGTCAAAAAATAAGAAAAATAATAGTTTTAGGGTTTGGTCTTAAACCCTATCATTCATAATAAAGCCTTAAAATATTTTCTTATTTCACCACTTTGTTACAGGATTTGACCATGTCCATAGTTAATATCGAAGACGCAAACAAACTTTGTGAGAGTGATGAAGACCCCTTTGCTTCGAGTGATCTCGATCTGGATCCTGATTACAATCCATCCCCCAAGAAAAAGCGACAACCCTTCGATTTCTTTAAGTTGCATTCTAAAACAAAAAGAATGGAAAAGCCCCTACCATCAACGTCCAGATCCATCACCGTTACACCGTCAACGTCCACATCCTTCATCGCTACACCGCGCCGTCAACGTCCAGATCCATCAATGTTACACCGTTAATGACCCACACCGTTGTTCAGAATGAAGTTGATGACACGACTTCCTGTGTACTTTCAGAAAAGTCTGCCGATGATGCCGGAGACAGTGGCAGTTCACGTGAGTCCGCAATATTTGATGGGACATTTTTTAAAATTGTTGACGAACAAGAGAATTTGACGTTTAAAGCTGAATGTCAACTTTGCCTGCCTCAGAAAAAAGATATTAGTGGAAGAAAAAATGTATCCACTAACTTCTTGAAACATCTTAGACGTAAACACTCAGCAAAATTTGATGACTATATGAAATACAAAAAAGAAAAATATGCACGTGCTGGCAAAGGCAAACATAGTTCAACAAACAAAAATAAATCTTGTACTGTTACGACTTTAAAAAAACAGCAAGATATTGTTTCTAGTTTTACATCTCGCAAAAAAATTAGTCAAGAACAATTTGATAATAGAGTAATTAGGTTTGTCGTTAATACAATGTCCGCTCTCTCAGTTTTCGATAACCCCAGTTTCGTCCAAATATTTGAAGGATTTGACGTAAAGGTGATGTCCAGAAGTACGGCAGTAAGAAAAATTACAGAGATGAATAAAATATCATTACAAAATATTAAAAGTGAGCTTCAAACAGTCAAATTTGTTTGCACCACTGCTGACATATGGTCGTCAAAGAAGAGAAGCTTTCTAGGGATAACTTGCCACTGGCTTGATGCAAATATTTTAACAAGAAAATCCGTTGCACTGGCTTGTAAAAGATTTAGTGGAACCCATAGTTATGATAGAATTGCCGAGCTCTTGGATGAGGTTCACGCAAGATTTAATTTAAATCCAGACCGAATATCGGCCACAGTTACTGACAATGCTTCAAACTTTATTAAAGTCTTTAAGGAATTTGGCATTGAAAACACTTCAGCATTAGCAATAAATTCAATAGCTAGTGAAACTTTTCAAAGCCAAATCCAAGATAATGCAGAATACACCGATATTGATGTAGATGAAATTGATGACATAATATATTTTCCAGAAACAAATAGTGAGTCTAACGTATCACTTCATTCTTTACCTAATCACCACCGTTGTGTCACACACACAATTAATTTAATAGCCACTACTGATTTTATGAAAATAATTAATAAAAATTCAATTATAAGGTCAAAACACACAAATATAATGAACAAATGTTCGCAATTGTGGAACAGGGCAGGTAGACCTAAATCTGCAGAAATAATTAAAGACGTATTGGGTCACTACTTAAGCTACCCCGGACTTACCCGTTGGAATTCCTATTATGATTCCATTACCCAACTTTTAAATAAGAAGGAGATATTGCCAGCTTTATATGAAAAGTTAGATCTAATAAATCTGCACCGATTAAAAGAAAACGAACTTGAATACTTGCAGGAATATCACAAAATTTTAAAGCCCTTAGCTCTTGCTATTGATATGCTTCAGGGAGAACAAAATACCTACTTTGGATTTGTGATACCTACGTTAGCATCTATGAAAATAAAGCTCCAGAAACTTAATTATAATGGCCGTTATGCAACGTTTCCAAAGTTACTTATCTTTGGAAATTAAGTCCGAGAACGCTGTCCATCTTTTAAATTAAGATGGATCCCTTTGCTAAAAGATTTGGGGGATATTGCAAGTATGCATCCCAACTCAAGGTTTCTTCTATCTTTTTCAGATTTTTTTGAAATTAAGATGAATACCTTCATGATCCCGACTCTAATTTAAAAATGCTGGAAAAGTATCCAGTAATTAAAAATATATTTTTAAAGTATAACACAACGTTACCTTCATCAGCGCCAGTCGAAAGAATGTTTAGCTACGCCACATTCATTAATACACCCAGGAGGCATACATTATCAGATCAAAATTTTGAAAACCTGGTGTTAATGAAAGCCAATAAGTTTTAAATGTTTTTTTTCCTATTACCCATTATAATTGTTTTTAGTTTAGTTTTTCGTAAAATAAATATTTTTTATATTTGATGATGGTGTATAATTACTCACCCCTAAAGTATTTAAATACTGTGAAAGTACTTAAATTCTTTCAAAGCATTTTAAATCTTCTTTGTATTTAACAAATAGGTAAATACTTTTTAAAAAGTAATTATAAATACTCACCTCTGAAGGATTTAAATACCAAGGAAGTATTTAAATACTTTCAAAGTATTTCATTACATCCATTGTATTGAAATCCTATTGTGAAAGGATTTACATATACAAAGTAATTAAATACTCTTTGTATTTAACCTATAAATACTTTTTTTGTTAAAAAAGTAATTAGTATTGAAATACTTTATAGCAAAGCTGTGTATTTAGTATTTAGTATTTAAATATATTTTAAAAGTATTTTGCCCAGCTCTGCCATCAAGAAATATAAAGAACCAGCTTAAAACTAGAACACAGGAGCCGAGTGAATCCCTTCAAGAATGTGAGTCTGACATTAGAAACGAAGATTAGCGTTTTCTACAACAGTTGAAGACATGCAAGAATAGATGGGATTATCCGTATTTGTGGATGAATACGGGATCGCAAAATTCAGGAAAATTTAAAAATCACCGAGTTTAGCAAGAGAAGCGACGTACTTGTTTGTGATTTAGTGTTAGAAGCTGTGTTTAAAAAAGTCAAGTCGTTAAGCCCCATAAACAGCAAAATAGACAAATAGAAGAGAGTCCGGTCTCCTTCTAGAGAATCAATTTCTAGATCACCAAAGAGATAAGGCAAAATAACCCCGACTTCAGACAGGGAAACGATTATTAGCCAGTATTAAGGTTGTCGATAGCTAAACAGGACGAAGACCCCAGGGTCGCCTCCATTAAAAGCCTAACGAACCCCTTTGAAAGCATGACAGTAAAGAATAGTGAGTTGAAAAATAATGAGGATTGCAGTAGGTATCGGAGTAGCGGAAGAAATCCCGTTAACGCTGAAGAAGTAAAGCGCACAATAACCGGTGAATAGCGTCTGTATATTGAGAAATCAGTTTCAGACTTATAGTTGGCTTCATTCTACTATATCGCAAGATAATAGTGGTCTACATAAAAGATGAATTTACTTAATTATGAAATAATTGAAAGTAATGCCTTTTGGTCTATGAAATATTCCCCGCCACTTTTGACAGACTTATGGAATATGTTTTAGGAGGTATTACTTGGAAAACCTGCATGTTGTACTTAGAGGATGTGATGACAATGGGATTAAACATTCGAAGATTATCTTAAAAACATCCAGAACATTTCTAGCTACTTTAGAAATGCAAATTTGGAATTGGATCCCAAGAAATATTGCCTGTTTCAAACGGAAGTGGTATTCTTCGGACATGTTATTTCTGAGGAGAGAATTCAGGTAGAAGAAAGAAAGAACGAAATCATAAGAAATCGGCCAACACCCATTGATAAACATAAACTTCGAAGTTTTTTAGGATTATGCTCATAATACCGAAGGTTTGTAAAGAATTTCGCAAAAATAGCAGCTCCACTACATAAATTAACTGAAAAGAAATCTATCTATAACTGAACTCCATAGTGAGACAATGCATTTAGAAGATTAGAGCTTTATGTTCTAGCCCAATTCTTGCTTTCCTCCAACAACATGGGATATTTATTTTAGATACAGATGCAAGCAATATGTGAACTGGAGCTGTTTTGCCGCAAATTCGTCAATCTCAAGAACATATTATAGACACTAAAAGCGTGTGTTTTTCAAAGAACAGAATTATTGCGTCACCAAAAATAATTACTTGCTATTCTTAGAGCCTTTGGCCATTTCCACCAATATGTGTATGGGCGAAAATTATTCATTAGAACAAATCGTGCTACATTGAAATGGCTTTACTGAAATGAAAAATCCAGAAGGGCATTTAATCAAGTGGCTAGGAAGAAACAGTACTTTTTCCAAATTTAACACCGACCCGACAAAAGATAGAACAAAGGATGTTTACAGACAAATCAAAAATTAAGTCAGATAAAGAGTGCTCAACAGAAGAATCGCGAGCAGATCAGCTAGAAGACCGTGATATTCGATCTATTTTGCAGAAAGTTTAGCAAGGGTGGGGCGAAATTTCTGACAAAAATCTCGCATTCAAGATATTATGGTCTCAATGGGATTCAGTAGTCGTTAAGGAAGTCCGTTGAAGAGGCTGGGATGGAAAAACTACAAAAAGGCAACTAGTAGTACTCAGAAAGAGAATTCCGGTCATATTATAAGACTTACATGGTGGAAACACCAGAGCGCATCTTGGAGTAAAGAAAACTCTAAAAAAAATTCAGGAACAGTTCTACTGGGTTCCGAATCATGAAGACATTATGGAATAGTGCCGAAGACGTGATATATGTTCTGTAACTTGAGGTTCCAGGAAAAGAACTCGGGGCCAATAAAACAATATGTTGTTCGTCTACCATTCAAAAAGAGATCAATAGGAAGCCAGGAAGCTACACAAATGCCAGAGTTTTGTTACTCTCGTTAAAGTCTTCAGTAGACGGCAGGGTGGAAGGATTTATTAAGACGATAGAAGAACTTCTTTCCAAAATTGTGGTCATAAATCAACGCCACTGGGACCAGCCCTTGCTCTTCTTTTTATTGACTTATAAAGCAGCTATTCATGATTCCACGGGTCAGAGTCCTGCCAGACTGCCCTGTGATTTAATGTTCGAATTGCCAGATGAAGAAAGCAAAGAAATCCAAGATTATATTGAGGAAATCAGCGAACGTTTTCTTCGAATTTACGAAATAAAACGTGACCGTATTACAGCAACAAGTGACCGAATGAAGACCAATGACATCAGAGTCAACTTAGTTGGTTTCCATGAAAATAACTTAATTTGTTTGCATGAGAAAAAAATAAATATCTCCTGAACTGTCTTAACACTGGGAAGAAGAAGAAGAGGATTGATGACTTAGTTTAACCTATCCAGAAAAAATCTCAGAATTAAGAGAGAGGCAGTGTGACGGTTCCACGATGACTGTTCGTGAATTACCCGTCATATTATAAACATTTGTATTTATCCAGAAATAAACCAACCCTTTAAGTTACTTCTCAGCCGAGGGCATTCTGTAAGATTCCTACTGTATAAAGAAGCCTAAGGCATCTTAGATATAATTATTTTTATATTGAATGTGTCGGGGTATAGTAGTCGAGTTATATTGTAATAATGAGTATTTAATAAAGTACTGTTGTTTGTAAAGAAGTGTTTATTACGAAGTGAACTCGTAACAATATTGATAAAGAGTGAATTTAACGCTCAAATAGGTACACCAATTTTGCTGTAAGGAAGCTTATCAAGTCTTTATTTTAGTTATAACTTCACACCGTAAAAAGAAATTTGGTTTATGTTACTCGTATAATTTTATCTTTGATTATACTTCTTAGTTTCAATAAGCTATTTACCAAAAAAACACAATTTATTAATAATTTTTTACAAATTACAAATATAGAAAACACTAATTCTCGAAGCCTGGGGTTATATACAAGTAATGTCACCACCCTAAAATTGGCTGTACAAAATAACTATATTTGATGAGACAGATATTTCTAAACTTGTAAATAGGTGGCTAAGGTTACTCGATTTCACTGAGAGAGTTGTGAGTTCTTCAGAGGGAGCCTATACCTATAAATTACTAAAAATGAGTCCATTTCTTTATCTGAGTGATAACAACCACCATCTCGACGAAAACTAAAAAACAAGTCCTGATATTTGAATTAGAGTAGTCGTTAATAATATTTTATCCCTGATGTAAAAAAAGTACGATAATTATATGAATTTTTAAAATGTAGTTAATAGCTGTCAACAAAAAGACGACAGACGATTCGATTAACTTACAAAATATATATCGGACGTCTGGACACATACTCTAAGTGTCCCCCTTTAGCTCTCTCTTTCTTTTATCCTCTTTTCTTCTCCTTTTTTCTTCAAGTTAATATTTCTGATATTACTGTTCCTTCTATCATATTATGTTAACTTAATTTCTTTAAGCGTAGCAATCAATTTCTTACTGTTTAGATTTACATTGGCTATAACAGCACCTAATGTGAGCATTTTTTTTGCTCATGTGGGAGGCTGGAAACATGTCATGTCATGTCAATCCTTCCAAACGTTATTTTTTTATAATATTGCTATACGATTGGTAGATTTTTTTTTGGGTTAATAAACGTTTATTTAATTATTATTATTATTATTAAAAGAGGACATACATATATATATATATATATATATATATATATATATATATATATATATATATTGTTAAAAAGCTCAACCTAATCTTCTGGTCTTGTCATCATTGACCTTAACAAAACACGTACCGAAAATATTAACAATTTGCACCATCACTCTTCGCCGTAAAACCATTCTCTTCGGTTGGCGTGGTCAGTCAGAGTTTTAAACAGGCACGTTCAACATGTTGGCTCTCAAATGTTTTGTTCTGATCGCGATTTTTGCCTGTAAAGTATCGGCTTTGGCTAATCTTGATGAAGTTTTCGCTTGGAAAGAATTGTCATTCGCTTGGCCGAATGAAGATGCTAGAAATGCCGCAGTTAAGGACGGCAGTTACGTACCGGCACACAATCTCCCTCTGGGTTTAGATCGTTGGAGGAATAAGCTTTTTGTGACCGTTCCCAGGTGAGATTTAGTTTTTAAAATGTGACAAAGTAATCAACCAGTTCTTTCAGAAATTGGTTTAAATACAAAAATATAGTCGAAGAAGAAACACGTTGTATATGTTGCATGTGGGTTTTTAGATATTTAAATTACAATATTGTATGTCTCGACACAAAATAGTTTAACTAAATCCTCAGGTAATTAGAAAATGAAAAAAATTAATAAAAACTGGACTAGAAAATTTGCAAATTGACTATGTAACTGGTATTATTTCTTGTATATAACTTGACATAAAGCGTTGGGGTGGGTTTTAATTTTATCAGGCTGAACTAATGCGACAAATATGAAAAATAAAAAATGTAACTTTCCAATATTTTATTAAGATCTTTAGTTGGGCTGTTTTAGATTTCAAACAGGAAGAGAAATCCAGATATTATTCTGATTATATACATATCAAAACAGAATAGTGTTACTTAGCTATTACTGAAAATCATCTATTGAAGCGAGGTACAACCTAAAACCAATTTATATATATATTATAAATATAAATTGTTAATAAACCTTTTTTCTGTCAAATGAAGTGTATATTTCGTGTATGTATATAGTAATACAAATATAGCATAATGATTGTGTTAACTCTAACTCTTTTTTTCTTTTTTTTTTCATTATCAACAAAGTGCCGGGCAAAATGCTCTCCAATTATTTTTTGAAAAGTAATAAAAATATCTGTTTCGTTTCAGCAAAGAAAATGAAATATACCATTTATATGTGCCTGTTTATTATCAATTATACATATAGAATTCAGTACGAGAAAAGTTTCGGGTAATCCATCATATTTTGATAAATTCTTCGTTGACAGACCTCTTTATTACTTACTATCGATTTTATTTATTTTAATTCTTAATTAAACATTTTAATATTTTTAGATTAATTTTTATTAGTTTTTGGTTTTTATTTTTTAATAACTTCTATCTTTTTTTATTAAGGATCAAGTAAATTATTTATCTTCATTTTCCCTGATATAAGAAAAATTTCATTACAAATGAAGGAATGCGTTTATCAATGTCTCCAAACATATTGTAATTCACGAAAACAGCACCCACCAGCTACCAACACTTTCTTCGCTTATAGACATTATTTTTTAACCGACTTCAAAAATTCTCAATTCGACCTGTACGTATTTTTTTATATTTGTTTGTCAAGCGCCAATTTGTAAAGGATGTTTCTTTGGTGGTGCCATATATTTTGGATTTTAAAATTCGTTCACCCATTTTTTTGTAATAATAATATTTTAAAAAATCGGTAAATTTCTTTTACCCGGAACTTCCCTCATTATGAATAGTTCCTTTTATTAGAAATAGTGAAGTGTAAACCAATTTAGTTCAGTACATAGTTATTTGGGAACACATATATATTGTCTTTTCAAAAATTTTTATTGGACCCCATTTTGTTACAATATATTGGACCCCTACCAATATTTTACCACTTTCTACCTATGCCTACTTGATTTTGGGCATAATTTAAAATGAATTCAATAAGTAGTTGTTATATTGACACACACCGTTGTTACGTCATGTTGAATTCGCACCAGTTGATCCTTTTTAATTTTTCTCCAAAATTTACAGTCAATCAATAAGAAGATTTTTTACGTTAATTTTTTGAACATGTTATTTGACCGCCATCTTGAATTCGTAACATAACTTTACCAGCTTATCTTTATATCACACTTAATGCTTGCACAAAATTTGAAATTAATCCAATAAGTAGTTTTTTTCAGACTGATTTTTTAAATTTTTTATTAGGCCGCCATTTTGTTTTGCTATCTAATATTCATACCAAAATGTTACCAGTTCATTTCTATTTAACCCTTGATTTTTTTTTGCTAAATTTGAGGTAAATTGGATAATTATAAACACATTTTTAACGTTTGACTAGGCCGCCATCTTGTTCCGGCATATTGGATTTTGACCTCATTATACTACAATTGGTTATGGCACACAATTTGAAATCAGTTCATTAAGTAGTTTTTCAGGCTGAATTTTTAAATATTTTATTAAGTCGCCATTTTGTTGCGCCATCTTGGATTGGTACCAAAATTTTACCAGTTGATTCCTATATAATACTTGATTTTTGTGCAAAATTTGAGATAAATTGTTTAAGCACTTTCTTAGTAATAATTTTTTTAACATTTCACTAAGTCGTCATTTCGTTTTGCCTTAATAGATTTTCACCAAAATGTTACCAGGTCATCCCAATATGACCCTTAATTTTTGACCAAAATTTGAAGTCAATCGGGTAAGTAGTTTTTCAGCTATGCCGCGAACAGACATAGCGACAAACAGACAGACAGACAGACCGACGGAATGGAGAAAACATATTATTCGTCATCTGGGACCCTGAAAAGTAAAGTTCTGAAAAATCTCGGAGGGTGATTTTTTCCCGATTACAATACTTCCTTTAAGTAAAAACCCAGGTATAATATTAATTATAATAATAGTAGTAATAGTAAATTTAATTTATTTTTTTTAAATGGCCTTTTCAGACTAAAGCATTGAGGTGTGTAATAGACATACAACCCCGTTTGCTAAAAGGTATCTCTTTTGCAATCCTGTTATGTAATTTTTATGTGACCGTGAAAACATGCAACCTCAAAATCTAGTATTTTTAACCAACTTCAAAAAAAGAGGTTATCATTTTGACCCTACGTATTTTTTTTTTTGTACATCGATTACTGCGCGATGGTTTGACCAATTTGGATGAAATTTTCAGGGGACATTTAGGATATTACCAGTGTAGTCCCATAGCAAGAATAATAAAAAAATATTAAAAATGGTGGAATGGCGCCATTTTGTTTTTTGCAAGAAGGTTTTGAATATTCTACGCTCGCGTCGATTCTACGCGTTCACCATTATATCAGGAAAAAATATCATGCAGTGGACTATTTGTTAAACCTGATTTTTACGATAAAATTCGTATAGATAAAACTAAAAAAAATAGAAAAAAATTAAACCGACTTCAAAAAATTCACCAAAAAATGAAAAATAATATTTTATTCCACCTTGAAAATTATACTCTGTGAAGTCGGCGCTAAACTTATCTGTCTTTATTAGTTTGGCGCCGACTTCACGGAGTAAGATTTTCAAAAATATTATTTTTAATTTTTATGTGCATTTTTTGAAGTCGGCTTCATTTTTTTATAAAAATTCAGTCTCAAAATAATCGAAAGAGTTACACGTAAGACTAAAGAAAATACATGGAGACATGGAAGACAGTTTTACTATGTTACAGTTTACGAAAATAATACTACATAAATTGTCTTATTTTCCTTGCTATATCATTTTAAAAATGCTCAAATTAAGGCCATTTGAATTTACAATATTTCTAAGTACGTAATTAAGTTACTGTATTACTCTCAACAATTAATCGAAGCAACAAGTTTCAAACAAATACCAAGAATTATTTGATATTTAAATTAAAACCGGTACTTATATATATGTATATATATATATACTTATGATTTTGCTTTTGACTTTGTCTTGATTTCGTGGCTGTCCCTGAAATTTTACTTGGTTGAATACTCTTTAACACCACGTGTATAATTAGAACAATTATTTTAATTATTAATAAATACTTTAAATGTCTATTATATCATATCCACACAGCATAAAATTGTTACTTAGCAATGACATTGCAATAGATTAGAACCCTTGAAACATATTTCTATTGCACTTATAAACCTGTTTCTTAAATAACTATAAGTATCTTTGTTAATTAATTAATATCGTACTAGATTGAAGTAGATTTTTAAAAGTCATATACCATTTTTTAGTTGCAGTACAAATACACTTTTAGAAAGAATAGAAATAAGGAGTTATGTATCCTCCAAATTAACTGTAGATACATAATAAAAAAATATATACATAATATGTACCATTAATTTGAAGCATATAGGACAAAAAAATTTAAAAGTGAATATATGCTGTAACTAATCTTGTATGTGAAAGGTACGTGGGCGGCTGCACAGATTCGTTTTGGGGGACAGGGGCAACACATTTTATAGATGAGGCTGACGTAAATAGTTGATACAATTTCACCAACATCTATAATAATTGTTTAACTACCTAAACGTATTCAATTTCTCCGTCATAATTTTATTAAATAAAACATTAAAATAAAATATTCGTCCTAGTTCGATTTACTTTTTTAACTTTACAGAAACGGACAAACTATAAAGCCTAAAAGTCTGATGATATATATATATATATATATATATATATATATATATATATATATATATATATATATATATATATATATATATATATATATATATATATATATATATATATATATATATATATATATATATATATATATATATATATATATGTATATATACAATATTAAAGTAAAGAAAAGGCAGTTTTTTATTTAATACATAATTTAGAAAGCTGCAAATTAGCAGGCACTACAGTCCGGACATTCGAAATAAGCAGAATAGGAAGTCCTTGGTCTTTGTTGGACTATCAAACGTTAGGTGTGATTTCAGGTCACAGGCTTGTGCATTTTTAACTGCTGGTTTATTGGTAACTGCCTAATTAAGACATAATTAAGGGTACTTAACTATAGCAGAGTGCAGAGTTCATAAAAGTAGAAAAGCGACAGGTTATCTACAAAATCACTATGCTAGTTATAGCAAAACCTTAACAGAGAGTTTTATTTTCCTTACAATTTCAGATTGCGTTGTTCTAACAGTAAGAATTTTTAAAAATTAAAAAGAATTATTTAACCAAATATAATTGAGAAAAGATTGGCCACATTATCTACCATTTTTAAATAGCATACAATTTAAAGAACTATGGATACTTCGATTAAGAAAACAATGCATATGATAACGAGATGAAAAGAAAATAGAATAAAGGGGATAAAGTAATTTATTTATATTTGGTCTTATTTCCGTATTTACAATTCTCTTTTTAGTATTCTGTAATAGTAGTTATTGTTTAATTTAATATATTTTATACTAGTTTATTTCTAAAATTTTTAAATATTTATACTTAAACAAGTACCGTTTGTTCAGCACTCAAAATAGAAGAAAATTATAAAATATTTTAAAATGCCTGATCTAGTTAGGGGCTTGGTTTGATTCTGGAACACAGGCCCACCACTCAATTGTTACGCCACTGTATTTTTGGGGTTATTTAATGTGCATTTGTCGTACGGCGTACATAATTAAAAATAGGTAATACGTGCATGTTTTTATAGATGGAAGAGTGGTGTGGCAGCCTCATTGGGATACCTTCCTCTTGATGAACCTATTAATAAAACTGCAGCTCTTATTCCGTATCCTGATTGGAAAGCCAACACGTTACCTAAAGGAGATGCCAAACCAGAAGATGATAATCACATCGTATCAGTATTCAGGTAAATATTATTTATTTATTTTTAATTTATTGACAAGCACATGAGATACAAACAAAAAATAATTTCCTGGACAGTATCCGCTATAAGGAGGTTTTAGGAAATAAGAATTAACAGTCAGTATTATTTCAAACCTTGATTTAAATAAGATGAAGACAAAATTTATATAACAAAGTGCTTATAAGTGATGTCCATAGAAGTATCAAACCCCGGTGGCAAGAATTTGTAAAAATTGAAAAGAGACATTTAAAATAAAACAACCAAAAAGTTTTGTAAAGACTTGATCATTTACCTGTTAAAAAAAGCTCTTACCTTCCATACAAAAAGTATCAAAGTATTCTGAATATATGTTAAAATTAATAGAAACATTTTTTTATATGAAATTGTGCTGCACATTACATTTTTACGCAAGGCTTAATATTTCGTCTTACAAAATGCGTTAGTCGATCAAGAAAGGCGTGGTCAATTCAGCTGGTCTACATTTTATTCTGATATAACAATCTTATTTTTCAAGATATCAAAATAATCCAAGGAACAAATTGTGTCGCTTGCTACTTGTTTTTTTTTTGATTTTTTGTAACATTCGAATATTATTAAAATGATTAAATATTAACCATATAAATATAACTTGCATATTTTTTAAATGAGACACATTGTATATTTTATTTTCAGTAGAGATATCTGTTAAGAAATAATGGTTCTTGGGATTAGATCATGTCAAAATGGAATCACTTTCCGACGTTTCGCCTTCATTTTAATTCATCAGAATGTGAAATTCAGTGTTCCGATCTCGTGCAGTAGAGATCTTTGAAGATGCCTCGTACAATCGAAGGCGAAATATCTGAAAGTGATTCAATTTTGACACGATCTAGTCCCAAGAACCATAATTTCTTAATTGACCACAGCCGTGAAAGTTTTCGTTCTATGTTAGTGGACTAGTAGATAGGTCTATTATTCCTTATTCTAATTATACCATGTTTGATACCTATATCTTAAGAAAAGAAACGGGAAACTAAATAAAATCTGCGCCATAAGATCTATGTGTGTGACAAAGATTTTCTTTCTGTTTTCATTACATTTCTCTTATATCCAAGTTCTTTTACATTTTCGTGTTTATTTTTAATGATAAAGAGTATCAAACACGCTATATTTAGAATCCGGACAGAAGGGCTTATTTAAATAAAGTAACATTTACAGGGTGTTTCATAAAAAAAACAAGTTATATTTATATATTTGACAATTGACAATTTTTATATATATTTTTTAATGTTATAAAAAATTGGGTAACCAATTTGTTTTTTGGATAATCTTGAAAATAAAGATAATTATAACTGATTAAAAGATAAGCAGAACCCCATACAAGGTATTGCAATTTAGAGTAGATCAAAGAAAAATAAATAATTTTTAGAAGTCTTAAAGGAATATAATTCGAACTCGATATAAAATGCCAATAAAAGGGCTTATTGTATCTCTAAGGTATCTAATTTGATAAGTGCAACTCACATTTTCGTCTAAATATATACCCAAAAATGTTATTGATTTTGTATAATTTATATTTTCATCATTAATTATTATTAATGGAGGAATGGTATTTACGTATCTAGTATCTTAGTGATAAATATAAAAGATGATTTTTTGAAATTTAAAGATATTTTATAGGATTGTAGCCAATTTAAAAGTATGTTGAAATCGTAAGTAATTTGAGTATAAATATCCAACATACTTTTACGAAAATCTTTTAGTATCATCCGCAAACAGCTTAATACTGCCTTCTAAATTCAGTTTCGAGATTTAATTTATAGAAACAAAAAAAAAGCATTGGTCCTACTATCGACCCTTGTGGAACTCGGCAGTTTTTTAAGATATTATACTTTAATATTAATATTGGCAAAGAAAGAATCATGTTTATAAGTAATATCAGACTTAGATATTATATTCTTTTATTTTTCTTTGCCAATATTAATATTAAAGTATAATATAATATAATATTATTATATTATATTATATTCTTTTATTTCGAGGTATTGTTTACAGTTACATAAATAATTTTGAAACCATTTATAAGTTGATTTCGTATTCCTAAATTATATAAATCTCGTAACAAAATAGTATGATTTACGGTGTCAAATGCCTTGCGCAAATACAAAGATATCAAACTTTTATTTCCATGATCAACATTTTATTTAAAAATTAATAATGAGATCAGTAGTTGCTATTTCAGCATTCCTAGATTTACCGAAATCATATTCACGTTCAAAAAGACTCTCTAAATAATTTATTAGTCTGTAATGTACTAATTTTTCCTATAATTTATGAAAATATGGATAAAATTGAAATTGGGCGATAAAGTAACTAACAATAAGGATAATAGTTTGCCTTTAGTTCTAGCCAAGAACAACAACTGGTAAACATGACTCCCATGTTTCACCTTTATGTTAATATCATTAAACTTGTTATATAGTTAAAATATATATATATATATATATATATATATATATATATATATCTGATTTAAATATCAAATGCCAAAATACTTGTTAAAACAACTTTTATTCTTACTTATCTTTCTAACAAACATTATAAGAATAAATAAACAGACTCATAAAACTATTTATCTCATAAATTAAGCAAAAAAAAACAATAACTCAGAAAATAATTGCTTCGGTCCATATATACTTAAACGTTTTTGGACGTCGAAACATAATTAAAACGATTCTTAATAAAATTATGTAATTATGATTTATCTCTCATTTAACTTCCTCCAAAATGTACTAAGCGTCAATCTTCCAAAATTATTTCGCCAGATTGATAATATCCCCTCCTTCCTTTGTATATTATATGATTTAAAATTCGCATTTCATACACAGCAACGTAACATCAATAACAAAAATAAAGATCTAGTCATTTCCTCAACATTTCAATAAATTATAAATAAATATTCTTGAAATTAAGTATGAGAAAATAATATTTATTAATACTATTTGCAGGGTTTCAGTGGATGTGTGTGACCGACTCTGGGTCATGGACACTGGCTTAGCCGACATTTTGGGAGATCCGAAAGTAATATCACCTCCAGCTATTATCATTTATGACTTAAATACTGATAAACTCATTAAGAGGTACATCTTAAAACCTGAAGACCTTAAACATGATTCTTTCTTTGCCAATATTGTAAGTATTTTAATAAATGTTATTATTTGTGGTTATTTAGGCAACGTTGTGATTTACGTCAACGGAAACTATAAAAAGAAAATAATGTAACCAGTGTAAAAAAGCCAGTGATATTGTTGATCAAGACGAAATCTCAGTAATTAAAAAGTAGTAGACCTTTTTAAGAACTAAAACATATAAATAAATTTCAACAAAATTAAAAAGATAAAATGGATAGAAAATTCCTCACTCTCTTAAAATTGTGAGAACCACTCGGGCTGATACATAATATTTTTAGGGTTAGTTATTCCGAAAGACCTGAAAAGTAAAAAATAATATTTTATTCCATCTTGGAAGTTTGACTTTATGCTAGACTCACATGCGGAATTCGCCTACTCTCCGAAATAAATAGTTCGTTCGTAATATGATCAAAGCGAAATGATAGGTTGCCTAAAATATGTTCTATTTCGGAATCTGTTTAAGCTGATTTATACATTGTGCAAACTACGCTATCTGGAGTTGCTCAAACGCCGATTATCAATATATTTTGACAGTTAATCATTTTTAGTTTTACATTTTACCGTCTGTGCAATTTAGGAATGCTTAGATCGCGAATACAATTACAAAAATGCTATTTTTCAACCAAAACAACATTTATTTCTCAGAAAGAGGTTGTAACTCAAACGAAAAATTTAATATTATCTATTTATTGCAACAAGAAAAACTACCTTGACACTTGCCGTTACCTTTGATATTGCTTGAAACATACTTGCACTTTTATTTTGGCATTGTTTCTTGTAATCACATCTTAACAGCAATTTCTATCAGTGAAAATGATGCTGATATGATAAAATAGGAATATCTTCGGCAGTTATAAATTCACTTTGAGACATTTGTAAAAAGATATTTTTGCTTAAATTTAAATATACCAGAATATTACACAAAAATCAAAATATTACTAACCTGAAGCTCAATTCTAGCATAAATTTTTCTCCTAAACGCCGTTAGCTGCACCTAGTTTATAAAAAAATTATCTTCAGAGATGGCCATATTCATAATATTTCCAAAAAATATTTTCTGATGTTTTTAAAACTGACAAAGAAACTGATCTTAAAAAGCAAGAAGATGTAAAGGAAAAAGGCAGGGTTTTACAAAACAGCTTGGTGATAGTGTTATAAAAGATGTTGATGATGACCCAGAATCTTCAGCACTTGATGTTTGCATTCATTGTTTTATTAAAAATGTAAATTCGACATCAACACTAATGTCTTCTTTATACAAATGCCTTTAAAGCAAACATTTATACCATAAAATCGGTAGTACACTAAAAAATATCTAGAAAGGAGAAAAAAGTATGTGGCTGTAGGAAACTTCTAGCTGGACGAAAAGTTTCATCTTCTACAAAAAGAAAGTTGAAAGTTTCTCGTGATTTACAGCCATGCACTCAGCAAGTTATACAATTAGGCTATAATAAGTTTACAAAGTAGTTTAGAAAGTTTATTTGTTTTCCATAAATTGTGTATTTTCCTTAGTATTATTTTGTTTTTTAAATAGTGTTTTTGGTTCTAAATATATATGTAACGGTGTATATTTATTTTATTTAATTTTTTTATAGAGTTTCTTCTATATCCTTGATACTGAACCCAAAGTAACTATGCTATGCTGGATACGAAAATGCGACCGAGCATTAAGTTTTCTGAAACAAAATAAAATATAGTAAATGACAAAAATCCACTCAAGAAAGATATTGTAAGCTAGGCCTTGATCGATAAAGATACCCGACATTGTCGACCTCCGATGCTAGTTAAATTATCATCAAAATCCCCCATTTTGTCTTCCAGCTCTGTATTCAAATGTTTAGTAAATCCACCACAGTTACCATCTCTTGTATCCCCAGTTTTATTTCGTTTAATTGGAACTTACATTGTATCTTCGGTAGTAGCAATTGTTTCCTTTCTTTTGAGCTTCTACGTTAAAAGATTCTTTTGGATTCATTACAGTATTCTCCATATTTTCGTCCGATAATAAGAATTTCTCTATATCTTTCTCTGCTTGCAATGTTTCAACAATATTTAATGGTAAGTCTTTAAGACTATTTATCATGGAAACTCCAAATAAAGCCTCATTAGGAGTTCTTTGAATACCTTTCTGGTAGGACTTATTTTTAAAAAAATTACTCGTAAAGGGAAGTA
Organism: Kuschelorhynchus macadamiae; assembly: GCA_030620095.1. NCBI lineage: Eukaryota > Metazoa > Arthropoda > Insecta > Coleoptera > Curculionidae > Kuschelorhynchus > Kuschelorhynchus macadamiae. The sequence continues at coordinate 1,976,184 of JAUTXW010000536.1, read as the reverse complement.
TTGTAATGGTGAAAAAATCGCCCTCCGAGATTTTCAAATATCTTTGCGTCTCAGGGTCCCTATATGCCGGAAAACATGTTTTTTCAATTCCGTCGGTCTGTCTGTCTGTCGATCTGTCTGTTAGCGGTATAGTTAAAAAACTATCTATCCGATTGACTTAAAATTTTGGCCAAAAATTAAGGGTTACGTGGGGATGTCCTGGTAATATTTTGGTAAAATTAATATAGCCGAAACAAAATGGCGGCTTAGTGAAATATTAAAAAAATTATTACTAAAAAACTACTTATCCAATTTATCTAAAATTATGTAAAAAAATCAAGTATTAAGTGGAAATCAACAAATTTGGTACGAATCCAAGATGAAGAAACAAAATTGCAGCTTAAAAAATATTAAAAAAAACTACTTAATGGATTGACTTCAAGTTTTGTGCAATAATTAAATATGGTACAGAGATAAACTGGTAAAATTGGGTAAGAATTCAAGATGGCGGAAGAAAATGGCGATCAAATAAAACCTTTGTAATCATGAAAAAATAACCACATTTTACATATCTTCCCATTTTAGCGTCCCTAGGTGCCAAACAATATGTTTCATCAATACCTGGTAATATTTTGGTAAAAGTCTAGTATGGCTGAACAAGATAGCGGCCTAGTGAAACGTTAAAAATATTACTAAAAACTGATTATCCAATTCGCTTCAAATTTTGCACAAAAATCAAGTGTTACAAAAGAATAAACTGGTAACATTTTGGTATGAATTCAAGACAGCAAAAGAACTGAGGCCTAATAAAACACTTAAGAAAAAAGCAGCCTGAAAAAATCACTTATTAGATTAATTTAGGAATTTGTGCAAGCATTAAGCGTGATATAGAGATAAACTAGTAAAACTGTAGTACGAATTCAATATGGCGAAACGAAATGGCGGTCAAATAAAAGGTTTAAAAAAATCAAGGTGAAAAATATTCTTATTCAATTGACATAGAAATTAAATGTGATATATGGATAAACTGGTTCTAATTGAATGTAAAAACTACTTATTTTTCATCTGTACAAATCGTAAACCTTCATACCAGCTAGTCGAATTATTTTCATTCATCCAAGCACCTAATATATCACGAACATATTGATTCGCCCTCTCCACACATACTTGACTCTCAGAATGGTGTGGTTTTCCATGAACAATTTTTGCCTCGAAAATATGTGTTAAGTTATTGACTGCAGCATTTATGAATTCCTTGTCTTATAACTATGTTTTGTTGATATGGCGCACCATTAAGCTACCTCTTCGGCCCTTTTTATATTAAAAGGTCGCAGAAACATACATTTGATAAGGTGATCTTAAGAATTTAAAATACATTTAAATTTTCCGTCTTTTTCAGAATGCGTGTCTATAAGATCAACTTGACCTCTTTTATTAAATTGATTGGATAGTAATGGCTTTATAACCAGTTTCTTTTTCTTAAGCTTTTTCTTTAGTTGACATTGTAAACATAATTTCAGCTATTCGCCAATAATACTTCTACTAATATTACAATGATAATACCTTTTATTTATCTCCTTTTCCATTCCGAGTGTTTATGTGTATCCAATGTCTTGAATTTTGGCACTTTAATGTAATACTGTATAATATTTGAATCATCATCTTCTGTACTAATTTTTCCATTCCTCCTAACCTAAGGATCTCAAATCTGCTAAATCTACAATAAATCCAATGAAGATAATTTTCCATTATTAATTTTCCTCGAAGGACTTTCCTTCACTTCACATATAATGTCTTTATATTTATTTTTGATAAAAGCGAAGTGAAATTAGGGTTTCGCTTATGAATATACAATGACACTTTGTCAAAGATTTCAGAATTATTTACGGATAATTTCGTTCATTAAATCGACACTTAAACCACAAATTCAATACAAGACGGATAATAAAGGCACTAATTTATTACTAAACACAGTCAAGATGAATAAGCATTACTACTCTTTTTCCTGCTTCAACATTACCATTCTCGTTTGACAAATAATTGAGATTATTAGAAATTACATTAGTCTATATTGGATACAGGCATGAAAAAAACCAAACTAAATATATTCCCAGAATTCAATCAAATAATATAACAATGATTACATAACTGCTAAATAACAAAATGAAAATATATTGCGACCACACCTAAAGTTTTCTGATTTCCTTGCATTTACATGAGAACGTACACCTTTTGTTTAAGTAATTACTGTAATACACGAATACACCTGTCAGTTGCTTTTAGACATATGTTAAACATATATAATTTATATTTATTTGGTGTGTAACTTTGCTTTGTGAGCTTTGTAACATAGGCGGAATACAAATTCATGTTTACGATATTTATCTGACTGTATAATTAGCATGGACACAATAGATAATAGGATACATTTGCGAAACTGAAATTGTTAAAAACAAACTGAAATTCTCTCAATATACAGGGTATTTCACAACTTATCCGACACATTTTAACCAGTGAAGAAAGTGTCCATATTATCTCAAAGAGACGGTCCTGGTAATGAACAGAATAAAAAATATACACGAAGTCTAGGTCTTAGTCAAAAATAAGTTTATAAATTAAGAATAGGTTTATTAAAAAATACAAATTTAATGCATGCTTTATAATCTCCATATCGGTATTCTAGTTCTTATATTTCCGTACACGAATACCATTGTGTCTTTTAGGTTATTGATGTTACCAAAGATAAATGTGATGAAGCTTTTGCATACTTACCAGACCTTGGAGGATATGGCATAGTCGTGTATTCCTTCAAAGATGATGCATCCTGGAGATTTAAACACAACTTCTTCCATTTCGACCCACTTCATGGAGATTTTAACGTTGGTGGAGTAAACTTCCAGTGGACTGATGGGGTGTTTGGATTAGCTTTAGGCTCAGCAGATGAAAATGGGTATTTATATTTTTAATTTTTAAATGCGTTTGTACTAAGCAGTAATTTAACATTGTACAGCAGATTTTTTTTTATTAAACGCGTTAAGGTTTAAGAATTTTTTTTGCAAATACGCAACAAAACAAGATATTAATACTAAATTTATTTAAAAAAAAACACTATGGCTGCTTCAGCCAAAAAATCTTAAGTAGTTAATTTAGGATTTTTCATCTGAAGAAATTTTTATCATGATTTTTTTTAATAAATTGAATGGAAATTTAAACAAGTGTTTTCATGTACTTAATATTACCTAAATTTAAAGAAATCTATAAAATTAAATGTTTGCTGTAAACATATATTCTTGCTCTGATATCATGTAATTACAAAAAAAACACTTATTATATTGCTTTACATAATGACGTTTCATGTCATTGGTTTTTCATATTATTTTTAAAATGTTCTAATACCTATGTAAAAATCATATGAAGATCATATATAGACAAAATTTTCAAACATTGTGTTTAGTAATGCCGCGAGACAAGACAAAATTTGTACTCTCGTCTCGTTTCAATATAATCTCGTCTCGTCTCGATATTATGCAATCTCGACACTCGAGACTATAGATATTACATCCGTGTTCTCATTTCTGACAAAGAATATTACTTAATATTAAAGAACTTGATTAAAAAATATATATATAAATTTCAAACTTCCCTTTCAATAGCGGCAAACTGTAAATAATAACCCGCCAATTAAGTATTTTTAGTTCATTGTGCCATTTTATTTTGTTCACACTTTTCATAAAAAGATATTTTATACACGGAAATGAATGAAATCTTGTATACTTTGTATAACGATTTAAAAATAAATCTATAATTTTTGCTTTAGTGGTCAAACAACCTGGGGGGCAATCATAATTTAATGGAAGAACCTTTCAAAATAAATACCTATATTCAACTGACTATTTATCTTTTCATAACTTTCACGAGAACGTATAAAAACCTAGTAACATGTAATAAAAACAAACTATTAATCGTTTTAGTTCTTCCCTGCAAAATATAAATAAATTATTCTTGTGGTATCAGTTCATATCTAGTTTTTGGTATCAGTCTATTTTGGTCAAGATTACCTATACCCCGGGAGAAAAGTTGGGGTCAATTTATAAATGCCATTTTTTTAAATATTGAAATATTTATTATATAGCATAAAAATGCATCTCCTATTGCAAACACCGCGCTGCTACAAAGGGTAGCCCCCAGAAGAGTGCAAACAATTTATTAGTAATTTAATTAATAACATGTTGAAGTACACACTGAGCAAGATATTTGATAGAAAGTCTAGTCTAGTCTAAGATAGGTTAATATACTCAAAGTCGAGATTAGATGAGACAAGGCCATGGTCTCGTCTCGATCAAAATTTTGAGACGAGACGAGATTAGCCAAAGTCGAGACGAGACGAGATGAAGCCTTAATCCCGTCTCATTTCATCTCGAGGCATTACTAATTATTGTGTTCTTATATTTTTAGTTCCCGTACGGTATATTTCCACCCACTGGCCAGTTTAAATGAGTTCTCAGTTGACTCTGCAGTCTTAAAAAATAAGACTTTAGCGAATGACCCACATATCTATTATGAATTTAGGGTAAGTGCATAGACATAAATTTAATCTAAGATGTAAATGTTATTAATGAAATCCATCTGACTAATGTACCGGTGGACTTTAGATTCACATTACCATGTGAATATTTGAGTTCATAAGTTACGAAAGAAAAATAGAAAAATCACAATAAATGATCCCTCCTTTAAAATTTTTTTATCTATACGCTATGGAGAAAATATGAAATAATACAAAAGTTATAGGATACAATACAGAGATTTATATGAAATTATTTTTATTTATAAAGCGTGCTGTAGAAACACGCACCAAAAAAATGTTTGTTTTTCAATTTTTTTGGAACATCATATACATGATTAACTTATTATTTATTTTACTTTTTATTAAAATTATAGAGGTCATTTTCCTCATTACGAACATATATAGTTTGTTATACTTATTTCAAATATTAATATCAAAATAAGTATTTTTATTTTTTATGCATGATGAGCAATAACAACTTTTACAACTGATATAAAAAAATAAAGTGATTTACTACCATTATCGAGATTCTTTGAGATACTGGAAATAAGAGATGTTCATCTATTGTCGTGAAATCAAACTTTAAAAGCTAGAGCTCAGTTATATTTTAAGAGATAACCGCATTTCTTATGGTAAAGGATGCATTAGAACTGTCCATCGTCCCGCCGGCCGGTCGGGCTAAACGCCTTCTCTTTATAAGAACTTTGTTACCTTTGTTCGACTCGCGATTTATAGCACAGATACCTTCAGGATCCTCGTTGTCCTAGCAAATCTTCTCCGGGTCGTATATAACTTTGGGTTTGCGGATGGACGGATTTAAAGGAGCAGATAGGCTCTTTCTTCCAAACGGCACGTTTTGAATTTTTCTATAAAACGTAAATCAATAGTTACTGGTGCGTCTGCTTGTATACAAATGCGACAGTTGCCAAAACCTAATGCTCGACAAATATCAAAGTTCTCGTTCTGAGGTCTATATATTTTCCATAATCTCTATTCCCTTATTGCGGGTATAAAGTATGGAAAGTTCGAATGATTCTTCCCGTGCCTGGCTCTTTCGTTTTTCCCTTCTTCGAAGAGAAGAATGCCTGAGGTTGGATTTTCTATCCTCCCGCATCCTCTTTGGGGAGTGCGTGAGACAGAATCGATCTAGAGATAAATTTAGATATATGATTCGGTGGCCCAACGAAGTCACGTTTGATGAGTCACCAAAATCGGGTTTATTCGCGTACCCCGACCTTCCTCTTGATTCGTGAAGCTTAGATTTTGTTTGACCGAGAAATAATAAAAGATCTTCATTTTGGTCTAAATCCCGCGAAGTTCACCAAAAATCGGGTTTATTCATGCACCCAGATCTTCCCCTTGATTCGTGAAGTTTAAAGTTTGTTTGACCGCGAAATAGTAAAAGATCTTCATTATGGGTTAAATCCCAAGGAGCCTTCCTATTTTTGGAAGTTTTCCTATTTTTGACTAAATTCCGTGCTTTGTCTCAACTTTCCGCAAGTGTCGCAATCGTTAACTTTTAAAATTTTGCATTTTTAAACTTGGCTTTTATCTAATCAGTGATATCTATCTGATAAAGATCTAATTGCCCGATTGTGACATTGTTCGTGAAGTTTTAAAATTAACTATTAAAATTTTATTTTTTAGTTCTCCCATGATTACGAGATTTTTTTATTTTTTCGAACTTTGACAAAAACGTTTGGATCTTCTCTTAATTGGGCGGGTCTTTTGGTGTTAAAAAATAATTTTTTCTTGTAAATTTCCCTTTGAAAATATTTATACATTTTCAAGGTACTAAGTAGGTAGCTTCGAAAATTCAGTCTAATAAACTTTTCTCAAGCTATTAGCTCGTCATCTTACAGAAACTTTCGGTCTCCTTTAAGCGTGAAGGGTTGATTAGAGTAGGCGCAATAGCACCTTGTATTTTATATTTTTTTATAACTTGTATTTTTATATAATTAACATTTTTTCGCAAAACTCCTTTTTCGAAGGGACGGGAGTGAGATGTCTAGACGAATAAGGCGGGTTTTAAGTGCGTTTTTGTAAAATTCTCTTAAATTTAAATATTTTTATCCAGTATTTTTTGTAAAAAATAAAACAAATTTTTTATCCAGAAAGATAATTTCTCAAAGTAGAAAATCACAATTTTATAAACTATTCAAATTTCATTTGTTTAATAAGGATCTTTGTATACAAAAAATAAAAAATTTGTTGTGTCGTTAAAATTTCCTACGGCAATTTCCTTGTTGTCCTCAGGTCTTTTTTTATATTTTGTGTTCTTACTATATAAAAGCAATTTAGTTGTCGACATTGTGCAAATAAATTTGCTTATTTTTGCTAATGAACAGAAGACATTGCAAGAAATAAATTCACTTTATTTTTCGCAAATATTAATTATTTCCCGCGATCTGAGTCATATAAACTGGTAAATGTTTTGTAAAACTGCAAGTTTAATCAAAGAGATTATTTAGAAATAAACTGCAGGTTCCCTGAAAAGATTTTTAATAGGTTTTTTGAAAAGAAAACCGAACTTTTATTTTATGTGAACATGAAACTAATTACTTATAATAGTTTTTAAGTTATTGACTGGACTTACTTTTTCCTCTAACTCTTACCCGTCGATACACTCGCAACTTTGTCTAACAATAGTTAGATTTGTTAAATACAAATTTAAATACTACATTTGTGCAATCAATTTTCTGATTTGTTTTTCGATTATAATATGAATAGATTCTATACCAGCGACTTTTCCTCTCAGTTTGAATCTGGATTCACCTATTTTCGTGAAGAGGATGCTCATAGTCTAAAGAGTTCGCGGGTAAACGGTGGCGGGGACTGCTATGTGACAGTTCTCATGGCGTTTTGAAAGCTCAACACCGAAATTTTATAACAGATCAATATTTTTACCAAAATATTAAACACTCTTTTTTTTAAACTAGTACCACAGAAAATATAATATTATTATATAAGCTGGTCTACACCAGGATTTGCTCCGTGTAATTTTGGCAATTCGTATAACGCCTTCATATAATAATAATAATAATAATAAATAGCCTTTATTTAATAAATTCATATAAAAAATGAACAATGATTATTATAGCAGGAGTGGCGAGATCTAGCATAGCTACTCATCTAACCACCCTATGGAGAGAAAAATTTAGCAAGTATTTTAATAATATTACTAAAATTAGTATTATAAAATTAGATACAGTATCAGTAGATAATATAAAATACATACCAAAGATTATGTAACTAGAAAAAAAAGCATAGTCTACAAAAAGTGTCAAGGAGTTGCGATCAACTGCGCTCCAGCAAGAAACAATCCAACCAATAAGTAAAAAGAAAATAAAAATATAGAGATTAAAAAATAAATAATAATAACTAAATTTACGTTAATATTAAGAATATTAATGCAAAATTAAAAAAACAACTCAGTTAGAGATGGGATTTAAATTTACATTTAAATGTTTCAATACTTCAACATTTTTTTATATCACAGGGAATGGAATTAAAATGTATAACAGCATTGTAGCTAAATGAACGTCGAAATAAAACGGATTTGTGATTAGGGACTAAAAAAAGATCTCTATTACGCAGAGGTCTATCATGAACATCGGAGTTCTTAACAAGTTTTTCAAAGAGATATTTAGGTTGTTGACTTTTATTTATTTTATAAACTAGTGAACACAAATGCAAACTAAATCAAGCCTTAGCCAGCCAGATTCTTGGTAAGCTTAAGTAACATGGTCAAATTTTCTAAGACAATAACAGAATCTTAAATAGCTATTTTGTAGCCTCTGCAGACTCTCTCGATCCATAAGCAACAAAGCAGGCCAATACAAAACATCACAGTAGGATAACAGAGACAAGATAATATAATCACATAATTTAAGTTTAATTTGTGATGAAAGAAAATTTTTAAAAACATAAAATGTTCTTAGTTTAGAATAGCTTCTCTGAAGTAAGTACGAAACATGGTTTTTAAATCTTATGTCTAAGTCAAAAAATACTCCTAAGTTTTTACAAGACTCATTTACTTTTACATTATTTATCTTAATATCAAGGCGTTGTGAGAGAACAGATTTAGATTTGCCATATAATAATAGGTGTGTTTTAGACTGATTTAATAAGAGTTTATGTGATGCTGATATTTTATTAATAATATCAAGATCATGTGCAATATGGTTTTCGGCTCTCCTTACATCAACGAAAAAGAAGCTATAATATAACTGAAAATCGTCAGCATACTGGTGTGACTAGGTATTTTAAGAACGTAGCAAAATCTACTACAGAACTACCCAACATTACTTTTTGTCGCCTATTTAGAAGAAAGTTTTTAAGTTAATTAACAGCAGTTGTATCCAAATCATAATAGTGAAGTTTACTACATAAGATACCATGATCTAATGTATCAAAAGCCTTACTGAAGTCTAGTAAGAGCAGACAAGTTTCTTTTCCATCATCAGTAGCTCTGATGATGTCATTATGACTTTTAAGAGGACAGTTGTTGTACTATATTGTGCACGGAAACCAGACTGAGTTGAAGGAATAATGTTATTTTGTAAAGCATAATCATTTAACTGTTCGTATATAATTTTTTCTAAAATTTTAGAGAAGACACGTAATAAACTAATAGGCTTGAAATGAGACAATTCTGACGGATAATTATTTTTGGCAACAGGTAAAAAAAAATATAAGTATGTGTACAGAATTAAACCAACATAAATTATTATCCTACTCACACTAGGATTACCAGTCCTCTTTTCACCGCAGATGTCCTTTTTTAAGCATGTGTCGAGGCATCCGGGATATATTATAGTTATTTGTTGTTTTTTTCCCGGGTCTAGAGAGGCCTCTGAACTACTCCCTCAGACATTCTTGTCTTTTTTTTTGATGCCGGGAGAAATCTGGTAACCCTAGCCACACCCGTGAAATAGAGCCTCAAGCTTTTAAGAAAATATTAAATTTTTTAAAAGTTTTGTGTTTATGTAAGTTTAGTTATTTCCTACTTTTTAATTCAATAGTTTGTAAATATAAGTTTTTCTTAAAAGATATTTTTTTACATTTATTTTATTATCCTCATCATATTCAAAAAAAATGCCACCTCAAAATGTAATTCATTTATATAAATATTATATGATATGTGGTTAAATAAACTTTTACATAAAAAATAAATAATAAAAATATTACGAAATATTGAGCAACTGTTTATTTTGTATTTTGGGTCTAAAATATTTGCTTTCTAGCTAATATGGACGTATGGTGCTCCGAATGCTGAGGATGTGTACGTTCAGGGTCATCCAGCATACAGCGTAATTTAAAAAAATTTAAAATAACTATTCGACGTGTATTTTTTATCAAGAACTTGAAAATGCTTTGTAAAAATCAATTTAACTTTTAATAAGAGTGTTGCGAAACAGAAAAAGTTATTTTTTTATGAAATAACTTATATTTACATATATTTTTAAAATATTGCAAATAAATTGCTCACCAAAAAGATCGGGACACTTAACATTTAGCAACAAATTCATCGAGCTTTATTTTTGTAAAGGCAAAATATATTAAGTTGCGGTTTTTAAACGTTTCCTGCAAATTTTGTTGGTTATCAACCAGTTTAAACTTAACACTTACTTGAGATAAGCATCGGGTTTAAAATAAGGCTATGGAAAATTTCAAACGTTCAACTATTTCGAAAATTTACGAAAAACAATTTTTATTTTTTGTTTGCTGTACTAATACAATCCTTAGTAAAATTGCAAAAAAACAATTTTTCAAAATTTTGAAAATTTCCGAAATATCATTTTAAACCTGAGTGGGTGAGTTAAGAAAATTATGTATTGGCATTTTTGGCTCCAACACAAAAACTTTTTAAAAATGGTTTGGAGTGGTATTAATTTTTAGGACAATCTTTATAAGGAAAAACATTTGCAGGGTAATTTTTAAAAAGCATATGAAATCATATAAAAAAAAATCTTTGAAACTTAATTTCGAGAATTTTAAAGCATAGTGGGTGAGTTAAGATAATTATGAATTGGCATTTTTGGCTCCAATAGAAACACTTCAATGTTTTTATTTATATAGCTAGAGACAAAATGACGTTCAAAATGTACTAGAATAAATTTTAGTTTTCCTACGACACTAATTAATTTAAATTAATTTCTGGACACTCTGTGTAATTCCTATATACTGGAAGGACCAAAAACTTCAGAAAAATGAAGGATCAATCGGATCCTACCTAAAAACAAACTGTTAGGTAGACTAAAAAAAATCTGCCAATATGTTCTTTGCAACTTTAATAAGGATTACATTAGTATAGTAAACAAGAAATAAATTTTTTTTGCAACTTTTTGAAACAACAATACAGGAAGGTACAGATTATAAACCGTGGAGTACTCTAAAAAATAGCAGAAAAATATTAATATAAGTTTACAAAAAAGAAAACAAAAACACACGTTGCTATTACTGCCCATCTGAGCACATACGAAATATAAATACACCCAATGTTGTAGAAAGTGTTTTTGAGGGCTGCTACGGTACAATCAAAGCTGTCATAAGTTTCAGCGTGCTAGTTATAAACGCTACAGGATTTGTTTATAGGGGAATAGTTACGAGAAGGGTGTAGATAAAAAGTGTCCCTGATTCGAGTGTGAGAGGAAGGAATTCTGAAATTTAATTTGGATAGAAGATAATCGCGGCAGATTTTATGATTTACCATTATAAAAAGAAAAAAACTGAAACAGACAGTTACGTCTGACCTTTAGGGAAGCAATAAGAAATCTTCGCAAAGGTTGATCTCTATAGGATTAAATTTCGCTGAACAGATTCCAAGCTATCGACGTTGGTTTTATAATATGGAAACCGTTCTATTGAACCGTATTCTAGCTTAGTTCTAATGAACGTATAAAACAATAATGTGAGAGTGTCAGTATTTTGAATCTCTAGATATTCTATTATAAAGCTAAGGAGTTTATATGAGTCAGAAACTATGGTCAAGATATGATTTCTGAAGGACAGTTCTCTGTCGTTAATAACACCCAAGTTCTTAAATTCTACATTACATAAAATGGAAATCGGAAGAAAGCTAGAAATATCTTGTTTGTCACGTTTTTTAAAATTAGGGCATACTTTGGTTTTTTCCATACGCCAGGAATAGAATATAGGTTTAGACACTTATTAAATAAAATCGTAAGAGGAGGGGCGAACTGCAGTCAGTTCTTGCTCTTCATTAAAATTGTTAATTGTGAATGTGGAATTTGGTTTAATTGATAGGTTGGGAAGCGCAAGTAAATCCACACGTAGAAAGAACAGCTAAAAAACTGCGCAAAAGCATTTGCGGTTTGCTCTGCCTCATCGAAGTCCTGGTTGACCATATGTATATTTGATTTGAATCATGTACTCTTTGTGCGCTCTGCTGACCAGATTTTTTTATATCCCGACGTAGTTTAAAAAACTCGTGTCAGAAACAAACTGTCCGAAGATAGATTATAATTTATCATACATTAACTAACAAGGTTCATCCAGATCGCCACTATTTTAAAAAATAATAAATAAAAACTTAAGGTGTGCATGTCACAATTATACAAGATATTCAAGTTTTTTTCAAACAGTCAAAACTCGAGAAAATTAAGAAGAAACATGCCTATACCAAAATATTTTTAGAGTTTCGGCGGGAGGTCCAGACCCCATGGACCCCCTTGGCTACATCCTGAAGTAAATACTTATTTGGTAAGGCATATTTTTTAATCAACTCAGCTGTTTTAAAGATACTTGTTTAAATTAAAAAAAGGAGGTTCGTTCGCTTTATGTAGTTGGATGACCCTGCTCTTAGTATAAAATTTTAATCAGGCAAAAACTTCATATAAACCAATTGGGACGAATGAAACCACCTACTTAATTTATAAGAATCCTATTAGATGTTTAACCAGTTTCTAATTGTGATCTTTTTAATTTTACTAATGATTTCAAGGTTTTAAGTTATTACCTTCAATTAATATGTTTGCTATTGAATTATTTAACACCCTTGCCTGGTTTTAGTTTGTAGGAACCAAAGGAGAAAAATCCCAAACGTCGGCGTCAGTATTCGATGAAAAATCTAACACTTTATTCCTTACACAACTGAATAAAGATGGTGTTGCCTGCTGGAATCCTAAGAGGGAATTAGAACCTGAAAATGTAGCTCTAGTAGTAAATGATAAGGAGAAATTAATCTTTACCAATGATATTAAGGTAGGTAATATTATTTTAGAAATAACTCAAAAATTAGACAACTTATAATAATTTTAAAATATCTTTTTTTTTAAGGTAGATCTTCATACTGAGATTCGAAAATAGTATATTATTGATATCCATCTGATGAGCATTTTTTATTATTTATTTTTATTATTGATGAAAACAACAGTTAAATATAAATTCATATTAATCTTCACACGTTTTTACGACATATCTATAGTTTTTAAAGGTTTCCATTTTCATGATAAAACCATAATCCAAATGCTTCAAATCATCAAACTCAACGTTCTCGAGGTTTCTAACTGATTTTAATTTTGCAGATCGACGCTGACAGAAACTTGTGGATTCTTTCTGATAAGATGCCCCAATTTATTTATCACGAATTGGATGGAAATGAAATAAATTATAGGATACTGAAAGTCAAAGTAGACGAGGCTATTGCGGGAACACCCTGTGTTGCTTAATTAGTATTATTTAAGACTAAAGTACTTTAATATTGTATAGTATATATAATGTTTAGTTTAATATAAAGAAATAAAGACATCATTATGTATTAATTTAAGCTTATTACAATTATTATTGATCAATTACTTTTTAGATATTACAACTCCCAGCTATACTTAATTAAATATTTGACAATTTAACTTTTTGCGTATAAATAAAAAAATATTCAACCTAAGTTTTAATTGATAACGAACACCTTATTATATTATGATTTCCTAGCTCTAAATATTACACCACTCTAACATATCAACAAGAAGATCGTTTACGAAAACCATTTAGAAACTTAAGATGTAGGAAATATCTGCGAACCAACGGAGTAGGTAAAGGCGGATAATATGGGTTTCATGCAGGATATAAAAATCTGTATGTGTCATGGGGATGCAACAATAAAGTTGCGAAACGTAGACAATTTAAAAAAAGACTTTTGTGTTTTTTACTGGATCCGAACCCTAAATAATACACCATTCTAACATAAAAACAAGAGGATTGGTAACGAAAACCATTTAGGAACATAATATCGGGGAAATATATAGAATCTATATGTGTCCTGAGGATGCAACAATAAAGTTACGAAACGTCGACTATCGTTTTTTTTTTTACTGTATCCTACCCCAAATCATACACCACTCTATCTCTAATATAACGACAAGAGAATCGTTAACGAAAAAGATTTAGAAAGTTAAAAAAATTATTACCAAAAAAACTAATTATCCAATTTACCTCAAATTTTGCACAAATATCAAAAGAAAATAGCGGCTTAATAAAATAATTAAAAAATCAGTCTGCAAATATTATTTATTAAATTAATTTCAATTTGTATGCAAGAATTATGTGTGATGTACAGATAAATTGATAAAGTTGTGGTTGTGTAATAAAAGTTTTAAAAAGTCAACGAAAAAAAATCTTGTTTAATTGACTTTAAATTTTGCAGAAAAATTAAATGTGAAAATGAGCTAAACTAAAAACTACTTACTGATTTTATTTGAAATTATGCCCTAAAGTCCAAGGTACCGTAGATAGAAAGAAACTGGTAAAATATTGGCTCTATAAAAATTTTTGAAATTACAGTATATGTTACACATAACACATATGTACTAGGGTCACACTTTACTACTCCTAACCAATGGAAAAAAAATCATAACGAGGGAAGTTCCGGGTAAAGGAAATTTACCGATTGTTTTGTAAAGTATTGATGACTTTGGTACTTGTGAAGATATAAAACTCTCCATTTTTGCAAATATTTGACAAATGTTCAATGCTCTGTTCTCAATATGACGTTTCCAGTTTCTACCTATGCCATTATATTGACACACAGCGCCATTTTGTTAAGTCCGTGTTGAATTCGTACCAGTTTATCCCTATATCACATTTAGTATTTTTGCAAAATGAATAAGATTTTTTTAAAACCAAATTTTACCAGTTTTTTGATACATAATATTTGATTTTTGTGCAAAATTTGAGACAAATTGGATAAACAGTTTTTAACATTTCACTAGCTCGCTGTTTTGTTTCGCTTTATTAGTTTTTTGGCAAAATATTACCAGCTCATCCACATATGAGCCTTAATTTTCGACCAAAATTGGTCAAGTCTAAAACAGAGAGAGACAGACCGACGGAATTGAGAGAACATGTTTTTCGGATCTAGGAAGCCTGAAATGTAAACATCCGAAAAATCGCGGAAGGTGATTTTTTTTACCTTTCCTTTTACGAAGGAATTACAAGAAAAATTAGACACTGTATATGAACTTGATAGTAGTTGCAGAAATTCGGATGATTTAGAGATCAGTACTACATTTTTTTATAAAGGGGGCTAACTTCCCAACGAGCAAAATATAGTCCCCAGTCCTTTCTGAAAAGTTACCGCTACTAAATTATAGGTCCTGCTATTTAAAATGTTACTCTATAGGGAATAGTAATTTTGGAGTATATTTTAAGAGTGACTGATTATTAGTGCCTACCTACAATATGATAATAACTAAACACTCATAACACAAGCAACAGAAATATATTTTGGAGATTTTCGAATTACTTGTTTTTTAGCTTTCTTGCTCTAAAGTAGTAAAATATCCAAGGTGAATAAAAAAAAATCAGATATTCTAGTACTTTCTACAAGAGTTAAACAAAACGAAGTATCACTGCAAGCCGAATCGTTAGAAACAGAAACTACATTTTCCAATGTTGTTATGTTAGATCAACAAAATAAATCAGGTGGTGAAATTTTTGAAGCTCTTCCTGCAAATGATCCAAATCTGTAGCTGAATCTCATTGAAAACTGAATTGAGATCTGATAATAAAGTAAAACTAGAGCTAAAAGAGTGGGCTTTAAAATAATCAATACCTCATACAGCTCTAAACTACTTACTGAGGGTACTGAAAAATGAACTCTGACTTGAAGAATTGCCAAGGGATAGTAGAACGTTAATTGGAACATCAAGTTCATGTCCCATAACACCCATCAGAGGGCCATTACTGGTATGATGGAACCCAAAAAAATGTACTGTCTCTTTTGTATATGAAAGAACATACCAAATCAGTACTTATTTTTAATTTTGATGGATTGCTTCTTTTCAATAGCTCTCTAGAATTTTGGCCGATATTACTAAGAGCATACAAATTCCATAAAGTGAAACCCATGGTTGTTGCTATCTATTGTCGCCACCGCCGCGATGGTGGCCAATGCTTTCAGTAAGCGGCATTCTCAGATATTTAACAAGATGGCTTAAACATTTTGCATTTTTGTGCTAAATATCCTTTAAAACTTCATTTTTCTTAGTTATTTTTGACGGCACCCTAATATTCTAAGGTAGTGCAACATTTTTAACCAAATTCGAAATATTTTGAGAAGCGCTCGAATATTTTGTCATATAAACCAATTATTTTATTCAGTAAAGTCGAATGCTTCGATGAGTTGACTTATGAAACCCGTTTAAATCGCATGGATAAATAACGAAAAAGTAATAATGGCTTCTACAATAATTATTTGCCATCATGACATATTTATTTTTATGAAGTGTGAATTGCATGAAGACCTCCCTGAGAATAAAGTTTAACGGAAGTTCCACGTTTCGGTGGAAAACACTAGGCTGCCACGAACTTGCGAACAGGCAGCTTCGTAACAGCTAAGTCGCTGTCACCAGTATGCGTGTTTATAGTAGTACATCATAGTAAATCTTTTAGTGGCAAAAACTACCCGGCTACTTAAAATTTTTCCCCATTTTAGTCGCCGTTACGTAGCATCTACGAAGATGCGAAGTGGCCGCCCAAAGTCCCCGTCTACTTTGTAATGGCTTTCATAGTAGCAGTTATGTACCTGCCAACCATGCTAGTTGGGTTGTAGTACAACACGAAAAAAATATTATTCCGGGCTAATTATAAAATCAGATCGTCTGAAAAAAGAATTCACATATTAAAAAACAAAAATGGTGAATTCTAGAGAAGATATTCCTGATTTTCCCAATAAGGGTTTAATATTAATATTAATTTGATTTAGTAATTAGCCCAGGATAATTTATACTTTAGAATTAAATTTTCATGTAGAAGTGTAAACATTTAATTAAGTTTATTAAGCCCTTTCATGACCGAGTATCTTAATGGGTAGTTTATAATATTTTTGTTATTTTCTGTGTATTTATAACAAGTAAATTTGTTCATGTTACTTCTAAAGAAAATTAATATGGTATTTTGTTATTAAACATATCGTTATTTGTAAACAGTTATTATTCTTTAGCTAAAATAATTATAAAGCAAATTTTCTTTTCAATAAAATTATGCAAGGTACTTGCCAAAAATATCTTTGTGCTGCTTTAAAATAATCGTATTTTCCGTCAAATAAATAATGTTCTAGTGCTTTTTATTTTTTGTTTACACAGTATATTGAATAAATGCCGAAATTAGGCACATCTCTGTGCCGACGATAGCCAAGATATACCGGAATTAGAGGTAGGTACGTATTTTTGCCATAAATATCGAAAAACAGGAATATGAAAATAATGATTAACAAAAATAAACCGAGAAGATTAAATTGACTTTAAGTAGTTAACAACTACATCTGCAATTGTAGCAGAACAAGTTACTTCAAAAAAATATATATAAAGACTACTGAAATAAAAAATTGACGATACTATGCTTAACCTGCCAAGTATAGAAAGACCTACCTTAGATAAATATAGGTTATGAAACTATTATAATTATGAGATTATCTAGAAAAGTATTCATGTTTCCAATGCTGCAACTTGTCAAATATTCGCCCCAATGTATTTTTTTTTTCGAAAAAACTCACTTAATCCTACATCCCAAGGTCGAAAAGTTGGATTTTTCAGTAGTTCCCAACTCGAACAATATATTGTAGTCATTTCTGCCCTACCTTTTGCGAGGCAAAATCCCCTACGGACTGGACTAATAGGGCCCACAAAAAAACAGACATTATTTTTAAAAGATATATTTATAAATAAAGGGATATAACTAATCGGATATAATTATTACGAAAACAATCCAACTTTTAAGTATCTAAATAAAAATAACAGTAATAAAGCGCTTGGTATAGTGTTGGGTTAGTATCTATCAGCGTTTTAAAATACATAAATGAGTTTTAGCTTAAATCGAAAAGCTACCTACCTATAAAGAATATAAAATATATTTTAAAAAGCAACAATAAAACAATAAAGTAATAATTATTATATTATATATGTTTTATAACTCATTTGGCTTTCTTAATGTCCGAGACGAAATGGTAGAATTTTGACCCAGACATTAAAGTCTTTTTGACGGCACATACAACTTTAATTGGAGAGATAGTTGCAGAACCTTCATAAAACAAATCGTGCAAAAGATCTGGAGAGTGATACTTTTGCAAACGCCAAATGAGTTATAAAAATGGAATAAAATACCTAAAATAAAACTGGAGAGTATTTTTCTTTTAGGTATTTTTTTTTTGAAGAAACTGTTCGAAAGACGTGGAGAGATCGTCCTTATTACAGTCTGCTCTTTTAAACAAGTTACAAAGCTGCAAAACACGGTTGTATGTTGCAACTTCTTTGCACAACCATTATATAAATCAACAGTATAAAATATATATTAAGTTCGTAATATATGCTCGTGTGCGTACTTCCCAATATACAGATAAAGATAAAATTTACATACTCTATTCATACAAAAATTATATGCTACACAGCGCCTAGAGTTTCGTACTATTCGAAGAGCTGGTAGGCAAGAAACTCAATATAATCTAGGCAATTTGCATAGTTTTACATTAAAGCTGCCAGTTCAGTTTCTCGTTAAATTGAGTTATTTACAATATGCGTCTAGAAAAAAAACAACTTTATAATTCTCACGTAATAAAAATATCAAAACTCTACAAAATTAACAAGCTAAATGAAATTTCATTCTTTTTACCACAGTAAATATGATTGTAAAGAAATTGGAATGAATTTAGAACCTAACCTAAAAGGGAGTCATTTTTCAACTACTACTTAAGTTTATATTGGCGGATTTCCTTCATTATATCTTAAAGTAGGCGTCAGACTATTTGTGATCGAGTTGACTAGTGAACAGGCGTAATCATCTTCGGAATAAGGGACCAAAGATGCCGCCCCTAACATTAGGAGCATTAGTGCTTGGATAGGCACTGAAGCGCGCACGACTCTACCCAAGAATCGATATCCTCGTCTGAGAACAGATGTATTGATTTCTGAGTCATCTGATGAAGTACCACTGAAACAGAAAGAAATAATTTTTATAGCTTGTTCGGCATTTAAACATAAATTAAAAGACGTAGTACAGTAATATAAAGTATTCTACTTTATACACAAAGTGGTACTGATTTGAAAATTAACGACGTTTTTTCGTGTTTTATTTTTTTAGCGATCCACTATAAAGAAAAATTACTAACAATATTGTTGTGTATGTACAATTTTGCTAACAATTTGGATTAGCACAAAATTAAGTTATTTTAATTTTAAACTAAATGTTTCAATTTCATTTGGTCTGAGCCCTACTTCAGAGGCACGCTTTTAGTGAGTATCTAATATCAAATCTTGGTTCTTTATCGTACTCTCGCGAAATTCGTAACATAATGCAAATTTTTCTCGTCTTAAAACACTATTGATCTTTATTGTATACAATACGGGGTCCCAATTTTATTTCGTTTTTTTTTACGAAATTAACCTTAAAGAAAGACGAAGCTAACTGATCGTTAAAACCTCAAGCATAATTTTAGCTGAACTAGAAGAATAAGATATAGAAAAAGAAAACCAAATAAAAATAAAGTAACGCACAGAAACTAAAATAATGATTAGGTGAGGCCAATACACACTGGACGTAGGACCCGTAACATGCTGTCGGTTGCAGTAGTATTAGTACATATTTAGACAGAAAAGTTATAGAGATTATACGATACCTAAGTGATCAGTGACGTAACAACGTAACAATTATTATTACATAGACATAATAACAGGGAGACGGAACTGTTTTGATTTGAACGCGATCGTCATTGTCAAAATTATTACTTGTTTGTCTACTGTATCACATTGATTTGCTTCATTCGAAAGGGTGCTGTCAACTAATATGAATAAAATGTATACTTGCTAATAATATTAAAATTAAATTTTAAAGGTGTTCTAAAACTGTAATATTAACATCTGTAATAGTTCAATAACTATATATAATAACTGTAACAAATAATTATTCAAATAACCTGTTTTCTAAGCAAGGCCACTGCTTAAAAACACAACACCGGTGCTTTTTTGTCAATCGCAGAGTTCACGATTTTACAACAACTAAGAGTAAATCGAACAAAGCGGTGTTGCTTTGAATCAGAACATTGTTTTTGGGCGATTTCTGCGAGATTTTGGGTTATTTTAAATAATTTTTGTGCGATTTCTTGGGCATTAGGTGCGTAAGCGCGCAAAAATTTGGGCTATTTAACCCCTAATGCCTCTTTTAATAGATAAGTCAAAATAATATTTTTTGTATTAATTGTTATGCGCGCTACAAGATTTTTTTCTAATATTTTATTAATGTGTAAGTACGGTTAATTACTTTAAGGGTAAATATGATTTGTAATTGTCATTTGCTAGTTCTTTAGAAAGCACAATTACATATCTGCACTTTTTTCCCTAAGTTACATATATTTATAAATTCCAAGTCAAAACCGATATATGTAGATATAAAAAACACAAGTATACAATATCTTTTAATACACATATTTGAAACGAAAAATATACATCTCTTATAATAAATTATTTGAAGATACTAAGCGGTAAAATAGGTATGTTGTTTTAAAGTCAGAACAAAGTAAACAAAAATAAAGGGGCTTAGATACATGTTTTTATGTTATATTTGCTGATTTTAATTTTGATTAGCTGTTAAACGATTGTTATAGAAATAGTTTAAAAAATATTACTATTACTAATTTTACGCTTATGGCCATTGATAGATTGCGTCAAAACATACACGATTTTATAAATGAAGCAGCACAAAACGTTGGGTCTTCCTGTTATTATGTCTATTGTATTATTCCTACTTAGATCAACGAATATTTAAAATCATTTTGTGAAATATTTGATAATACTAAAAAGTGATAAGCAAGATAAAGGTTACGCAACTGGCTATGAAAAGATCAATTATGAGCATCTTCCTAAAACTAAATCTGTAGTTCTGTTGCCATAGTTCTAACACAGACGACACGTGGAAAGTAGTCGCATACGCCTTATTAAAGGCTACTACATGAGGAGCGGTGGCAATCGTGGAAATGTAAAATATATTTAGCAGTTTTTAAATGAATCCGTCGTATCATCGCAGGCTAGTCGGCACTATGCAACGCACGTTAGATTTGTAAGTTTCATTTGGTTTTTGTTAGATTGGGAAGTTTTGGTACATTTTTTCATAGTGATTAAAAACCCATTATCTCGGTTGTCCTTGGAAAACTTAAAATAAAAGAAAAATAACCTATGCCTAATTTGATCGTGAAAAAAAAAGGAAGTGACAAGTTTGTGTGGCGTGGTCAAATAATTTTAAGTGGTTCGCCGCAAGTGTCTCTACTTTGTCAGTATAAGTTGCAACGAAATAATGCAATCTGCTAATCACGTTGAAATCCGAGTCCGTGGATCTTCAACCCCTTTTCATAACACGATTAATAAAATTGATGTTGTTTGTGCAGTCACATAGCGTAGAATATCAACAGAATCGTTCATTTATGTATAAAAATATGAAATTTGTCATAGTTATTTAGTACGTCCTAAAACGATGGCGACCAAATTTTGATCTCTTCTCCAATATGTTCCTATTTTCAATGACTGAAAAATGCCTATAAAAACCAAATGACCCCTAAAAACAAAAGAGCGGCTGAAACAATGAAACAACTAAAAAAGGAGGGTTTATCGAAAAAATTTCGGGTAGCCTAATAAACTATTCACAAGAGAGTCCCAAGGTCATCAATCATTGAGATTAAGAGAAATTCGAATGTGTGACATGTCAAACTGTAACATTGAAAAATTTTATCCAAAAAACTCCAAGCAAACAGAATCGGAACCAGTGTACACGTATTATTAACTAAAAACTTTGTCAAGATTTTTGAACTTGGGCAACTTTCATTTCAACCTTAATATAAGCAAGTTAAACGAGGAAAGCAATTTTCAAAAATATCCCTCCTACCAAAGCAGCTCTTAATGCAGCAGGTAAAAAGGGCAGCCTAGCAAACAGCTCATGTATATAGCCAAACACTCATTAAAGATCCTGAGTTACCTTCACTAACCAGCTGGGGATAAGACAAAACAGATGGTGAAGCATACAATCTGCATTGGACTACACTGCCACATGCATTGTTCACATCTTTTAAGGTAATTTTATATATTTACACCAACTGGGAGGGACGAAGGTGCAAATGCAAACAGGTCAATCTTCCATGCACTGCACTGAGTGGGTATGAGATTGTTAAATTAGAAAATATAAAATATATATTTTACATTTTTTAATTTAACAATCTCTATATTTTTAGTTCTAACAATTTTAGATAGTGCTAAACAACGAATAAACAGTACCTGTTTGTAAATGTTAAGTTCAAGTTTCCAAATTGTAAATTCAAAAATTTCGGTTGTAAACACTACTAGTTCTGACGCTATCTACAAGGTGTCCAGGAATGGATTTCCTTCTTTGATGCCTGATTAAAAAATAAATTGAAGTCTTATACCAAATATATTTGTAAAAAATACAAATGATATTTGCGGATTTTATTTAAAATCATATTGTCCAAATGCCTCCCGTGATCAAAACACTCTTATAACATCTTCAGGTGATTAAAAACTGCCAATATATTTCGGCTGGAACTGCATTGTTTTTTATCCCCGAATTGTTTGTTTTAACCTTTTAATAAATTACGAGATTTACTCTCAAAAACTTTACTTTCAAGATCTAGATCAAGGTCAGATCCGAAGACCTAGTCTTCCAACTTGGATCTCCATAAGAGATTACTTTTTCAGAAAATACACACCGCCATTTTGTTACTTCATGTTGAATTCGAACCAGTTTATCCCATTTTCACATTTAATTTTTCTGCAAAATTTAATGTTAATTGAACAAGATTTTTTTACGTTGATTTCTTAAAAATTATATTTGGCCGCCATTTTGTTTCGACATCTTAAATTCGTACCACAACTTTACCAATTTATCTTTATATCACATTTAAAATGAAATTAATTTAATAACTAGTATTTTCAGGCTTTTTTAAATATTTTATTAGCCCGTTATTTTGATATCTTGGGTTCATATCAAAATGTTACCAGTTTATTCCTATGTACCACTTCATTTTTGGGCAAAATTTGAGGTAAATTGGATAATTAGTTTTTTTAGTAATAATTTTTTTAACTTTGTTCCGTCATATTGAATTTTTAGCAAAATCTACAGGTCATCCCCATATGACCGTTAATTTTTGATTAAAATTTAATGCCAATCTGGCAAGTAGTTTTTAAGCTCTGCGCGAAATGATAGGCTGAGAGACCGACAGACGGACCGACCGAATTGATAAAACATATTTTTTGGCATCTAGGGTCCTTAAAATGTGAAGAAATGTAAAATCTGAGAAGGTCATTTTTTTCACGATTACGAACATTTTATTTGATCACCATTTTGTTCGGCTATCTTGAATTAGTACTACAAATTTTCTAGTTGATCCCTATACCACAAATAGTTATGGCACATAATTTGAAATCAATACATTAATCAGTTTTTTTGGGCTGAATTTTTAAATATTTTATTAAGCCACCATTTTGTTCCGCCATCTTCGAATCGAACCAAAATTTTACCACTTAATTCATAATAATAATACATAACATAATAACATAATAATACTCGATGTTTGTGCAAAATTTGAGATACATTAGATAAGTAGTTCTTTAATAATAATTTGTTTAACATTTCACTAGCTGCCATTTTGTTTCACCAAATTAGACTTTTACCAATATGCTACCAGGTCATCCCCATATCACCCTTAATTTTTGACAATCGGGTAAGTAGTTTTTTAGCTATGTCGCGAACAGACAGACAGACAGACAGACCAACGGGATTGAGAAAACATGTTTTTCGGCATCTATGAACTCTGAAATGTGAAAAAATCACGGAGGGTAATTTTTTGCACGATTAGAATACTTCCTTTTGACGAGGGAAGTAAAAAGAAGAGAGTTGGATTTTGGATATATTTAGCGCATAACTCTTCTTAAGGTTAAGTGGTTTCTCTTGTAATTCAACATTACTTCTAAAAAATGTGTATTTTTAAAAACTTATTTGCCCTTAAGAAATGTACAGTCAATTATTTCTAAAAACGTCAGAATTATTATTCAACTATTCAAAAATTAAATTGTTTATTAGATCTTCTCCACCCCTCTACAAGAATAGTGCTAAATATATACGAAGAAATAATTCTATTCAGAAAAGAAAAGATTACTTCCAATAGATAATTTGTGTAAAACATGCTTAAAATGGTGAATCAAAAAGCGTCGTCCTTACAACTCACATTTAATGGTGATAAAAACACGATTCAACTATAAAAATAAAATAAAATAGAGTATAATCCACTGACCGGTTCGATTAAGAGTAATGCATACTGGCATTATTTTGATTTTTTAGTTATTTAGTCTTGATCTAAAGTTTTTAACATTAACACAATTTAATAACTTTTCTATATGTTTAGATCGCAATATCATCTGCGAGTTTTATTCATGACTTTTATTTTTGCACTGTAAAACCCTGTAGTTTCAATAAAGGATACGATGAAATATGAAAAAGTAACCGAAAAAAAATGTGAGTTGTTAAAACTTAAAATTAAATCAAGTAATGAAAATATATATTTACTTTTTAGCAGTGCCGCCTTGTGCTGATGTCGATGGCTGGTCCTCATCAGTTGGGTCCAAAAGCTGTCCAAATGCAAAGAAATATAAAACAGTGCTCTTCAATAAAGTTACTTAAATAAGTAAATTTAAAACTACGTGCACAAAAAAAAATGAAAAAACATATCTACAAAAACAACAGCAAACCAATCTATTCTGTTAATTTAATTTATTAACAGAATAAACTTCACACTGAGGAAATCATATTAACAGTCTAAAATTACAAAACAATGGCACATAAAAATATCACCTTTTTTTTAGCTACTACAAAAACCAAGTCTAAATCAAATATTACAAAATCAACGACTAGACAAATCTACTTAAATCCCCTTTACAAAATAGCACAACGTCTGGGCAAACTTACGTCATAGTTAAGCGCTTGCAATGGCGAGCTATGGCTGGCGGCAATCGCCATGCCAATCTCGTTAGGATCTCTGCCTAATACGGCTCCTAATTTCAAAGTATATACTACAGTCAGTCTTATTAAGGATTGCAGTTTAAGCCTTAATTCGGTTAATCTTCGGCAGATAAGGCTCGAACCCTCCGGAGCGTCGTCTTCCCGCAACAGCTGATTTGCCGCCTCTTGAAGACTGAGTACTCGCGGTTCGCAGCGTTCTAGCTCCATTCTAAGCTCCAGGAAATTTTGGAACTTGCTCTCAATAGTTGCTCTGGATGCTGTAAGGTCCACCGGTTCGGAAGCTTTAATTTTGCGCTCGTTCTTTTCCAGCCAAGTACACAGTTCGGAGATAATGGCGTGGAACTGCTGGTTCTGAAAAATAAGTACTAACTGCTCAGAAATAGTATAGATTCTGATGAAACTAAAATAAAATGTATCTTTTACTTCAATTTACATAAAAAAAATTAGGTCGCTAATGCGAGTTGAATATATATATATATATATATATATATATATATATATATATATATATATATATATATATATATATATATAAAATATATGTGGTACAAAAACCATGTACGTAATATAAAATATAAAACTGTCTTTTAATGTTTTTCTGGTTTGTGTTTGCAAAACAGTTATTGCAATGACAGTTTGTGCTTGAAAAGTATGACATTAATAATATTAAATAAATGTATATTTATTTATAGTCTACTTCACAAAGTCACAATGGTACTAATTCTTGTTACTGCTGGTAAATTATTAAAATGTCTTATATGATAATAGTTTCTGGATTATTTGCAAACACCTAAACTTCTTTTCTCTAAATCTTAATTTATTAATAACTTTTGAAATGGTCTATTTTGAAATGTTTATTTGCAGGTTTGAAACTTTTGTACATTTTTCTAGACGTCATTCCTAATCCGTTATAAAAAAAACTTTGAAATCCATTTTATGTTTGGAAAAATCACGAAAGGCTTACGCCATAGTATTAGTAAAGTGTCATGTGGCAAAGTACCTGGATTCCTCAATACAGTTAACTTGCTATAGCTAAAACGTACATTTAGACATGTACACAATGCTAACAGCTAAGTTAAGATTAAGAACAATTTGAGATGTATTGCCATGATGTGGCTTTAACCTCACATTTAACAGAAATCTTTTGAACATTAAATGCAATATACGAGGAAACGCGAAAATGTTTAGATTTAGATCAGTTTAACCGCGTATTTTTCACAATAATCTGAAAGTGGACAGTTTTAATAAATTGTATTGTTACAGTTTTGCCGTGATGACCTAATATTCTTCACTTCTCAATCTATCTGACAAAGGAAACGTATAGTAAAAAGTACAGTAGTGTTTTTTAATGATTGAATATAAAGATGAAATGTAATTGTTGGGTGGAACTTCATACGTTAGAACTTATTGGCCAATTATATCACATACAAAGAAAGAATAAAAAATGTATATACTGTAAACAAGAATTAACATGTCATTATTATTCGAATTTAAAAAATGCGTATAAAAATATTATTTACTTATCTTTTTGCATCTCTGCTTTCAATATTTTATTTACATAATATTAACATTACACTAAATTATTAATTTAGATAATTAATATCTTATGAAAACTACTTACGTCCATTAGTGCTCTTTGAAGCTGTACTTGCCAAGCTGCCGCCACTCTACATATACTGTCCCACCTCTTGTTATCTGTCTCTAATCTGGCTCTTAATTCTTCCGCTCTGGTAGTGTCCTCTGTATGGTCCGCTAAATGAGTACCCACGATGTTCAAAGACCTCACGATACTCTTGTGACTATCTAAATCCAACAGGAACTCATGGTGGTCTTGGATAACGTCCTCCAGTTGCTCGATATTGGCAGGAGGCGTCCTTTTGGTTCTCTGGGTACCTTCCGCTACTTGAAGCCACTTCTCTAATCTCCACAAATCGTTGTCTAGCTGGGCCCAGTTGCGTCTAGTGCAGAGAGGACACAATAGTCGACCGGCTTCGCTAAAGAACGAAAAGACATTGATGACCTGACTGCTTGCTAGAACTACTACTGTATATATATATGTGAAATTAAAGTTCAAATTTTATGGGGGTTTAAAAATAGGCTCGTGCAGAGATAAAAATAAATGTCATTGTTTAAAATTAGTTTTGGAAATATGTGGAGGCAGGCGAAGAGAAGGTGTACATTAACCGTTTTATGATAGATCAGAAACACAAAACTACACATATAGAATTTTTGATACAAATATTTTGAGAAACCAACCTTATATTAAACTTTTATTATATATCCGAAACTTCTAATATAAATATATATATATATATATATATATATATATATATATATATATATATATATATATATATATATATATATATATATATATATATATATATATATATATATATATATATATATATATATATATATATATATATATATATATATATATATATATATATATATATATATATATATATATATATATATATATATATATATATATATATATATATATATATATATATATATATATATATATAATATATATATATATATATATATATATATATATATATATATATATATATATATATATATATATATATATATATATATATATATATATATATATATATATATATATATATATATATATATATATATATATATATATATATATATATATATATATATATATATATATATATATATATATATATATATATATATATATATATATATATATATATATATATATAAATATATATATATATATATATATATATATATATTTTTATTTATTAAACCAACATCTACAAATATATTTATCACATTCTAATTGTGCTCGCTAATTGGAAAATCGATTTGAGATTGAGATGTTAGGTTTTCTGTTGTGAGCAACATAAATGGAACAATGTGTAATTGTTCTTGTTTTCTTTACGTTAGTGTCCAAGTAGTTGATTACAGGTGGTTACTTTTTTTGTACTTAAAATCTACACAGAAATACGAAAAATCTGTTATTTTCACACACTATTCATAAAAAAAATTAATTTAAGTTATGGGTAGTGGATCCTGCAGGTCAGGCAACTTGAAAATTAATTTCTTTTGGAAATAGTATAAACAAAAGAGATTTCACTGTTATAGAATAAACTAATTTAAAACATATAAAGCATGAAATGAGAATTGTCATTTTGCACACCATCTTTACTGTTCTTGATACCTGTATCTTGAAGTCTTGAAACGTTTTCAATATTTTTGTTGCAATACTTAAATTTTAAACGCTATTGTCAGTTTCTGTCAAACCTTGTATACAGATTTAAATAAAAGTTAACTATACGATCACAATAATGCAATAATTGTATTTCGAAAAAACTTCCATTTTGTGGCTTTTTATATAATATATATATATATATATATATATATATATATATATATATATATATATATATATATATATATATATTATATATATATATATATATATATATATATATATATATATATATATATATATATATATATATATATATATATATATATATATATATATATATATATATATATATATATATATATATATATATATATATATATATATATTTATATATCTGCAAGGCGCAAAACGGCTTACAAGAAGAATTGCATTCGATTATGTCACAGGGTACCTTCCTGAAATCATAATTTCTCGGTCTTTACTCTCAATTAACGATATGAGTGAAACCTGGACCACATCTTTCTTAAAGTGACGTTTTAATATTAAATACTAAGATTTGTTATTTTTACTAAAAAAAAACGCTTCTGAGAAAATTAACAAATTCGTGACCTTTCTCGTTTTTCTCGCCAGCTCATGATATTTTAGAAATATTTTGCCAGCTATTGTATATACTTTAAATCTTAAATAAAAAAAACAGGCTTTTACTAATATACTGCTTATTTGTTCTACTTTGAGCCCGCCTATGTACCTTGGTTTATATGGGAAAGTAAAAAAGATTTCAAAAAAAAGAAGAAAAGTCCATTAAAGTATTCATCTAGAAAACTCTGTAGGAAATACAGTCTTAAGCTTAATTAAATACCGATTGGGAGTTTTTTAATACGATATAGTTTTGTGTTTTTGCTGAGAATATATTTGCCGTCAACCAAAATAATAGCATCATAGTTCGATATGGAAGTATGGCCAAAAATTCCATTTTATTACCTAGATAATAAAAATCATGGTAATAAAAAATTAAGATAAAATTTAACGGTAATTTGCAAATCTAAATATATGAATTTTGGGGCACCCTATATTTTTAAGATACTCAAAAATGTTAAGATTTTTTTCTTCTTATTAAAGCACCCTCGTATACATCTAGAAAATGTTTATTCAGATTTGGTCTACGGTATACTATTACTATTTTTATGGGATAAATCACATCGCTTTGCACATGAGCAACACATAAGAAAAACTTTTATTTTTTAGATATAGAATAAAATAGCCTAAAAATTAATTTTGATATCAATAACATATTCGCTGTCATAACGGAAAACTAAAAAAAAATCTTATATGACCACACGAAAAGTGAGGTTAGACGACGAAATAAAAAAAATTATTTGAAAAAATTCTTAGAATTACATGGTTCATACGATTTGAGGCTAGAATTGCAAATCTTGCGAACTCCCAAGCCGATTATAATCAATTTGAGAACAAAAATAGAGCCGTAGATAATTGATATTTGTCGATGTAGAAAAATTGTCAAAATGTCTTGAGGAGTCGATATACCGGGCATTGAAATAGCAAAGGTGCATGTGTGAAACGATAATTCACAAATAACGCACAATATATTCTTTTAATAAAAAATAAATAAAACATTTGCAATTATTTTACTGGTACTTGATTCTCTTAAAGTAGTCTCTGCTATTCAATTCCTTAAAGTTTAACTTTAAATTTATTTTAAATGGCCATAACTTTTTAACAAAATTGTACGATTTGTTTGAGTGGAGTTTTAAAAGTTGCTTTAATCTGGTATATACAAGGGTACAATAAACGTATTTGATTTTGAAGTATATCTGCTTAATAAATTAGTTATTAGTAAAAAACTAATTTCTCAAATTTTTCATATCTTTTATTTTTTGGGATTTAATTTTTTATTTGTTCTGGCTTCCTTCCAAACAACTTGAAAAATGGATTAGAATTTTGTTTTTCCGATTAGCAAGTTTTCGTGTGGTCTGCGTGTTAAAAGTTGCTTTAATCTGGTATATACAGGGGATAGAACAAACATAGATTTTTTACACGAACTTTGCCAAGAGAGAGAATTTGCAAATCTGAAACAAATTTCATTTTGAAGTATACCTGCTTAATAAATGAGTTAGTAGTAAAAAACTAATTTCTCAAATTTTTCATATCTGATTTATTTTTTGAGATTTGATTTTTTCCCTAAAAACATTTTTCCCTCTACATTAAACATACTTTTTGAAAAGACTGGCTTTCTTCCGAACAACTTGAAAAAGAAATGGATTACAATTTTGGTTTTCTGAGTACGAATTTTTATTAGGGGCGTACTAATTAGATTTTATTAAAAATAAAATCTAGATTTTATTAAAAAGAAATCTAGACTTTTTTAATAAAATAATGGATAATTACTTGTGATTTGCCTTTATCGGTTGGCATTCGTATATAATGTGTCCAAAAATAAATAATTAATATATACTTAATATACAACACGATTAAGATTTTATGAAAAAAATTAGTTCTCAAAAAATAAATCAGATATCAAAAATTTGAGAAATTAGTGTTTTTCTAATAATCCATTTATTATGTGTAAACAATTACATTTTTGTACTACCCTCTCATACATCAGATCACAGCAACTTTTAAAACTCACACCCCAAAAAAAAAAACAAAACATGCACCTACACAATGTAAAAACCGTTTGAATATAAGCCATTTTTTTTAGATGTAATGGCTATTTAACTTAAAGTTAGATTCTAAGAAACTGCTGTGCATTTCTTTTGCTTTCCCATTTTTGTGTATCCACGGTGTTAAGTAATTCATGCCCAAAACTTTAGGTCATTTATCTTGTAAAAATAAGAAAATATATTTATTTCGTTTTTTTGGTATACATACATTTTTAGACATTTTTAAATCAAATGTGGTACGCTGTATGCTATAATTAATGTCAATAATGCAACTAAATAAGATTAAGAAAAATCTACAGGTTGATATTTTTTTCGGGTTCCAACCCCTGTAACCTTCTCTGACTGTCCACTGTGACGTCACCGATAATTTTAGATTTTTTCGATATTTCACACCGTTTAGAATTTACGTCCATTCATGCATAGATAATTTAAAGCAGTAACTTTTTCAATTTGGAATCTACCCCCCTTACAGCCTCAGTCTAAATTTTAGTTATAATTATCGATAATATGATAATCGATAAACTCGGTAAGAATAATTTACTTGGCAACCGAGAAAAAATCCTTAGTTCGTCAACACTGTAGCATTAAAGAGAAAGTTTAAAAAAACTCCCCCCAGAGGCAATTTCTGGCTACGCCACTGATTTGAAGGTCATAATAATGCAGGTAGGAGATAAGAAAGAAAAGATCACAAAAAATAACACCCTATTTAGAATTTGTTAAAAGTTATTCAGTTGGTTTATTGACATTAATCTTAGCCTACCATGTACCAAATTTGATTTAAAAATATCTAGAAATATATGAAGCGTATACCAAAAAATTTAAACAAATATTTGAACACCCTGTATCTCGATAGCGAAGCGTTTATTGAACCTTTCTTCTTTTTCCATGAGTTCTGGACATTAATTTTCACCTTGCATATACTTTTTTCTGAAATAGTTAATTAATTTAGGGGGCTGATTTCCTTCTAGAGAAGGGTAGTTATTATTTTACGGTTCTACAAATCGTCATAGCACCCGACTTAAAATATATCCAATACCTTTTACCAATTTAACCCACACCATCAAATAGGTACTTTCCTACGTTATCAAACTACATGCTAGTTAATAAAAGAAGATTAAGAAGAAAGAATCTACTTACTGTTGACATAACAAGTTATAAGCATCTGGCACAGTAGTTCTGCAGAAAAGACAAAAAACACCAGTTAGTACTATTATTATAAACCACACCTGACTGCCTATATTTCTACCTCAACTTACAAACCTAATCAATCGTATCTTACCTTAATTCGCGTAACTTTTGTTCCTTTTCTTTGGCTCTTATGAGTAGGTCTTCGTATATTTCGATAAGGGAAAGCACTTCAATCGAATTGGCTTCTTCAGAGGTGGCATTGCACTCATTGATAAGCAAATCGTGTAAGTGTTTAATAAGCTCAGTACTCGCTTGGCATTTGGCCGACATTTTGGCGATCTTCTTGCTACTGGTGGGTAATTCTGGAGATCCTTGTTTTGGGATGGCTTTATTAACGAATGCTTCAAGCTCGGTAAGATTTGTCTTACACTCTCCTATGGCAGCATCTAATTCTACGGAATAAGCATCTTTGGCACTTATCGACGTCATCCTTTGCAGCTGAGGTGGTAAAGTATTCACTTGAACAGCACTATCTTGTTCAAATCTAAGCGTCTCCACTTGGACACTCTCATCAACTTCCCGTGGCGCCTGCCTGATTTCGGTTATGATTTCAGTCTTTACGATGGTGATTCTATCGGTTATTTCCTTGCAAAGGATCTGGTATTCGTCAATCATCTCCTGAATTTTCGTTATCTCTTCATCTTTACTCTTCTTCATAATTTGAAGGCCAAGTTTATCCGCAGCCTCCAATACAGGCGTTTGAGAAGCCAGTTGATCTTGCAAGTCTTCTAATTTCTTCAGCTGTTCTTGAGGAGAACTATTTTCGACAGAGTCAAGATGTTGAAGCTCTGTTAGTAGTCCATCAATTCTACTTAAACCTACAACGGCATCCTCATGTGCCAATGAGAATTCTTTAAAAGGCGCTAATTCATTTTGTAGACCCTTCAAAATACTTTTAGCTTTAGGAAGTAAGTTCTGCCATCTAACGATAATGACCCGTGCTCTAGACGTTAATTCTTGTATATTATCAGGGTCACTGCCACTGGTTCGTACTAATTTCGAATAAGTTTGTTCCAAGATTTGAAACGCAGGCAATCGAGATTCAATATCTTTAATTTCGGATTCTATTTTGTATATAGCTTGTTGAAGCTGTTCGCGGTCTAATTTGGATGATGGCTTATTCATTTCTTTCAGTTTTTGTTCTTTGTCGCTCAGCCACGATTCTTGTTCGTTGCTCAGCTTCAAAACTTCTTGGAGTAATTTCCAGATAAACGTGAGCCTCTTCTTCCTTTCAACTGATTGACCACATACGACTTTCCAGCGCCTTTCGAGGTTATGTACGGCGTTTGTGAGGTTTTCAGTTGAGAAGTGGGCTTTAAGCATGTCTTCATCACTTAATAGAAGTTCGCAGAGATTAAGCACTTCTCCTATGTTACCGCTTTCGTTTTCTATTGATTTTTTTAATTTTTCGTGATCTTGAAGCTTTCGGTCGATTACATCTTTTGTACATGACTCAAATACTAAAGGTTTCCCTAATTGATTTTCAATTTGCGATAGCCACGATCTAATTTGACGTATGCGTTCTTCCAATTGCAATGTCGTTTGTATCATATCATAAATTTTATTGGCCTTACTTTTACCTAAGTTTTCTAATTTTTCCCACCTATCGCGAACGTCATCTGTCCTCGCTTGAATGATCTGCTTAGCCGTAACGTCAGCGTATTCTTCTCCACAGCAGTTTACTAATTCGGTACCAACTCTCACAAGCCACTCATATTCGCGTTCCTTTAACGCCATTTCTGTTTGAAGTTCAACTTCCAATTTTCGTAACAGTTCTCTGGGGTCTAATGCGAGAGTTTCTTGTGTTTCTTTTTCTAAACGTTTTTCAAGTTCATCTGCCCATGAAATGAATCTAGCTTGCCTGGTTTCAAACATAGACTTGATTCCCAATTTTTCCTCAAGCTGGTGACAAATAGTAGCCAATTGATGGTCCAGGTCACCGTGTTGGTGCCACAGCAGCCACATTCTTTGGTTTACTGTTTTTATGTCCGACGGACAAAGACACTCTTTAAGTTGTTCCTGAGAAAGACCTAGTTGTTCTAGATCTTTTACGGATAACACCAGTCTTTCTCTGGTTCTATGCAAAATTTCCAGCCGGTTAGCTATTCCTGCATGGGAGCTGGGTAACTGACTTTGAGATTCATTGATGACGGCTTGTACGCCATCGAAGAGCTTCTGAGTAGTCTGCACACGATCTTCATGAGAAATGACTAGATTTGAAATACGTTCTAGGAACTGCTTCCAGGTTTCAAGGCCAGCTTGAATATTTGAGATTCTTTGCTTTATGGCAACATGCTCCATCCTGATTGACGTAGCTAAAGCATCGTCACAAAACTGCAGAAGCAGATTCTGCTGCCGTTGTAGATTTTCTGTTTGCTTTGCCCCTTGGGGAACTTTGTCTAGTAGGCTTTGAATCCGGCTCATTACCTTTGGAATACGTCTAACATGTAGGTATCGCAATTGCATGTGCTCACGTTCTTTCTCCAGATTCTTCAGCCAGTCAAGTAAAACACTTTGATCCAACCTATACTTCTCCCATGCTTCTAAACGTTTTTGTACTTCACTGTGCCTATCCATTATTCTACTGAGGGTTTCGTTATGCAAATTAGTTAAAGAATTGAACTGTTCCATAACACTGGGCTCCACCAAGCCAGTTGCTAGTTGGCTCTCCTTCTTGCCACCTGGACTTAAAACATTCTGCTGAGTGGTCAATAGATTCTGATGTACTTGGCACAAATGCTGGTGCTCTGATAAACTCTGGTAGTCACCAGGAATAGTTCCTTGCAAGAACTGTTGTACATTAAACAGATATTCCTGCCACAATCTAAGAGCTGCAGCGCCATCTTCGTTCTTAACAAGCCTGGTACTTAGCCTATGATACTGCTGAAAGGTTTCCCTAAAAACTTGCTGCCAAAGCTCCAGGATCTCAATAACGGATGTTTCTGTTCTAACAGTGGATATTTCAACAGTCTGGTCTTTGATCTGTTGGATCTGACTTTCCGCCTTGCCGAGAGCGATCAGATGGTCTCGAAGAGCTTGGAGTTTTTCTTCAGTATCAGAGTTCATGTCGCCCTTTTGAATGTCGTCAATACTCTAAAAACAAGAAAATAAGTATATTTTAAGATAATCAATTAATAAGTATGTATTAGTTGACCTTTATTTTTTATAATGATGTGACAATGTAAGACCTGGCTTTTTTTAGGATGATCTTTTCACGAAGATACGATCAAAACGAATGTCATGCGATGTCATCATCGATGAGAAAACAAGTATGACTGTAACAATACACTGATATGATTTACAATTTTACTTAGATTTCAGATATAAATACCAGATACCAAATAAATTAGGTCCGGATCATTATCTTTGACGATTTTGATTTCGAAATAGATAAATTAAACTAAGAAATACCTTTTGTACAGAATCTAGGTATCGTCTCGTTCCAATAATTTGATTTTGAGATTCATTCTTGGTTTTGGACTTGGCTTCAGCCACGTCAGCCAGGGTGGTGAGGCTACTTCGAACATCTTCGAGGCGTTTTCCTAGGGCTTCAATTTCTCCCCCTAAAAGGGTTTTGGCATCAAGGCCAACTGCTGACGCTATACCAGAAACCAGTTCTTGAAGCTCTGCTAAGCGTTTGGTGTGTTCTGATAGAGTCTCTTCGCAGATCTAAAAAAAACAAAGAATATTAACCTCTGATGCTAATGTGGAGTAAGTAAGGTTGGGCTATTCTTTTAAATAAAACATCCACGGAAAAAGAAATTATTTTATACCTATAAAATGTTTTATTTAGACTGTTAAATTTTCGGCTACAGACAGTTTTTCTTGGAAACAATTTGCATATGTATTTAGTGAAAGTGATTTATTTCGCGTGCCAGTGAAAATTATATCTTCCAATCTCTCGTTTCGATTTCCATTCCATTTTAATTGAAAATACGGCATAATAAGGGCCAAGGTTAATAGGTAAAATTGAAAACCATTAAAGTTTGTTTATAATGGTATATAAAATCACGTTTGCAAGTCTCAAACAGCATGTAGGTCCGTAAAAACTAATTTCTTGTTTATTTGCATAACTAAGTATTAAAAGAAACGTTATAGGCTTTAAAATGTGATAATTGTCAAATTATGGACATGTCATTTAATTATAAGTCGAAAAAAATGTATTTTGTGGCATGGTCCCTAATGATGGCCACTTTCGAAAAAAAAAACAAAAAAAAAATAAGCCAAATTAATTCAAACAAACAAACAAACAAAAGTATGCTTTATTGCCGCAGAAAAATTTTACAATTTTATGGACAAAGCAAAATATACCTAAAAATAAGACATATCAAAACATTAATCGAAAATAATTTCGACAGGTCAGTGCTTTTTTTAAAAAATGTAAATTATCAATTTACCAAATCGTAAAACACACGTTAGAATATAACATAACATTGCAAACAGTAAATGAATCATGATAACCTTATAAAAGTAAACAAACACACATGTACGAGGTGAATAATTTCGATGACATTGAAATAAAATTGCAACTATGCGACCTTAAACTCTATATATATATATAATTGTGATGTTAAACAGAAGGTATATTGATATATGTATATTAAATTGTTTTTAATCCAATACGTACCAATACCAATACAAAAATAATTAAGTTTTAAGTGAATGTTCGACAGTTCTTTTCCCTATATAATGATTTACAAAATTCTATGCTACGAGTTAGGACTTGACTCACAAAAGATTTAAGTAAACAAGCGAGTTTAGTGACAATTTAAAGAGACTTACTCATTGAAAAAAAAAAAAATCATTAACGCTGTAAAATGGTCTCTCAATGAGCTATGCTTTGGTGTTTTTTCGAAATTGTGCAAGCATAGGGATAGATTAATAACATCCGTAAAATATAAATAACGACGAACGACCGCTCAGCTATTAGGACACGAAACAGCTGTATATATATATATATATAAATATATATATATTTATATATATATATGTGTTGCGGCTAATATAAATACGGCGCCTCCACAACTATAGGCGTCGTTATGTTAATAAAAGATAAAACAACTGCGAAAACTTTATAAGCCTCAGATTTGAAAAACACGTCTATTTCGAAGAAGACATTTTTTATTTGTACCAACTTGATTATTATACTGGTTAGTGAGATATACAAGGTGTTTTACTTAACTTTTAAATGTCGATTTCTTGGAAATTAACGGAGAAGTAAAAATTTGGTATGAAGTTACATTTTAATTAAGTAGATTGTTATTATCACGAGCTAAAAGAAAAAGTGTACATTTTATGAAGTAGAATGATAAGGACCCACAATAAGGTAGTGTTCTTCCCTACATACGTGGCACTACAGACAAAATAGGACGATTACTTCGACGGACCAACATTCATACAATCTTCAATACACATAAGAAGATTCTCCTGTGGAGAAGTGTATGTGGGAGAAACAGGACGCTCAATATCTATTAGACTTAAAGAACACTAACGTATTAAAAAGAAACAAATTGTTCAATCTGCTATAGCTGAATGTGTATCTATAAATGTAAAAGAAACCAAGGTTCTCGTCGGTTCCAGGTTTTTATAAATGAACAATTAGAGAATGTATTGAAATTTTAAACCATACAAAAAACTTCAACAGGAATACGTGTTGGTTACGGTCAACATCACACGGGAAACAGATCTTAACACAGGGTCACGATTCTGCCAGCTCAAACTGGGTATAAAAGCCCGCCTGAATCTCTCCGAGCTGTTCAGATCCCGTACAGTAACGATCTCTGAAGAGACCTGGTGTAATCGAAGGCGAAACGTCGGATAGTAATTCCAATTTGACACGTTCTAATCCCAAGAACCATGATTTCTTAATTGACCAAAGCCGTGAAAGTTCTCGCTTCATATCTATATGTCATATTATTGACAAATAATAACTAATTAAAAAGATTGTTAAATAGTTATTAAACATAAAACAAAAATATTAAAATATATATAAAAATATTATTTTTCCGAAAAAAAAAACTGGTTTGTATATTATTTAAATTTTTAAATTTACTTGATGGTGTATCAATGATTATAGTGAAAAAAATATTTCCTATATACTATCGAGTAAAGAATACCTTGTAACTCAAATTTCATCACTATCCTAAAAAATTAATAACAAGTATTGGTAAATAAAAAATTAAAACAATTAATAGAACTCGATGCTTAAAAAAACTGTTTTGCATGCAAATAAAAATGTCTTTTCTAAAGATTAAAATGAACTTTTTAATGTACATGATTATAATTAATAAAAGTTTATGGATGAACTAGACTATACTACTAATGAGAACTTCTGCACACACGCAAATGATGTCAGAATTTACAATATTCTGGCAAAGTAAATGCAAGTTTCCTTTTTGAAATTATTTTTATGTCATCTACATAAAAGCTCGCGTGTAGAGTAGTATTTGAGAAAATACTATAATTATTTATTATATAATATTACATGGTAAAAGCGGGAAAACCTGGTTTAAATTACAAAAATGCCATTACACATATCAACCTGAAAGCAAGTGAATGATGATAATTTACGGAACTACATGCAAAAGTATAATGAAAAGTGGGAAATATTTAGAAAAAATTTAGTAACTAATAGAACAAAAATTGCGATTTGATGTTACAATGTCACTGATAACAAAATTTGAGACATATTACATCCAAATTCTGAAATTATCGACCATTAAGTTGGGAATATGAAAATACCTGTTAGCGTTTTTGATACGGTGGGTAGTTTTAAAAAAATACCGTAAATAAAAATGTGTTTTTCTTTTTTAGGATGTGGCGAGTTTGAACATTTTTTTTACTGTTGATATGTAGGTACATATTTTGAAAAATGGTAGGAGCTATCGATTTGCAATTACTAGACTGATTTTTGTTAGAATTTGCATGCCCATGGCATCGTGCGAAGTCAATTTTTCTAAATTAATTTTTCTTATTAAATTAACTAAAATTAATTTTTGCCTATAAATCAAACAATACTGTTCCTTACTTAGCAATGAAGATGAGCGAGATAAATATAGTGTTAATGAGATATGCAGACAAACTTTTATTTTACACATCGATTTTGTAAATAGAGTTCCCAACGTCTAAGGTGATTTGATTATGAGTTTATGAGTACGTAACTACAAATTTATCGTTATCTTACAAAACTGAATAAATTTTAAAACACTGTCTGTCTTGCCATATATGAAAAGAAAACTAAATGCATTAAAACTTTTTTTTTAGTCTCGAAAAAGATCGGATAAACAGCTGAAAGGTAGCCAATATTTAAATACGAAAAAAGGTAGCAATAACAACTTGGAAATATAAAACCATTAGGCACATTTTTCTTTTACATGTAGTATGAAGGATTAAACAAACTCTATTATACAACAATAAACAATTATAATTGCATTAGAAACGATAACAAATAATATAGTAACCTTTAATCCTTTCGGAGTACACATTGTAAAAATTCGGTGGCTAAAACTAAAAATACACGCACATTGTCACTTCCCGCAACTATCCAGATTGGAAAATATTTGCGAGCGAATAAAATTGGACGAAAAAAAAAACTACAGTTATTAATAAAAGTTTGCACAACACTTAGATTCTTAGAGGATGTCGGTCTGAATCTCTCTCTATTTATAAGTTTCCTGCCGAAATCAGGCCGTTAAGTGAAATAATCTCTCTGCGACTAACAGATTTTTGTTAAGGAGGGTTTTCCGAAAAGTAATAGAGACTTTTAACAAATACGGTAGGTACGTTACCAGCAGCCCATTAAGAATCGATTAAGTAGATTTATTTATCTTAAATGCCAGTAGCGTAGCCAGAATATTTGAACGAGAGGACCAAAGTAAAAGAAACGAAACTTTTTTTATAGATATTAGGCAAAAAAGAAATGTACATTTTGCGGAAACTGCAAAGAAAAAAACTTCAATCGATGTTAGCTGTTTTTAATAGAAACAAATTCCATTTTCCCATAAAGAAAAAAAAAGTTAATATTAAATTAATACTTTCCATGCAAACCAATATTGTCTGAACTTGACACTGCCACCTCTTTATACCACAAATAATCAGCGTATTTTATTCTTAAAATAGATTTAAAAAAGTTTTTTTTTTTGAAAATGATTCATTTTAATAAATTAAATCCGTATTGGAACATTATCAAAAATAAATCTTCTTCGGGAACTGATGAACTTAGCCTATAAAAATATGTCTTTCCAAAATGGTACTTTTCCAAGCTGCCTTAATCAATAATCATACCTCTTCACAAAGAGGAAACACATTATGAGTTTCAACAATAAAAACAAACTTGTATCAGGTAAATAAAACAAAGGAATATAATGAAAATTTTTAACATGAGAAACTAAATTATTTATCATTTCATTATTTTGTTCCCATGTTTAAAACCGACTATTTCTGGTTTAGATATAGCAAACCGAATATCTAAGATTTCTTGCGTTAAAAAGTTATTGTATTATTAAACCCAGGGTATAAGAGGCTAAGAGTAGCTTTGTATAAAAGTTGTCTATGCTTGTTATAGAGGGTGTTATACAATATACACACAATTTAAATATTTTCAACTCGACCCCAATTTTGGAAGT
This sequence comes from Kuschelorhynchus macadamiae, assembly GCA_030620095.1. Taxonomy (NCBI): domain Eukaryota; kingdom Metazoa; phylum Arthropoda; class Insecta; order Coleoptera; family Curculionidae; genus Kuschelorhynchus; species Kuschelorhynchus macadamiae. The sequence continues at coordinate 1,935,414 of JAUTXW010000536.1, read as the reverse complement.
TTTTTTTTTATTTAGTTTCACACATTTGTTAAAACTGACAAAAATAGTAGAGAAGATTTAAAAAAGTATAAGCCGCAAAAACTATTTCTATAACTCAATGATTTTGTTGGCAAGTCGTATTAGGTAATTAAAATAGCATATATCCAAGATTAAGTTTACGTATGTGAATGGACACGACCTACAATCCTGAATAATTATTTATTTTTTACAAACATTTTTAATTTGTTTCTGTGTGGTTCAAGACCAATAATTTATAATCAAAACATTTTTTTGTTGCTATATAGGGTTGATAAAAACAAAACGAACTAAAAATTTTAAATTTGGAATTAAATGGAACAGGCGACATGGATGCACGCCAGGAGCCTAATTCAAGGCCAATTTAATGCTCAGAATGTTGGAAAACATTATTTTATTTCACTTTTAATTTTAATTAAGGGAAGTTCGAATTGCATTAATATTTAGGCAAAGACGAAAGAGTATGTTGTGAATTAAATTAGAGAGGTACTGGGAAAAGACACGAAACAAAAATATTGTGCGGCTAATACATTTTCAACCATCTACGAGGAAAACGTACAATGCTGTCAAATACGATCAATTTCCAATATTTTCAACAGTTTGTGCTTGACCTTATTTGCTTACCGACAATGTAAATGGTAATTATAAATGTTTCATTTATAAGACGCCAATGCACACCTGAATGCATTATATTACCAAAAAAAATACACGCTGCGCGGGGTTACCGCATTCGATCGGCATTAAACGCTAGTAAATCCCCTGATGCTTATCAAATGTAATGTAAATGCTTAGAGTGAAATACTAGAACACTGTAGATCATTTAATAAGCCAATTTTATAACAACGCAATAATTGACCAAAATGAAAATAAAAATGTATCCATTCTGATCATTTTCCCTTAAAAAAATCGGATGTTTACTACGAATATACACTAATCCCTTTGGTTTAAAAAGACATTGAACTATTTCAAGTCCGTAATCTAGAAAACTGCTGCTAAATCCCTCTAATAGAACAGTCGCAGTCGTTCTCAAAGTTATTTTGAATGTTAAGGACACTAAAATCGATATCGGGATAAGCAGAGGGATGCTGTTTGAAAGAGGAAGATATATCCGCTATACAAATGTAACGAATTCGTAAGTATCGAAAATAAAAATTAGAAATGCGTTACATATTTCTATACGTTTTGTTTATTATTTTTTTAATCCACCATATGTGTTTATTTGTCAACTTTGCGAACTGTAAATTTTCCCACAGGCCTATTTTAGAAAGGGCAACGGACGCAACTTATGGAAAAACGGTTTCGGTGAAATCGACTGATTTTTTATATGTTTTGTAGCTCTTCACCTCCTGAACAAAAAATACCATAGCTACATTCTAATCCTATGACAAAGTTATAACATACAGGGTGTTAAAGTATGCCCAAATCCCATATAAAACACGTGGAGTAAACCGGATGGCACCAAAATTAGTTTTTTCAACATATTTAACTTAGTAAGTAATATGAACATAGGTTCCCAAATGCTTTATTCTCGATATACGGGGTATTTTACAAAATAAGAAAATTTTTTGTTATTGGAGCTATATCTCGGAACTAACGTTTTCGGACCTATATTCAAATATATATTTTTCTTGTTTTGAGAAATATTTGACGTTAAATATGTTGAAAAAAACTAATTTGGTGTCATCCTTTTTCCCCCCTCCATGCATTTTATATAGGATTTGGGCAAAGTTTAACACCTCTGGTATCTTTAATTCAGGATTTCCAGAACTACAACATATAAAAAAATCGGTAAATTTCCTTTACCCGGAACTTTCCTCGTTATGAATCTTTGTTTTTAAGATATCATGGTTCTTGAGATTAGACCGTGTCAAATTGGAATTACTATCCGACGTTTCGTCTTCGATTTCACGAGGCATCTTCAGGAATCTTAGGACCGTAACCCGTATCTCTATTGAAGTTTTTTGTATGTTTAAAAATTTCTATAGATTCTCTAATTTTTCGTTTATAAAATCCTGGAACCGATGCTAGAACTTTGGTTTGTTTTACATTTATAATATGGCCAGTGGTATGCTGGGGTTCAGCAGATTAAACAATTTGTTTCTTTTTAATACATGGTTCATGTTCCTTAAGTCTAGTTGATATTGAGCGTCCTATTTCTCTCACATACACTTCTCTACAGGAGCAAGGAATTTTACATACTCCTGTTTGAAAAGGTCCAATATCTTTCGGGGATCGCAAGCATTGTCCAATCTTCTTAGGTGTATTGAAAATTTTACGTATGTTGGACCGCCGAAGTATTCGTCTTATTTTGTCTGTAGTGTCATGTATGTAGGGAAGAACAAAACTACCTATCGGTGGCTCCTTATTATTTTCCTTTCGCTGAGTTGGATTACTATATATTTTAATTGAACGCGTAATACTTCAGTGCAATAGCCATTTCCTCTCAGAGCTTCGATCAGTTTCGATGTTAAATCAAAAATCGAAATGGCTCTAAATACTATTTAGTTAATATATATCTTGTGCTGGCTGGTGATGGGAATTTACATTTAAGTATCTAATTTATGTGTTGAATATGTTCTTTGAACAAATACATCTAGAAAGGGAATTGTTCCATTAGATTCATTTTCCATTGTGAATTTAATATTATGATTAAGGTGGTCCATGAATATAAGGATATTATCCCGTCCATGAGGCCAAACAACAAAAGTATCATCAACATATCTGAACCAGTGTTTTGGTTTTAGTGGAGCGGACGTTACAACAATATTCTCAAAGGCCTCCATAAAGATATTCGCTGCCACAGGTGATAGAGGAGATCCCATAGCTGTCCCTGAAGTTTGTTCATAAAAAGTTTTTTAAAAATGAAATAACTAGATATAAGACAATTAGATTCGTACAAATATTGGGGATAATTTAAAATAAACTAAATAAGTAGTTCTTTTACAATGATTTTTACCAAAATGTTAACAGGTCATCCCCATATGACCCTTAATTTTAGACCAAAATTTGAAGTCAATCGGGTAAGTAGTATTTAGCTATGCCGCGAAATGACAGACATGGCATCCAAAGATCCTAAAACTTGAATATCTGTAAAATTCTGGGAGGATGATTTTTTTTACGATTAGAAACATTTTATTTGGCCTCCATTTTGTTCCGCAATTTTGCCAGTTCATCTCTATATCACACTTAATTCTTTCACAAAATTTGAAATAACCTAATAAGCAGTTTTTTTAGGCTGACTTTTAAAATATTTTATTAAGTCGCCATTTTGTTTCGCCATCTTAGATTCGTACTAAAATTTTACCAGTTCATTCCTAAGTAATACCAGATTTTTGAATAACATTTGAGGTGAATTAGATAAGTAGTTTTTTAGTAATATTTTTTTAAATATTTTATCAGGCCGCCGTTTTGTTCCGCCATATTGGGTTTTTACTAATATGTTATAAGCTCATCTCCATATAATAACACTTAATTTTGGACCAAAATTTGGAAGTCAATCAGGTAAGAAGTTTATTAGCTATGCTGCGAACAGAGAGGCAGGCAGAGAGACGTAATTAAAACATGTTTTTTGGCATATAGGAACCCTAAAACGTGAAAATCTATAAAAACCTGGAAGGTTGATTTTTTCACGATTACAATACTAGTAAAAAATCAGCATTTTTACCGACACTGTTTTTCCATAAGGTTTCTCATGAATATTTCATGAAATAAACAAAACAACAAAACGATTCTTCCCATATCTTAACTTAATACCAGCTTTGCCTTCCATAATATTATCAATATAATAAAAAGATAAACACAAACTAAAGTGGCAAATTTTTTACCTGCCATCGAATCATCATAATGTGGAAGTATTATTCATAATTTATGATATTTGCATTGCAACGAAATTAAGCTCTATTTTACCCATTTGTTTAGGGTTATCTTCTTAGTTTTACAATGTTTAGATTTTATTTAAGAAGTGGGAAAATATAGGTAGATGTTAATTCCACTGAGTAATATTCGTAATAATAAATGTTAAACTTTTTGTATAAAAGTTATGGAAGGAATGTCGATAAAATAATTTGATTATTTCTTATATGGTAAACTTTTCCATATAACGCATATAGAAGGTTTTGAATACTATATGCTTCGGGACACTATTTTCACTTGAAAATAAAAATAAACAAAATTCAAGCTAGAGCGTGTGAGAAATTGATTTCTGAAAAATTCGTTCCCAGAAAAATAAGAATTCGATAAAAATATCATATATTTTATGTACATTTTATTATGTGAGGGTGGTAGACAATGTCCAATGTTTTAATAGAGGTAATTAGATATATTTTTGTATATAATTAATAATTATATTCATACGATTTCGCCAAATTATTAATTTGAAGTTACAATGGTCAATAGGTATTTAAATCCTTAAAAACTTATCGAAATATCACTTTTCTATTGTTATATTGCCATGAAATATTTGCAAATAGCCGTTTAAATAGTAGCGAGAATAAAGTTGTCAAATGTAAAAACAACTTTACGTCATACATTTAACATTAAATATTTAATGAACAATTGGGTTAAATCTTAACAACATAATCATAAATTATTATCTCAAAGATTTAAGTACTCTGAAACGTAATGAGAAATTACGACAGTTCATTATTAGTCTTATATGTTGATTCAAATAGTATGCATTATTATTAGAACTAGTGAAACTAACATACTATAAGAAATTAATACCGAAAAAATAAATGGTTTCAAATGTTACTTAGTTAGTCTACAATTCAATTAAAATTTATTAATTGCATAGTAGGATCAAGATGCTAGGGACAATAATAAAAATAACAATAATAATAATAATAAAAAGTTTCGCCTACAACTGCTAATTTATTCTCTCCGTAGATATATTATAGGATTAAAGTTTTGTTTTCTATTTTATTTTAAATGTACAGGGTGATTTGGTTACCTTTCAACAGGCCCTATATCTCCTTTTTTCTTATCCCTCCTGTTCGTAGGGATAAGTAAAAGGTACGAAAATAGTGGAAGTTTTGCAATGTTTTTAAAATAAGAATTACCATAACAATTAAGATAATGTGCAATTCGTTCTGCTCTAGCTAGAACTGTTAAATTTTTCGAAAGTTCGAAATTGTCAATTTTTCAAAGTGAATGTCTAGAAAACAATTGAAGATATGCAAAGGTTATCTTAAATCATCAAGGCAAAAATTTTGGATACAATTCAAAAATGTAATAAAAAAACCTAGTGTTGTATTTAAAGTCACGATTTTTTGAACAATTTTGTGTTATATATATTTTTTTAATTCGATAGACAGTTTTTTATCATGTTTGAAAACGGTACAAAAATCTCCACAATTTTCATATTTAAAGTGTTTTTTTTTTTTAACTTTAATCATTAATAGATACCTTGTCTCAAGGATTTCCTTAAATTAAATATTTATTTACATATATTTTATACCGGGTGACACCGGATATGTAATAGGTCTTTTTTTACTTTTAAACGTATCAATTTAAAATTTGACACACTTATATAAATCAATATGAGACAAGTTACTGCTACTTTTTATTTTAAATAGTACCCATATATTTTTATGACTATCGTATTAAACCTAAATTAAGCTCTTTTCGCCGTTAAGGGGGAATTGCACGCAGTATTATGGATCATTTGCAAGCCTTCCGCCGCTGCAACATTATGTTAAAACTATAAGAGATATGTATTAGCTTCAATGTGATTTTAATAGGGAAATATGTATAGTTGAGCGCTAAATGCGAATTTTTATGAAAAAATAAAATCTAGAATTATAAAATAGAAGTAGATTTGTCCATTTTCGACCATTTTTTGACGCAAATGCCGTCGCATATAATTTTTTTCCACAAAATGGCTCTTTACCGCCTTGCATTGATCCTTTGTCTACGTAACTGCAAAATTTGAAATGGTAAATCGTACTCATGTCTTTGTATTTCTGCAGCGCGTGAACCCATTTTTAAATGAAATGTAATTTAAATTACCTATACATAACACATTTTTTTGAGGTCGGACGTGCAAGAGGTTTTCTCCACTACTCTTACTTTGAACTTGACTAGACCTTGTCGCTAGTTTTTCACTTTTTGCGTGCAGTTCTCCCTTAACCTTTATTTTAAAGACGGCGATATGCAGGCCATTTTTAACAAATCGGGAGTCTTTTTAAAATAAATGACTATTTTGTCGTTATCTTGAAAATAAAAAAAATAATTTAATGTCAAAAATTACTAAAAAATATCGAAAGTATTAATAAAAATATTGGAGTAAATTGCTTTTTCAATAATCCAAGAAGTGAAAAAAAGTCAAAAATCCTATTATGTATTACCCCAAACAATGTTTACATCGAAGTGTTCTAAAAACTAAAGAAATGAATTTATTTTGGACTGTTTAAAAGTATTTTATAAATAGTGGCTATATTTTTTCATAAAGCAACAATGTTGAATTTTTAAAAAATAAGATAAGATAATCAATAAAAGCAAACAGGGTCTTATTTAGAATAGATAAGTAGGGGTTATTTCCGGTAAAACCCGAAGTAACTTATCTCCTGTGTCACCCTGTATATAGAAATAGAAATTGCTTCTGGTGTCAAATATGGGAAGTATTTTTAGATATATGGAATATCACCCGATGAAGTAATAACTAGCAATATTACCTTAACTTTTTCAATAGCCTGTTCTGGCGGCAAATCGTCAACTGACTCCATAGGATTCTCAATCCATTCTTTCACAAGGTCGCTTGCTTCCTTGTAGCGCTTCCAGAGCTCGGCTGCGTTCTGGTACTTATTGCAGAGGTCTTTTAGGTTGGTGCAAGTGCTGTTGTATGCAGTGACAGCCTCGTCGACAGCTGCTTCCACGCGGGCTGAAACTTCTGGTGAGCAGCTTTCTGCCAAGGGCTTTGCGGAATTGCGGAGCTCGGTGACTAGGTTTTCGCGGGACAAAAGGTCTCCCGATAGTCCCTAAATAAAAATGGAATTATATTTATTATTCTGTTACATTATTTGTGTTTATACATTACTAGGTAGATAATTTTATATTTTATTTTACTTTACATCACTTCTTATTAAAACTCTGATAATAAAAAATCTAAGTTTTCACCTACTTATTGAAATATTAAAAATAAAAATGAATTATTAAAATCGAATGTGGCAGACATACTGAATAGCTGAGTAAAAAGGAAAACATTATAGCGTATCTGTTATTCTATGTAAGTCTAAATATATTTTCATTAGGGTCAACCTGTGTTATTTTAGTTCTAATCACTGCCATAATTGCTTGAACAATTTTAAATACTTAGTTTACTCATAGACACAAATCATGTGTTGTTCATTTTTTACCACGACTAATCCCACCATGTATAATATTCGACATTTCTTCCTAATAAATCTTTAAATGGACCGGAAGCCGACTGCGCTGGGCCTTATTTTGCGCCACACCTGCGCAAAGCAGAAAGGAAATAAAAAGATCAGTTCCGGTTGCTTTTTTTTTAGGTTCAAATTGCGGGAATGTGTCAGTGTTCTTATAAGGCGAATGTTAAAGGATCCGATGAGTACTACAGGATTAAAACTAACTGTCGGCTTACATGTAGCAGAAGACGAGACTGCCTCATTTTCAGGTAAAAACTATGTGAAATGTGTTGGCGCTCTTGTAGGGCTTGAATGAAAGCTCTTGACATAGCTAGTACACGAATAAAATTGTCTGTCTGAAGCTGTCTATATTTGTTTTTTGAGTATAAGCAAAACCCTAAATATATTTCTGTACTACTCGTTAAGAGCTTTCATTCAAGCCTTATTAGAACGCTAACCCATTTCAGATAATTTTTATCTGAATATTATTCAAGTCTAAAGATAGTCTCGCCTTTTTCGACACCTAAAGTTATCAGTCAAATTAATTCATTAAGACATTCCATTTGAGTGCTGCCAGAATGCTAAACCTGCCCACCTTAATATAAGGCATTCTTTAATGAGGCAGAACATTTTCCTGCTAGACAAAAAGTTGTAAAGATAGTTACAAAACCATTTGTTGTCTTGGAATGAGGTGGCATGTAGAGGTAGTCAATTTTATTTGAGCAGTACTCGTGGGCAGATTTCATTCAAGTCCTGTTAGACTGTAAACGCATTCTACATAATTTTTACCGAAAATTGTTCTCGTGTTTCAACCCTACCGCATTTCACACAGATCCCGGCACTTGGCTCCCGGACCAAAAGGAAGCAAGACTTCTGTCAGTAATTACTTTGTTTCGAAAAGTGAAAACACAATGTATTTGTTGTCATTTAAGCCTTAGCTTACTTAGAAAGTAAATGAACATCTCGACTATAATGTGACAATGTTGTATTGGCTAGTTCATAATAATTGTATATCACGATATTTACTAATCTCAACTCAAAACCTTAAAGATATTCCTGTTATTGTTTATAACAGTGCTTTCATTTCTACAAATTTTATTAGCAACCTAAAAAAGTTCATTTTAGTATCACAAATTTTCGTAAAACCCAGGCTACACTATACGCTACACGACCGGGTGTTCCCTATATTACTTTGAATATTTTAGTACCTCCCTCAGAATATAAACAATTATTACAATACTAGGTGCCTATGAGACTATTTTAATCGTTCCCGCATAACGGCTTAAAAGCAAAAGCATATGTCTGTTGGCGTCTGTTTATTTGAAATTCCCTATACTCTAAATTTAGTGAATTCATTTATTTTGACTCCGTCTTTGAAATTATACGAGCGTTTATCTTTTAAATTTGCCTTGCTGAATAACATAGCTTATTAACAGTGGTATTCTTTAGAAAGAACATGCACGACCGTCTAGAGACGACCGTGGAACATGTTATCAAAACCTGTATAGAAATCATTCTTTTAAGAAAAAAAAATATTGGTGAGCCCCAGTACTAAAAACTTACTCTTAATATTTGATGCACGTGTTTCATTTCTTTATTATTTAAAGTAATTGATATTCAAAAATAGTTTAAATTAATTTGCAAACAGGACAACATATATTATAACTAGAAGGAAATACGACCATTTTTGGTGACAATAAAAATATCAATGATCGGCTATTGAATATATATATATATATATATATATATATATATATATATATATATATATATATATATAAACTGTAAAGAAAATATAATTACTTAGTTCCAAGAAGAACTTAGTAATTTTATTTACTGTACAGTATAGAATCAAGCATCCAGCATCTAGTGTCCCTAAATAAAACATTTATATTTATTTTTATAAAATAACCCTGAGCTACTTAAAATTAGGTTAAGCTGCCATATTTATAGATGCGGTTTAGTCAAATTTTGCATCACGATCTTTTCGTTATATTCAATTTTATAATACGGTTTAGTTGCTTAAATAATATAATTTCATTCAATTTATTTAGAAACAGACGCCTTATGAGGGAACAGCTTCACTTTCAATGATTAGATCGCATTAAAGCTCTGTCTAATGTATGAATATTTTACTTATTTTATATTAGCGTAGAAACAGTTTATTATAAAAAAAATTGGAAATTATTTCATTATACACATAAAGTTAAGCACCAACCGAACGTAACAAAAGAAGTAAACATGATAAAAAAGATTATATAAAAAGACCTATTGTGCTAAAGTTTCCCCCCAAAAATATGCGTTTAATCATACTGTTCCATTTTTCTCAGAAAAATTGAATAGAAACCATTAATGCATATGTCTAAATTATACAACGATTTTCCCCTTAATTCGACTCTGTAGGTTCTAAACTTATTGCTGACTAAATAATTAACAAACAAAAAGGGAGATTACCACTATCAGCATAATTATGTTCTATATAAATATTGTTTATTATTAGGTTTAACAACATCATAAAAGTATAGTCCAGTATAGTTCAATTAACTTATTTTCGCTTAAATTGTATTGTAACAATAAAAGAGAAATAATGAAATTAATTAAACAAGTGTGTTTATGAAATTGACTCGAGCTGCACGTAAACTAAAATAAACTTATACTTTCTATAAAATTGCAATTTGAAACGTAGAAGCCTATTTTTTATTATGAAAAAAAATTCACCCTCTATAACAATTTATGAGCATTTTAATAATATTGGTATTTTGTGTAACACTATTTTTACAAACACCTATGGCTGAGGTCTTTCTAGAATTAATTTATATGAAATTTTTTGATTTCATAGTGACACTGACATATTACTAGGGTTGCCACTCGTTAGTTTTGGACGGCAGGTACGTAGCCAGAAATTCAGTTCGGGGGGAGGGGTCCAAACCAGAAATGCATTTCGGGGAGGAGGGGTCCAAATGTTCAAACTTCAGGAAAATTAGTAAGAAGCATGCCTATACCACATTTTAAAATTAAAAAAAAAAAACTGGCTACGTGCCTACACAGATTATATAATCATTAAGATAAGATTACAGAAAACATTACCCTAATACAAAAGTGCAGTGCAGTGCTTTATCCAGTGTCAGCGCCACAGATAAAGGAGAGGGGGTTGGGGGTTGGAAAGTAGACGCAGTCGGTAAGAACCAGCCAATCTGAGCAGTGGAAAATGATTTCACACGACATGTGAAGTTAGTCGTGTTCAGATCTTGTTGATTGTATATTTTTTGGAAGTCGTAGAAAAATATATTTAATATAACACATAAATACATTTTTTCAAGATACAAACTTCACCATTACGCCTAGTTCAATTCGATATATACAACAGTATTTTAAATTTAAATGATGCTGAAGATTATTAAAATCCATTCAAAATGTAACCAAATTATCAAGTTGAATTAAAAGTACTTCTTATTGTGCAAAATTAATCAGAGAATACATTAAATTGACAAAAATTGTTACACAAAAACAGTATGACTGAAAAATGTTAAAAAATTAATAATCTTACTAAATACACTGACAGAAAGTATTATAAAAAAACAGATTTCTGTACATCCTCACTGCCCACCCTGCATCTTGAGAATTATTATATATAATTTTCAGCGAAAAAAAAACTGTTAAAACTTGAGAATTTTAACCCTGTATTTGAAGTGTATGTTAATTTCAACCCCCCCCCCCCATCCTCATCGCCAGTGTAGCTACGGTCCAGAACCGCCGGGGAGGGGTTCAAGGCAAGGACGACCATTTTATTTTAGTTAGAAGTTATAGTTAGTTGGTTGTAGTTTTTTTATCTTAGGTGTTCCCGATTGGAATTTCTAAAAGGTGGCAACCCTACATATCCCCTTGTATAACGTTTACATATTTTTTATTACAACGATAAAAAGTAAATTGTTAAATAATTGCTATAGAAATATAGAAACCGATTTACAATAAAAAAATGTGAATACCTTTTTATGAAAGTTTTTTCCAAAAATAACACCATTATAATTTTCAAATAAACACAACACAAAATATTGCTGGTCAACACAAATAAATTTGATGAATTAAAAGAGTAATATATTACAATATTTACCTGAACACTAATAATTCTAGTGTAAGTTCAAAAAATGAAACAAGTTCCTTAATCCTGTTTAAGTGTTTATGAATGAATCCGACTTTTAATTATCAAAAAAAATGTGCCCTAAAAACTAAAGAACATCCAACAAACGGCCGTATGTAACGCATCACTAACACTTTCAAAAGCACATACTAATTTAAACCGTTTCATTTAAATAAAAAAATGTAACGTCATTTTTCGACACAGCAGCAATCGTACACTACCAACGAATGTCTGAATTAACACTGATTTTAAATTCAAATCTTGCCTCCAGTATTGTGCGCGGTGATTTCAAACTCTAGACATCGTGAACTACTATTTTAACGGATAATAATAATTATTGTTAAACGCGATTCCAGTTCAGTACAGAAAATTAAATTTAGAAGAGTTCCAGTTTTACCAAAAATGATTTTTGAGTATAAAGTCAGTTCAAAAAGATTTTGCTCAAATCAAAATTACAGACAGGTTAGCCCAATTAACAATCTTGGAAAGGGAGGAGTGTAACTAAATATTTTGTAAATACATTTGATGCAACTATTTATAAACAATTTTTAAAACAATGAACAACAATTTCATTTATAAATAACAGGGATAAGGCAAATATACCAACTTCGTTTATAAGACTCCTGTATAAAACATAAATCTAAGCCTAAACAGAATGACAAATATTTGGTGATATTATATTCTTATAAAAACAACTTATTCTTTCTTTACTTTTCGGCTAAACACAACTTTTAAATTTGTTAGGTTTTTTCAAATGCCTTAATAACTGGCTCATTAAAATTCATGTTATTTTAGAGATATGTATTCATCATATATACTCATACAGTATTAAACCCCTTTTTAGTTGTGCAAAGCCTTGATGGCAAATATTGAAATGTATATTGGGTGGTCAATCTACATGATACATTTGGCTGTTATAATAAGCCTAAATGTAAAAACCAAGTCTTAGATTGATTGTTCTATAAAATTGCCCAAAGGGTGTTGGTTAATTATTAACATTTTCTGTTCAAAACTTCTTACTACAGGGAAATATTGGTACTCTTCTAGCAATTTGTTGGGGCTATTTTATCAAAAGTCGAATATATTTTAGATGGTATTTTGACTAACTTATATATAACAATTTACTTTATATGATTCAATAATTTATTTAGTTTTACAGTGCGTATTTAGGTATACAATTTCTAATTTCAGAAATGTCTACTTTCAAAACTTAACCGACAACTACCGATTCTTCTAGGCCATAGTGCAAGTGCAAGTCAATATCGCCAGAAAATGTATATAGTTTTTTTGTTTGATACTAGTTTTTTATCTATTTCTTCTACTGTATTTTAAATCGCAAATACTGTATGGTCCTCCGTCTAAACAATTAACGAATATCTTTGTTAAATCTCGCATTTTTACTAGAAAATAATGAACAGATTTCAGTCACTATTTACTTAATTACTTTTCTAAACATTAAATAAACATGATTGGTTCGTCATTTAACTGTTAAAAGTACATTTTCTTTCGATCTATCTACAATAAATACCGACTTCCCAGTCCACGTGCTACAAATTTAATGCCTTGTACCTAACTGCAGTTACAAACAATAAAACATAAGATTGCATTTCCAAATATATTATCTTTTAACTTTAGGTGGGCTACCTTAAAACCAATTAGAATTCCGGAGGAAATAATACTAAAATAATAAATAAACGTAGAAAAATCGGTTCGACGAAAAAAATTGGAAAAAATTAATTCTGCAATTTATTATTCAGTTAAAATCCTTCAGCGAAACTAACTGCTTCTAGCTCAGTACTGCATACTACTACACGATTATTATTACTTTTTGGGACAGAAGTCTTTCTAGAAGGGCTCATAAATATCTTTTTTTTTATCTGAGGGTTTCGAAGTTCGGTTAAAAATTTATATTGCCTAGAATTTCTGTCAATAAGGTTTTCCATTTGACCAACCCTGAATGCACAACATTGCCAAAAATTACAATATTTTAAAAACTGGTACACACTAATAAACACAAAAAAAATTAAAACAGAAAATGGTTCAAGAGAGTGGACTATATTTTCTCTAACAATACTTTAGAAATTATGCAACAAAATAATTTTATTAAGAAACAAATAATAAGGAATAGAAAATATCATTAGGCAGCAAATATTACGAAAACTTTAGCAACTTTTACAAAATACGCATTTTCTTAAAATCAGTGATTAAATTAACTTTAATTTAATAAATCAATTAAAAAATGTATGTATGCGCAAAGTAGTTACTATGCTCTTAACCTATAAATTTTACTGCATGTAGCGCTCTCTAGGAGCTCCCGTAAAATTAGGAACATTTAAATTTCTCGTCCCAAGTCCCCCATTTCCAACTTTCATAACGATACCTTGAAAACTAGCAAACTTATGCGACATACCTAACCAAAATTTAAAAATTTATTTTGACTTCCTGTTAATATCAACTAGTACCAACGTAAGTTGGGTAAGGTCGTTATATTTTAGCTTCTGGAATTTGTGGTACCATTTTGTACAGACCTTTTGAAGACACCCTATAGAACTACCTTGTGAAACAGCGTTTTAGAAGTTCTTTTTTTTTCATATAATATGTGGTCCAACGAAAAGTAGGCACCTAATTTTTCCTCTTTTCGTGAAATTTAAAGCAGAAATGGTCGGACACGTCGATTTTGCTTTGGAGGGTTTATTTTTCAACCTGCATCTTCAACCCTGGCGGGGGACAATGACACCCCTAAATTTTCAAATGGAAAGTGGGATCGAGTGATACATCGTTGGGAAGGGCACAAAATTACATTTCTAACGATACGCTATTGTAGTTTTAGTAATAATTAAACAGGCACATAAATATTAGTTATTAGGAGCCAAAACAACTACAATTACGTTTCAATGTTTGGATGATTTCTAAAAAAAAAATAAACTGTTAAATTCACCTTTTAATAAATCTTTAAAAAAACTTTTGAAAATGTAATCTATTTGCTTCCATACAATAATACAGATTTTGTTTGGAGCTATTTCGAACATTTTGTAGAATATATAAGGTGTTTCTGGAATCTGCTATAATCTGTTGGCGAAAAAGTGTTTTTAGATAAAATAGTCCAAAGGCGATACATCGGTTGACGTGGTAGGCTATTCAACCGGACATCTCCTAATCCACTGCCCAGGGAACCCATTATTTAAAAAAATGTCTTGCAGTCATCATTATGCTTTTGCTCATCTTCTATTATTTGTTATAAAAGGGTCACTTCACCAGTTTAATTTCTAGGAATAAAAAGAGGTCCATTTCCTAATATGCCACACCAGACGGTCATGTTTTGAGGAAGTTGGTTATAAACCTCCCGGAATAAATGTGGGTTACTGTCATCCCAGTAAAAGCAATTATGCCTAAGCACGATTAAAATAAAATGTACACTCATCGGTAAACCAAATGTTATATAATAAGTCCGGATCTTTAATTAAACGCTGGCTCATTGTTTCTCAAAAGGGTAGCTTACTATCATCATCATCCAGTTCCTGTACTAATTTAATTTTGTACGGATGAAATTTGTGCGATTTTAAAATTGTTATTATGAACGAACGGGAGACACCTGTGGCTTAAAATAGTTAAAGGCACTTAGAGTATGATCCAACGTAATATGTCCCAAAACAATGACTTCTACTGCATTTTTTACAGTAAAATTGAAATAATTTCAATAAACGTTTACCTAAATTCTGTTCCTACACTTAGCTGCACTATTTTATTTATATCAACAAAAAACGCAAACGATAAATAAGGAATTTAGTTCTGATAAAGGTCTCGGTTATATTGGCATTTAAATTACAACTTTTTATTAAAATAAGTAATTTATTTAATGTAATGGTTTTGACTCAAACTGTAGTGAAACAACGATAGAGGATCCTAAAGAAGTTTCGCATTATATGTTCAAGTAAAATCCAACAAATAGAGTATCATTAGAAAGGTAATTTTGTGCACTTCGAATGATATATCACTCAACCCCATTTTTCATTTCAAATTTTAGGGGTGTCATTGTTCCCTTCCAGTGGTTGAAGATGCAGGTTGAAAATTATGCTTAAATGTGGCCCCCTCAAAAGCAAAATCGATGTGTCCGGCCATTTCTGTTGTATATTTCATGAAGAAGGAAAATAATATACTTTTAAATCTTTGCTGCATCTTCTAAAATAATAACTGGCCGAGGCACTTATATATTTTAAAATCCCTCTGATAATATCGTTTAACAATTCTTATTGCATTATAAATCTTGATTAATAGGGAAAATCAGGCCAGTCTTGAGAAAAACATTTCTGCAGTGATTTTATAGTTACTTACTTAATTTCAGCATATATATTCAGAAATATTTTGTATGCTGCATTCGATATAAGAGTATATATGTTTTATTTGCTTTTTCGCAAAAAAAAAATTTTTTACATATGCCACATCAGAAATGTATATGAATTTCTTAACCTGTAAATGATTACTTCTGAAATATTTAATGATTTTAATGCAGCTGTTGCTACTCTTGTAAATATACCGTCCCGGTCTTTACAATAATCTTTTTCAAATCAAATCGTTTTACCATCTGGTACAGGAAAATCATAAAGAAATTGATAAAAACCAATATAATTTGCCTGACATTAATTAATGTCAATGATTAGACATTTTATTATAATTAGCTTTTTAGTGTTATCAAGTAACATTCACTTTTTTAGTAGCTTTTTGTTACATCCGATTAAATATAGTTAAACAAAGAGATAATTTGCCTTGGTGTACTTGAATAACTCTATATTACTTTCGATATACAAAAGACTTAACCTTCTCCAAAAAAAATCCACAATAATTATCGGCTTTTACCTAAAACAGGTCTAACTATACAACTTGGGGGTACTTTTTATTAATATTGAACAATATGTTTACTTCACGGGATATAGGATAAAGGAAAATTGTTGAAAGCTGTCTGATTGTATTTCTACAGAATTTACAACCCAGCGAGATACCTATAGTACTATTTCAAAAACAATGTTCCTTTAATATAATTATTAGAAATAGATTTCCTTGAGGTAGGTGCACTGAAAAGGTAATCAGAAGAACAATATATTATACAGTTAAGGAGTATGTAACTATTATGATCGAAAGAAAATACTTTTTGTGGTTACTATAATAAGTTTGTAGATGTTAAAGAATTGCTAAAAAAACTAAAATTATTTAATAGAAGAAATAAACCGATAACTATAAAAAATTATTCAGGGATGTAAGGATAAAAATAGAATCATTAAAGAAAACCAAACACCCTGAACGATGGTGACGATTGCTTTCAATATTAAAAAAATACACTCACACAGACACAGAATTTTTGCTCGCCGTAAACAAAACAGCTTTAAAAAATTTCCATATCCAACACCAGTTTTCTCTTATTCTAGAAATTGTATGTGCATTTCATATTACCCTAGAAGAGGGCAGGACGACTATATTTAAGTACATTTTTTTCTGTGTAGCTTTTAGGATTATATTACCAGTGTTTCGATTTTACTATCAAGTTACTACCCATTTTTTTTAATTTGAGAAATACAATGTTTAAATTTAATTTTTAGTAATCTGTATGGCCCCAAAGACTTTTAAAACTGTTTACTAAATCATTCCTCTCAAGATATAACATTTTATAAAATGTTAAAAAAGTTTTCGAAGTTTTTATGTATTTCTGCTTTCCCACCAATTTAAGTTCTGACATATTTACGAATGGTCGCCGTTTTGAACAGTCGATTTTAATGATAGCAAGTTTTGGAGAGGAATTAAGTTTGAAAAACAATATTTTGCATTTTGTCTCACATATCTACCTAATTGTTTATCATGAATTTATTCAGGAGAATGCGCCAGAAAGGGAACAACTACCCAAGGTTTTTAATATAATCTAAAAAACTTAAGACTATATATAGCTTTCATGCTTTGGTAAAATTTTTGCATTCACCTACCTATTTCTACTCTCCCGCTTTTAATATGTAACATTTTATGCTGTTACTGAAGGCAAATTCCCTCTTTGTTACTGATGTCAGCTGTTCTGGAAATATTGGCTTTTAATTTGACAACTGCTTGATGATGGTATTATTTTAAACGGGCGTAAATCTTTTTTATGATGCGTATTTATGAATTCTTAAGTTCCCGTCATCAGTTTCAAAATCAGAAGAATATCAGATACACAAAAATTATGATTTAGCTCTATTCTTTAGTTTTGTAATGCGCTTGTTATCGAAAATATAGGACGAACTACTATCATTTTATCACAATACTTTGAGTTTACTACTATTTAAAATCTAATAATATAATAATTTTACTTACCTCTAGCCGTTCTGTAGCTTTTCTTAATCTCTCATAGTCCACAGTTCCCTGTACTGTGAGCAGTTCGATCATAAAGTCAGCTTCCTGGACGCTCTGTTGAACTAGTTCCAGTTGCCGTTCGAATCTCTGCCACAAGGTCAATCTACTGCGAAGTAAAGCCAAAATCTTACCACATCGCTTTTCTAAGGCAGTGTGATCGTCTTGCAATTGCGATATTTCTTTTTCGGTTTTCACTGGTGATACCGTAGCGCGCAGTCGCATCGGAAGAGTGTGCAGAAGCTGCCTGGAGCTCATCAAGTCTTGCCATAAAGTAACTAGTTCTTCGCCTACTTCGTAGCATTCGGCGACAGCCTTTTCAATGGAGTCGCTTCCCATTTTTTCAGAGCTTTCGCAATGGTCTAAACTTTTGCTTAGCTCACCGTGCTTCCTGCGTACTCTAGCAAGACCCTTTTGAATTGCTTGTAGTCTTTCTTGAACTAAAAGCCCCCCTTCAAGTTCTTCAGAAACCAGGTTATCCAAA
Source organism: Kuschelorhynchus macadamiae (assembly GCA_030620095.1). Lineage (NCBI taxonomy): Eukaryota > Metazoa > Arthropoda > Insecta > Coleoptera > Curculionidae > Kuschelorhynchus > Kuschelorhynchus macadamiae. The sequence goes on along the minus strand of JAUTXW010000536.1, from coordinate 1,917,047 downwards.
CGTTTCGATAATGAAAGAAGACTTCCCACCTTGTCTGATTCGGTGGCAGACAGTAATCCTAATTTTCCTAATTCATTTTGAATGGTTTCTAATCGTTCAGACATAATCTGTAAACGTTCAATGTATAAACTTAACTCTTCTTCAGTTTTTATAACACCACCGAGGTTGTCAATATCCTGCTTGAGTTCCTGTAGTTCTTGCTCTAAAAGTGCGAGTTTATCATTGACGGGGACATCAGAGGCGGATATAGTGCTCATGATTGATGCGTGGTATTGGTTGATTCTATCTGTTACTTTGATCCATTTGGATTGTAGTTCCGAATGGAATTGTCTTTGCAACATTTCATCCGATATTGGAACTATTTGTAGGGATTTTTCTAAGGCTTTCGTGGAGTTTTGTCGAGCTGCGTTGTTTACTTCGTGCTTAGCTTTTAATTCCTGTAATACAAATTACGGTATTTAGTAAAAAACCTCGACTCTATTACATGTAAATATAAACAATCATTTCCATTCTATACATTGCGAAATGCATTATAATTAAATTGAAAAAACAAAAAAACTCTTTATATATATATATATATATATATATATATATATATATATATATAAGAATTTCCTAACTGCAAAATATCCTGTGCAGTGAAATAATTGGCAATAGAATAATGTTACGGTATGCATTGCTTCGACTATAATATATAATTTTTTGTTGGTGGCTTATCTCAATGTTTTTTTTGTGAAAATTTAATTCTTAAAAAATGTTGTTACTTTCTGTTACCATAAATTCAGTAATGGGAGGGTCAAAACGGTCAAACCACTGGAAAATTAGCAAGAAGCATGTCTATACCAATATATTTTCAAAATTTCGGGAAGGGGGGGTCCAGACCTACTGTTTACGTGCCTGCCGTTTTATTAATTTTAATCTTGCGAATGTCGAATACTTTGTATGTATTTCTGGTAACAAGTGTTTTACTTATTTGCATGCGACTGCTATTGCACTATAGTGTATATTGTACATAATGTACAGAATAATTGAAGACATAAGTAGATAAAACAATAAAAAAACATAGCATATTTTTACCAATTTTTTATTTTTTTCAGTACCTAATTCTAGTTATTTTTGATTGATTGAAAGTAGTTTGATAAGATCTTAGCGTGCCTAAAAAGTAATATAAATATTTTCCTGGAGAATGTGACATAGCACCAGTATCCACTTAGGTCTTCAATTGCAATATTTCGTAATTCAAATATGTTTCAAACAAATGCTTAAAATACGCCCAATTTGTTTTTTTTTTTCAATAAATAGAACTGATTTTTTAAATAGAATACATTATATTTAACTTTCCCAAGAAGAGCTTGTTTTAAGTTTTTGGGAACCGATGTTGATAAGTTGAGAAAAAAAAAACAAAATCATCTGTGATATAAGTAAAAATAAGTTTAAGAAAAAATAAAAATAAAAATTGCCCCTTTGCTCCGCTATAGCACCAAAACGGTCCGATCGACCCCCCTCTAATTCTTCACAAATGGAAAATTTAGGAAGTTTGACCGTAAGCGTTTTCCAATGCACTTATTTCACAAATAAATTGCTTAAGTGATGTTAAAGTTGATCCATATAAAAATAAATTCAAATTTAATTTTCACTATTGTACCTGTATACTAAACGAAATGATGGGAATATATCGGTATGAAAATCAAGCAATATTAAAACATAATATAAATAAACTGCTCATATAAAGAAAATGACTCACCCAAAATTGTCTAATATGTCCTCGAGGTCCAGATGGTATTTCCATCTTTTTTAATTGTACTTGAGCGTCTCGCAACCACGATTCAACTTTATCGCTTAGGGTGTCGTAAATCGTCCACAATTCTCCAAACGACAACAGTCTCGTCAAGTTGCTTTGTACGTCTTCTTGTAGCTTCGTAATTATCTCCAAAGACTCATTGTACGATTGTTCCAGCCCTGAACATTTGACTAATTCTTGCAGTTTCTGTGCAACATCATTTAGGTGTACGAGTTTGGCATAATGGTGAGCAATGTCTGCTGCTAAAGAGTGATGTAAATCTATATACCTATCATAATCGGAAGAAGTGACACTATTTAAGTCAGGAATTCTTTGTTGGGCCACTTGCAACCATCTTATTTCTTCTCTAGTGTCTTGCTCTAAAACAGTCCACCGAGAAGCAGCTAAGGACATAAGTTGGAACCGTCCAGTAGATTTATCCAAAATGACTCTAGCACGTTCGTATAAGTCTTGGTGTAATTTAGAGTGGATAGCTCGGGTTTCTGAATCGAGGTTTTCCTCCAAGGATTCCAAAATTGCTCTGCAGTGACTAAGATTGACGAAGAATTTGCGATGGTTTTGCATTTCGTCCTCAAGATGTTCAAGATTTTTAACTGATATAGGACTTTCAACTAAAGCTTCAGCAATTTCAATAATTTGACCAAATTCTTTAAGAGTTTGTTCATAATCGTCTGCGAGAGAAAGGAACTGCAGCGCCTTTTCTCGTTCGACGTTAATGTGTTGTTCTAGCTGTTTAGTTTGATCGTGATTACTGTAGACTTCACTTGGAACTTGTCGACCTGGGAATTCCCTCAACAAAGCTCTAGCAGTTGCTATCAGATGCATAGATTTCACCATGTTGGATCTGTTTTCGTTTTCCAAATCGTCAAGTTCGCTTAATTTGGTTTGCGGGGCAGCGTCTGATTCTTTGAGATCGCTCAATTGGCGTCTCAAACGGTGAATACTAGAAGATACTGTTTCAATATCATTAACGAACTCTTCCCAACGCTTTAGATCTCCAGAAGCAAGCTGTTCATTTTCGTCTGTAACTTCCTCAATAATTCTGACTTGCTGTTGCAACGAGTCTAAGTAGCTTCGCATTCTTTGACGATCGTCTTCATTGTAAATTGGATCTGCTTGCTGAACTACGTACTGGAGTTCGTCAACTTTTTCTTCAATATTCACAATTTCTTGTTTTAAATAATTAAATTCATCAACTCTTTCTTTCGAGGGCCCTTCTGATGTCTGATGTCTATTAACATATATTCTGTACTCTATTGTTTCTAACCAGGTGGTGATAGTTTCGACAGTAGTTATAACCGTTTGTTGAATCATATTTACATCTCCGCGTTCAACTGCATCTTTCAATACTGCAATATTTTGTTCCACGTTGTTATTTCTTTGCTCAATAGTTTCATCCACAATAATTTCAGTTAATGTGGCTATGTATATCACACTGCTTAAATGAGTGGTTTTTCTGGCATTTTGCAAGTTCTTTATTCTTTCTAGAGATTGGGCTTGGTTCCATCGAATATTAACTTCTTCAAACTTCGCAGGACCACTTTCAGTAATAGGTATAATTGCAGAATCACCCTGTTTCATTGAGCTAATTTTATAGTTGGGAGGTGGCAATGCGGAATCTGAAAGAGGAGTTAGAGGAGTCTCAATTATTATTGATGGCCCTTCAACTTCTCCGATCGTAACAGCTGAAGCAAATTTGCCGCTAGATTTTGATGTAACAGGAAGTATTTGTTTTAAATCTTCAGTGAATTTATTATGAACAGTTTCGTCTGTAGAAATGTCTTCAGCAGAAAGAGCTGTTTTAGACTGAGTAACCTCAGGAAGGTTCTCAATTGCTGAAGCAGATTTATCTTTAGACTGATGAAGATCTTCGATTCTAATTCGCTCGTCATTGATTAGAACTTCACCTTGGTTTACATCTCCTATAGAAGAGTCGACAATTGCTTGATGCTCCTGCTCTTTCACTAAAAATTCAACTGTAGATGATATATGAGGTTTCAAATCAGGGACTTGCGTTTCTAGTGAAACTGAGTGATCTGGCAATTTTCCTTTGAGTTCTGCTTCAGTCAATACTGATTCTATAGTAAACGTGGCAGACTGCGGTTTGCTATGACTACTGGCATTTTCTGTTACAGTATAAGTGTCAGAAGTCGTAATTTCGATATCAGACGGAATATCCCTGGATATCTTTACATTTACAGTGACTTCAACCTCTTGGTCGCTTAGTGATCCTTCTCTCACTTTCTTTGGTAAGGGCAAATTATCACCACTCCTTGCCTCTTCCAGTATTTTAGTACCCACATTCTGATTTTCTTTAATTTGATTTATTTTATTTTGGTCAATATCAGTTATAACTTTTGATACTACTTCAGCTATTCCTCCTTCAAGGTCAGGAGCCAATTTAAATTTATTTACGTCGTGTTTCAGTATTGGTTCATGTTTTCCTGCTAGATCTCCTACCTGTGGAGGAATAGTTGTAATTAGTTCAAGTTTAGGTGACTCTATTATTTCGGCGACTTTGATTATATGTTCCTTAGGTGTTTCTTCGGATACATCTGGATTACCTTGTATTTGTTCAGGTTCAAAAACATCTGACTTCTCTGGATACCCAGTGGTCGCTTCAGTCAGAACTTGAACTAAATCTGTCATTTGTTCAAATGTATCAGTACCCGGTACTTGAAAATAGTCTTTTGTAGCTGACTCAACATTATTTATTTTATGACTAGCTTGAACTTCGGCAACTCGTAATTGGTTTTCTACTTCTTCAAGGCGAGAAACATAATCTGATTTCCTTCGCTCTTCTCCTATAATTTCAGTGGCCATTTTAGATATATTATCTTTTTCCTCAAGTTTATCATCAGTACGACCTAAGGAGGTAACTTGTGACTGATTTTCTAGTTCCTCAAAATGAGAAACATTTTCTGACTCCCTTCGTTCATCTCTTGTAATTTCAGTAGGCCTTTCAGATATATTATCTTTTTCCTCAAGTTTGTCAGCTGTAAGACTTAAGGAGATAACTTCTGATAGGTTTTCTACTTCAGGACGAGAAATATCTTCTGATTTCCTTCGTTCGTCTCTCGTAACTTCAGTAGGTATTTCAGATATATGATCTTTTTCCTCAAGTTTATCAGCAGTAAGACCTAAGGAGATAACTTGTGATTGCTTTTCTACTTCTTCAGGACCAGAAACATCTTCCGATTTCCTTCGTTCTTCTCTTGTAATTTCAGTAGGCATTTCAGATATATTATCTTTTTTCTGAAGTTTATCAGTAGTAAGACCTAAGACTTGTGATTGGTTTTCTACTTCTTCAGGACGAGAAACATCTTCTGATTTCCTTTGTCCTTCTCTTGTAATTTCAGTAGGCATTTCAGATATATTATCTTTTTCCTCAAGCTTATCAGCAGTACGATCTAAGGAGATAACTTGTAATTGGTTTTCTACTTCTTCAGGACGAGAAACTTCTGATTTCCTTCGTTCTCCTCTTGTAATTTCAATAGGCATTTCAGACATGTTATCTTTTTCCTCAAGTTTATCAGCAGTACGAATAAAGGACATAACTTCTACTTCTTCAAGACAAGAAACATTTTCTGATTTCCTTAGTTCCCCTCTTGAAATTTTAGTAGGCTTTTCAGATATATCATCAGTTTCCTGAAGCTTATCAGCAGTACGACCTGAGGAGATAAGCGTTTCTACTTTTAAAGACTCATTAACTTTAGAAGATTCACTAATTGGATCAAGTTTGTCCTGAATTGCAATTGGCGTCTTCTCAAGAATCTTTGACTCTTTCTTTATTTCTTCAATTTGTGATATATTGTCTTGTTTCTCAGAATGTGCATTCTTTACTTCTTTACTTATTTGGGGTATATCTTCTTTTTCTTCGAAGTTGCTGGGTATTTGCCATTGAGGAACAGATTCTATATCTGATTCGCCACTCTTTGGAATTTCTTGTTCTGAAGGTAATGTTTTAAAAATATCTTTCTTTGGTTCCTCCATCTCAATTGCAACAGGAGTTAGATATGTGTCTTCAGATTCGCCAACTGCACTACTCTCGGACAAGCTAGGTTGTTCTGAAATGCTTTCCACTTTCCTAGTTAATTCACTAAAACTCAAGCCTTTTCTCGTAATGTCAGAAAACATAGGCTTGTGTTCCGGAATATCAATGCCAGACGCTTGTCTATGAAATACAGAAAATAGATCTTTTTCTTTCTGCTCTGATACTTGCGGGGTGACTTTCTTTGGCTTATCTTTCTTACGCCTCAGCCGTTTCTTATGATCATTTCCATCTCCTCTTTCAGTGTCCAAAAATGTGATGGTTTGCTTTCCAATTTCGGCTCCACCGACTTGGATTTCAACATCAAATTCATCAGAAGAATATTCGCTTGTCGAATCTAAAGCTAAAGTTTGCTGGGGTTCTATTAACTGCGTAGAACTGTCTTTAGATGGCTGCATTGGCTCCGTAATTTCCGATGTTATAGGCTCTGACGTGTCAGAGGGAAGAGTAAGTATAGCTTGAACTTGTACTTCATATTCTTCACTTGTACTTTTTGTAGGAGTCGGGGTTGGAGTCGGTGGGAGCTCCCCAATTTCGTGAATTACAACAGGGTTAGTTTGGGCTATAGTTTCGACGGTTGATACAGCTTCTTGGGAAACCGATTCAGGCTCTTCTTTAACTATATTTTCTAGGACTGTAACAGGCGACGTCTGTGTAATACTTTCAGTTGTTGACTTTACAATAATCTGATCTAATGGAATTGGTTCTAGAGAAGTCTGTACTGATAGTTCAGAAACTGAAGGCACTGCTTGAATGGCAGTTTCAGTAGCCAATATTGGCTCAGGAGTTTGCGTTTGCACAGCATCTTCCTTGATTTCGGCAACTGTGGTCTGTATAGCCGAATCACTTCTGGATATTTCAGTCATTTCTGGAGTTATAGTCTGAACAGTTTCATCAGTCGTCTCTTTCTTTTCTGGGGTGATAGTCTGATTCGAAAAATCTATCGTCTCTACCTTTGTAACTTCTAACGTAGGAGATTCGGGTTTAGGTGATGTCTGAGTGACACTTTCACCCAATGCCACAACGATTTGGGTTGCAGTGTCTTCCATCTCTGGTTGCACACTAACTTCTTTTTCACTTTTCACTACTTCTTCTGGTTGTGTTGCCGATTCCACAGTTTCAGTAATAGGCTCAGGGGAGGTTTGAGTGGAAATAGGTTCTGTCTCAATTACCTCCTGTTTCTCCAAAACTGGCCTTGAATCTTCAAGAGGTAGAGGCGTAGTTTGAGAGATAGTATCTTGTGTAATTACGGCTTCTATCACCGGAACGGTTTTTATTATCTCTGTAGTGATTGCTTGAGAAGACTCGCTGCCTGGCCTGCTAGAAACTTTTTCTTCAATAATTTTAACTGTACCGGGCTCAGACTGAGTAGATAATGTCTGATATGAATCATTGGGTGAAATAATTGCTTGTTCCTGTGCATCAATAATATTCATTTGCTGAGTAACTTCTGGCTCGGTAGACTCAACTTCGGTAGTTGCTTCTTCAATATTAATATCTTCTTCTGTCGGTTGGGGTCCTTCAGTTTCTTCTTCTTCTAGTTTCTTTTTACCCTTTCGTCGCTTCTTTGACTTTTTAGAAGCTTCTTCAATCTTAACGTATCTTTTAGAGTCTTCATCAGGCTCAGATTCACCAATAGGTGTTGTTTCATATACTGATTGCGGAATATTAGATTCTTCTGATTCTTTAGGCTTGACTTTTTGGCCACGTCTCTTTTTTCGCCTTCGTTTCTTTTCTTGACTTTCTTCAGGTATGCTTTCATCTAATGTTTTGTCAGCTTCATACCCAGTATCTCGTCCTAGTTCAGAAACTTCCTCAGATTCACTTGCTGCCTCAAATTCTTCAACTACAGACATTGCCATCCTACCGGTTTCAAATTCTTCCACAGTTGGCTTGGGCGTTTCTTCAGAAGGTGCTGAGTCATCGGGAATAAGAATATCTGTAGATTCTGCCAAAGACGTGTTTATAGATTCGTCTTTGCTCTCAAATTCTTGTGCGTCTTCGACTGTACTTTCGCTAGATTTTTTATGTTTCTTTTTTCGTTTGCCTCGACTACCTCCATGATCAATATCACTTGGCGTAGACTCCTCTTCGTGCTCGCTTTGAGCTTTGGAGATAATAGGGGTAATAGTACATTCCGGTGAAGCCCTTATAAGTGGTTCAGTTTCAGATTTTGGTAAGTCAGTCACTTGTTCGGCTGTTTTAATCGGTATGATTGGAAGTTGCATATTAATATCTTTGGAGGTAATGTTAACAGTTTGATTGTCAGTTTCTTCAATTGTCATTGCAACAGACGCTTTAGGGGTTGCTACGGTCTCATCGGCAGACTTTTCCTGTAATGATAGATCTATTTGAACAGTGTGCAAAGATATATTATCTCTCTCTAAAATTTTAGATGCTTTAACTGCATCTGGTGTCAAACTTTCTTTCAAGCGGAGGGCCATTTTAACGTTCTCACGTTCGCAATCGAGAAAATCTGATACAGAAGGTAGTTGTGATTTTTTAGGCGGAACATCCAAAGTTTCACGATCTACCTGGGCAATACCGACTGCAGGTTGAGATTCTTGAAGGGACAAGGAAATTATAACGTTCTCTGAGGGTTGCTGGATTGTTGATACTGATGTGACTTCATGTTCTAGTGGTTTAATTTTTTGTTTCAACATTTCTTTTGGTTCTCCAATTACTTTTTCACTTGTGATGACGGTGATGTCTTTTGGAACTATTTTTTCTAGTTTATCTGTAATTTTTAAATCTTTTGTCTCAGTTTCCAAAGGACCACTGTATAATTCTTGAGACTCAAGAGGAGCTGAAGTATCAACAACTTCTGATTTTTCTGCGACACATAACTCAGAGATTTGATTTTCGGGTAACACATCATGTAAAGGTTGAGCCTGTATTACCATTTGGACTTTATCTGATGATGGCGTTTCCGTTGTAACAGCATCACCTTCGGCATGGACCTGTTCGCTCCTAATAAAGTCTTGTATTAATACTGTTTTTGCTTCGTGTGGCAAATAAGTTTCATACACTTCTTCGAAGGGAGGAGCAGTCGGACTTCGATCAACATCGTTTTGAATTCTTGTTGACGTATCGGTTTCTGTTATTAATTTCAGTGGCGACTCTTTTCGTGTTGTCTCACTTGTGTCACTAGTTTCACGTAACTGTTGTTGTGGCAAATCTTGGTGATTTTTCACCTGATCAGTTACTGAGGATACTTGTTCTTCTGAAAGTTTTTCATTGCTGACTGTTACTGCCTCATGTTTTCTGATTGGCAAAGATAAATCATTTTGCTCTGGATCTGTGGTATCAGGATTAACTTCAATGTTGTGTAACTGATATTCTGAGGAATCAATCTGTATTGGTTTTTCAGATGCTACAAGTGAAATGTTTAATATTGTCTCTGGTAAAGTACTATGCGATTTAAAACACACATTTGATGTTGTTGCTTCAGGCACTACAACAGAAGCAGCAATATCTTTCTGTGGAACTATGTCAATTTTAATGTTAGCCGGTTTCTCTTTACCAATTTGTTCAGTTAAGATTTCAGAAGCACCTGCAACTACCAGTGGCGTATCCAAAATATCGGTTTGAGCTACACTCGTAGAAAGTACTGCTGTTTCTGGATGAAGCATTGGTTCAAATTCAGTAGGAAGGCGTGGTTCTGTTTGGACAATAGAAATCACTTCGTCAGTTTTAATTGGCTCAGAAGACTCGTCACTTGGAGCTTTACGATCTTTTTTCTTCGGTTCTTTATTACTTTTTGGTGCTTTTTCAAAAGGAAGTGCTTCATCAACTGTACTACTATCAGGTGAGGGGCTACCGGAAACTTTTTCCCGTTTAATAAATTCGCTGATAATTGAAGTGTTTCGTACAGAATCTACTTTAGGATCAGTGATGGTTAATGCTACATGCTCGTGTACTAAGGGTTGTTCTATCACATACCTCTGATCTTGACGATTTGTTTCAATAGACTCTTGGGTTTCCTCTGTTGTTTTAATTTCCTCTGGAACTTTTTCTATTTGTATATCGTCAGTTCCTCTTTTTTTAGAAAATTCGGGGCTTAAACTTTCAGGCTCTTTACTTGAAATATTTTTCGGATCTAACACAATTTTTTCTTGCATTTCTTTTGCAGCTTGTTCTGTCACACTTTCAGGCTGTTTTGAATCAATCACTATGGTAGAGTTAGTATCATATTTATTATCTTCTGTAATAACTGATACACCTTCAGGGACAGCTTCGACAAGTTTACCTTCGGAATCTAAAACCACTGTAGTAGTTTTTTTGTTCACTGTAACTCCAGGCTCGAAGACTTGTTGGCCGAACTGTTGTTCATTTACAATTCTACCATCCTCTGTTCTAGTCACATTGATGCTCACTCTAGGGATTCCTTCTTCTGTCACCTCAACTTCTTCTGGTTCTTCGATAACCTCTTCAGTTACATGTTCCTTGCCATCGATAATTACAATTTTCCTTACGATTCTTCGTGTTTTTCTGATAACTCGTCTAGTGACTTGCTGAACTACAGCCCGCACACTAGAGCTAGACGTATGTACCTGAGTTCCGTCCAAAGTAAGTTGGGCTTCATCAAAAGGTATTAATCTATTTTGCTCATTATTCATTAAAGCTACATCACCTTGGTGCAAATTAAGATCTTGAATGTTGACTTGCCTATATTTTGGGTCTCCTTCTACTATAGAGTAATGAATTTCTGGTTCAGTTTGGAACTCTTTAACATCAACATCTCCACCTGGTATACCTGTGACTACTTTGCCACCATACTGTTGTGATGTGACGGTTTCTCTTCTACCGTCACCTGTGGCTATCGAAGTACTTTTATGCTGATCTTGCAATGTTAGCTGAGAGAATGACTGTGTAACTGGCGGACCATCCCCTTCGGTTAGAGTTTGTAGAGTGGTCAACTGCTGCTGCTTTGATGTTTGTTGTTGTCTAACTACTGTTCTATGAAGTTTCTTAACAATTATTCGCTTTGATCCGTCAGAATCAACAATAACTTCCGTAGTGGTTTCGTCGGGCTCCACAAAGACTGTTTCAAATGACTGATTTGGTTGGACATTGGTAATATTAAGCTCGGCAATGCGAGTCTCTGATTCTGGTCTTTTTCTGTAATTGGCTTCAACGAGAAGATCATCAGGTTCTTCAACAATTGGTTCTGGTTCAGCCATTGGCTTAGTGGCAATCTGGATAATATCTTTGTCGCCAGACGTGCGTTTTGAAATAGTTATGGTCTCTTTCGTGTAGCCTTGTTCTGGAGCGATGGATGTGTCAGAAGTCAGAGTCTGAATTTGAGCATCTACAGACTCGTTGTAAGTTACTGTGAAATCTTTAGTTGTAGGTACCTCTTCAACAAACGCAGGGGAAGACAGGCTTCGTCCAGTTTGCGTTTGTGTGTCAGTCACGGGTTGAGTGCCTTTCTCAGCCGTAATAAACTCTTTATTAATATTTTTTGCATGTGCTGGGGGTTTGGTTTCCTCTACTGGCATTGAAGATGAGTCTAACGTGGCCTCCAATGAGAGGTCAGGTGTCTCAGAGGGTTTCAATTTTTCTTCCTCTATTCGAACTAACTCAGACCGCAAGAGTTGTATCTTTTCGGTAAGGAAAACCTTTTGTTCTTTAAATATTACAAACAAAGTTTGAAGTTGCTCAATCAAAGTTATAACTAATCTTTCTAAGTCAGAATATTGTTTGAATCCTTCCAACCTTTTGGTTAAACTTTTCAAATTATCTTCTTTATCTTCTATTTCTCTATTTAGTTCGGTAAATTTGATGATATAGCTTTGGACTTCCTTCTCGTCTTTAGGCAGGACAAAGGTATCGATAGATTCTATTGTCGAATGTATCCAAACTTCTATTTGGGATAGAATAGCTTGATATTTCTCAAGTTCTACGTGTTTCGTTGCTTGCACAGCTTGGGCGTTCTGAAACAGAAGATAAAACTTAAGTATATGCGCAAAATTCTAAAAATCGGAACAAGTAAAGTAATTAGAATGCTGATTAATTTTATAGTCCACAATGGCCGAAAATAGTTTTCGACAAACTTTATATTGATTAAGTGGAGCGTGTAAAAATATTTACTTTCTAAAACCGTGAAAAGCAATTTACGGAAATGTAGATGTCTGAACGAGAAGGAAGTTTTTTTTGCGTATCACTTGAAATTTTACGACTGCTACACTTCAAAAATAGGATGCATTCGTATTAGAATGAATTTAAGTTATATTTAGAAAATTGATGTCCAAGTGCCAAGCGCCAGAATCACGTGATTGTTAGCTAATTAATTTAAAAAAAAAATAAAAAATAGGCACTCATTGAATAAGTCTTTCTACAAAAGATTTTCAACTGAAATAAAGCTAATATTATTAAATTACAATGATATATTAGATACGACGTATGAGAATTTGCAAGCAATTTGGTACTTTACTTTATTAGCTGTAAAGCTGGTTCTTTTATTTTTTATTTCTTAGAGGGAGCTAATATTTGAGGGCTCATTCGCAAATTAAGAAAACAGTTTTCTGCCATTGACATTTGGGAGAATCGATATAGGTTGGGGGAGTGGGGGACAAGAGTATATAATTGAATTACCTTCCCAGAAGAATCCACGTTCTTGATCAATTATAAATATACTATTACAATTAAATTTTAATATATCTACAAGTAACACGTTTAGGAATAAACTAATTTTTTAATTAAATGAGCCAAGGAATTACTATTATGTTTTGTCTAAGGAAATAGCCTGTATAACTGAATAGATAAGTCTATGTAGATATAGACATTCAAACGAGCTATTGAAGACTGACATTTATTTTCTGAACAGAAACATCATTTTAAACTCCTCGAAAAAAAATCACGTTTTCGAAAAATATTATTTTATAAAGTTGTTTCGGGAATCAGCTTTTCAAAAAAAATACACATTTTGTTATCAAAAAATATTAATTTTCGAAGAAACAGAAAAAAATCATAGGCTCGCCTGCTTAGTGTGTCAACATGTATAAAAAAAACTTTGAGCTTTGAGTGTGCTAAACTAATTTGAATACTAAGATGTCCAATATTACTTACTATTATGAATTGTTAATTTTTGTTTATTATATATTATGGAGGGTACAAAATTGAGATATTTTAGAATCAATAGTATTTTTTTTGGGTCTATAACAAAACTTATGCAAAAATAGAAAAAAAAACATGCAGAATTTGAAGTTATTTCTATTCAAAATAAACACTCATATCAAAACAAGGCGCTCATTTCAATCCAAATAGACAAAAACGAGCAGATTGCAGAGAGGCTTTATTTAAAATCCATGCAAAAAAATCGATTTTTTTAGAAATCGGACAAAATTTCTAGATGAAAAGAGGAAGATACCGAAGAACTTTATAAATACCCTCAAGCAATGTTATAAGAAAATTAATTGTTGTTGCCGCATTAGTGTTACGAAGGAACTGCCGAAATTTTTTTTATTAACATCTTGTCACGTATAGCATTTTTTTTACTTAGGAAGACTTTCAATTTCGTCAGCTGCATAGTCTACAACATCTCACAAAAGAAGGCAAGAATTTAATTTTTAGCTTTGCAAAAAAATAATATACATTTACTATTTATGAAAGACAAACCCGACATTCAGTATGGACGGACAACTATTTATAAGCTAGCGACGTGATTTCTTAGCATTTTTCGTTGATCTCCCACAACAAAGACCTCATTTTTCTAAAATCGGCCCCTTTATTGTATTCTTGTATATTTATTTGAATAAAAAACTAATAAAAAATTGTAGGTAATCTTTTATTTGTATTCAGATTTTGATTACGTTAAGAAAAACCACAGAAAAATATTTTGCGGTTAAAAAAACATATGATGGGTAACTCCTGAAATAATGTTATCAAAGTGTACAGAGTTTGAGACAAAGAAGAGCTTGGAAAGTAAATATAGTTAAAATCCAAAAGAAAATAAAAAAAGTACTCTTCAAAAACGAGGAAGAGTTTGAATATAATTTCTCCCGATACCGTTTTTTAGTGTTAAAGTTAGTAAAAGAAATCCGTCTTATAGCATTGTATAAGCACGAATATCACTTACCGAAACTAAAATCCTTCCGTTTTCAGCTTGTGAAAGAAGCGAGGCGATTCGGGTTCGGATTCCCGCTAAATGGGCTGACAATTCTTTAGTCTCATGGTCGGAAGTCAATAACAAAACCTGAGCTTCCAAACGTATAGCTTGGGCTGCATGTTTCTTAAGTTCGCTTGTGATATTCTGAAATTTAAGATAACCTTTATTGTATATTTTCAACCTTCGTTAATAACGATCTATAAAAGAATAAATCCGATGTTAGATTTTTTACTGTTGGACAAAACCGTATTGTTTTAATAATAATTTCGATAATAGTTCGGTTTTTATATTATTCTCTCTTCTTATTCCTTATTTTTATTCTATATATAAAACAAATATCTAAAAAAGAATAAATAGATAAAAATATGCTCTTGTTGCAGTTTAATTAGAATGCACGCAACAATGTGGTTTGGTGTTGCCAGAAGCGTCTACTTGTTTAATAATACAAAACAAAAATTAAACGAATTTAATCAGCCGATCGAATGCACACGACGCAGACGGCGTTGGGCGCGGCCAACAGCGACGGCCCCGAGCGTTGTGCTACGCAGAAAGCTCTCGATGGATCCGAACTATACGGATTACAAATCAAAGTTGGTATCCATTTGGGGGTTAATTAATTTTACATTAGGTGGATCTCCTTTCAAAGTATTATATGTCTTTGATATAAACTAAATTTATAAAATCACAATATGTTTTTCTTCCAGAGTTAATTAATTATTCCGGTTTCAATAAAACTCTCTCAGATGGTACGGATGTGTAAGGAATTTATATATCCTACATAAGGGCATTTTTGTTTATACTATTCATAAACTTAGACAACTCTCCACTTAAAAATAAAAAAAGACTTAAAAAAAAGAAATCAGCCTAATCAAAGCAAAATTCATATAAATTTTTTTAAACTGTAGGTCTTATGTATTGGCACTTTTTTATTTAACCCTTGTTATCTACTAGAACAATCCACATTTCATTTTTTATTGCATAATGCTTCCTGTAAAATCTGAATTATAAAATTAACAGGTTGACAGCCAGCCAGAATGCATAAATATTGCCTGTGGTGCCAAACATATTATTGCATCTATAACGTTTTGTGCATACATAAGTATGTAATTCAAATTCCCTATCATCCATACATTCACAATTAAAAAAAAAAACAATAAACAATGATAGCCATTCCTTTGGAGTAAATTTGTAAAACTGGAAATATTAATACGCCATGGTAATCGATAATGCTATATCTACTCTACTATAAATGACATATGATGATGAGATGTCATAACTGTAATAATTTAGTATACAAAATTAAAATTCTTCTGAGATTTTTGCTGATCTTTGCGTTTTATGGTTTCTAGGCCCCGGAAAACATGTTCTTCCATTTCCGTTAGTCTCATTCTGTCTGTCTCTACGCGTAGAGACAGTAGTTCAAAAAACTACTCATTTGATTGACTTCAAATTTTAGTCAAAAATCAAGGGTTATAAGGGATGAAATAGTTACTTTTTGGTAAAAATACGATTTGGCAGAACAAAATTGCGTCATCACAAAATGTAAAAAAAATCATTATATTCATCATAATATCATATATTATATCAAAATATTTTCAAAAATAAAGTGTGATATAGGCATAAACTGGTTAAATTTTTATGTAAATCCATTAGGGTTGAACAAAATGGAGGTGTTAAAAAATTCAGTATCACAAAAACTACTTAACAAACTGACTTGAAAATTTGCACAAAAATCAAGTGTTAAAACCGAGATAGAGTAGTAAATGTTTAGTACGAATCCTATTTCAAAACAAAATTGCAGCCTAATAATATGTTTAAGTTTAAATATTCGGTAAAATTCCATTTCTTGGAATTATTTTTATGGAGAAAAATAATAAAGGACATAAATTATTTTTTGTATACTACGTAAATAACGTTATGAAATATAAATAACAACAATAATAAAAAATAAATTAATAGTTTCAAAAAATTGAAATAAATTACAGTTTATAGGGTGTGAATAAAGTTGCCAAATAACTTATTGTCTGTGTACTAAAATTATTATTACTTTAAGTTACATATAACTACATAAAACTATTTTGTTTCAGAACGTCCTCATGTTGTACTTATTAGTAAAACAAACCCCCAAACTTTTTACTGCGACACGTCTGGGAAGTAATTTTTAACAAGCGGGTCGTGACGTTTTGTCTGCCTTTTTATATTATTTTTTTACATTTTTGTTGTAGACCATAACCATACGGCTATGATTTGAATAAACTGTCGCCATTTATTGTCCCATTTTATATGATTTGTACATCAGTGTAGCAATAGTATAATAAAAAAGTAGTAATTTACGAGGCAAAATATACAGTAAAATATTTTTTGAATCACGAAATACGTTCTAAAAATCTGTAAAAATCTCATTTCAAAAAATTTAGCTTTCCAAAACTTAAGGACACTGGACGTTTTCTGACAGCTGTCAAAATATTTTTCTAAAATAAGTTACGTCATTAAAACTTACTTGGAACTGTGGAAGCCGCATATAAAAATTTTAAGTAGATAAGAAGTTATGGGGGAAAACAGTTTTTTTGCAAGCTGTCAAAATATTTTATTAAAATAAATTACGACACTAAAAATTACATGAAACAATGAAAACCCTATTTAAAAATATTAAGTAGTTCAAAAATTACAGGGGAAAAACTACATTTTTTGTTTCAAATACATTACGCCACTAAAAGTCACATAGAACTATGAAAACCGTATTGAAAAATGTTAAACAGTTTAAAAGTTACGGATAAAATAAATTTTTTACGGTTGTCACAATAATTATTTTAAATAAGTTACGCCTCTAAAAGTTACATGGAACTGTAAAAACTGTATTTAAAAATTTTAAGCAATTCAAAAGTTACAAGAAAAACAATTTTTTTTTGTCAAAATATATTTTCAAATAAATTACGCCAATAGAAGTTACAACGGAAGTGTGAAACACCGTATTTAAAAATTTTAAGCAGTTCACGGAGAAAAACAATTTTTTGACAGGCGTCAAAATATTAAATGAAATATCTTACCTATTACCGAAAACGCTAAATCGATACTTTAAACCCTTCAAGTTTCAGTAAAAAAAAAATTGAAAAATTCACGGTCGCGATAACGAAATTTCAGCTATTTATTAAAGATGTAATAAAAATTCGAATTTTTTCTCTAGGAAAAAATGCAACTTTTAAACCGGAATTTCTAAAGAAAAAATCCTACTGCCCCTGTATAACACAATATATGCTACCTGTATACCGAAAGCCTGCCAAAATTTCTGAAAATCTCATCGAAACTATGTATTACCGAAAACCCCAATCAATGCTCCAATCCTACAAAATTGCTTGTAAAGATAAAAATTGAAAATTGACAACTGCAAAAAAAAAATTCGCTTACTTATTACCCAAGAAACTATCCTATACACACCGACTGCCCCTGTATAACATAATATATGTTTTACTACTTATCCGTACAATAACGAAATTCGTATTATATTCCCTATGTTAAACATATATAAAAGCACGCAAAATGTATAAAATTCGAGCCTGTATACTAAAAACCTGCTAAAGTGTCAAAAATCCCGGCCTATGTACTGATAAATGCATCTATCCTATACCCAATCACATGCAAGCCTTTCGCTGCTCTAACTCATCCAGAAAAGGTAATCAAGTAGCACTTATATCAAACGATTATCGTCATTTTCCATATAATAATGACAGCTAATTTTTTTAAAGGTATTTTACAAAATTGGGGACAGTATTGCGCCCATAATTGTGATTACCTCCCTAAAAACGTTAAAATTTTATTCTGCAAATTTCAAAAATACCCAAAAAAATTGTTTTTGAAACTCTAAACTAAATCATTTTAATGTAAATATATACTATTACCTATTACTCGATTACACATCTGAGAGCGGCGAAAAGCTTCCCTTAGTCAAAGATAAATGGATGTTTTGAAATGTATGAACTTACAAGAGAGACTACCTGCAAACAGTAAATATAAAAATGAAAGTTATAGAAAATAGAGTGAAGTTTCTGAATCTGCTTTGGTATTTTATGAAAAAATTAAATAACTCCAGTTATACTCTGCTTCAAAGTAAAGGTCTCCTTTAATACAACTTAATGATTTGCATGCAAGTAGTTTTTCTCCAAAAATATTTAGCTACAATTTTCTTAAAGAAACAGCGATAAATGTAAATTGTTTACACTTTTTGGAAGATATCGATCTATACGAATTTTTTCTGTCTTCTATGACCTCTCAAAAAAAATCTATACTTCGATCGCATCCATATTCAATAGGGTTCATGAGACCTCAAAAAGGAACGTTTCCTAAAAGTTTCAAAAGTGCAGTTTGGCACTACGATGAACAGACTTTTTGAGTCCTGGCAAGGACATGATAAACTGTCGTCGGGTCGAGAGTTTATAACAATTCAGTATATTTATTTACGCAGCAACGTTCGAGTCATAACTTTCTTTCTTAGATAAATTAAACATTCTCGTATTTAGAAGAAACATATTTTTATACAGAAAATTTTCAAAAATAGAACATTGTGATTTTATTTCAGGCATTTCAAATAGTTTAATGCACAACTGTGGTGAAATTATCGTCGAAAATGAGTTTTAATGTAATAGGTGTACATTTTCAATACTACGTTGACCTCTTTTTTTGTGAAATTATCTTGGATATCTATCGGATGCAATTGAAAACTACATCCGATAGACATCCAAAAGAATTTAAGGACAGTTTTTGAAAATTGTACATTGGATTCCGCAAACGGAAAACTTGAATGTATATTTCGTATAAATACTGTCAACATAAAGGTAAAACAATTTTGTAAAATGTATCTTTTTGCGTTAAATAACCTAATAAAACTTTAAAACCTTATTATTCTAGTAAAACGTTCCATTATCCAATATTAAAATATAAATTACCGTAACAAAAAGTTGAAGTCCCAGTTGTTTAATTTGGTATTGGGAGTTTCACTAAAAACAGACATTTTCTTAATTTGTTTTAAGAGATTGAATTTTTTTATTCTACAAATGTTCTATGGCATATAAGGAGTTACGAAAAACCATGAAAAAATAGTTTATATTTTTAATAGATTACCATGTATTTTCTTTGACCATGAAATTGGCTTTTTTTAGTTGCAAATTTCGCAGATGTAATAAAACAAAACAATCTGTACAGGAACCAAACTATAAAACATTCTTTTATCTACAAAAATTAAACAAAATAGTTTATATGTGTTACTAAATTTGGGCCGGCATCTCATCATGATGAGACGTAAGAAATATGAAGAAAAATGTTCGTGGAAGGTGCCCCTAACTGGAAACTCCTAAATTTTTCTTTTGTCTACAGAAATGAAAGAAAACGCAATTTATATATGTGTTACTGACCCTACGTGCGATGATGATACTTCACTATTCCTAATAAAAGACGTAAGAAATATGAAGAAAAATCTTTATAAATAAAAAATTATTTATGTAAGATCCTGCATTAATTCTTTTTTTTTTCTACTAATAATAAATAATGCCCACATTATCAATATGTTACCTTGGTACTTTGATATTGTTATCGCTTTTTATTCTCTTCAAACGATATTTTTGTACATTATTTATTAGTCGTAGATAACGTTATATTTTCTATCGCCACAACTTTTCTCGTACAGAATTTCACTAGGTACATATAACATAGTACATATACATATTCATATAATTATTTGGTAATAATTTTATACAAATCCTATAAACTGTAGTTTATTTCAATTTTGTTTTGGTTTTTAATTTATTTATTATTCTTGTTAACATTATTATTTATTTTTCATAATTTTATTTACATGTTCTGAAAAAAAAAAAAATGGTCCTATATTCCATCTTATTCCACCATAATGGAATGACACAAAAATGTATCCAATTTATCCCTATATCACGGTCTATTTTGAGCAACTTTAGAAATCCATTCGATACGCATTTTTTTAATAATGATTTTTTTACATCTTTTGAGACCGCCATTTTGTTCCGCAATATTGGATTATTACCAAAACGTAACCATTTCAGTCCTTTTATAACCCTTGATTTCTGACCAAAATTTGAAGTCAATGGGATCAGTAGTTTTTAAGCGATGCAACGACCGACTGACGGAGCAACAGTGCAAAAAGCAAAATTCAAAGATCTGTAAAAATCTCGGACGGTGAATTTTTAGGACTAGAATACTTACTTCTCTCTTACGAGGGAAGTAAAAAAAGATTAATCAAAAACTAGTTACTCCGAAAGGTTGTTAAAAATCTTATATCAAAATTATAAAATCATTAAGGCTAAAAAAAATCAGCATTTCCTGAAATACATTACCAATTATTATTTATTACCACTTCTATAACATAATTAGCCGTAATCTAAAGACGTGCCTATCTTAAAATACATTAGAATCATAAGATATATCCATATAGGATTTGTCCTGAATATTTTTTACTAGAATTTTGATAGGAAATACCTGGAGAAATACGATTGCATTCTATTTATAAGAGATATATTATGATACATTACTCAAATATCTATAAATTTCCCCTACCTGGAACTTCTCTCGTTATGAATTTTTCCTTTTATTAGGAATGATTAAGTGTGACCCAATTTAGTTCTGCACATAGTCATTTAATAAGACACACACACACACACACACACACACACACACACACACATATATATATATATATATATATATATATATATATATATATATATATATATATATATAGATTTCAAACATTTTTATTGGACGTCATATATATTCTACCTATGCCCTACTTGGTTTTTGGGTATAATTTAGAATAAGTTGATAATGTAGTTTTTACACAGATTTTTTAAGAACGCTATTTAGTTCCGTCATGTTGAATTTGTATCAGTAATTTATCCCTAGATCGCTTTCAATTTTTCCGCAAAATTTGATGTCAATTAAATAAGATGTCTTTTTTAAGTTGATTTTTTAAACACTTTATTAGGCCACCATTTTATTCGTCATCTTGAATTCGTACCCCAATTTTAGAAATTTATCTCTATATCATTCTTAACCTTTGCATATAATTTGAAGTTAATATAAAAAATAGGTTTTCAGGCGGATTTTTTTGAACATTTCATTAGGCCGCCATTTGTTTTGCTACCTTGAATTCGTACCAAAATGTTACCAGTTCATTT
The DNA here is from genome assembly GCA_030620095.1 of Kuschelorhynchus macadamiae. NCBI lineage: Eukaryota > Metazoa > Arthropoda > Insecta > Coleoptera > Curculionidae > Kuschelorhynchus > Kuschelorhynchus macadamiae. The sequence continues at coordinate 1,895,889 of JAUTXW010000536.1, read as the reverse complement.
CTATGTAACATTTCATTTTTGTGCAAATTTTGAGGTAAATTGGATAATTAGTTTTTTATTAATAATTTTTTTAACGTTTCACTAAGCTGCAATTTTGTTTTACCATAATATTGGATTTTCACCAAAATATTATCAGGTTATCCCAATTTTTAACTAAAATTTGTCAATCGGTTTAGCTACGCCGCGAATTAACAGACAGACGGTCCGAAGGAGAAAAAAGAAATAATATTTTTGGCATATAGGGATGCTAGAACGTGAAAATACGTAAAACCTGAGAGGGTGTTTTATTTGGCCGCCATTTTCTGCCATTTGGATTTGTACCAACATTTTAGCAGTTCATCTCTAATCTATTCTTCAAGCTCAATATATAAATATTTTATTAACACGCCATTTTGTTTCGCCATCTTGAATTCGTATCAAAATTTTACTACCTTCGTAATACTTAATTTTTGTGAATTTAAACTTTACCTTCAACGGGTAAATTATTCTTACGGAACTTTTAGTTCCATAAGAAACGAAAGACTTAGGTTCTGTGGGAGGGGTTAATCCCTAAAACATCCCCCAACGCCACTGAGATAAATTACCTTAAATCAACCTATTTTGGTCTCAGGAATACGTGGTAGAGTTTTGTACAGACTCTTTAGAGGCACCCAGTACATTTTTAATTTATTTTTAACATTTTCCAGTTACGCCAGGAGCCTCATAAACAATTAAGCCAATACCTCCCTTATTTTAATGTGTATATTATGTATTTACTACTAAAACATCTTCGGACTTGAAAATTGAATTTTTCATTGAAAGCAAGGTTTTCTAATATTTTTCATATAAAAGACTTACATATATAAAATGTATCTAATAGATATCAATATACAGTATAGAGCTACCTTAGTTGATCACAGACTCGCCAATTACTCAAAACCACAAAGATCACAATTTTCACAAACTAATTATACGTCGTCATAAAAAAGTCGATTTAATTTGTTTTTTTTGTAAAAAAGTCTTGTAACTGTAGCGGATCGAAGTATATTTTCGTTTGGCCGCGGTTTTGGCGTCTCGCTGACCGGTATCGTCTGAATTCTGAATGGTGTAACAACGATGCACAGATACCCGGCGCGATTATGTAGAGTCGCGGCATTGTTTCTAGGATATGACCTATGACTATTGCATTAACTAAAAATATAAAGTACTTGTTTAATTTTATTTGGTTTATGGTTGGCTCTTGTAATAGGCTATATTTACAATATGACATTTGCTTCGGTATTATTGTGCAATACATATCTGCTCTGATGTTGTTGAACGTATTGATAGTATGTCTTACAAAAAATCAGAAATTATTCTCTGTCTATTTAGTTGCACGAATACAAAATTATAACAATGGTAGTTTTAATGTTTGAGAACACATTTCATACTTATTATCGTTAGGATAAAGATATTTTTAGAAAATATTTTATTTAATATATGAAACAATAACATAGGGTTTTGCCGGTTTTAAGCGATATGTCTGTATATATATATATATATATATATATATATATATATATATATATATATATATATATATATATACATATATATATATATATACACTTATATATATATATATATATATATATATATATATATATATATATATATATATATATGAAGAACAGCTTTTTTATTTGCTTCAAATTTTGTGTGCGTAGATATATCACACTATAGGATATATCTAGGCTCATTAAAAGGTGATTATGTTTATATTTCACCATTTTTGAGGTACTAATTTGTGAAAAAAAACGAAACCGCTGTCAGGGCTATACAGGATGTCTCAAAAATACCAGCAAGTTCTTACTCAGTGAATCGTTAATTTTGTTTTTAATAGAAAACACTATCTGTCTTCAACCCTTCTCTAGTTATAGATGATTATAATTTGAAACACCTGTAAAATTTATTTTATTTAATATATGAAACAATAACATAGGGTTTTACCGGTTTTAATTCAATATATATATATATATATATATATATATATATATATATATATACATGATATATATATATATACACTTATATATATATATATATATATATATATATATATATGAAAAACATGAAATTTTGTGTGCACTATGATATATCTAGCTCATAATAAATAAAGGATACAATTTCACAGGTCTTTTTTTTTACTGTGTTTGTTATTAATGACGAATATTTTCAAATTATATCAAAACTTTCAATACCAGACATAAATCAGATAAGGCCTTACTTTCATGCCTTTCCAAGGAGTTCAACACAGATAGATTGGCCATCAAGAACCCTGGAATTCGCCATCAAGATCACCCGATTTCACCACACTAGATTTTTTTATGGAGCCATGTAAAACATTTAGTTAACAATGGCACGTCTATAAATACGAGAGAAGAGTTATTAATTAGGGTGAACAGAGCCATGAACAGAATTCACCCAAATGTCATTCGAAAGCAGTATTAAATGTCTCGAAATGAATGGGCACCATATTCAATAGTTTTGTTTAAAATTTTTTTGGTTGGTTGTTTTGTTGTTAGTGTATCTTTCGAAACTATTCTATTACTGATAGTAGATATTTAATAAAAATTGTTCACACCGATATTGCGTTGAATTGGTTTTTGTTTGTTAGCCTACATAATTTATTTAAATTCCGGGAAATTTCTAATTATAATCACCTATAAGTCCTATAACTAGAGAAGGATTGAAGATGTAGACAGCATTTGGATTCAGAATTTAATGTAAATGTAAAACACTTTGGATTCAGTATTGAGTGCAAAATTTAAAAACTAAGATATACAGGGTGTTCTATAAAAAAATATATATAATGATTTACTAAGTAACAACTAGCTTGTATTCTTGAGACACTCTGTATGATCCTAGCGGAGAATTAATTTTTTTATTGACTATTAATGCTTTTTCTCTATGCTGTAAACAATTTATCGATCTAGCGTCATCCAGCTTAGATTAATTTTATTTCGGAGGAACGTTTTTGTTCTTTTTTTTTCAAAAATTAATATCTAGAAGACGGTAAAAGATAAGCATAGGGACCTTTTAATAAAATTTTCTTAGAACCGAGCACAGAATTTAAAAATTTATTAATTTCCAGAGTGTTCCATTAGAAATAATAAGGTTCCGGTCACGTCCGATCTAACTTGAAGTGTAGTTTTTTGGTACTGAATTTTAAAACATTTCATTAGGCCGACATCACACTTAATATTTGCGCAAGTCCATTCGATAAGTAGTTTCTTAATAATGATTTCTTTACAATTTTGTTCCGTCAAATTAGATTTTTACCAAAATGTATCCATTTCATCCCCATATGACCCTTGATTTTTCAATCAGTTTCAGTCAATCGAATACGTAGTTTTTTGAGCTATGCCCTGTACAGACAGACCAACAGACTGACGGAAATAGGAGACCATGTTTTTCAGAGTCCAGGGACCCGAAAAAGAAGATATGCAAAAATCTCGGATGTGATTTTTTCACTATTACAATACTTCCCTGTTACGAGGGAAGTAAAAAGAAATGGATATCTCAAATTTGATTACAGAGAATATTTAAACTAAGATTAGATATTTAAAGGCTACATTTATGCAAGAACTATATGACCTAGAAAACCAGAGCCCGATCAAAACAGTCCATTTTTTCTTAATTATATAAAATAAAAACAAAAAAGATAGGAACTTTTAAAAAACTTTATTTTTTTTAACAGTGAAGTGTGCTTTTTGATAGAACAACGTGCCCGTTGCTGTTTTCTTTTTATTGTATCTGTTAAACAATAACAGAGAACATTTAACACTATTTCAGTGTAACAAAGATGAAGGTTTTTAACCCATTTTAAGAACACCTTTAAATATAGTTCCTCGACTATACACACGACCTCTATATTAGTCAGAGCTTTTAATAGATATAACTTAAGGTTTATATTATTAGCTAAATGAATATGTTTTATTAGGATTTAATAGAAGTATTTATTCCATTAATAATGATTGCTTATATTTACAATTAATTCTAATAAAATGTATCCAGACGAGGCGAGACAGATTGCATCTCAATTGATATTTACTATTCATGGAATATATTATTTTGTATTTTATATTCTCTGTAATATGTGATACTTTCAGACCAGATATCCCATTATATTTTGAACAATACAGCTTGAGCGATGAGAAAAAGACATTATATATTTTTCGTATCTTTCTCATAAAGCAAGAAGTGTGATATGAAATCACTGCTTAGATCGACCCAACTTTGTTTATTGTTAAAAAATATTTATTAAAGGTCATTGAGAAAGAAGCTGGTTACTTATATTATGTGTCGAAGAGGTCTTATTAGCGTTAAAATTTTAGTGGAAATTTTAATAATGAATCGAATTTAGGAACTCAAACTGATTTACACAGATTATTTTAACTGCTTTACCTAACTTTAGTATTTAGAATCTTTTATATTTTTATAAATATAGGACACAGACACGGGAACTCCTAACAGATAAGTATACAAAATGAATGCTAAAAAACAATTACTTTATGTTATGGAAGATAAAAAACTACTCCAGGTTTTTATTTAATTAGTCATGTTGTACAGCCATCACATAGGAATTTAAAAGATTACCTGCATGACTGCATGTATTATCGCTGTTTTGTCAGAGTCTATATATATTCTTTTTTTAAACTGTGATTTTATGGTGCACATAAAGAATATGACTCAGTTTTTCAAAGTAAAAATTATGGATCATTAATAGACTGTTAAGAAGTCTTTATAAGAATCGTACGCTAATCAACTACTTAACATGCTTTGCACTAAAATAAAAATATTAATATAAATATTAGTGTACTAGCACTTTGCGATTATAAAATCAGACATTTTGTAGTAGACCTTAGATTTCTGAAAATCAGAAAATCGATTCAATTTAAAATATAATTTTAAATTTTCTAATTCAAAAATAGTGTGATAATTTAAACAAATTAAATAAAATGATGTATATTGGGAAAATCGATTTTAAACCGCGAATTAGATCACCGTATTAAATTTATTTTCGTTGTTTAAATTAGTTATTAGTTGATAATGACCTCCGTAAGGAAATGATAGACGAATCTGACTTGATGATGCAATAAGAGAGGTAATGATCATTAAATATATAGAAGTGATTAAATCTATTAAGAAGTAAACAGGTTTCGTTTTACTATTCAAAGACTTTTTAATTCTAAATTTAAACCCGGTCATGTTTCAATTTATTATGGCAATACCTTTGACCCCAGATAGGCACTTAATTAACAAAAAATAATAAATATATTCTCGAATTAATATATGAAAGTATACTAAAAAAGTTTAAAATGCAGTATAGCGTGTTAAGGACAAAGTTTGGCTAAATACAAACTAAAGTCAACACAGTTACTCTGTTCATAGAAACTAGTGGTACAGTGTCACTTATAATAATTGAATTAGGGACAAATTGCGAGATCATAACTTCCATGCTATGTTAACCTTAATTACTATATAACAAGAAACTAAAATCAATTTGGAGCAGCTAGAATCAGTTTCTAATGTTTAAAAAGGTATGACTAAATAATGGCTGACTGTAACTATAGCAAATAAAATTGAGAAAGTTAAACGAAACTTAGCATTTATACAATAGAGTTGGGCTAGGCTATTTTCAAGATGTGTTTATATCTTTTCGGCCATATTTACCTAAGCCTGTTAATAAAATACCAAAACATTAAATTGAAAAGCATAGAAGCACTGTCTAAGAATAAGATAATTTTTGGTTATAAAATATAAATATTTAAGAAGTAATAAAAGCCAAAAGTCATATATTGATAAAATAATATATGCCAACTTTTAAGACTGAAAGAAGCTAGGGAAGTAAATTTTAAAAATCCTTATATTTTTTTACCCAAAATTTCTTTCGTTTTAACTCTTCCCGGATTAGTGAACTGTGACACAATTTAGTTCTGCACATAGTCATTTAGTAACATATACTGTATTTTCAAACATTTTTAATGGGCACCATTTTCTTCCACCATATTGGATTCGTACCAATATTTTACCAGTTTCTACTTATGCCACACTGAAGTTTTAACATAATTTAAATTAAATAGTTTTTACTTTTACATTGATATCTTAAAAATTTTATTAGACCGTCATTTTGATCCGTTATATTGAAATCGTGCCAAAATTTTACCAGTTTATCCCTGGCAATTGAAGAGTTTTTTACGATCATTTTTTAAACAGTTTATTTGGCCATCATTTTATTTCGCTCTTAAATTCGTGTCATTATTTTTATCAGTTTATCTCTATATCACACTTAATTCTTGCACAATCTAAATCAATCTAATAAGTTTCTTCAAGCGGGTTTTTAAACATTTTATGAGGCCCTCATTTTGTTTTGCCATCTTAAAATGTTACCAGTTCATTCTAACGCAATGCTTGATTTTTGTATAACATTTGAGGTAAATTGGTTATTTCATTTTTTAATAATAATTGTTTCAACTTTTCACCAGGCCGCCATTTTGTTGCTCCAAGTTGGATTTTTATCATAATGTGACCAGATAGACAGACCGACGTAATTGAGAAAACATGTTTTTTGGCATCTAGGAACACTATCTGTAAAATCCTGGATGGGTGATTTTTTTTCGATTACAAATATTTTATTTGGCCATTTCGTTACGCCATCTTTAATCCGAATCACAATTTTATAAGTTCATCTTTATATCATACTTAATTTTTGCATAAAATTTGAAATTAATCTAGGAAGTAGTTTGTTCAGGGTGATTTTTTAAATCTTTTATTAAGCCGCCATTTTCCATCTTGGATTCGTACCACAATTTTATCAGTTCATTCCTACGTAAGTCTTGATTTTGTGCAAAATTTCAGATACATTAAAAAAGTAGTAAGCACTAATAATTTTTTACCATTTCACTAAGCCCCCCTACCTGTTCAGAGACGTTGGATGTTTACCAAAATGTTAGCATTTCATCCCCATATGACTCCTAATTTTTGAAGTCAATCGGGTAAGTAGTTTTTAGCTATGCAGCTACAGACAGATTGACGGTAATGAGAAAACATGTTTTTTCGGCATCTAGTGACCCTGAAACGTGAAGATCTGAAAAAATCTGGGAGGACGATTTTTTCACGAATACAATACAATACCCTTTCACCAGGGAATTAAAGTATTTAAATAAAGAAATAAAATTCCTACCTGATGTACAAATATTTTTAAATACAACAATTTAAATTATGTTTGAATACCGTTACATCCTTTATTTGAATAGTTTATTTACTGAATCAACGTTTTTTTGAAATAAACATACTCAACGTCACTGCACAAGGTGTCATTTTTATTTTTTACGGTGTATAAGCGTTATAATCCGCAGTATTTTTATTCTTCCAGGAAGTTTAACTAATATACCTTAAATAAATACATATGAAATATATTTTTTGGCATCAGTTATTTATTATGTAACTTAACACACTGACATAAAACATACATCTAGTAAACATATTATTAAGAAATATTATGGCGTCTGTCACAAACTTTCGTTTTCTATTAAAAAACACAACACTTTTTTCTCTGTTATGTGAAATGCAGTGACATGTAAATATTATCAACACATTTAAAAAGGCTAAGAATAGAAGACCCATGAAGATGATAGACATTTTTTGGGCAGGACTCATATCTTAATTTGGAAGTGACGCAATACGTTATTCTTGTCTCTGAAGTAAAGACTATTAACTTTTAAATTAGTCATTGGTTCTTAATGTTATTAGCATTATGGAAACACATGTTATTAACTTTGCTATATAAAAGAAAAATATAATTCTTTTAGATTTAAAAAGACTGCAGTGAATGAATGCCAGAACCTTTTGGCATTTCCCTCGTACGAGGGAAGTAATAATGTGAGTTATAAGGGTATGAAATGGTTATATTTTGGTAAAAATTCAATATGGCGGAGTCACAAAATATAAAAAAAATCATTATTAAGACTATACTTTTCAAATGGACTTCAATATTTTCTCAGAAACAAAGCGGCTTAATGAAATGCAAAAAAATTCAGTACCAACCAGAAACTACTCACTTATTCAATTGACTTAAAATTTTGCACAAAAATCATCAAGTGTTAAATAGGTATAGACTGGTACATTTTTAGTGTGCTTTTTATGAATATTCATTATTATCTTTAAAAAGAAAATTTTAAAAATTCTTCTTAGTTGAGCATCTTCAAGGAATTTGACAGTTAACAATCATCACATTATGCTCTTATAATTGTTTATCTAATTTAAGATATTTCGTTACTCGTTCTGCCGATCTTACATTTCTACTTCTCTCTTTCCCCCTCCCTTCTTTTTTTTTCTTCCTTTCTTTGCCTTTTTTCTTTTCATTCATGTATATCAATAAATTTAACTATTTTTATTTATAGTTTATTTTAAAACAGTTTGTATAGTTAGGGTAGTTTATTTAGTTTTAAGTATACAAGGCCTCAACAGCCTCCAAACTTGATTTAGAAAGCTGACGCAATGGCCTTTTAATCTCAAAACGATTGTTCTTTCAAACATTTATGTATTGTTTTTTTTTGAGAATAATAAACGTTTTGTTATTATTATTATTATTATTATTATTATAGGGCAAACCAAATTGGCGGCCTAATAATATGTTTAGATATTCCGTAAAATTCCATTTCCTGGAATAAAACATTCTTTTTATGGAGGAAAAAAATAACAAAAGACATAATGTATGTTTTGTAAACTACGTAAATAATGTCATGAAAAATAAATAATAATAATAAATAAATTATAAAACTACAAAAAAAAGAAATAAATTACAGTTTGTAGAATTTGTACATTTATTACCAAATAATTATATGCATATATAGACTGTTTATTGTAAGTAGTAGAATATGTTCGAGGGAAGTTGTGGGTAAAGGAGGATTTTTTAATTAATTTGTAACATTGTAAATTGTGATATTTGAAACACTAGAAAATATATTTGAAAATTGTAACGTTTAGTATCAGCAGTAAAGACATAAAAAAATCGATATTGATGAGGACTGATAATTTAAAAATCCCTGTAGTGAAAAATAATTCAAATTCGGAAATATCATTTTCTCAGTAAACTTGTCTACATTTTTCTTTATACACTGGACAGGAAGCATTGATTCAAAATCTAAATATATCTAAGAAATAGCTCAAACAGTTACCAACAAGGACATCTTTACACGACTGGACCGCTGGACGTGGGAAAGTATACCTGTGTTTCTCTACGTTTGCTAGCTTAGAATATCAAATTTCTACCTCTTTAACAATTAAAATGGTTTTCGGACCATGTGGTGGCCCTAAGATTAGCTCGTGAGAGTATAGCTGTGTTTCATTACGTTTGCTAGCTTAGATTATCATTTATCTATCTCTTTAAGAATTAGAAAGGTTTTCGGTCCATGTTATGGTGAGAAAAATGACTTGTAGACAAAATTCAAAATATTTATTTTGTACAAAAATATAAGGAAAAACAAAACCATGCCTACATTTTAGAAGGTAGGTAGGTACAAAACTTATGTTTCCAGTTTGATTCAGATCGGTGTGTGTATATATACAGGGTTATTCAAAAATAAGCACCGGATCTGATTCATTGACTTATTCTAAGTGTAAAAGTTCATATATATAAATATATTTCAATATACAGGTGAATAAAGACTGGAACACATATTACTTTTAGTAGTATCTATAATCAACAATCTACAGAGTGATCATTTTTTAGGGTCATGAACCCTTTTCGTTCCCTAAACAATTTTATGACACACACCCGACTTAGTAGCTTCCAAATTTTCCGCTCCATTTAGAAACGTTCTCATCTCTTGCACTTTTTTTGCATTAGGCATCATTTGGAAACAAAATATCCATTCATCCATAGCAAACTGGAAAAATATTTCTATTTTATTTTATTTTATTTTACGAAATTTACGGGTAACCCCCTTTTATAAAAATTGTTTACAGTAAATATGTGTATATCAACAAACTTAAATATGTATATACGTATTAAACTAAAACAGAGACCCTAGAACGAGTAATATAAATAAATATCGAATCACAATAACTGGGATAAAATGATTTTCTTGAAGCCAGAAAGACTGCAGTTAAATATGTCAATTCTAGAGCCGATCGAATTAAGCAACTTTAGAGTCCTATCAATGGACGAATGTAAGCCATAATTAGCTGAATGAAATGGAACATAAAACAAATCACTATTTCTCAGCCTCCTCCGGGGTATATGCAGTCCTATTTTGCATAACAAATGTGGTGAATCAATAATTCCGTGCAGAAGTTTATACACAAAGCACGCATCAAACATGCAACGCCTACTTTCCAGCGTACCTAAGTTTAGTAAATTCAATATGTCGACTCTGTGGTAGTCAGTCATGCTAATACCCATCCTAAATGCCATAAATCTTAGAAAACGGTGTTGAACCTTTTCAATCTGGTCTTTATGGCTTTGATAAAAAGGGGACCAAATAACAGTTGCATATTCAACACACGATCTAACGAGGGAGCAATACACCACCTTTGTGGTCCGAACCGAGAATGCATCACCATTTCTCAACACAAATCCCAACATTCGCATACTCTTCACACTCACCCTAGATACATGCTCGTTGAAATTTAGCCTTTCGTCAAATACAACTCCCAAGTCGTTAATGGTCTTGGAGTAAGACAGATTAATGCCATTAATGGAGTAAGTTGTTGGAAATCTTTGTTTGGAACGAAAAACTGATATGAAAGCACTTTCCAACTTTCAGATATAAGTGGTTATCCTGCGTCTACCGAGAAAGAGAGTCCAGATCATGTTGGAACTCCAATGCGTCCCCCTCCTGTTTGATAACCTTAAATATCTTTAGATCGTAAACATGAGACACCGCGTGTATTGTCGAATCTCAGCAATATCATTGACGAATAGAATAAACAGGAGTGGGGCGCAATGGAAGCCTTGGAGAACAGCTGACGTTACTTCAATAGTTGAGGATATATCGTTATTTACCTTCACGGCCTGAGTTCAGCCTGTGAGAAAGCTCTCCAGCCACTCAATTAGGTACTCAGAAAAACCCATAGCCTTCAACTTGGCCAAATTTTAAAGTTTACCCTGTCAAAAGCCTTTGAGAAGTCGGTGTAGACAGCATCAACTTGTTCACCTCTCTCCAAGGCCTCTAACAAGGCAATCTTGTAGATTGCTAAATTATCTAATCTAATTATTTTGCTAAATATCTTTTAAAAAATGTAATATATCAAAAAAATTTCCAAAAAGAATGGAGAATTTGACAGACCTGTGTCGCCACTTAAAAAAAAATGTGCATTAAAGGAGTCGTGACCACAAAAAAATCACCATGTGGATTGTTCCAAATGCCAATGATACTGTTTTATAGATCCTACAAAAGGTAACATATGTACGAATTCGAAAAATTTCTCAGTCAGAGTACTTACCCTAGCCCATATATTATATTAATATTATAATATTTTATATAAATTGAAATTATATATATATATATATATATATATATATATATATACGCTTTAAAATACAAATATAAATAAATCAGACCGACTGTATATAAAACGCAATGCTAAAATAAAAGTTAATTATACCTTGACCTACACCATTGAAAAGAACAATATCCTTTTATGTCTGGTCTGATAAAAATATCCTAATGGGGACTAACCAGTTAAACAGATGGTCGCATTGACAGAATTTTATGGTACATATATAAGGTCAGCCGAACATGTTACGGGATTTTTAATATATCCTATAATTTCTAATGTGAGTCAGAATCTAATTCAGAATTGTATATTTTTAAATGCAATCTAAGTATTATCCTTTATTTTTGAATTGAAAAATAATCAAATTATTTCTTTATAAAATTATATATAAATACTAATCACGAGGTACTATTATCCGGTTTTTTACTTCCTTCGTAAAAGGGATGCGGCATAGCTAAAAAACTACTTATCTCAATGACTTCAAATTTTGATCAAAAATCAAGGGTGATACAAAATGGCGACTTTACAAAATGTTAAAAAATAATTGTCAGAAACTACTTATCGAATGGACCTTAAATTTTGCACAGACAAATGTTTAAAAAATCAGACCCAAAAAACTACTACTAACTGACTTCAAACTTCGTATAAAAATCATGTGTGAAATAGGGATAAAGAAGTAAAATTTTCTTCCGAATTCTATATAGCCGAACAAAATGGCGGCCTAATAAAATGTTTAGATATTTGATAAAATTCCACTTCCTGGAACAGAACCTTTTTTTTATGGAGGAAAATAATACAGGACTTATTTTTTGTAGGCTATATAATAAATAAATAAATAAATTAACAACTTAAAAAAAATTAAACAAATTACAATTTGTGTAAAGTTATTATCAAATATTTATTATCAAATTATTATAAGCTTATGATATATTAAATACTCGTATTTAGAAGAAAAATATTTTTATACAGACAATCATCAAAGATAGAACGTTTATGTTTATATTTCAGGCTTTTGAAAATTTACTAAGCAATAGGTAAGTATCACGTATGTTTTAACTTTTGCTTAGTTGAAGTAAATACATATTACAGAAATATGGATAACTTTTTAATCGCAAAAACTAATTTTATTGAAAAAGTTTAAACGTCAAAAGATAATAAATACTTAAAATAATTTCGAAATTCTACCTATTTTTTTCTAAGCGGTCATCCCAAAAAAATCCGTTTTCTACTATATATACAATGTGTCCCAAATTTGGCTTACATGCATTGCTATCTCGTAAACCGCTATAGCTACAGGGTGGGTTAAATTAGGAAAGTTTTAGAGAATTTTATTACAAATTTGATGACGTTTTGAAGTTTAGGATATCTTTTGTGGTTTTCAAGATAATTGGGAAAAATCAAAATGGTGCGTTTTCAACTTTTGCCCGTAGCTTCTAAACGACTCGTATTATGGTTTTATGGTTTATACATTATTATTTTATTAGAGGAACATTATGCAGGTAAAACGAAGTTTCTAGCTTCAATTGTTTTTGAGATATTGGCATCAACTTTTTATTTTCTTACCGACGCCATATTGGATTATTGTATTTTTGGAAAGATCTTTTTAAGAGCTTTCCAATGATGTATAACAAGGTAACATTATTATTTTTCTTGAGCTCTAAAAACCAAAATAATTGTTTTTTTTAAAGTAGGCTTTGATTACGCATGGCGGCCATAATGAAACAAAAGAATGCCACAGGTCAACAATCATTTTGTGTTCCTGAATAGTACTTGTTATCATTTTCTCATTGTGCCGAGTTTTTACAAAGTTTATTTGAGTTTCTTATACTACTTAAAATGGAGGGTAATTATTCCAACGAAGAGAATTTGGATATGATAGAACTTTATTTTAAAGCAAATAGAAATACACAAGCAGCTGCGCGTTCATACGAAGAACAATTTCCAGACCGACATCAACCAAGCCAAAGGCATTTCAGATTTCTAATTGTTAACCTGTTAGCCTACGGGTCTTTTTTAAAACCAAAACCAAAGACCTATTCAATAGATAATGAAGCAAGAAACGCAACTATAATAGAAAGTGTCAGGGACAACCCAACAACCTCAGTAAGAAAGATTGAAGAACAAACGGCAATTCCCAAATCAACCGTCCAACGAGTCTTGAAAAAACTTCACTTTCATCCCTATAAACCTACTATTGTACAGGGTCTTCAGGTAAATGATTTTGCTAGAAGAATCACGTTTAGTGAATGGTTCATCAACAAATGCCAGCAAATACCCAACTTTCATTCTAAAGTACTTTGGACAGATGAAACACGATTTACAAACTGTGGAATTTTCAATAAACATAATACTCATTACTGGGGCACCGAGAATCCTCATAATTTAGAAGAAAGATGTTTACAAACAAAATTTGGGTTCAATGTGTGGTGTGGCATTATAGGTAATTCCAAACAATGCACTTCTGCTTTAAATCACTCATAACAATTTGTATTTTAGATAACCGTTTGATTGGGCCGTTCATTTTCCAAGAAAATTTATCGGGTAACAGATATTTGCAACTATTACGGGAACAAATTATTCCAGAAGTTATAAATTCTGTTCCCCCAAACGACCTGCAAAATATTTGGTTCCAACAAGATGGCTGTCCGGCTCACGGTACCAGAGAGGTGATGGCGGTCCTCAGAAATACTTTCGGGGAAAATATTATCGCTAATAATGGCCCTGTTGCTTGGCCGGCAAGGTCACCGGATATTACTCCTCCCGATTTTTATTTATGGGGATACGCAAAAAATGAGGTCTACTAATTTTCTCCGCCAGAAAGTCTCAGAGAGCTAGAAGACAGAGTCCGAGATGTTTTTGCTAATATTAACAGGAACACCTTAAGAAGGGTTACACGGAAGGTATTGGAGAAATGTCAAAAATGTGTGGAAAATGGAGGGAGGCATGTGGTGTAACTTATATTTTTTTTATGTGTTAATTTAAATTTAGTTTAGGTATTTTCAATAGTGTGATAGTTACATTTTAGTCACTAGGTATTCACTGTTAGTATAATATCTTAGTTGAAAATCTGAAACATCGATGGTTGAATTAATATTTTTACCCATAAGCTAACAAGTTTACAATTAGAAATCTGAAATGCCTTTGGCTTGGTTGATGTCGGTCTGGAAATTGTTCTTCGTATGAACGCGCAGCTGCTTGTGTATTTCTATTTGCTTTAAAATAAAGTTCTATCATATCCAAATTCTCTTCGTTGGAATAATTACCCTCCATTTTAAGTAGTATAAGAAACTCAAATAAACTTTGTAAAAACTCGGCACAATGAGAAAATGATAACAAGTACTATTCAGGAACACAAAATGATTGTTGACATGCGGCATTCTTTTGTTTCATTATGGCCGCCATGCGTAATCAAAGCCTACTTAATAAAAAACAATTATTTTGGTTTTTAGAGCTCAAGAAAAATAATAATCTTACCTTGTTATACATCATTGGAAAGCTTTTAAAAAGATCTTTCCAAAAATACAATAATCCAATATGGCGTCGGTAAGAAAATAAAAAGTTGATGCCAATATCTCAAAAACAATTGAAGCTAGAAACTTCGTTTTACCTGCATAATGTTCCTCTAATAAAAGTGCCCTAATAATGTATAAACCATAAAACCATAATACGAGTCGTTTAGAAGCTACGGGCAAAAGTTGAAAATGCACCATTTTGATTTTTCCCAATTATCTTGAAAACCACAAAAGATATCCTAAACTTCAAAACGTCATCAAATTTGTAATAAAATTCTCTAAAACTTTCCTAATTTAACCCACCCTGTAGCTATAGCGGTTTACGAGATATGCATGTAAGCCAAATTTGGGACACATTGTATATATATATATATATATATATATATATATATATATATATACGAAACCAGTAACGGTAAGGATTACTCCTTCACCATTTTTTCGAGATAGCAGATTGGCACCTTGGCCCTGGAAACAAACATAGCGTCATGTTTTGGTCGATTCTCGACAAAATGGTGAAGGAGTAATCCTTACCGTTACTGGTTTCGTATAACTTTTACGACCAAGAACCGCACCAACGACATGGAAATAACATAGACCCAGTTGTTTACATTTTGGAGGAATCCAACATTAACCCTGGTTTGCCAAACCGTTACTGTGGCCAGATTATAACGGATATCATCCTTTATACTATTACCTAAATAAACAAGGAATTCCAGAAATTCCCAGTATAAATTTCCATATAGAATATTTTAAAACTGATAATTAAATCGCTTATTATAGATAACTCAAACCGAATCTGTTTTAAATGTAATTTAAATCTTCTGTAATTATTATTCCTTATTTCAAGAAATAAAGCTCAGAATAATCGGCAACGTCGGAATTCTACCTTTTTCGAGTATACTACAGATTTCTTTCGGGATCATTCGGAAGACTCCGAAGACTGTCGTAGTCATTCATGATTTCGACCTATTTGATGCGCGGCGTTGCAATTGTTCTAGTAGGTGAAATAAGTGTTTTTCAGAAATCCAAGTGTTTTGTGTGGCTATTTTCAAGAATCTGTTTAAAAAACTTTAAGAAAATGGTGCGAACTTGCTTTATTTGCAGAAAAACAAACGATTTAAACCCAGAAGTTTGTTTTCGAAGGTAAGTAGGGTTATGTCATACCAGTGCTGTAGTTGCAGGGTAAAATCACCGTCTAATAGTGTTCTTATATTTGCAAATGAAGTATTGTTTTTGTATTACACATTTCCGTTGGGCTTAAATTAATTTTTTATAACTTCAACTTATCTATAAAGTCGAAGACACTGATGATAAACGGAGTACAGCGTTTTGCTTATTTATATATTTGTGAAAAGTCTCAAATATTCCTCTAAAATGTATCAAACCACCTTTTTTGAGGGGTTAATAAACAACATAAATATACTATTTGGTAAAGCATAGGTACTAAATTTTAATTGAGTAAGCTGTAAGACCCACTATTTTATGTTGTCATTAATTAATCCAGGATGGTTTGCATTTTGGATGAAATTTTCAAGGAATATTTAGGGTAGTGTCGGAGTTCTCATATAGCAAGCATATACAAAAAATGAAAATAGCGCAATAGCACTACTTTTCAATTTTTCATTTGCTATAGATTTTCTTTAATGAATTTGAAATGTTTTCATTTATTGCCTAAAAATTTGGTTTTTAAAAATAACTAATCAAAAAAGTAAATAAATACCATCCTGAGGTACATTATCCCAACTAGGGAGAATCTGTTTTTCTCAGGTGATTTCGGTAATATAAATAATAATATAATATATTATAATGAATGTTAAAAATATTAAACATCTTGGCACAAAATATTTATATTGTCAATAAGTGAAATGTATAGCGGGGAAGGTGGATGGTGGGGAGAAAAGGGGGTAAATTGAGGGATAAATACTGTAAAGATATTGTTTTTCATAATATGGTTTTTGTGGTTTTTAGGGACACGAAATTCAATTTTGTATTCATATTAATATTGGACCATGTTTATTGCTGATTTTTTGTAAATATGAATAGATCCAATACATGTAAAGGTGGTGCATTTTTATATAATATTACTTGCCGCAAGCCTGGCAAACTTTTAAAAGTACTGGACCTAACTTCGCGTAAATAGAACTAAAATGTGTTGGAAAAAGGGTGAAATCAAAATGTTTTGAAAAACAAACCCGATTTAAAAAAATAGGTTGCATTAAAAAGTGATAAATTATATTTTATTACATATTTCTTATGAAGTCGGTGATAAGCTGATAAAGAAACGTATTAAATAAGCATTATACTCTTGGTATAGACATCAAAACACAAAGTGGGTCCATGTAACAAAATTTAGTTTTATCTTCTTCTTTAGTAACAATAGTAATAAGAACTCACCCTGTTATTGGTTGTATTTTGTCATGGAAATGCTTGTTCTTTAATGACTAAGCTTATTGCTAATAATAAATATTGCCACATGAACCATTACATAAATATGTCTTTTGCAGGCACGTAGCCAGGATTTCAGTTCTAGGGGGATCCAACCTTGTCAAAACCAATTCAATGACAAAAAAATTATTAAGAACAATGCTTTTTTTTCACTTGTTGCTAGTCCCCCTGCAAGTGCAACAAAAAAAGTTGCAAAATATTGCAGGTAGAGCAATTATGAAAATGTAAAAAATTATAGGTATATCTTGGGCAAATAGGACGTTGGCGACTTTTATTTTATCGTTTATAATATTTATTATACCAAACTTTTAAACTTTGTTTTATTTTTATAAACCACGTGTCCACGGTGAAAATTTATAAAGTGCCGCACCACTTTCAACCTTGTTATTTAAATTTTTATAAAAAAAATAAATTTCAAATATAGTGTAAAATATTATACAGGGTGCTTCAGAGTCACCAAAAAGTTTCGATGATTTTATTTTTAAACATCGTTGGTGGTTCAAAAAAAATATTTTTGATAGTAATAAACTTTAGATCAGGATGTTCAAAATAGTGGAGTTCACTAACAATTTCAAAAAAATAAAATTTTTCATTTTTTACGGCCGCGGCAGCCACAAAAATTTTAATTTTTGAAATACACTTTTTCGTATTTTTTTGAATGCTCTGTATATCTGACTTAAAGTTGAATGTTGTGAAAACTATTTTTTCGACAAACACACAAGTTTTATCAAGAAGAAAGTTTTTCGAGAAATTGATAATAAAAAAGTTTCCCATTTAGTGCAGACTTTTCCACGACATAATATCTAAATTAATTGTTTTCAAGTTATTATTAAAACTCTCACTTTTGACATGTGAAGTCGTTCCTGTTCATCTTACAACAAAAAAACTGTCGTATCCACCATACTAATATTTGGGCTCGAAAAAATATAGCAAATAATACATTATCTCAAAAATAGCTACGCCACTGGTAAGCCTCGCGAAGATATCTGACAGGGTTGCAATTTTCACCGCAAACTATTTTTTATGCGATCAGTCCGTCTTTTTTCCACTTATACACAACAACAAATTGATGTTTGATTCTATTTATTTCATTTTTATGAATGAAATGCGGGGTCTATTTCTTTTTGACGTCATTGAACCGCACAGAAATTGAAAATTCTGTTTCTCTTTTATATATATATATATATATATATATATATATATATATATATATATATATATATATATATATATATATATATATATATATATATATATATATATATTAGAGATGTGAGATGTTCACTACTGTCGTTCTGAAAAGAACAGTTTTGCTGACGTTTCGCCAAAATCACAGTCTCTATTCGGAAGCGAGAAGGAAAGCTTCGAAAATGCCAAATGTGATTTTGGCGAAATGTCAGCAAAACTGTTCTTTTCAGATCCACAGTAGTGAACGGATGTAGAGCCGGAATGAAAACACATCGTATTTTAACATCCGTCAACTATACAAAATTTAAGAACATCAAAAAAGCTGATAATAAATTATTAAAAAGTATAAAGAAATAAGCCATATTTTTGACACTGTTTCTTATTGTGTTATTATTTGGGTTTATTTTTGCTGATTATAAATATTTGATACGATTATTTTTGAGGACTACCAAGGAAATTGACAAAAACCTTTCCATAAGACGTAATGCTTTAGAGGGAGAACATCCTGTTGAATAGCGATACTTTGCCTCTTAGGGCCGTTTTACATGCTGCAATTCTTCTTTGCAATATGCAATAGTCTTGAACAAAGGCATGCGCAGTTTGACAAAAGGTAAAAATGTCTTGCCACTGCGCATGCTTTTGTTCAAGACTATTGCAACTTGCAAGAAAGAATTGCAGCATGTAAAACGGCCTTTATGAATGAGTTTTTGTCAATTTTCTCGGTTGTTTTTAAAGATAAAGCTAGCAAACCTGGTATATTATATTATATATCATACCCTGTATATTATTAAAACATATAAGAAAAAGATCTAACACTTTTGTGTTTAAAGTTTTTCTATATCTCTTAAAGTTAAAGTTGTAGCTAAGTTCAAAATATAAATGAGAGCCCTGTACAGGTTCTTAAAAAAATGAAGCTGTACAAAAAATGTTTATTTTTAAATGTCAATTATTTTTTATGTTAACGGATTTAAAAATGTTTAATAAAATATATTTGGATTTTTTGTATGCCTCTTTCAAATAACTCTGTTGTCGTTATATATATGAGGAATGAGCCTGTATATATAGTTTTATATTATTTACATATGTCACAACTATTTGCTTCGAAAAAAAATTAATCGAAAAGAGCGGAAAGTTACAATAAAATAAATTCTATAAAACAAGATTAAATAATTAGTTCATGAAAACACTCACCTCAAGAGCCTCTAGCATTTTAATAAACCCTTCCTGAGGTAGAAATTCGATGGACTGTTCCGTTTGAACTAAGGATATTTGCAATTTTTCCACATCCTCGGTAAGGTTCTAACAGGGAAAGAAAATACAAAATTAAGTTTATTGTATTTTGTATATGTATAACACATTTAACACAAAACCACTTTTTGAACAATGCAACATTCCCAAAAATTGTAACATATAAAAGCTGTAGTTCAAAATTTACAATAGTCCCAAAAGAAAATATTTATACCTTATATTCCTATAATTTTTAAGCAGACTAAAATGTTTTCAGGTGCGGTAAAAAGGTAAATTATTATTTGTTGAAAATTAAGGGTAGCGTTCCTTCTATGTTTAATAAAGTATATCAAAAACACTTAATGTGTTAAAAATTTAATTACTTCTTAAACATATTAATATTGACATCGTAAAACCTAAGACCAAAAGAACTTATAATAAAATACGCTTTATTTCTGTTACAAAAAAACCTTGTGACATTGCATTAATTACTGCAGGATAGTTGTAATATCTAAAAATAATGCAAAATAAATATGTGACATCAAGTGAACCGATGATATTTTTTAAACCCGCTAGATTAAATATTAAAGAACGTGAAATGTAATTAGCAAATTCGAATATTTGCTAATAACATTCTTTATTTTGCCTTGTGCTGTATCTGACTTGCCATATCGCTTAGTAATTTTAATATTAATAACAATTAAAAGTGGAGATTTTTACGACTTTTTCATACAATAGCGAAATTATATATGCAATGTGATCCGCTTTTCATAAGTACACCCTTTTATCTCCAGAATTAGTGTCCAGATTTGTTTAAAATTTTGTTGCTGTGTATTGATTTAAAATCTGATTGTTTTGTACGAACCTAGGTGGAAAAAAAGGTGTTTTTAAAAAATTTAAAAAATATATAAGCGATTTTTTTATGGAAATGTTGATCTTAGATTCTTATAATAAAGCGCTCCCTCTGAAGCAAATTTCAACAAAATATTTCATTGGCTTTAGGAGAAACAAGCTTTCAAAAATGATTTTGCCTTTGAAATGTTTTGTTAAAATTTGGTATAAAGGGGTTCTTAACGAAGGTGAATAAGAATCTAAGATCAAAATTTCCATAAAAAAATCGCTTATTTTTTGTTGAGGCAACTCCCATACAACTGTTTCAAAAAGTTCCTTATATGTGATATTATGAGCGTCGTTATTTTGGGTATGAAATTTTTAGGGTCTGATCGCTCCGAGTCAAAAAATTTCCCTCGTTATGATTTTTTTCCATTCGTTAGGAATAGTGAAGTGTGACCCAATTTAGTTCAGTACATAGTTACAGTATATATGTGTTACATATAATGTCGTTTCATTTTTATTTGTTCCATTATATTGGATTCCTTCCTATATTTTACCATTTTCTTTCTACCTATGCTACACTTGACTTTTGGGCATAATAAAATAAATTCAATAAATAGTTTTTACATTGACGCAAACCGCCATTTTACTACGTCATGATGAATTCGTACCAGTTTATCCCAATTTCACAACTTACATAACGTCGATTATTTAAAAATAGACTTATTTTTTTACTGGATCTTAACCCCAAATAATACACTACTCTAACAATTTTTTTAACATTGTTCAGCCATCTTGGATTTTTACCAAAATATTATCAGGTCAGCCCCATATGACCCTTAATTTTTGGTAAAAAGTCAATCAAGTAAGAAGTATTTAAGCTATGTCGCGAACTGACAGACGGACCGAGGGAGTTGATAAAACATGTTTTTTTGGCATCCAGGGACGCTAAAACATGAAGTTATGTAAAACTTGAGAGGGTGACTTTTTCACGATTACAAAACTTTTATTTGGCCGCAATTTTGTTCCGCCATCTTGAATTAGTAAGACAGTTTTGCTAGTTGAGCCCTACGACATAATTAGTTGTGACACACAATTTGAAATCATTAAGTAGTGTTTTGTTTTGTTCCGCCATCTTGGATTTGTACCAAAATTTTACCAGTTGAATCCAACATAATACTTGATGTTTACGCAAAATTTGAAGCAAATTCGACAAGTAGCTTTTTCATAATATTTTTTTAACATTTCACTAGGCCGCCGTTTTGGTTTTGCCATACTCGATTTTTACCAAAATATTACCAGATCATCCGCATATGACTCTTAATTTTTTTATCAAAATCTGAAGTCAAACCGGTTAGTTTTTAAGCTATGCTGCGAACTGACAAACAGACCGACAGACGGCCCAACGGAATTGATGAAACATATTTTTTGGCATCAAGGAACGCTAAAACGTGAAGATATGTAAAATCTGAAAGGGTGATTTATTTCACGATTACAAACATTTTATTTGGCCGCCATTTTTTTTCGCCATCTTGAATTAGTACTATTTTACTAATTGATCCCTATACCACAATTACTTATGGCACACATTTTGAAATCAAACCATTAAGCAGTTTTTTCAGGCTGAATTTTTAAATATTTTATTAAGCAGCTATTTTGTTCCATCTTCTTGGATTCATACCAAAATGTTACCAGTTGATTCTAATATACCTAATACTTGATGTTTTTGCAAAATTTGAGATAAATTGGATGAGTTGTTTTCTAATAATAATTAATTTTTTTAACATTTCACTAAGCCGCCATTTTATTTCGCCGTATTGGATTTTTACAAAAATGTTACCAGGTCATCCTCATATAACCCTTAATTTTTGACAAAAATTTCAACGCCGCGAACAGACAGACAGACCGACGGAATTGAGAGAACATGTTTTTCGTCATCTAGGGACCCCGAAACGTGATGACCTGAAAAAATCTCGGAGAGTGATTTTTTCACGATTACATTACTTCCCTTTTACGAGGGAAGTAAAAATGTATGTGGTTACTCAATTTTAAATCTGAGTAACCCATCTACTTCACAATACTACAGCGTCTTTTCGTTGAAAGGTCTCAGAGTAGTTTGATGCCTCTCCTAGGTTAATTGTATATTCTACTTCAAGCATCTTGTATTTCGAAGATGTTTTTATTTTAAGTATTTTTAAGTCTTATTCACAGAACTCGTAATACTAGGTGTTGCTAATAGTGGTAGACGACTGAAATTTGATATACTGGTAGTATATAAAAACAAAAAAAAATTCTCAGAAACAATAAGGGGTCAATTTTTTAAATTTAATTTGCATACATATTTTTGCATTTTTATTTAAAGTAACATTGGGTCGCATTGGCTAGATACACTTTTTTATATCAACCCAAAAAAGGGCCTAACGAAAAACATTCTCGACGGATATGGTACCCAAGCCCTACGCAGCGCAAGGCATACGCTCTATCCATGGAACTACGCAGCTCACACCAGAAAGTAAACAGACTTTGTTTATACTCCTATATTATTTTTCTTTGGCTTTGGCTAAATTAAAGAAAATACTGAAAATAGCACTCTTAGAGTAATCACTATATTTGTATCCCGTTATCTAGGCTTAGATTTAGTTCATGATTATATATTATAATTATCAGTTAAATAAGTGGGTACTATTCTTCTGGTTAAAACCTGTTTGTATCCTAAATAAATAAATAAATGAAGTTTTAATGAAAATGCAGACGTAACACCTCTGTTACCGGGAGTCACGAACAAATAACTATGGGTATAATATATGAATATTATACGGGTAAAAAAGAGAAAAGTTTAAATACTATTTTTTGGCTCTAAATATTTACTTACCTCGTAAAAGGAAAGTATTGTATTCATGAAAAAATCACCCTCCTTTAGATCTTTACGGCTCAGGGTCCCTAGATGCCGAAAAATATGTTTTATCAATTCCGTCGGTCTAGCTAAAAAACTACTTATCCGATTGACTACAAATTTTGATCAAAAATTAATGGTTATATGGGGATGACTTGGTACCATTTTGGTACACATCCAGTACGGCAATTCGGCGACCTAGCGAAATGTTAAAAAAATTATTACTAAAAAACTACTTATCTAATATATCTCAAATTTTGCACAAGAATCAAGTATTATGTAGAATTGAACTGGTAAAATTTTGGTACGAATCCAAAATGTTTTGGTACGAATCCAAAATGGCGGCTTAATAAAATATTTAAAAATTGAGCCTGAAAAACTACTTAATGGACTGATTTCAACATGAGAGGAGAACTAGTAAAATTTTTTCAACATAGAGGTGAACTAGTAAAACTGTGGTACTAATTCAACATTTCGGAACAAAATGGCGACCAAATAAAATGTTTGTAATGGTGAAAAAAATCTCTTTCTCAGGTTTTACATGTCTTCAGGTTTTGGCGTTCATAGATGCTAAAAAATATATTTTATCAATTCCGTCTGTCCGTCTATCGGTTTGTCTGTCTGTCTATCAGTTCTCGACATAGCTTAAAAACCGCTTATCAGATTGACTTCACATTTTAGTCAAAAATTAAGGGTCATCTGGTAATATCACCCGGTAATACTTTGGTAAAAATCCAATATGCCGGAGCAAGATGGCGGCTTCGTGAAACGTTAAAAAAATTATTACTAAAAAAGTAATTGTCCAGTTTACATTAACACAAAAATTAAGTGTTTCATAGGAATGAACTGTTAACATTTTGGTATAAATCCAACATAGCAAAACAAAATGGCGGCCTAATAAAATATTTGAAAAATCAGCCTGAAAAACTACTTATTAGATTAATTTCAAATATTGTGCAAGCATTAAGTGTGATAAATGGATAAACTGGTACAGTTGTTGTACGAATTCTACCTAAGAAAATCTGACTTTGAATTTCGCAGAAAAACTAAATGTGATATAGAGAAAAACTGGTACGAATTCAACATGACGTAAGAAATTTTTTTTATGCCTAAAAATCCAGTGTGGCCTAGAATCCAAAATGGCGCCCAATAAAAATGTTTGAAAAGTCAAAATATATGTATTACTAAATGACTATCTTTTGAACTAAATTGGATTGAATTGGATTACACTTCATTATTCCTAATAAAAGGAAAGATTCGTACCGAGGGAAGTTCAGGTTAAATGAAATTTACCGATTTTTTTCTAAACAGTGGATCAGGTTAAAAAAAGCAGAAAAAAAAATCTAATTTTCAGGATAGCTGCCTAAGCATTATTATATTATATTATTGTTGGAGATCTCATAGAATTTTAATCTGAAAGAACATGTATACAAGTTCCCTTGCTTATATGAAAATGTACTAAACTATGTATAGGGTGATCCAAAGGAAAGCAAAGATGCTTTATATGTCCATTATTATAGGATGTAGAAAAAAATTTAATAGTATAAAAGTAACTGGGATTTTTAAAAGTAATTCAAATTTATTTTCGAAAAAAAATTAAACATAAGTAAAAATATCCAATTCTTCTTAACTTTAAACATGCGTTATGAAATATCTAGAGCTAATAAAAGCCAAAAAAAAACATTATTATAGGAATAAAAATAATATATTTCATATTAACATTTGGATATATATTTTAAGTATGCCTTGAAATACGTATCCAAATGCTAATATGCACTTTATTTTTATTTATTCATTAACATTTTTTTCTAATATTTATTTATTCATTAACATTTTTTTCTAATATTTGGAGTTATAATTAAATAACACTTATATCAAAAGTTTTGGACTCCTTTATAAGATACAATACAACGCTTCCAGACCGCCTATCTTCAACAAGAACTGATCCAGCGAAGTGATTAAAAAACATATTGTAAACGAAAAACAGGTCACTTAACTGGGACTTAACTGAAATATTCAATTGTGATCAGAATGCTCTAAATGATATTTGAAAACTAGTTAATATTCGGATCATTTTACAATTGAATGCTCCAGATGAGAAACAGTGGTAGCCCCCTTTTTCTTCGCTGAATCAGTTTTACTGACGATATGCAGTCTTGAAGCAGAGTAGATTTGCATTGCTTCTTATGGAGGAGTTAAAGACTTGATATTGTGTTTAATACGATAGGAACATGAACTTTATTTGTTTCTGTTTTGAAATTAAGAAAAACTGAATATTTTTCAATAAATCTCTTCAAAATACAAAAGTTCTAACCACACTACACCACAACTTGTTACGTTCTGGACGCGCGTTTCACTAACCAAGTTAGCATCATCAGCAGATGATATAAACTGTTTATATGATCTGCTGATGATGCTAACTTGGTTAGCGAAACGCGCGTACAGAACGTAACAAGTTGTGGTGTAGAGTGGTTAGAACTCTTGTATTTTGATCTATCTTCCTCCACAGGTTCCAGTGTTAGGAAATAAATCTCTTGAAAACGGTTATATTTTTACAAACACTATTGTATATAAAATGTTTCTAGTTTTTTCGTACAAACAAAATTACGTAAAATATGGGTCATTACATTAAAAATAAGTAAAATTTTGAAAAGTTTATCATACATCCTTTGTATTTGATTTTTCAAAAAAATAAATTAAATTCGTCATAAAGCATTTTTACTCTCCTTTGGACCACCCTGTATGATGCCTGAGCATATGTATGAACACAGACGTTGTAACCCAACTCGGATATTTCCAAAACTATTATTAGTGATGCCTCGGGACGAGACGTGACAACACTAAAGGTTCATCTCGTCTCGTCTCGACTTTAAGTATATTAACCTATCCGGTTAAAGGTTAAATAAATATGTTCAATAAAGATGAAGTTTCAGCTATAAACACTCAACTTGTATCAGTGAACCCCGCGCGTTTACAAATTGATACTCTATCGCACATACGTGGATGTTAGTACCTTGAAAATGCCTCTAAACTTTTGTTTGAATTTATAAAATATTCGTAATTTTTTATCACAACGTTCTAACAGTGCCGACTGTAGACTTTCTGTTTGTTATTATTTTAAAAAAATGCCCAATTTACAAAATTACAGCTTTGATAATTTTTTGACATTTATTTTTTCTACAAGTTTGATTTCTCCCAGGGCTACCTGTTCTAACAGTGGGGTGTTTTTATACCAAGAACTGCATTTTTGTGTGTTTTTTATTAAATAAAGGGTTTTCTTCCCAGAGTTTTTGTGAAAAACACAAATATAATAAATACGGGTAGACCAAAGCCCGAAATGAAACATCTTGCAACAAAAATTAAAACTTGCACGCGACATTTTAGTGTCGATAAATATTATTAGCAGTATATGTGGCTGACAGGTTGTGAGATAATAAACTTTTTTGTTGGCCTTGTTTGCTAATGAACATGGTGTGTGGAAGTACAAAGGATTTGGCGATTTAAATAATTTACATAAAGTAGTAAAACGTCACATTAACTCTAAGAATCATTTGCAAGCTGTTATCAAAGAAAAAGTCTTTGGAAAGACACGAATCGAACACGCTTTAGATAAACAGTTACAAGTTAGTCATCAACAACATAATGAATTCGTTAATAAAAATAGAGATGTGCTAAAAAGGCTTATTGATGTTGTGTTTTCTTGTACTTCATGTAATTAGTTTTCGAGGTCTCGATGAATCAGCGTTTTCCGCAAATAGAGGCAATTATCTAGACCTTGTTTCTCTATTATCTAAGTATGATTGTTTAAAAGCCCATTTGGAACAGGGCAGTGTGTTTCAAGGCACTTCAAATCGAATTCAAAACGATCTAATTTCTGTAATTTCGACTTATTTTAAACAAGATTAAAGAAGAAATTAACAAACTCGTTTTGTAGCTATTATTTTAGACGAAACGACTGATGTTATCAATTTTAGTCAGCTTTCTGCTGTGGTGCGGTTTGTAAATGGAGAAGCAAACCTACAGAAAGGATTTATAGGTTTAATTAACGTGTCAGAAGATAGAACGGCTAACGCACTGTATACATTTGTATGTGAACTTATTAAAAATATTAATGCCTGTGAAAAATTGGTTGCTCAAAGTGGTGACGGTGCTGCTGTGATGACTGGCCATTTAGGAGGTCTTCAAGTAAAAGTGCGAGAAACTTATCCGTATGCAATTTTTATACACTGTTGTGCACACAAATTACACTTAGTTTTGTGTCAATCAGTGATGAATATAAAATAATGTAAAGTGTTTTTTGCAACGTTGGGTGGAATGGATGCTTTTTTTTCTAAATCTACCAAACGCACACAAGCATTGGATATAATTGTAAAGCGAAGACTGCCGAAAGTTGCTACTAAGCGCTGGAATTACAATGCCAGGCTAGTATTAACAATTTTTGAACATAATTAACTGAATTATTTAAAAGTATATTGGAGAATAGCGATAAGTGGGTACAGAAACTTTAAACAGCTCTAGAGGATTTTTAGATAGTTTAAAAAACGATTTTACTTCTTGTTTTTTCAGAAATATTTCCATTTTCTGATAACTTGTTCAATTTATTACAATTTAAAACAAACGATATCGGATTCTGTGTAAGAAAGATTTGTGAGTTTAAAAATATAATAAACAAAAAAAGAGATGACTTTGATAAATGTTGGGAAAATACGAATAGAAAACGCGTGCACACGGATAATGTTGGAGATATTAAAACGTGTTATCGACGACTTTTTTTCCAAATTTTGTCAAGAAGTTGACAACAGGTTTAAAAACTTCAAAGAGCTTTCCGAAAACCCAGTTAAAATGTTTGATGCGTCATTATGGGCAGTACTTTGATTTAGTTTTTGTTACGTTCGGAACTAACGTATATATATATATATATATAACTCTGAGGGCATCGAAAAATGAAATCTGCAAGTGAGTTATTGGCTTTTTTGAAAGAAACAGACGCATATTTAGAGGTAGCTAAATTATGCGAGTTAGTTTTGACGATTATAGCTACTAGCGCCTCGGTAGAACGTAGTTTTTCTGCGCTTAAACGAATAAAGACTTATTTGCGGAATTTGACAAGACAAGATCGTCTTTTAGATGTGTTCCTGTTAACGATTGAAAACAATCTTGGACAGACAATGTCGCAGCATCCGCGTTTCTACGACGAAATTATAAACGAGTTTGCAAAAAACAGAAGAATACAACTATAATACAAATCGGTAAGTTCTAAAAAATTGCTTCCTATGTCCTAAATTTCACCGCACGCCTCTATATTTTAAATAGGTAAGTACCATTTCTTAAAATTGTTTAAAATATATATGTTTTTAAAATTTAATTACAAAGTGAATCTTATATAACACAAAATAGTTACGGTAATTTTTAAAGGCAACTCCCTTTTTAAGGAGATACCATTTTCTGCGTCAACATAAGAAATTTAAAAACAAATAATTTGAAGATTTATCAAGAGATTTTTAGATTAATAAATGTACAAAAGGGGTATCAAAAATGGGCTGTGATAAATTACGACCATTTGGTGGAGATTTTATTTTACTTCAAAAATAAAAATACACATTTATATATATATATATATATATATATATATATATATATATATATATTATATATTTGTTCTTTATGTTTGGAGATATCCTACACACGGAAACATTAAATTACGTGATAATTATTTATTGTGAGATTGTACATCCTGTAGTTAAAAAATTAGTATTATTATACATATTATTATTAAAATATATTTAAAGATACAAAACCAAAATTTAAATTCTAATTTTCTAAGAAAGACATTTCGTTTTCTAAAAAACACTGATATCTTTTAGAAAATTTTGTTTAATTTTTGTAAAGCAACGTTTTAATGAAACAAATTCGAAGAATTTTATTGATGCAGTAAAATCCTTGAGAAGTTCTATTTTACAAAAGTCAAGACGGGACGAGACGAGAGTACAAATTTTGTCTTGTCTCTCGGCATCACTAACTATTATGTCAGAAATTTGGAAAAAACAACCCTGGGATCATACATTCCGAGTATAATTTATGTATAATAAAAAATTTATGAAGAAAACGTAACAAATAATATCTTAACTCATTCCGCTCTGTGAAATCTCTTTATGGCCAAATTAAATACAAACTAATGCGTTGGAAAATATTAAATAACATGTTAACTCTTAATTCTGTTCTTTGTGAATATAGGTAATATTTATATCAGCAAATCTTAATACACAACATCAAAACTATCGCTCAAGCATCGTTACTTACCCACCATTAATAGGCAATGTTTAAGCATTATATTTAATTTATTTTATAATGTATAAAATAGTAAAAATAAAACCATACACATTAGTAAGTATACTAGATTAGTAGAGAGCATGCAAAAAGAATGAAAACTCAAACAGACAACACAAGTATATTTCACCTTCTTTTTTTGTTGAGTGGTCTCGATTCTTGTTGGCATGGCTGGTTGCTGCATTGGGGGCCCTATAGGAGGAAGATTTTGATCGGGTAAGGAATGGAATGAATCATCGTCATTTTCAATGTCTGCGAGCGGTTTTTCGTAAAAATCCACGGTAATCGAATTAGAAACTGGAATTTCATTGTCTGAAACTTCCTTTTCTACATTAAAGCTTACGTTTTCCTGTTTATCTACCGGAATTTCCACTGAAAGGTAAGTGCTAGGTTCCCTCCAACCCCCTATACCACCGGGTAAACTATATATCAAATACTGCGAGGTTGGTTCTCCCGATCCTCCAGAACCTTCATACGAGGCTCTAGGTGAACTATTTCCGCTTGAACCGTTGTCATCATCGTCCTTATTCGGTGTATCTGGCAACTTTGCAAAGGATTCGTTAGTTTTGGATGTTTTGAAACGCTCAATAAACCACAATTCTTCAGCTTCATCATATATAGGTTTAGTTAGCCAAAACGAATCTTGTGACAAGTTAGTTGAAAAGTCTGGCTTTCCTTTCGGTAAATTTTCATCTATGGATATTTCCGACCTATTACCTTCTGTATACCATTCTATTTCAGCTTCATCATAAACACATTTAGTTACCCAGAAATGATCTAATTTCAGGTTATTTATAAGAATATTTTCTGAACTTGAACCTTCTTTGGACTTCTTAGAGAATACATCTGAAATTTTTTTAACCACTGTCTGAATCAAACTTGGTTTATGTTTGGTTGTTTCTTCTGAGCTTTCTGAAGACTTTTGTTTCTTAATTTTTTTATCTTTCTTTTTATTTTTCTTAATATCGATATTTCCTGGTTCTGAAGCTAATTTCTCTCTCAAAATAAATTGATCTATAGAGCCTACTTTATTCTGTTGAGCCATTTCTTTCCCACCTACAACTTTTTGCTGATCTTCAGTGGTATGCGTTATCTGAAGATCAATACTTCCAATTTCATTTTCATGCATTGGTAACGGTTGTGACAACTGGTTAATATCTACTTGTTTATTATGTTTATTACGTGAAAAATGTTCAGGTGAAACTGCGATTAAAGATTCAAGTTCAGAACAATGACCCGCAGGGCTAAGATCTGGTTTTTGTTTATTACCTAATACATCAACCTGATTTAAACATTCATCCGTCTTTTGAAACGAAATACTGGTGGGTACCTCCCTTTCAAGCTGTTGTAATTCAGCAGAAAATTTGTTTTCTTTTTTTACTGTTTGCTGATCTGTAATAGAAACTTCGACAATATTATCGATTTCAACAGAGCTTGTTTCCTTTTCAGACTTTTGATCTAAAGTATCGTTCAACATTTCATCGACGGTAGCTGACTCCGATTGTAATTCCCTAAGAGGTTTAACCCGGTCAGAAAGAACATATTTTCCGTCAGATGTTGCTAAATTCTGTGTAGGCGATTTTTCATTATTTTCACCTGCACCCATATTATCATTATTCAACTCATTTTCAGATTTTGGCAATAGTTTTTCCTCAAACAGTTTTACGTCTTCTAACACGTTGGAATCTTCAACAACTAGTTCGTTTGATACCTTAGAAGGACCTTCTTTATATTTCAAAAAGTCTGTTACTTCTGTAGTTTCTGAGGTACGCGGAATATCAATAAATTGTTCCTCTGACGAGGTTTGGTGGGTAGGGTCTGGAATTAAGGTTGAATTTGTATCTGAAATATTGGTTAACTGTTTATCGGGGGTAACTGATTTTGACTCTGCTAAGGATTCCACATAATCTAGCTTCTGGTTTTCTGATGTCATATTGTCAATATCCGAAAGATCTCTCTGTTCTTGAATAATCGGTTTAAAATCCTTGGATTCTGTAAAATCACCTGACCCAATTTTTTCCTTTACTTCACTTCTAGGGATATTCACTTCTAAGTTAAGAAATCCCTCTCGAGTTTTTGAATCTTTCACTTTATCTTTCTTCCTTTTCTTTTTGGGCTTAACTTCTTCACCATCAGCTTTTGGTATATCTTCTTTTTTGCTGGAGACTACACTTTTTACAGAACTAATTATGCTTTTCATAATGCCTCCTTTTCCAGATTTACTTTTTACCTTTTCGGTCACATTTTCAGGTGAACCTATGGTATGCTTGTTCTGGTCCGAAGCTATAACTGGTACTGCTTCTTCTTTCGTAACGTATGCGCCTTCTAGTTCAGATCTTCTAGATTGTAACACTTCTGAGACTTCAGAGGTCATTGCACGGGGTAGTTCTGCCTGCAATTTTTGGATATCTTTATCGAAATCCGTTTCTTCCACCGAAACAATTATATGGTCATCTCCAGACCTAACAACAGATGCCCAAGACTTAATTTGTGGAATACTTACATCTGTACATTGTTCTACAAAATCTTTATTGAATTCATGTTCATTTCGAGTACTATGTTTTTCTTTAGACAACGGACTTTCTTTGGTTTCAAATTGTTGTTTTGTTTTTGATCTGTTTTTACTTCGTTTTCGTTTCTTTTCAGATTCAGAGACACCCAGTTTGTTTGAAACTTGATGATTGACACTAGTTTCAGCTGAACTAAATTGTATGTCAACCGACGGTGTTAAAAGTGAGTCGAGCGTTTTTTGAGAATTAACAGGTGACGATTCAATAACAATATATTTTTCGGCTGCATGTTTAGGTGTATTTGATGCAACTACTTCTGCATATGTAATAGGATGAGGTCCCGTTACTTTTAATTCTGATGCTACTTCCTGCGTAATAAATTCTTGGTTTTCATTTACTTGAGGCTCGGAAAGTATTATTGACGTTTCAATATGATCTGCAGTTATTTCTTCATTTCTAGATTCTCCGTCCTTTGACTTTTCTCTTTGTTGGTGTGTCTTCGCTAAATCTTGCTTTTTTAGCAATTCTTGGTGAATATAAGTTTCAAATTTATTTGTGTTATCCAACCCTTGGGTTTTTGGCGAAGTTTCTCTACTACTGGGAACCTTGGCCACGCTAGCGTAAGTTATTGTTTCAGCGATAGGTTTAGCTTGAAGAGAAAGATCATTAACTGCTATTTCATCAGTGGCGGAATTCTCTTTTTCAGACATTGTTATCAATTTTTCTTCTATTGGTTTAGAACATTCTTCGAAAAGATTAGTTCCATTATCTTTGTTTTCCATTATTTCTTCAATATCTTGATTCGCAAAAACTTGTGTTGGACTATTTTGATCTGTTGGAAGCTCTCGTTTTCCCAGTGCAACAATATCCTTTTGTTCCTTGGGTTGTTTCGTCGTTGTCTTTGGCAAAGGAGAATTATTTCTATTTGATGCTGCAATTTTTGCCCAAGTAATATCATCATATTTTGCAGATTCTTGTAAAGGCAAATCTCTTGATAATTCCACAGGATTTTCTTCCAAATTGGTTTTGCTCTCTAACACTGACTCGTCCCGCACGGAATCATCGGATTCTTTAATTTCTTCTTTTAAATTAGCAGTCTTTACATCGTTCTGCTCAAGTGCATCACCTTCTGGTTTGGGTGTTGGGACTCTTGGTGACTTGTTCCTTTTTCTTGATTTCCGAGAGCTTTGGGGAGATTTTTGTGTTTTTTTCCATTCAGAATCACTAGAAATTAGAATTTCTTTTTCCACAGTTTGTGACTTTAGTGGAGGTTGTTCGGTAACATTCGATTTTGATCTTGAGCGGCTCTTTTTGTCTTTTTTAGACACCTCGATAAAACCATCCTCGTCAGTTATGGTTTTGAGTTTACTTGGCTCAGTTGGCACGAGGTCTATCACAATATCAATTGACTTAGATGGTATTTCAGGAGATATTTTGCGTTGATGTGATAAAGATCGTTCTCTAAGTCTTTGCTCAGGTACTTCAGAAGCCACAACTTCTGCGTAAGTTTTGCCGCTAGATTTAAGTTGCTGCCAAATATTTCCGGGTGATTCAACTTCTGTAACTTCTAAATTATCAGAATCGGGCAGTACCACCAATGATGGTTTAGAGCATTCACGAATGGCGGAAAGTGACAGAGAATCTGAAACTGATTCGGGTTCTTGCGCTGGACCTTCAAGTTCACATGTTCTGTTACTGCTAGCAGCAATATCTGGTAAAATATTTGCTTGAATTTCAGATACAACATCTTTGGGTAACAAGTTTAGTCTTTCTTTTTCTTCTCTACTATAGCTGTTCTTGCGTTCGTGTACTTTTTTTGTTTCCAGTTTTAGTTTTTCCGGCGGCTCCCTCAGCATTTCATTTACCCACATGTTACTATCATGATCAGGTGGTATTTCATAATTGGTTTCATTTTCATCATCTAAATTATAAACGACTTTACTATATTCCCATGCAGGTTCATAAGTTTTCTCAACGTGATACTCAGTTTGGAATTCATATGCGGCGCTAACGGTACTTTGTTCAGTAGTAGGAATAAACTCAGCTGCGTTGGGATTTAACCTCGACTGTTCAGAACGCGGGATAAACTCTTCTGCTTCTGTGGAGAGAGAAGATTTGGGAACAAATTCTTGGGCGGTAGCGACAATTTTTTCGAATTCGGAATTTTCCGTAGCAATGGCTCGAGATTCTTCGGAAATGAATGACTTTGTTGTATCAATAACGTTTGCAATATTTTGAACAATTTTCGGTACAAATTCGGGAGTTTCGGGTGACAAGGAAGAAGGTGAAGGTTCAGTTAAAAGGTATTCATCGACCGAAATAGGCTCCTTCAGTGGCTGTAACTCTGTAGCAGTAACCCCAGATTCCTTCTCACTAGGATAGGTAGAATCTGAAATGTTCAAATTCTTCTGTGTTTGGATTTCATCTGACAAATCTGAAGGTGCTTCTTGTACAGGATTGTCATATTCCCTATCTGAAAGTAATTTTGAATCAGGTTCATTGTAAGAATTCGATGGGGTAATTGCACCTATTTCTATATTTGTTTCTTTCATTTTAGTACCAATATCTTGTATTGATTCTTTGGAACGCCTTTCTTCTTCGACTAAGTGACCTTCGTCGCTTAATTTAGTTACAAAGGTTGATGCTATATTCTCCTGCTCTATAAATGTTTCAGTCATTTGTTCTATATCTTTAAATTGTAAACTGGCATTACTAACTAGAATACCTTCGTGCGCTACAGATACTGACTCCAGCTCTGAAGAAATGATTTCGACAGGGGCTGCATGTGCTTCATCACCTGCTACTTTTACATCAGCTTCTACAAAAGTAATTTCTTCGAAGATAGCCTTATCGTGCATACTGCTTTTGTTTTTCTCAGGTAATTCCGTTACTAATGGATATGCTTCTGTATCTTCCTGTCCGATCAATAATTTAGCATTTTGTTGATTACTTTGAACTTGTGAATTGATAGCAGTAATATCATTACTAATACCTTCTTCAACAAATGAAATATACTCTTCTGAATTCGTACTTCCAAAAGAAATTGAATGAATGTCTTTGATTTCCCTTTCTTTATGTAATAAATCCGTTTCTTGTTTTACTTCAGCATCTACATCTGCAATTTTGACAACTTCAGCACTTGCAGTTCTGTGCCTTTCTGATTCTGACTCTTTAATTTTCTGGTAGATAAATGATTCTGTAACTTCATTATCAGTTTTAACTTGTGAACTAGTTGTAGGAATGTTTTCTAGGCTATCTTCTTTACTAGGTTTTAAGCTAGTAAATACATTATTTTCTATATTTTCCCTTAGCTGGTGAGAATCCGTAACTCCCTCTTCTAATTTTCTGTCCTGAGCTTTATCTAATGCTTCAGATGCTTTTTGATTTTCATAGTTGCCCTCGTTAGTAACGATTGTTTCTTTTGATCTAAGTTCACCTTCGGTTTTAGTCTTTTTAATATACCATAACATTTCTTGCTCAAACAAATAAGATACATTATACGAAAAACATCTGATATCGTTTAAATATTTTTCTAAATAATCTTCAGTGTTGCTACCTTCAACATCTTCATAAGCTGCTAAAACTGAACTTTCCTCGTGTGCATCAGTTTCAGAACTATCATCTCTGTGTATTTTATCGTTTACGGCTTTTTGTTCATTCCACAGTATTTCAGCTCTTTCTAAGAATAAAATATCATATTTAAGTATATCCTCATTTACAGGTTTAATAGCGTCAAGAGATTCTTCGTTTGTATCTGTGTGCTGGTTTTCGTACCAGTATTCTTCAGCATGTTTTAACCCCAGCATGTCATAATTTAAAATGTCGTTATCAATAATTATTTGATTGTTTAAAATAATATCATCGTTAACTATTTTGATGCTATTTTTGCAAACATCAGATTTATCTTGTTGCAAATTATCAAGCAAAGTATCACTTTTTGTATCCATATGTGTTATATGGTCGTTAGATATCCGGTAAGTTTCAGATGAAACTTGATCACTGGGTAAAATATTGAGTTTTGAATTTGTATACCCTTCTTCCCAGTTCCATACAGCAGACTCACCGATTTTTTCAAGAGACTCATATGTAAATTTAGCTTCTGGGAAAAGAACTGGTACTGAAGACGATTCTGAAACGTTTTCTGGTGAAGGTTCAGCAGTTTCTTGATTTATAACGTATGTAGGGAGACCTTCGGTAGTTAGAGCTTCACAAATCTGGTCAAGTGGAGACTCTTTTATGGTAGTGTATCCGTCCTCCCACGCCCAATGATGTTTTTCAGGTTTCATTTCGATTTGTAACAAGTCATTTTCTCTTACAACTGTTTTACTAAACCGTTCAGTTAACGCAGTATTACTATTTTCACCTGAAAGCTCTACCGGTTCGTTCTGAGTATCCAAAGATGCGACTGAGGTATCATCTAAAGGTAATGCTAGGTAATCAACTTTCTGGTCTTGGGCCGTTGTAACAAGTTGCTCAACAACATTTCCTCTAGTTTTCTTATTTAGCTCTTCTGTTATACTATGCAGAGCATCCAGAAAGGCATTTGAGGTTTCATCTTTCAATAGACCTTCGCTTTCTGGTGAACTTTTCGATATAGCGACAGGAAACTTGTCTTCTACACCTTCTTTGTCTAAAAATGGTTGATTTAGAATACCCAAAAAGTTGCTTGATGAATCATCGATATGGTGTTCTTTATAAAGCCCGTCGAGAACAGCAGCTCCAGTCTTTTCTACATTTATATTACTAGTTTCATTATCTTCTGGAGTAAAAGAAATGTCTTCACTCCCAACTGCTTCATCTTCTTCGTCTGAAAATACCGGTGGTTGATCCAAAATGTCCAAAAATGCATTTGATGTTTCGTCAATAGGTAGACCTTTATATGCAACCCTTTCCTCTTTAGTAACTGTAACACTAGTTTGAACTAAATTTATAACTTTGGATTCATTATCGATGACAGTAGGAATAATTTGTTCCTCTTTTTTATCTGACAGTATTTGTGGTTGATCCAAATTATCCAAAACCGCGTTTGATGCTTCAACTATAGTCAGTCCGCTATATGGAACCCTTTCTTTTTCAGAACCTGTAGTTTTACTTTGTACGTCCGCACTTTCAGGTTCATTACTTATTACAGCAAGAACAACCCCTTCAGGTATAACTTCAACAACACGACCGTCATTATCGTCTGAAAGTTCGAGTGGATGATCCAAAATATGCAAAAATGCGTCTGAAGTGTCATCAATAGGTAATCCCTTATATGCAATTTTTTTTTCTTGAGAAGTCTTTGCACGAATTTTGTCTACGTTTGTATTAGATTCGTTACTTCTAACAGTAACACTAGTTTGAACTAAATTTATATCTTTAGATTGATTATCGATGACAGTCGGAATAATTTGTCTCTCTTTTTTATCTGATAGTACTTGTGGTTGTTCCCAGTGGTCCAAAACCTCGTTTGATGCTTCAACTACAGTCAGTCCTCCATATGAAACCCTGTCTTTTTCAGAAACTCCAGTATTACTTTGCTGTACGTTTACATTATCAGGTTCATTACTTATTACAGCAAGAACAACCTCTTCAGGTATAACTTCAACAACACGACTTTCGTCATCGTCTAAAAGTTCAGGTGGATGGTCCAACATATCCAAAAATGCGTCTGAAGTGTCATCAATAGGTAATCCTTTATACGCAATTTTTTCTTGTTTAAAAATCTGTGCACCACTTTTGTCTACGTTTAAGTTACTTATTACAGCAGGAGCAACGTCATCAGGTTTAACTTTTTCAAAATGTTTCTCATCGTCGGAAAATTTGGGTGGTTGATCCAAAATGTCCAAAACTACATTTGATATTTCATCAATAGGCATTCCTTTATATGGAAGCTTTTCTTCTTTTGAAAGTGTTACACAAGTTTGTACTACATTTAAATCTTCAGATTCATTGTCGAGGGTAGTCGGAATATTCTCTACAGAATTAATTTCATCCAGATGTCTCCCTTCTTTATCTAAAAATATTGATGGTACATCAAAGTTGTCCAAAATCTCGTTTGATGCTTCACCCACCGTCAGTCCTCTATATGGAACCCTGTCTTTTTCAGAAACTGTAGCATTACTTTGTTGTACGTTTACATTGTCAGTTTCATTACTTATTACAGCAAGAACAACCTCTTCAACAATAACTTCAACAGCGCGACCTTCATCGTAGTCTGAAAGTTCGGGTGGATGATCCAAAATATCCAAAAATGCGTTTGAGGTGTCGTCAATAGGCAATCCTTTATACGCAATTTTTTCTTCTTTAGACATTTTTGCACCACTTTTTTCTACGCTTGCATCAGGTTCGTTACTTATTGCATTAGTGTCAACGTCATCAGGTTTAACTTTACCTAAATGTTTTTCTTCGTTTGAAAATTCGGGTGGATGATCTAAAATGTCCAAAACTGCATTTGATACCTCATCAATAGGCAATCCTTTATGTGAAACCTTTTCTTCTTTAGGAAGTGTTAGACAAGTTTGTACTACATTTATATCTTCAGATTCATTCTTGATGATAGTCGGAATATTCTCTGCAGAATTAATTTTAATCAGATGTTTCTCTTCTTTGTCTGAAAGTACTTGTGGTAGCTCCAAATTCTCCAAAAGCGTTTTCGATGCTTCAACCAAAGTCAGTTCTATAGATGAAGCCTTTTCTTCGGATACTTTTCCAATGCTTTGTTCTACATTTGCATTTCCAGGTTCGTTACTTATTACAGCAAGAGTAACCATTTCAGATTTAACTTCAACATGACCTTCTTCATCGTCTGAAAATTCGGGTGGATGGTCTAAAATATCCAAAAATGCGTCTGAGGTGTCATCAATAGGCAATAGTTTATACGCCATTTTTTGTTCTTTAGAAATCCTTGCACCACTTTTTTCTACGTTTGCATTCGGTTCATTACTTATTACAGTCGGAGCAACGTCATGAGGTTTAACTTTATCAAAATGTTTTTCATCGTCTGAATATTCGGGTGGATGATCCAAACCTTCATTCGATATTTCATCAATAGGCAGTCCTTTATATTGAACCTTTTCTTCTTTTGAAAGTGTTACATAAGTTTGTACTATATTTAAATCTTCAGATTCATTATCGATGATAGTCGGAATATTCTCTACAGAATTAATTTTAGCCAGATGTCTCTCTTCTTTTTCTGAAAGTACTGATGGTAGATCCAAGTTTTTCAAAACCACGTTTGATGCTTCAACCAAAGTCAGTTCTATAGATGAAATCTTTTCTTCAGATACTTCAAATGCGTCTGAGGTATCATCAATAGGCAATCCTTTATAAGCGACTTTTTCATCTTTAGAAAACTGATTCAGAATATCGAAAGGCGCATTTGATGCCTCCTCAAAAGGTAACCCTTTATTTTCTTTAGAAACTGTTAAATTACCTGGATCTGTTTTTTCATGTTCAATGTATATTACAGTAGAAGCACCTTTCTCAATTTCATGAGGACCGCTATATTCAAGATTTTCTAATTTAGGAATTATTTTGGTTTCTGCTTCTGAATTGACAGATATAACTTCTGAAGAGGGTATGCTACTCTGCTCAGGTATCTTACCATTCTGTTCGGTTTTATGTTCATCTCTATTAAGAACTTCAGATATAACGCGTGAAAAGTGTGTTTCCTCTGTACCTATTGAGGTAAATTTTTCAGTTTCATCAGCTTCGATTGGATGAGGTAAAGAATCATATTCGTTGTCTCGAGCCTCCTTTTTATGCTTCTTTTTATCTTTTTTAAATTTAGTCAACTGACTGTTGTCTTTTAATTCGTCCAGTTTTTTATCAACTTCGGGAATTATCCTAATTTCCTCAGTAATAATAAAAGCGGGTTTCTTTTCTTTTTCCTCATGGTGTTTCTTTTTATGCTTTTTCTTTTTAGATTTCTTTTTCTCAGAAGCTGATTCATCTTGGCTAGATTCTGGTCTGCCAGGTTCAATTGGCCTTGAGGTGGAATCAGTATTTGGCTCATCAATCATTTTCACGGCTTCCTCTACTTTCATTGGATTATCTTCCAGTACAGGTTTCGCCTTATGTTCCTTAGAATATTGACTATCAATTATCTGAACTTCTAGTATAGCTTGTCTTGGAGGGACTGTTTTATCGCTGTGCCATGACTCTAATGGTTTACTCTCTTGAGCTTTCGAGCCAACAATACTTGCCCACCTTCTAGGCTCCTCACATTTTATTTCTTCACTTTCACTTTCTCGTAACCTATCTTCTTCCATTTCAGCAGGAGCATATGCAGGACTATCACTGGATGTTTCAGCAGGAGTTACAACACAAGTTTCCTTTTCGACAATATCAAATTCTACTTTTTCCGACTCATTTATTACATTCTCTTTTATTTCATTCAATACTTCATCATGATCTTTATCATGTTTTACATCTGGTTCTGGGTGTTTTGAGCCATCTATGCTGGCCCACCTTCGTAATTTCTTGTCATGTGTTTTGGATGCTGAATCGGAGACAATCTGATCTTTAATATCAACAACTTGTGCTGTAGTTTTATCAGTATATGTTGTAGCCTGAGTATGTATTTCTTGTGCCACTGCCTTACTGGAGGTAATAGTTTCCGTTCCCTCTTTTTGCTTCTTATCTTTCTTTTTCTTCTGCTTTTTCTGTTTTCGATCAAATTTATCAACTACGGTGGTAACGTTTTCAGGTACTACTTCATTAATTTCATCATCTTTTGGCTCCTCCCTAGGTTCACAGTCCGGAGTATCGATATTGACGAAAAGGGGCTCTTGATTGTCACAATATGTACCCGAGGCAACAACACTAGCCCAACGACGTAACTTTTTGTCTGGCGAATTTTCGTTAGTTGAAATGGCTTCCAAATTCTTTTCTACATTAGACGACCTTATTGTTGCTGTGTCAGGTAATTCCATAATTTTTTTCTGTAAATTGGAAATTTCTTGACTTCTCTCATTTGCAATAAATGCAGTATCTATGTTTAATTCTGTATTTTTTTCTGAGCGATCAGTAAATAAATCTTCTCTCGAGGCGTTTTTAATATCTTGCGCGAGTGGTTCTGGAATAATCAAATCGGGTTGTTTGGTTTGATCTTTAACTATAACGTCGTTCGCAGCTATGCTTGCCCAACTTTTTCCTGACGGTTTACTATCTGTAGTAGATTCGATACAAGATTTTTCTTCCGATTTTCTCTCCTTATCCAAGTTGTAGACATCCTCCTTTTTCGTTTTATTACGATTGCTTTTCTTTCTATGTCTTTCAGAACTGATACTTTCCTTATCTAAATCATCTGTTTTATTCGTTTCTGATGATTCTGATTTATGTTCTGTTACTTCTGATTTGGGCTCTGCTTTAAAAGCGGCAATACTAGCCCAACTCTTTTCTGTTAAATAGCTCTCAGATGTGTCTACATGAGTAGTCACCGTCTCTGTACCAGTAATTTCTTGAAATGGATGAATTTCTTCAATTTCGGTATTATCTTTTGCATTATCTTTTTTTACTTTTCTATGCTCCTTTTTCTTAAACTTCTTCGGCTCTGTAGTTGCATCCTGATGTTTCGTTAATTTATGTTCATCTTCGAGAACTTCAGGACTTGTTTTAATTTCTTGCTTATTTAAAATGAAACTTTCTTGGGAAACGACATTTATATTAGATACTTTATCTTCAGTTGGTATATCTTTAAATTTAGTTAAATTTATATTTGAAGGAGTATAATCAATTTGATGAGATACTGTTCCCATTTCTTGAATATTGGTCTCTAAAGCGAACTGCTCCTTAACTTCCGCAGTATTTTGAACTGTAGTACCAACAACTGTTGCCCAACTTTGAACTTTAGGTGTGACTAAGATATTATTTTCAGCAGGCTGATCAGCTTTGTCTAAATTAGTATCAATATCGTAGATTTCAAGAGATGATTGCTTTTTTGGATGTTTCTTTTTTTTCTGCTTTTTCTTGTTGTATTTTTCTATGTGATCATCTGCTACTTTTAACGGCTTTTCTTCCATCTTTTCATCTACAGGTACTTGATGTTCTTCGTTTTTTAGCAACTCATTATTTACGGTTTCAACATTTTCTGCTAAAAATTCAGTATTATGCTGAGTTACTAAGTGGTCTGTTGGGATATGTGATTCTGAAAATGGCACGCTCATATCTTCGTGCAACCCAGTGACTTCTAGTTTCAATGTATCCGTTAAGTCATTAGTTGCCAATGATGTTTTTTCGTTTAAGTTACTATGCACATCCACGGAATGATAATCACGTGACTTACTTCCAACAACACTAGCCCATCGATGTAAATCCTTATGGTCTTTCACTTCTGATGGAACGTCAGATGAAACTATATTTTTTTGGCTATCTTTCGAAAGTTCTTTTTGTTTTGCATATTCTTTGAGCTGATCAGAAACTTTCTCTTTATTTTTCTTTTTGTTAGGAGTCTCCGAGGAAATGATTTCTTTAAGCCCTGTTTCTGTCTGTTTGTCTTCATCTACAATAGTTTTGTCATCTTGTGCTTTTTTATTTGGTTCACCTTGTCCTATATTATCATCAGTGGGTTCAACATACATATTTTCAGGTAATTTTTGTTCCAATAAAATGTCTTGAGGCTTTACCTGAGGAGTGTGCTTTTTCTTTCTACTAATTATTTTATGAGGCTCACTTTTCTTAACATCTGTTACTACTTCTTTTTCTATAGGACCAACGTTTTCATTTGCTTCCTCGTCTTTAACGCTCAAACTTTCTTCTTCCCAGTGCTGGTCAACTGAAGATTCGACTTGTTGAAGTTGCTCGTTTTCAAGATTTATTTTTTTCGTACTAAGTTCATCTTCATGCAGAATTTCTGTTATTATTTTTGATTTTTCAATATCAGATTCAACGATAGTTTTCTCGTCATATTTTTCAACGCTAGATTTGATGCTCTGAAGAGATTTTTCTTCAATAATACTTAATTCTTGCCCAGATACAGTTTCTGATTTCAAATCTGTTTTCTCCACTTCGAAATGTTTATTCTTCTTATGCTTCTTCTTTTTCTTACTCAACTTTTGTATTGATACGTCATCTTTGCTGAAGATATTCTCTTCTGCTGTCTCATTTTTAATTTTCAAATGTCCTTCCTTTTCAAGAATATTTGTTTCGATGTGTGGAATTACTGTGTCTGGACGTGTCAAAAATAGATCATCGTTAGTCCTTGAAAATGACCTTACGATATTTTCCAAATTTTCTGATGATTTGCTTTTTTCCGATACATGGTCTCGACTTTTTGAATCCTCAAAGGTAACGTTTATTTCTTCTTTCTTCTTAAACTTTCTATTCTTGTTTTTCTTGACCTCTTCCTTACTTTTCTCTTCCACTACCTTTGAGTCTATTTCAGCAACTTGTTTTGTTTTACATACAAAAGATATTTC
This sequence comes from Kuschelorhynchus macadamiae, assembly GCA_030620095.1. NCBI lineage: Eukaryota > Metazoa > Arthropoda > Insecta > Coleoptera > Curculionidae > Kuschelorhynchus > Kuschelorhynchus macadamiae. The sequence goes on along the minus strand of JAUTXW010000536.1, from coordinate 1,852,028 downwards.
TGGAGATTCTTTAATCTCTCCTTTTGGAGAAGTCTCAATAATTTGCTCAGACAAACCCAAAGGCTGAATTACTTCAGCGGATTTTAGTTTAATTTCCTCTCCAGGTAAAATAGGGTAATCCTGTATTTTAGTATCATCAGTATCATTAATTTTGGTAACTGTACTATTATCAACAATTTCAAAAATACCTGATTGCGTCATCCTATCTGAAGAAAGAGGATTTTCAATTTTCTCCCATTGAGAATCGTCGGTCTCATCTAAATCAGTAGTGATAACATCTTCTTCCAAAAAGTCTTTCGCTTCCAAATTTTCCAATGGATTAGCGACAAACACAAATTCACTTGCTAACTCTGTATCTTCTTCTTTAAGTTCAGTAGGCTGGAGTTCTAGTGGTTCTGTAGGTAATGGAATAATTTGGGGGTGCTCCTCGAACGATACGGACTTTTTCTTTTTTATTTTAATATCTTTAGTGTCAACAGGTTCAGACTCAAGATTACTAGAGGTGTTTATATCAGAAACTACGTTCTCATGCTGACTGATAGAATTAAGCGGTTTATTTTCAGATGTAACATTATTTAAATTTAGTTGATATTTAGATAGAGTTTCAGCTTTTAAAACATGTAAAATATCGATAATATTTTCATCTTTCTTACTTACGTGACGAATTATTTCAGGTGGATTTATTTCAGGTTGCAAATATTCAATATTTGGTAAAGAAACTTCTGGGGAAGAAATATTAGATTGAATTGAAACTGCTTCATTTAGAATAAACGCACTCCGTGTAGGTAAAATCGAAGTTTCGGATTCAACTTCAGCTGTGATAATTTCCTTATTTACACTTTCACCTTCTGCAACTAGTTTCGTATCTAATTCTATGGGTACATCTATTATTTTTTTTGTTAACGAATCCTTTCTTTCTGAGCTAGCACTATCTTCGATCATGGGTTCTTCTTTTATTTCAATATTTTTGTTTTTGGCCAAATCATCCATTATCTCTTGTTCGTCAGTAATTGCATTGTCATTGTGTGACAACGACACTGAAGCTTCTGACATGTCTTGTATACAGGGCGAAAAAGATTCATTTTGATTATCTAGTAAAAATTCTAGAGGTAAACCGTGTCGTTTGGTGTGTTCAGATTTGCTCAATTCGATATTCTTTTGATCTTTTTTCTTTTTGCTTTTTTTGCTCTCTTTTTGTGGTCGTTCCTTAACAGATCCAAAAATTGCGGGTTCAAGATCTAAAATTTCCTCGACGTCTTGTACCTTTCTAGTAGGACTAATAGTGGGTTGTTCAAATGTTTCTTTTACTTCTGCATGTGGTTTATCTTTAATAGTTTCAAGCTTCGCTTCGGTTTCTTGTTGATATTTAGACAGTGTTTCGGCTTTTAGCAAACTAAGAATATTATTCATAGTGTCTTTTTCTTTACTGACTGTCTGATGCAGTTTAAATGGACTTAATTCAGGTTGTAGGTATTCAATATCTGGTAATGGTGTTTCCGGTGAACGAATTGATATTCTTTCTTGTTCTAAAAATGTTTCTGTGAAAGAAAGTGGTTTATCTTTTACATGTAAATTTAAAGCTGATGGTATTGCTTTATCTTCTTGTATTGATGTTTCTTGATGGTTATTTGTAAGTATTGTTTCTACTATTTTTTCAGAGGATGGTTCAGAAACTAAAATTTCATCCGTAGCCGGTAAATGGTAATTATCAGGAATTTCTTTTTCTGAGAAAGCATTAATCACCTCTTCACTAGAATCCTCCTCATAGCTAATGTCTTTAATAATTTTACCTTTCAATGCAGTAAGGCTTCGTATATCACTCTTTGATTCAATATCTTTAAGTTTAAATTGATCTTTTAAGTTAGCGACAGGTCGATGTTCTTTTATTTCATTTACTCTATCTTCTGGTTTTCTTAAACTTAGGTCTTCTTTCACTTCTGAAACAACAGCATCATGTTGACTGTTGCCAAATAATGTTTCCACTATATTTTCCGCCGATGGCTGATAAGATTTAATCTCAACCGCAGTCGTTTTTTCTAATACTGTTCCTTCCTCAGTTGTAGTAATTGCTATGTCTTGTAACTTATTTGAAAAAACTATTTTTAAAGGTTCTTCTGGTTCAGGCAGGTGCGTAATCACATCTACTGGTTCTAGCTTTTCAATGATGAATGAGTCAATTTGCTTACTAGAAGCAGCTTCATGAATTTGTTTCTGCAAAACTGTATTAATAACAACCTCCGATTCTGGAAAGACATTAATACCGTCATGACCATGAAGATTTTTTTCACAACCTTTTAATTCCTCCTCAAGCTGAATAGGCTTATCTACATAAAGTGGCTTTGTAATTGCTTTACCTTTTAAAGACAATTCCTCCTCCAATTTTTCCTGTTGTAAAAACTCTTCTGCAGAAATTACTTTGTCTTTTGTTTCCAAACATCTGGTTAAAGTTTTTTCTTCTTTGATTTCTGGTATTGCGATATTATATTGACTATTGGCAATTGTTGTTTCTATTGTTAACTCGGCTGATGGCTGAAAGACCCTACTATCATAAGCTGTACACTTTCCTTCTGTACTTCCTTCATTTTCTATAATTTCTGCGTTAACATTAGAATCATTTTGAATAATGGTTTCTAAAGATTTATCTTGTAGGGGTGATTGTACAATCACATTCGTCGATTCTTGTTTTTCGAGAACAAAGCTCTTACCTTGTACACTAGAGGCATCTTTGTGGATCTGGTTCTTTAGTTCAGGTTTAACAACACTATCTGCAGTACATGTTTCAATGAAAGCCTCTCTGTTATTTTGAATTTCAGTTACATTTTCGATGACAGCGCCCGAGTTTACTTCTTCAACTATACCTTTTTCAATATGTTCAATTTGTTCAAGTGGAGTTTCTACGAATTCCATTTTTAACGAAATAACGGGTTTCATTTTTATTTCTTCGTGAGTTATAAGAACAACTTTATTAGTTGGTTTAATTTCGAGTATTTTATTCCTTGCTTCAATTCCAACAGAATGAGTCTTATCGTCTTTATTTAGTTCTGTAAACTGGACCTGATTATCACCACTAATGTTAATAGTTTCCGTTGTAGTATTATAAAAACTCGTGTTGATAATAGAGACAGTTTTAGTTTTAGCTACAGTTTGGGTGCCGGTTTCACTATCAGATTTTAAAACAATATCTGTTCGGGGATAAATGAGAACATTAATATTTTCAGATTTACTTTCAATTTGAGTCGGCCTTTTATCTTTATTTTTCTTCTTAGTTTTCTTAGACTTACTACTCTGTTCCGGAACCTCCATATACTCTATATTTCCTTTTTGCTGAGCAGTATTTTCTTTTAAAATAATTTCCTCTTGGTACTCCTTGTGAGTATTTATGTTTTCAGATCGTACGATTTCTTTCATGTTTTCAGAGCTCTGCATACTATCGATAATATTTATAATATCATTAACGGATACATCATCTTTAATACTTTCACTTGGTTTTTGTAACACGATGTCCTCGTCCTTAGCTTCAATATTTGATGATGATTGTATTAAAGTCTTGGTATGTTCAACAGCTTGTATTCTTAATGTTTGTTTAGAATAATTTATATCGGTTTTTTGAGCTTTTAAGGCTTCACTCTGACTGAGGGAAGTACTTGATAATGTAGCTACTGGATCGGGATCTTCTCTAGGTACAATATCTTCGAAAGTTGTTACAAGATCTTTCGTATCATCTTTTTCACGAATTGGCTCAGTAGGTACACGCTCAATATTATGCGGAAGCGGTACGTTCTTAGATATGTCTGATATATTTTCTTTTTTGTTATTTTCTTCACAAAAAACGTTTTCATTAGTTGATTCATTTATAATCTGATCACCCGTATGACTAGACGACGGTGTTTTAATAATTTCTTCAGTATTAGAAGCATTCGCGGTGTTTGATACATTTTCTTTAATTATGTTGTCTACTCTGGAAGTTTCTTTGACTACTTGCTCAAAATTAACCGCAGTTTCAAAGGTTTTCGATATTTCTTTTACTTCACGATCGGACGATAACACGCTCGATTCTACAAGGGGCGAGATTATTCTGTGATTACTTGTTTTTAGTAATGCTTGTTCCTTGGCAAAATTAACTGGAGAAGTTTTAATTCCAGAAAGATAGATACTAGATGTGTCTGCTTTTTCTTCATTAACCATTTCCTGGGTACTAAAACTTTCTTCAACAGCTTGATCTAAAGTATGTTCTACTGCAGGTCCTCTATCGTGTTTAGTAACTTCATTCTTTTCAATACTATAAATATTCTCTTTATTTTGAATCTGTTCTTTTGTCAGTTTTCTAGTTTCTGATAGTGTTTCTTTTGGTTTGTATTCTATTAAAGACAAATTATTTTGGTCGAGGACTGAAATATCTTTCTTTATATCCGACTGCTCTTCTTCCATTGCTTCTTTCTTTTTATTCATTTCTATATTACCTTCAAGTACCATATCTTTCTTAAATGTAGACAGTTTGGACAAACTTTCATTTATTATATAGCTTTCTTCGTCTAATTTAGATTCGGATATTTGTGTTTCTTCTACACCTTTTTTCGTTGGAATTTCTTTTGTATTTTTTTCTATTCTGGATATTTCATTGTCAGATTCTTTAGCAGTTGGAATATGTTCAGATATATTCAATGTTGGGGATGATGCCTCTTGTAAAACACTAATTTCTTTCTTTTTGTTCTTTTTTCTTGGCTTCTTTACATTACTACGGTCAGAGATCGATCCGTCTTGAATGTTTTCGGCACTTGATATAGAGCTCGACCCGATCTGAATATTACTTTCTATCGATATATCTGTTGGTTCTAAAGTTTTAACATCATTAATTGTAGTAAGTAATAAATGTTCTTCGACAGGTTTAGCTTGCTTGCTTTTCTTCTTTTTAGAATTAGGAGCTTTGGACTTTTGACATTCACTATCTGGAGTTACCTCAGCTTCTTCAGTAGTTTTAATTTCCATAGTTGCAATAGCTGTAATCGTAGATTCGTCCGTTTTAACTTTGTTTTTCTTTTTCTTAGATTTCTTATTTACAATCTGTTGTTCTGGTTCTGCAGGACTGCCTTGACTAGATTCGTGTCCATTAACATCTATAAGTGCGATATTAGAGATTTCGCTCTTAAGTTCTTCTCCTTTAGGTTTATTTCGTGTCTTCTCGGGCTTAGACAGTTGTTCGGTAGTTTTATCGCATGTCTGATTAATAGATACGTCAGATTGTAGAGATTTTTTTCTCTTTTTATTCTTCGTGCTTTTGTTTGTTGCAGAATTATTTTCTACACGCGCTATTAGAGGCAAGTTTTCATTACTTGTCTTTATTTTTTCTACTATGCTATTGTCCCTTATTACCTGCAGTTTAACCGTTTCTTTAGAAGTTAGTTGAGCATCTTCTCTAAATTCATTAATTTCTTCACAAAGTGTAAGTGGTTCTTCTAATGTTGGTGGTTTTCTCTCTTTTTTATGTCTTATTTGAGTGTTACTTTGTTTATTATGCTTATCCACCTTATCGTTAGCAGTAGAATCTGCCGACTTTTTGTGTTTCTTGCTCTTACTTTTATCTTTAACAATATATTGGGAAGTACTTTCTATATCACTAGGGGTTTTTAAGTCTTGTGAGTAAGGAATATCAACAGTTTCATTACTACCTAATTGTTGATTAGGCTCTCCATAGTAAGTAAACTGTTGAGAATGGTCGGATTCGACACGTTTTGGTCGTTTTTCTTTATCACTAAATATCTTCTCTTTATTCGATAACACAGGAGCTTGCTCCCGAATAGGAGGCGTTACCCTGTGTGAGCGATATGTTTGCTCCCTCGTCTGAGACAGCTTTTCGTCCTGAGACGTGGAAGTAGTTCCAGGTCTTGGAGATAATGGTCTGGGAGCGCATCGTATATTCGACGCGGACATTGCCGCTGTACTGGATGGCTGGAGAGGTTTGTCGCTTAGTCCCTGTGACAAAACCTGTGCGTAGGAAAAATGAGGACCCGGGGTAGTTTCTACGCTAGCTTTTGTATTTTCAAGTTTCGACTCGCTATCTTCTATTACTAGGGTTACGGGTTCAATATATTTAGTGGTATCTGTATTAACTACATTTTTAATCATATTTGTATCTATATGTTCTGTAACCTCACTTATTTTTTCAACAACTGTAGGTTGCAGTGAAACAAGATTAGATTCGGGTTCATGAATTACATCATTTTGAGTTTCTTCATAACTATATTGCTGTGGTGAAAAGGCTTGTTCAGATAAAATAGGATATGGGGTCTGTACACCCGTATGGTAAGTTCCTAAGCCTGAACTCATTAGCTGCTGTCCAGAAGCTATGAAATTTACCATATCGGGCAAAGGCTGGATATATTCTAAAATATTGGATTGTTGAGATATAATACCCGAATTGTAGTAACCTGGCATCGTATAAGATACCTGTTGGTACTGATTCCAAACAGGTGCCGATTCTACGATAAACTGGCTTGCAGAATGTTGATGTGGAATTAAATCTGACGACATATTTAAAGGAAGTGTATTATTGTCAGTACTTGGAATACCCTGAACACTTTCTGAAATATTAACATCGGTAGTAAGGTAAGGATGGGGGTTCTGCGATAGCATTGGTTCAGGATATACTTCTTTCGACTCCGAGTTAACAGATGGTATCAATTCGTCATTTATTTGGGCTGTATCAGTCTCATTTCGGAAATCAACTTTAATTTCTGGAACTGGTTTCACCAGCAATACTTCAGTCAAAGTTTGATGGCTTTGTTGTTCTAAAGCTTTTTTAGCCATTTGGTTTCGAAGAACTTCAGCATATGTGAGCTCACCTGGAGACCACATAGGACTTTTAGAGCGTTCTCTTAAAAGTGGCGCTGTTAGCTCAGATGTACTTGGTGACGTATGGACCTCCTTCGTCGTTTGGGGTAAGGGTGGAGTTCTTGATTTTGATAGAACATTTAGTGGGGCGGGTTGTTGCAAAACCTGATTGGCTTTGGTTTGTTTTCTTTTTGGAGAACGACTTTTTCTAGATACAGGTTTTGGTTCCTTGAAATTATGTCCCGTTTTCTTGCTAGTGCTAATTTTGGCGTGATGAAGAACCTCTTTAACTTCTTCAAATTTAATCTGGGATTCGGGGGAAATCGGGAAAAGGTGGGAATCTGATATTTCCATAACGTTCGTGATATTTGATTGTGACGGTGGTTCTTGTGACTTTGAGCGTCCGGCAGTGATGTCGGCGTAACTTACTTCAAGAAGAGGACTGTCTATGGGTGCGTAGGGGTCCGCGCGACGAATGTAGGAGACTAGGAGAGTGATGCGTTGGCGGTAATCTTCTATCCGCTCCTATTTCGTAGCAATAACGTAAAATATCAGTATCCCGTTAAAAAATCGCGCAAAATGGTGGCTGAAACGCGTGTCATGATTGATGTTATTTGGAGTCGTGGTAGGTGGTAGCGTCTAGGTAGGTAGAAATTGTTTAGGTTAGGTAAGGAAATTCTACGTGCCGAGTGGCTCCAGATCTGGCACTCCCAGCTGCAGAATTAATTTTATACGTTCATTACGGATAGAAAGATTATTCTGCAACGCTCGTACTCGTTCTCTGTAACCCTAGACACGTGAATATGGGAATGGAAAGGAATGCAGCAAAAGTAGAAAAATAAATAAAACGATTCATAAAAACAATCAAACAATAGCAAACAAGAGTTAAATTGATTGTGTTCGCTTCATCTGGCTCACCCAAAATTAAAAATGATAAATGCATGTCTCGATGTGTGTATATCGTGTAAATGAGTGCTAATAAAACAGTGTTGGGTGAATGAGATAGGTAGTGAACACAAACCAAGTGAAAATGTAGTGAACTCAAGCAAAAATGGCAACTACAAGCGTAAGTGGTATAGAATGATAAAAAAGCAAAAAGTAAATGAAATTAAAATAGAACCAATAGAGCCCAAAACCAAAAACAAACACAATCCCCGCTGCCGGAGGGAATGGGGGTAATGGAAACACCTTGATGATCGTATCAGCCACCACAGCAGCGCGCTCTCTAAAAACTCATCAAAATGTTTCCAAAAATCTAATACGTATCATTACGGTAATAATTTACGATTTCTGTTTATTAAATAATTCAAAAATCATATTTTCCTCTTTTATGTTGGCCATGTCTTTATCTAGATGTAGTTTATTCAAGCGGAAATTTAATGTATTTAAAAGATTTAGAGATATATATATTCTTCAATCTGAAAAATTTTTATAAAGTAAAAAACGTTAAAAGTAGTATAAAATTTGGGGTGCGTACTAATACTAATTCTAGCCCATAAGTTTTTCGATTTGCATATATACATATATAAATATGTATATATATATATATATATATATATATATATATATATATATATAAGTACAAGCTATAAATATATATATATATATATATATATATATATATATATATATATATATATATATATATAGCTAAACATATAGATAACAAAAAACATACAAAAATAACGTAGAAATGTTGTTATGCGCTTCTAAATAAAAGAGTCCACTGAAAACTTGCAAAAACTACATCTATGAGACACGATGGTTTGGTTCTAATGTTGTACAGTATTTACTAAGTTTTAGCTTTCCTACCGCTGCAGTGCACAATGACAGATCGGCTGTGGCATGATATTTAAACTTATGAGATTTAATTTACAAAAAAAAGGAAGTAAATTCCATTGGAATATCAACAATATTAATATGCATTAAGACAAGCTTTTGAAGGAACCTTTTTCCCTAGGACATATTTTTTGATTATAATGATTAATATGATAGCTAAGTGCAAAACATAAACAATAATATCACACCTAAATCATAACCGACATAGCGAACTATTGAAGTGAATAATCTACCTAAACTGTGTTGTACGTGCCAGTTATGACCCCTTGAGTAATTATTTGTTCAAGAAATAAGTATACTAAAAAAGTTTTATAAGTAAATGTATACGTTTTTACAAAAAAAAATGTTTGATATTATTTAGACTTAGTAATTGTGCATTTTCTAGCCAAAATAAAATTTATTAGCTTTCAGATGTTAGGCTCTGCTTGAAAAAAATTATATTTTTTAACATTAGTTTAAAAAAATCTAATATTATTTTATTTTAATTGTTTAAAACTACAACATTTTCTTTCCACTAAATGCGTGCTTTTGAATATAAATTTACAAAATTACCAGTTTTTTACTATTAACTTTTTCGAAAAAAAAAACAAAAGAACTAATTTGTTATTACCCTTTTAAATGGTTGGGCAGGGAGCACGAAAAATTTATTTTGATCAAAAATAAGCCCTAAAGAAATACTGCCATATACAAAGCTAAAATAAAATAATTGCTGTTAATAATATTTGCTTTCAAAAAATTGTGTTACAAAAATAAAGCATTGTGTATTTCAATTAAATTAAGCTATGTATAGCTCAGATTATTGTTATACCAACAATTCTTAAAAAAACTTTGGAACACATTTAGGTTGAAATTTCATTGGGCGTTCTATCTCTTGGTCGTGAAAATGAATTACGTATGAAACAATGTTACAATGTTGTTGATGTATAATGTTCAGACTTGAGGTGAATAGCAATAAACTGGATTACACCTAGTCCATATCAACACAAACCTACAAATCAGCAGTATTTTAGGTGCTATGTTAACTAGACATGTACGGATTTAGAAAAATCTGTCAGTTCACTATATTAAAAGTATATATCATGCCACCTCCCTCTAGTCTATAAACAACAAGTTATTTCAGTTAATTTGCACACGACCCCTACCTCTTGCTCTCGGGTCGCACCGTCTCTGTCGTGGGGCTTGTAATTCGGAGCCATTGCGGCGCGTAGTTGTTGCTCAACCTGTAACAGACTTTGATTTGAATTGGATCTAATTCTAGGTTGATTATTTTGCTTTCAAAATACAAGATTGGTGAAAGTCACAGGTTAAAACAATGGTTAACTAACAATAATATTTTTATGGAAGCTTTCAGTTGGCAGGGTTTTAATTGGTATTCATAGCCTACTTGACAGTAATAGATCTAGCGAGTCATTTAATAGAGCATTTACTATTAGTATATATATATATATATATATATATATATATATATATATATATAATATCATATATAATATATATATATACAGGGTACCCTATAAATATATATATATATATATATATATATATATATATATACATAAATATATATATATATATATATATATATATATATATATATATATATATATATATATATATATATATATATCTTTACACCAAAAGGTTTAAGCTAACAATATTTTGTAAAAAAAAAGCAAAGAATTATTTTTTGTCACAGTGAATGCCCATTGTAAAGGTGATAAGAGAATCAAGTCAGTGGCGTTCAAAAATTTTATGAATTACATAAGAGCTATGCCCGCCATACTGTTTAAGTGTAAAATAAAACATAACCTAACACTCCTACTATATGCTTAATTAACACTTATTCAATTTTATCTTAATATGTAGAACCATTTAAGAGAAAAACAGTTTTTTGTTGTTTTCTTAATTAGGTAAATAGCTATTTTTTGCTGATAACTGACAAAAGTCTTCTTAACGTACGAATGAAATATATAGACTTTATTATGCTTCTTTGATTTCTGTTTACCTAATACAAAAATAACACGTTTTACAAGAACTTTTTTACTCTAACAGAAAGCGAAATTATGCGCATAACAACCCTCTTTTCTTTCTACTATAAACCTTTCCTACTATTAACCAGTAAAACTAAAACATCCGTTATCTTATTCAAAGAACAAAATAGCTGTAATTAACATATTGCTCAAGTAAGCCTATTCTGAGTGTATATTTCAAGAACGTTTTTTTTAAAATCTAATAACAAAAAAAAAAGAAAATATTTTTTATATTCTTTTTACTTCCCTCGTAAAAGGGAAGTTTTTTTGTATTTAATACCCACAATATCCTCAAAGGAAGCAAAATAATCAACCTTAAATATATTACTTCAAATGGGAATACCTGAACGATCTGTTGCCGAAGATGTTGGACCTCTAACTGGTATTCTTCAACTTGAGTGATGGCTTTTTCCAGTTGCGTCACTTGACCTTTGATGGATTCATCCAAGTTGTCCAAGTTCATTAGAAGTTCTTCAACGGATTCAGTAATTTTGGTATCAGCTTTAATTCCGGAACGGAAATGAAGCTAAGAAAAATTACAATTAATTTAAGTTATCATTTTCATATTAAATTTGGTGGTTCAAGTAAACAAATCTCTACGATAGACCTATCTTGGAAATATGAAAGTTAAATTGGCTTTAACACTTTTTTAGTTTTTTCGAAAATGTTGGAAATTGTAAAAAGCTAAATGTTATTTTCCACGATTTTTTGAGCTACACTACTATTCTAAATTTTTCACCTCACGACGATTTAAATTACTTTTTTATAAACAATTTTACTCTTCACCTCAGATAATACAATAAACCACTTTCAAAACTCTAATAACAACTGTAGGATTGCCAGTACTACAATAAAATTATCAAAATATATATTTGTTTTAAAAATTTAATTTACTGCCCTGTTTATTTAACATCAATATTCAACTGGCTTTATTTTTTGAAATAGGCAAATCTGCTTTTCACTCACAATAGAAACTACATATGTACAGTTCCTTTTTATTACAGCATCGAACACATAAAAGGATTTTACATTGCGTTTACAGATGATTAAAAAATGTTATTTAAATGGGATTTCTGTAAAATACCTGTAATTTTTCCACAGACAACGATATTTTCGTTTTCTGAATATGTATATCTCCAAGCATTTTTTCTCGTAAAGCATGCTGGTCTCTTAATGGTTTTTTCTTATTCTGGGGGGATTCCAAAGCAGCCCTTGTCTTTTCCGTCCATGATCTGACTTCCTTCATCTTCTTCTCGCACTGTTCCCATTCCTCAGAGGTTTCTTGTAATAGGGCGTTCTAAAAACGATAACAGTTTATACTTTCAGACTAAACGGGTACATTAAATTCTAAATTGAATGGCTTTGTTAAAGCTCCTGCATTTCCCGAAAAATATGATGCCCCACAGCACCTCAAAAGCCCTTAGAAGTTTTATAGATAGTGTTTTATAAAATTTTATCCTTTCTGAAAACTCCTAAATGTTTAGCTCCATAGAATGAGCAGAAACTAGAAATAAGTAGAATTAAAAATCATTTCTTTCTACTTCAACTAAAAAAAAAGTATTTTCGAAATATTAGTGCAGACTGTGGTTAATTTGAATACAAAAACAAAGAACCTCAAAGTTTTAAATAAAGTCGCCCCTTCTAAATTAAATTAGCAATTTTTACTGCATGTAAAAATATTTTCCATAATACGCAGACAGAAAACAAAAAAAAAACAATGTATATTTTAGTTACATTATATATACCCTACACAATAAAAATTGCTTGAGTTTTATTTAGATTAGCAAATTATATTTAGCCAACACATTCATTAAAACAATCCATGGAATCACGAGAAAAATCCTTAATTTTTTATCAAGGGACAGACAAACAACATAGGCACATAGCCTAAACTTTTGCTCAGGGAGAAGTTCTCATCTAAATTGTCCAGTAGTGATTGGAAAAGTAACAAAAAACAGCTTTAATCGTACTTTTTTTTATAGGTTAATAATTAAAATTGTTTTGATTATTTTAAAAAATGCATTTATTTGTATATACATATCATATTACCAAGGCTTTGGGAGATGGGTATTTGGACTCCTTCGACCTTTCTGTCACTTTTTCTTCTTATAAAAAAATGTAATAAGAGGCAACAACAAGAAGATTTTATTAGCTGAGCATTAAAACTACAAAATTTCAAAAATAGTCATTTATATATTCATAAAAGTAATATTGATGTCCGTACTATTCACGTACCTGATGGAATGTAAATGTAGACATTTTTTGTTACATCTCTATTTTGAGAAAAATCTTATATTAACGTATAACCATAATTTTCAGAATTTTAGAAATGCCATCGTTTTTGTTTTCGATATCAGGTATCTTAAAGAAACAGTACATAATATTTGTCGCAATTTTTTGAAAGGAAATTTACGTTAAAATTAGATATATCTTTGTTTAAACACCGAGTATAAATGGGAAAAAGGAGTTTAACAATATTTTTCAGAGACAAGGTGGTTCTTGTATTCGGATTTTTGTGTCAAATTAGCATGTATTAATTAATACATGTAGTCAATTAGTCTCTAACCAGAAAAAAATATTTTACCTTGCTTAGTGTGTGATAATGTAAGTATGGCTCAAAAATTGCTTTAAAATAAATAAAATACAAACAAATTTTTTTATAGAATAGACAGCCGAATAGTTAGGCATCATGAAAATACAATACAAAAATATAGTTATACGTGTTTTATTCAATAAATACAATGATCCCCTTCCCATTTTGCCAAGTTTAGAAACATATAAAAATTCCTGATTAAACTACTACTGCAAATATGTTTATCTATAATACTTATTTTTAAGAATTGCGTAAATATACAAACCCTTTCTAAAATCTGAGCTTCTACTTCGGTCTTAACTTCTTCAGCATGCTCCATCTTTTGAGGTAAATCGCCAACAGTGGTTAAGGTAGCAACATATTCCAGTTCCTTGACCATGTCGCTTAGATTCTTGGTGACCCCTTTGCAACTTTTAACAGCATTCTAAAAACCATTTAAAAAATAGGCAAAATATACTTTGTTAATTTAATAAGATTTAATAATATTGTAATTGTAAATTTATACAGGCTGTTTCAAAAAAGTGGGTCACTGATTAATTACGATTCTGTTCAAACAGCTTAATGTAGGATGTAGAGATAAGAAGAGGGTTTTCAAAACTCAAATTTCAAGGATATGGAGGTTCGATAAGAAGAGATTTTTGAAAAATTAAATTTCAATGAAACATTTTTTATTTTTTCATTTATATTTGATATAATTTGTTTACTTATTTTTAAAAAAATTATACACCGTGTTTCAAAATATCCCTTTCGTTATCGCCATTGAACAGGTATATATATATATATATATATATATATATATATATATATATATATATAATATATATATATATATATATATATATATATATATATATATATATATATATATATATATATATATATATATATATATATATATATATATATATATATATATATATATATATATAATGTCATTTAAAAAATAATGCTATCCATGTTTCAAAATATAAAATAAAACTAAACTAGTTGTTTATTGTTTTATGTTTAATTATAAAACTCAAGAAAACGTGAATTTATCTGACATGCAACAACCATATTTGAATAGAAAAATAAACTTTCAAGTAGTATGTAGGTAATACCAATTAAATTATTTGAATTCGCACATAAAATACGTGCAGCTGATATAAACTCGAATATACATAATTATCAATGAAACAAAAAATAAACAGAAAGATTATTCATTTAGGTCAGGTTAGGTTAGGAGATAAGAAGAGGGTTTTCAAAACACAAATTTCAAGGATATGGAGGTTCGATATATATATATATATATATATATATATATATATATATATATAAATATATATATATATATATATATATATATATATATATATATATATATATATATATATATATATATATATATATATATATATATATATATATATATATATATATATATATATATATATATATATATATATATATATATATATATATATATATATATATATATATATATATATATATATATATATGTCATTTAAAAAATAATGCTATCCATAAAAAATTGGAAAAATCTGCAATATAAAAAGAAGATACGTATAAATTACGAAAGTAAAATAAAACTAAACTAGTTGTTTATTGTTTTATGTTTAATTATAAAACTTAAGAAAACGTGAATTTATACTGACATGCAACAACCATATTTGAATAGAAAAATAAACTTTCAAGTAGTATGTAGGTAATACCAATTAAATTATTTGAATTCGCACATAAAATACGTGCAGCTGATATAAACTCGAATATACATAATTATCAATGAAACAAAAAATAAACAGAAAGATTATTCATTTAGGTCAGGTTAGATTAGAAACATTATTCATTCGTACATGACCATACATCCGGTACGTACAAATCTAATATAATAAAACAAAATCTCCAAACTTTCCTTAACATAAAATTAAAGTAACTGTTATGCAAACATTTTTGACAAAAATAAAAAATTCTTTGACTACTTGTTTAAACAATACAAACTAGACAAAATATTCGAAGCTTTGCACTGACATTTGTTTGTTCCACGTTTTGTTTTACAAGAACATTTTTATATCCTTGGCCACAGCATAAAGACGAAGCCGTAAACTAATTCACGAAGTGATTTTTCCACTGTAGAAACTTTGTCTAGCTAAATAAGCGGCGCTGGGCATAAACTAAACTGATTTCTTGTTGGAAGCTAGGGTAATGTCCCTTTTTTAGTCCCAATTTTGTAGTACCTGGACATAAACAGCTACTCCTATACCCGCCACAGCTCAAAAACTACTTATTCAATTAACTTCAAATTTTGTTCAAACATCAAGAGTCCTAAGTGCGGTCAATATGGCAAAACAAAATATAAAAAAATATTAAGAAACTACTTATCGGATGGACTTTTGGAAAATTTGCCGAAAAATAAAGTGGGATATAGGGATGAACTGGTAAAGTGTTTGTGTAAAACCATAATAACGGAACAAAACGGCGGCCTAATGAAATATTTAAAAAAATTTGTATCAAAAAATTATTGAATTTTTTTACAAAAATCCTATATAGCAAAACAAAATAGCGGGCTTAATCATTCGGGAAAATTCCATTTCATGGAATAACGTACATAAACAGCAATTAATAAAGAAAAAACTATAAGATTTGTGTAAACTTACTACCAAATAATTAATATGCATATATAGACTGTGTTATATATATGTAATGAAATTCTATACGAGAGAAGTTGTAGATAAACGCGAATTTACCGATTTTTAGCTTCTGACTCATAAAGCCTTGTTAATATTAAAATTATTAATAATATTTTTATTACAATCATTATTGATGACAGGTATTTGGACAGTGAATAATGGAACGAGTAATATCCTTTAATATTGTAGATTAGAAATAGTTGTAAATGAAAACAAAGAAAAGTGAGATATAAATCGTATAGGTACTAAAAAAATAAAAATCTTTCGAATTAATATTATGTAGACTAGTGTACAGCATATAATGCCATAACATAAAATTATTAATGAGACAGAGTCCATTGCATTTTGATCCGCAATGATTCTCAACTTAAGAAAAGCGGAAAAAGCAAAAATGATACAGTTTAAGAATGTTAAGTGAGACTTGTTTGCCAAATATTAATATCCTAAATACCTTTGGCATCATGGCACAGCTAGTAATCAAAAGAAAGTAAAGCAAAGAGGAAAATAATTTTTGTATACCTTGCAATAGACAATATAGAAAATAAACAGTCAAGACCTGGGTATGTTACACTAAACACCTTGAAGAGTGAAAACACATGTTTTTGTTTAAAAGGAGTTTTTTGCTTCCAATTAACACACTGGTACTGATGTCCAAACAGTAAAAACGGATATCAGATTTAAAACATAAAGTTGGCCTTTCTCTTTTATTAAAAAAAATTGAAAGTCTTTCCGGAAAAAAGTGTTTTTGCAAGATCTCGAAGAAACCGTATAATTATCACTTGAATAAGCGTAAAACAGACAACTATGTACTTACATTGTAATCATGCAACTTTTGTTTAACATCCTGCAATGAGCTAACATTCAGCGGTTCCCGCAAGAACACCTTCTTTTCTTCTACCCAATTAAGCACTTGTTGATACAAGGCGAGGAACCGTTCCCAGGCATCCAAAATGTCGCTAACTTGATCCCTTTTTTCATCAAGCCAAGATCTGACTTGATTTAACTGATCACTTAGATTATCTATTGTAGACTGCACTATGTCCTTTTCTTCCTGTTTGCGAGACTTCTCGATAATTGTCTTACCATTTCTAATTACTTTGTCCAACTTGTCCGTAACACTACCGATCTCAGATTGAATCTGCTGGAGTTTCTCGTGTAATTGTTGAGGAGTTACAGATCGATCTTGAATCTTTAGTTCGGATTCTTTGATCCAGTTCTGCAACTCTTCGACGTCAGTAAGATAATCGGTACGTACGGTCCTAGCCTTTTTGAATTCTCTCTCTTTATCTTCCATTGCTGTAGTCACAGCTTCTGTTAGGAGTTCTAATTGATTAAGTTCTTGTGAAATATCAGAAGGTACGAGGTTCTGCGCAGCCTGGTACTTGTTTCTAATATCAGAAGAAAGCTGCTTAGCGTCGTTAATTCTGCTCTGTACTCTCGAACTGAGCGTTCGCACGTTCTCTTCAGTTCTCGAGACGTTCTCGTCAAAGACGTAGAAATTAACTATTTCACTTTTCAAATCTACAAGCGCGCTCTTCTTCTGCGTAATATCTTGAAGAGCTTTGTCTATTGCCACTAAATCTTCTTCTATCTTGTCTCGTTTTTCCTTCAAATTTTCTAAAAGCCTACAACAAAATAAACGAAATGTTAGAATGCACGATTAAAACAACGTGTTTTTTATATATTATGGCAGCATGACCGAACAATTTTTGACGAACTTTAAGGCGAGATTGTACGCGGATTATTTTTAGACATTGACCTCACAGTAGGAGATTCAAAACGAGTACGAAAATATCCTACGAAATCGTTAAGCAATCCCAGACTTTTAATTTTAACTTTCGGACCGGTTTCCCATTAAAATCTGTTTATATTTAAATGACACAAATTTACTGTTTATTATGTTTTTATATTATTTTGCTATTGAACCTAGTTACTTATAATAGGATGCAAGTATACAAACAGAATCAGAAAAAAAAGCCTTATTAAATACGTATTAGAGAAAAAATATTAATTTAGGTTAAATAAATACAATTAAGACGTTTGCGCAGAATAAATAAAAAACACACATTTTAAGTAAACACAGTTTGTTAGAAGAGCCTTAATCATCTTTATGTCTGCTTCAAAAGGTACCAACAAATATCTAGAGGGTGCCTGCTCTGAACTTAGCCATTAGCCAAGTCTAATGGAATATTGTTTATTGAAATTTAAGGAAACGATAAAAATTTAAGAAAAACCACCTACAAAGAGCAATGATTTTTGCAATTACTCTTCATATACATTAAAATAACTCTTATCAAAATAAATGCTTTGTTTAATAAGAATTCAGCCATTTGCTATAAATAACCGTAAACGACTTTCACAATATTTATATACATAAATAATGGACAGTTTTAAAGATTATTTCAAAAAATGTGCCGACTTTTAGACTAACTTAGCGGCCAGCTTTATAAATAAGAAACATAAATTCAAGAATAAATAATTAAATATATATTTCCAAACATTTAAACATAACATTAGGGGACTTCAGGATATAACTTCGCAGCCTCTATTAAAAAACGAGGCGCTTGCAGATTAAACTTTGATAAACTATTTAAACAAGTCTTACCGAAATTACAAATCCCCATAGTGCGAAATTGTATAGAAGAGTTGAATATCGAGTTTAAATTTTGCCAGATTTTATGAATCCAAGATACTATATCAATTATTATCACTCTAAAAATAGGTTAACCCTTACGATGCCATTATATTACTAATTGAGTTTTTTTTTCAGATAATTGGAGTAGAAAAATATTGGAACAGTCAAATAAGCCAAAATATAACTAATACTTATTACTATCCGTAACCAAAATCTTATTATTGATTTACATATGTTTGTTTTGTTATTAAAAAAAATCTCAATATACAAAACGCGCTACTCAAATAACTTCCTGTCGTTCTGCCTAATTTAGCGCCACGGCACTCACACACGCTCGGCTGACGATCGCCAAAAATAGCACAAAACGACAAAAATCACTTTTAAATTCACCTTAAATTTCCGGCTTCAACAACAACGACTCGATAAAAAAAAGCAGACGAAAAATTGACGCGAAGCCACGAAATAAATAAGGGCTTCCCGTAGTCAAATGAAACTAAAAAAAATCACTAAAATATGCACGGAAACTACACCACCGTATTCGATTTGGGTGGATTGTCGGTTTCGTTCGTGTAGGGTAGGTCGGTACCAGGCAGTGAGAATTCCCCCTAAGGTTGATAATACTATCCAGCCATCCAGTATGTTCAAAGTATAATTTTGATTTGAATTTGGGACGGCGGCAGATGTCGGATAAGCCGGCGTCGTGACGCCGATGCGCATGCCGATTAATGATATTTATTTCGATATATACGGGTGGCGCTCTGGAAATATTTGTGACACTTTTTTAACTCCACTATACTGCATATTGTTGGAATTTCCTTAATTGAAAAAAACAGATACACTAAAATAGCGAAATTGATTAAGTTTGACTGATGTTCTGTTGTTATTCTAAAATACTCCTTCTAATGACAAGGAATCAAACAATATTCATAATTTTTGCAAAAATAAAAAAATGAGGTTTATTGATCCCCACGTAGGATTCACATACATGCAGCCTGGAATTTTCAGGATATTTGACATCCAACAGATTGTATAATCTTCGTTAAGACTCATTGAAAATCCTTGGTTTCATTTTCTTTCATCTAGTAGACAGAGTCAATTTCACACATACCTGGTGATCACGAATAAATGTACATCCTCTTTGTTTTTTGAAATATCAATTTTAAATGTTTTCTTTATATATAATTTTTGATTTGGAATTTGAGTACGACAAAAGATACATATTTTCATAATTCAAACAATGACTATCTCAAACCGTTTTACCCTGTATGTTTTTTAAAATTTGGATTACACCTTTCATAGTTCACGATAAAATAGCGATTGAAAATGTCATATTTATGTAAAATTAGATATGTACAAGGTCTTCCATTGAGGAGGAAAAATTTCAAAATAGCCAATCGATGAATTTTAACTCACAGAATTCGAAAACCGTAACAAAAAAACAATTGAATGAGAAACAAAAGACTTGAAAATTGACATTTTTGCTTCTTTGAGCCGTCATAACACCTGAATGGTTGGCCTAGAGCAAAATAACTTTCACATTCCTATCTTAGTACGCACCTTGGAAACATATATACTATGTATAATATTAATTTTGTTTTAAATGTATTTTTGTTTTTTGATCATTCTTTGTCTTAAATATAATGTTTTTGAGTGATGATTTTTTCGGTAATGTTTTTAACCATTTTAAAATTTAAATATTAACTATACACGTTTTCGTTGTAGAAAATAAATATCTTGAGAAAGTTCAATATAATGAGCGAAACGTCGATTGAATTATAGTTTTACTTCTCAATGAGTTAACCTACCCCAACAAAATAATATATATATATATATATATATATATATATATATATATATATATATATATTATTTTCTTGGGGTAAATTGTCTTAAATATAATGTTTTTGAGTGATATTTTTCATATATATATATATATATATATATAATATATATATATATAGTTTTAATATATATATATATATATATATATATATATATATATATATATATATATATATATATATATATATATATATATATATATATATATATATATATATATATGTTTGTTATATTTGATGGACCAGATTTAAAAATACAAAGGTCTAAAGTTTGTGCTTTACGGTGAGCATTGTGATAAGGTTTAGTTAGTCATACCGAAAAAAAAACTTAATGTGAAATGAAATATTAGGCATATTATTATATAAAACACATTTTATTTTCTTAAAAAACGAATATTACTTCTAAATTTACCATGAATGGCTTCTTGTATGAAATGGAGATTAACTCTGTTCAGATTTCTGATTTCGCTATGTATCCTTTACATTTTTTAAATAACCCCCAGTGGGGATAGAACTGGACTATTTGCTGGCCATCTTATTTGCCCACGCCTGCCTATCCAAAGAGGATATTTATCGTTCAAAAAATTGGTTACTGTCAGGACATTGTGGGGTGGGGCACCATGGCATCCTGTTGCCTGATTAAGTTGTCGTATGTGGCAATAAGAAGCTGTTCTAATTGGTTCTTGGCAAAATCGTAGCCTATCTATCATATTTTGCTCACTTAAATCCTGTACTGGAAGAAATTTATAAGGTCTATATTTATATGTTTTTAAAATTTCATGAATTTTATGCCACGATTTATCGAAACACTTGGCGGCGTCCGGGATATATCGCTCAAGATCATCTAAGAAAAAAATTATAATTTACGATTATAACACATTTAGTAGAATTACCCTCAAAATAAAACAAAATGTTAAGGTCTTCTTCCTTGTTCCTTTGAACTATTCTAATTTTCCTCTTTACACTTTTTCTTTCTTGTAGTTGTCTAACCACATATGTTATCGTTTTCCGCGCTGGTGTCAGCCTATCTGGAAACTGTATGCGATATGCATTTCGAGCTCTTGTCATATTTTATCCATTTATAAATAAAATAAAAAAATCATATTCTCCTTCTCTGCCTTAGAATAACCCGTTTCGGCACTTGCGAACCGTTAAAAATTAAATATCATAAAACAAAAAACTGACATCATAGCACTTTGGTCATCAAATATAACAAACATTTCGCATTTATAATAAAAAATTCTGATGATTCATAATAAACCATACAACTTTTATTCAAATAAACTTTCTAGGTGGGTGGTAAAACATACGGGAAAAAAAGGGAAGTTGTGGGTAAAGGCGAATTTATCTGATTTTTTTTTTAAATATATTAGGTGTTTTTGACCTCTTAAAACCAATTATGTTATACTAATTCAGATCCCAATCGTAAGATCATAAACAGAAATGCAAAACCATCTTGAATAAAACCATTATTAAATTAATAATCGTTATTGCTTAATCACTGTAATTTTGGAATACAGCTTACTAATTGCCGATTTCTTAGAAACATAGGAAGGTAAAATATTCAGAAATGTGAGCCTTGTGCAGGCTCTATAATATGGCTATGCGATTCATTAAGGAAGTAATATTTTTTATGGTATTAGTACAAAATATACCTAAAATACCATATTAGATTTTTCTACATTTATTTATTTTATGCTGAAAGGAAATAATTTAGGGTCGATGTGACATTTTCAATTTCCAAAAATTTAAGCATATATCACCTTTACATCACCAAGTTTACTAAATCCAGAAATACAATAATTTAAGTAATTATATGAATTTATTCACGCAATTAGTGATAATATGCATGCATTTTAAACCGCAATCACTTATTAAATCCACGGAGTCTAATAAAAATATGCTATTTTGTAATAATGACTAGCGTTTATAAATAATATTATTTTATTTTTATTTCATAGTCCAATAATCAGTTTCATTTTTGTTCACCAAGATCCGAAAATAAGTTCCTCACAACATAGTAAAATGTATATTTTATTAAAACGCTAGCGAACGTGACATCCATTGGCATTTGTCCAGAAAACCGTGATTCAAAATAAAAATGTAAATGCTTTTAGTTTTATTTAAAGGATACAGGGCGACCTAACAATTAACAGGTTGAACTGGTGCCTTCTATTCAGGGTCGGATTAACCCAATATGACGCTCTTAGGCATAATACTTTACAGGCGCACACTTTCAAAGTAATGTCTTAAAAATAAAACGAAACAATTAATTCAGTAGAATGTATTAGAATTTCAAAACACAATGAAATTTTCATATTCTTTCCAATCTGAAGATACGAATTATTAAAAATGTTTTTTTTTTGTTCACACGATACAGACACTTTTTTAAATATATTTTCTAATATTAAGGAACTCAAAAGCGTCGAAAAATCTAATTTATATTTTTTGAAAATGTTATGTTATGTAAATGAGAGTAAATATCGTTTAGAAAACTATCATATCTTTTTAAAAACTCGAACATTTGTTGCTGCTAAATACAGAAAACTTTGCACAATTACAAAAATTCGTATTTAAATACAAAGTGTATTCGAAATTTTATAATTATACGAAATGCACCCATCAGAGATACGTAGTTTCATCTCAAATATGGGAAAATTAATATATCAAACTTAATAAAATACCACATTGAAATTATATATAGCATATAAATTGTAGCAACCTATTAGTATTTAGTATAACAAAAACATCAAAGCAATCACAAGACAACAAAAATCGTAAAAAAACACCCAATATGGTTCAATAGGATAGGTTTAGCTAAAATGGCATTATCAGATACAAAATAAAATCATTAACAAATACTCATAAAAACATGTCCCTTAAGTTTGCCCTCTGGTAAGAATTGCCTTCTTATTGTTTCTTCATTTTAAATAGTCCACTCTTATTTTTGAAGGAAAATTCATTGCTGTAGGTAATTCGCCCTATGAAAAATACCTAATCAGAACACGGGTGTGAGCTACACTTTGGGGGTGCTCGGTCTGCTACGTCATTTTACATATAAATATGCGTGCGGCTGTGGTGGGATCCTATGTAAAATGTCTTAACGTCGAAACGAATAAATGGCCATGAAGTTGCCGGGCTCATAACGATCAGGTGGTATTTTACCCCCAATAAAGAAAAGGTCTGTATTTTATTTTTATTATTAAATCATTTGAACTGTGGCATTAGCGGTGAAATTTATTTTTAGAGCAACAATTTTTCGTGAGGTGTTATTAGCAATTTTTAAAATGTTTAGACCGTGGGTTAAAATCTGTGAATCCGACGACGGAATTGAGAATTGTTTTACGAGTTATATATATATATATATATATATATATATATATATATATATATATATATATATATATATATATATATATATATATATATATATATATATATATATATATATATATATATATATATATATATATATATATATATATATATATATATATATATATATATATATATATATATATATATATAATAATAAAACGAAACCAGTAACGGTAAGGATTACTCCTTCACCATTTTGCCGAGAATCGACCAAAACATGACGCTATGCTTGTTTCCAGGGCCAAGGTGCCATCTGCTACCGTGGTATCTGCCCTGGCAAGGCTCATCAGGCAGTTTCCTTGGGGGGTATCGGTATTAAAACCGAAATACCCAAACCCTGAAACAAACAAGGAGTAATGTCATTCGACTTTTGAAAGTCAACGAGGGAAATAGGCAACCAGTGGCGCCATCTGTAGGTACTATGGTGCAACTAAATCGCTTTAGATGCGACCTACTTTGGAGCAGAAGACGACACATCTGTGCAAAAATAAAAGAGAAACAGAAATTTCAATTTCTGTGTGGTTCTTGGTCGTAAAAAGTCGTTCAAAAGTCGAATGACATGACTCCTTGTTTGTTTCAGGGTTTGGGTATTTCGGTTTTAATACCGATACCCCCCAAGGAAACTGCCTGATGAGCCTTGCCAGGGCAGATACCACGGTAGCAGATGGCACCTTGGCCCTGGAAACAAGCATAGCGTCATGTTTTGGTCGATTCTCGACAAAATGGTGAAGGAGTAATCCTTACCGTTACTGGTTTCGTTTTGTATTTTAAAGGCAAATTATTATTGTAAAATGGAGAACGTGTTTTTTTTTTATTTTTGCTCTCCTTCCCTTACTTCACACTAGTTGGTTTACGCGTTTTTTGTTTTTCAAATAATTGTCGACTGAGCACGAATCGGTAACGACGGTTTCCCAAATGTATAGTTGGAAAAGAAAAATGTAGATGGCGCATTAGTAAACAGTACTCTGCAAAGCTGGTAACCCAATCAGCACAAATCTTACAAGTTCTGTAATTGTTGGTTAAACGATGAAAACATTTTATATTCTGTAGTACACTGTGCAGCTGATAGAGGGACATGTTCCACCATCGTGTTGTGAAAAATTTTTATATTTATTTGCTATGATTAGAAAAAAGGGGGAAAAAACAAATTACGCGAACAACACAACACCATGATTGAACTTTTCCTGAAACAAAATTGAAAAGGAAAATGGAAAATCATATATAAATGCAAATAATCAATGCACAGTGCCCTACAGTATGAATATATTAGGACTAAGTTATTCAGAGATTTGGACAGCATTAGAGTCATTAATAGAAACAAAATTGTCCCCACTAATTCTTAACAGATATGAATATATTGTGCTTAGATTATTGATATCAGTTTTCTTATTCATTGTGTTTGTCCCTTGGTTGTGTATATGTATCATTTCAAGGAAATTTCTTTTATAATATCTTTTTTCTTTAGCAAGAATTTTTGCCTCGGTGAATAGAATGCTGTGTCCTGTGTCTATGAAGTGTTCTGATAATGCACAAGATTTTACAAACCTGCGGCAGTCGCTTTTATGTGTAATTCTGCCTGACAAATTTCTAGATGTCTGACCTACATATATTTGATTACAGTTGTTGCAATTTATGGCATATACAACGTTATTATTTTCAAACGTGGAAAGTGGAGTCTTAGTTTTTGCATAAAGTTGTGAGACAGTTTTTATTTGTTTTTTGGCAAACCTTGGTTTGGACTATCTTTGAAAACGTCTATTAATTTATCAGTTAAATTTTGAATAAAAGGAAGTGGGTAATATTTTATTGTTTGTGTTGGCTGAATATTATGGATTGTATTTAGTTGTACCATTTGTGTTGCATAAAAACTTATTTATGATATTCAGAGGATAAGAGTTTTCAAGTATTTTCTGAGCCCATTTTTCCTGTTTGTAGTCTTTATGTGAGAGCTTAATAGCTCTATTTTTTAGAGCAGTTATTAAATTTATTTTCATTTTGTTTCTTATGAATCTTCAGAGCACATTTTGCGATTTTTGTTTTTAAAACATTGGTTTCATTACCTTCATGTCAAGAAAGACAGACTGTTGTCTGATTCATATTCCACCGTAAATTTCAGATGTTGGTTGTATGAATTGAACCATTTTTAAGTAAGTCGCCACATCCTAAAAAGCGATTTAGTTGCACCATTTACTAAAATAGGAGAGATACCTACAAAAATTTGTTTATAAAAAATGTTGCGCAAAAATAAACACAATGCCTTAAAAGATTCAAATGATAATTTACAATGTTGGGATTGTGTCCCATTTTGCTGTTAAACATTCTTGTTGACTTTCATATGGTCGAATGACATGACTCCTTGTTTGTTTCAGGGTTTGGGTATTCATTAATAAATACCGATACCCCAAGGAAACTGCCTGATGAGCCTTGCCAGAGGCATTGATACCACGATAGCAGATGGCACCTTGGCTCATGCTTAGGACTGGTTTATGAATTTTTGGTAATGTATAAAACCTCGCGTTGAGTTATAAGTTGTTAAATTTTTAGCCTCCTTTTCATCTATACAAAAACTAGTTTATTGGCTTTGAAGGAGTAACGTAGTTGTAGGTTACTGGTTTCGTTTTGTATAACTTTTTGACTTTTTTCAAGATATTGACTTTAGAAATTGAAATTTCTGTTTCTCTTTTATTTTTGCACAGATGTGTCGTCTTTTTTACATTGTTCCAAAGTAGGTCGCAATTTTAATTTTTATGAATGATTTAGTTGCATTATAGTACATTGTGCAGATGGCGTCCTGATATTGGTTGCCTATTTCGGTCGTTGACTTTCAAAAGTCGAATGACATGACTCACATTAATTGTTTCTTTTTGGGTATTTCGGGTTTAATACCGATACCCCCAAGAGAAATTATTTTTATGAGCCTTGCCAGGGCAGATACCACGGTAGCAGATGGCACCTTGGCCCTTAATGAAACAAGCATACGTCAATAAATAATTTGGTTTCTTTCTCGACAAAATGGTGAAGGAGTATTCCTTACCGTTACTGGTTTCGTTTTGTATAACTTTTTACGACCAAGAATGCCCCACAGAATTAAATTTCTGTTTCTCCTATATATATATATATATATATATATATATATATATATATATATATATATATATATATATAAATATATATATATTTTCCAGTATATATATACATATATATATACATAAATATATATATATATATATATATATATATATATATATATATATATATATATAACAAAACGTGCTAAATCTAGTGGGGCTGTAGTCAAAGAGAGGGGACCTTAGATTAAAACACTTTGTTGCTTTGCCAAGCTTTCGGCAACTGTTTATTGCCTTCCTCAAGACAGCCTAAAAATTGTTATTATTTTGTATTAACATTTATTTAAAAAAAAAAAAAGTTGTTGTGGACTTACTACTTGGTTTTACTCTTGAAGAAACAACACTGAAAAATTCTCAACATTGCTAAAGACCTATATACATATTATTTACACCTTTTTATCACTAGTTTTGACTTGGATGTTGTTATATTAACACATTTTAAAATTCTTAAAGATTTGGTTTATTCCAACGTGCAGACACTGTCGGCCATTTTACGTATTTTAAAGGCAAATTATTATTGTAAAATGGAGAACGTGTTTTTTTTTTATTTTTGCTCTCCTTCCCTTACTTCACACTAGTTGGTTTACGCGTTTTTTGTTTTTCAAATAATTGTCGACTGAGCACGAATCGGTAACGACGGTTTCCCAAATGTATAGTTGGAAAAGAAAAATGTAGATGGCGCATTAGTAAACAGTACTCTGCAAAGCTGGTAACCCAATCAGCACAAATCTTACAAGTTCTGTAATTGTTGGTTAAACGATGAAAACATTTTATATTCTGTAGTACACTGTGCAGCTGATAGAGGGACATGTTCCACCATCGTGTTGTGAAAAATTTTTATATTTATTTGCTATGATTAGAAAAAAGGGGGAAAAAACAAATTACGTGAACATACTGTAGGGCACTGTGCATTGATTATTTGCATTTATATATGATTTTCCATTTTCCTTTTCAATTTTGTTTCAGGAAAAGTTCAATCATGGTGTTGTGTTGTTCACGTAATTTGTTTTTTCCCCCTTTTTCTAATCATAGCAAATAAATATAAAAATTTTTCACAACACGATGTGTTTGTCCCTCTATCAGCTGCACAGTGTACTACTGAATATAAAATGTTTTCATCGTTTAACCAACAATTACAGAACTTGTAAGATTTGTGCTGATTGGGTTACCAGCTTTGCAGAGTACTGTTTACTAATGCGCCATCTACATTTTTCTTTTCCAACTATACATTTGGGAAACCGTCGTTACCGATTCGTGCTCAGTCGACAATTATTTGAAAAACAAAAAACGCGTAAACCAACTAGTGTGAAGTAAGGGAAGGAGAGCAAAAATAAAAAAAAACACGTTCTCCATTTTACAATAATAATTTGCCTTTAAAATACGTAAAATGGCCGACAGTGTCTGCACGTTGGAATAAACCAAATCTTTAAGAATTTTAAAATGTGTTAATATAACAACATCCAAGTCAAAACTAGTGATAAAAAGGTGTAAATAATATGTATATAGGTCTTTAGCAATGTTGAGAATTTTTCAGTGTTGTTTCTTCAAGAGTAAAACCAAGTAGTAAGTCCACAACAACTTTTTTTTTTTTTTTAAATAAATGTTAATACAAAATAATAACAATTTTTAGGCTGTCTTGAGGAAGGCAATAAACAGTTGCCGAAAGCTTGGCAAAGCAACAAAGTGTTTTAATCTAAGGTCCCCTCTCTTTGACTACAGCCCCACTAGATTTAGCACGTTTTGTTCTAACTAGTTAGTCACAACTACCCACCCTCTCGCTATTGCAGGAATGGGGTTCTACCGTCACATAAGCCATGAATTTGGACCTGCTACGGTAATTTTACTTAAAAAATGGACCAATCTTAACAACAAGAAAGCTTCACTGGAAAATCGAAAAATATTTTTAATTAAATGCAGAGAAATGGACATCAGACCAAACCACATTACCAATGGCTCTTCCAACATAACCAATCTTCTACACCATACTCAGGGAAACACAGGACACAAGATATAGCACTTTAATCACAGGTTGGGACAAAGCATTCTAAATTTAGAAATCAAAGTCACATTTGCATATATAAAAGGGGTTTCGAGGTATCTGGAATCGATCAAGACAAAATTAAGTCAAATTCTACCTTTTCACATAATAAATGAATATGATCGTAGACAAGAAACATCTTATAAAAAATTATTTAATAATATCAAGTATAGGCAAATTACTAAATTAAATTCATTAAAAGCACAACAATTACTAAATATTAAAACTCAAACCAAGTGGTTTAAAAATCTAACTAATATGAATATACCACAAGATGTCATAAAAATAATTTCTCTTGGACCTAAATTTGCTTTAAGACCCTCAGTAAAGAAAGATATTAATGTGCCGTCATTGTTGGCTGACATCGAAATGATCGTTTCCACATTCGACGAACAATATCAGGACGTTTATCGTGCACAATGTACAAACATAATTACAAATTTCATTCATAAAAATCATAAAATTGAACCTTACTTTTCTCAACTTTTTCAACAATGTAAAAAATTTTTGAAGGAACATCCAGAAGTATACTTTGTGCGTAGTGATAAGGGCAATGTAACTGTAGCAATGTTTAAAGATCAATATCTTGAAAAAAGTCAAGAGTTACTTAATGACTCAAAAAGTTACAAGAAACTTAATAGCAATCCTACAACTACGTTACAGTTCAAAGCCAATAAACTAGTTAAACAATTAAGGAGCGAAGGGTGTATAGATGAAAAGGAGGCTAAAAATTTAACAACTTATAACTCAATAGCCCCGAGGTTTTATACATTACCAAAAATTCATAAACCAGTCCTAAGCATGAGACCTATCACCTCTGCCATCGATGCACCCAATGCCCCTCTCGCATCTTTCTTAACTAAAATTTTGACAGATGCGTACAACACTAACAATGAATTTTATGTGCGAGATTCTTTCATCTTTAGTTCATTTATTAATGACTACCAACTTCCCGATAACTACGAAGTAGTCAGTTTCGATGTTGTCTCTCTTTTTACGAATCTCCCATATGAAGTCATACAAGAATGTTTAACAGCAAAATGGGACACAATTTCCCAACATTGTAAATTATCATTTGAATCCTTTAAGGCATTGTTGCAGTTTATTTTTGATTCAAACTATGTTAATTTTAACAACATTTTTTATAAACAAATTTTTGGTACACCTATGGGCTCTACAATCTCTCCTATTTTAGTAAATTTTGTTTTGGATGACTTAGTCAGCTATGCTTTAGAAAATCTACCTTTTAATATCCCTTTTGTCAAGAGGTATGTGGACGATCTTATTTTGGCTCTCCCTAAAAATAGAGCAGAAATAGCACTAGAAATGTTCAATTCATACAACCAACATCTGAAATTTACGGTGGAATATGAATCAGACAACAGTATTCCCTTTCTTGACATGAAGGTAATCAGAAGCGAAACCAATGTTTTAAAAACAAAATGGTATCGCAAACCGATGTGCTCTGACAGATTCATAAGTTATCATTCTTACCACCCTACCAAAATGAAAATAAATTTAATAACTGCTCTAAAAAATAGAGCTATTAAGCTCTCACATAAAGACTACAAACAGGAAAGCTTAGATGGGCTCAGAAATATACTCCTTGAAAACTCTTATCCTCTGAATATCATAAATAAGTTTTTATGCAACACAAATGAAAATCCAGTACAACTAAATACAATCCATAATATAACGACAGAGGAAAACACCAGTCAGCCAACACAAACAATAAAATATTACCCACTTCCTTTTATTCAAAATTTAACTGATAAATTAATAGACGTTTTCAAAGATAGTCCAAACCTAAGGTTTGCCAAAAAACAAATAAAAACTGTCTCACAACTTTATGCAAAAACTAAGACTCCACTTTCCACGTTTGAAAATAATAACGTTGTATATGCCATAAATTGCAACAACTGTAATCAAATATATGTAGGTCAGACATCTAGAAATTTGTCAGGCAGAATTACTTCACATAAAAGCGACTGCCGCAGGTTTGTAAAATCTTGTGCATTATCAGAACACTTCATAGACACAGGACACAGCATTCGATTCACCGAGGCAAAAATTCTTGCTAAAGAAAAAAGATATTATAAAAGAAATTTCCTTGAAATGATACATATACACAACCAAGGGACAAACACAATGAATAAGAAAACTGATATCAATAATCTAAGCACAATATATTCATATCTGTTAAGAATTAGTGGGGACAATTTTGTTTCTATTAATGACTCTAATGCTGTCCAAATCTCTGAATAACTTAGTCCTAATATATTCATACTGTAGGGCACTGTGCATTGATTATTTGCATTTATATATGATTTTCCATTTTCCTTTTCAATTTTGTTTCAGGAAAAGTTCAATCATGGTGTTGTGTTGTACACGTAATTTGTTTTTTCCCCCTTTTTTCTAATCATAGCAAATAAATATAAAAATTTTTCACAACACGATGGTGGAACATGTCCCTCTATCAGCTGCACAGTGTACTACAGAATATAAAATGTTTTCATCGTTTAACCAACAATTACAGAACTTGTAAGATTTGTGCTGATTGGGTTACCAGCTTTGCAGAGTACTGTTTACTAATGCGCCATCTACATTTTTCTTTTCCAACTATACATTTGGGAAACCGTCGTTACTTCGTGCTCATTTATTTGAAAAACAAAAAACGCGTAAACCAACTAGTGTGAAGTAAGGGAAGGAGAGCAAAAATAAAAAAAAAACACGTTCTCCATTTTACAATAATAATTTGCCTTTAAAATACGTAAAATGGCCGACAGTGTCTGCACGTTGGAATAAACCAAATCTTTAAGAATTTTAAAATGTGTTAATATAACAACATCCAAGTCAAAACTAGTGATAAAAAGGTGTAAATAATATGTATATAGGTCTTTAGCAATGTTGAGAATTTTTCAGTGTTGTTTCTTCAAGAGTAAAACCAAGTAGTAAGTCCACAACAACTTTTTTTTTTTTTTTTTTTTTTTAAATAAATGTTAATACAAAATAATAACAATTTTTAGGCTGTCTACAGGAAGGCAATAAACAGTTGCCGAAAGCTTGGCAAAGCAACAAAGTGTTTTAATCTAAGGTCCCCTCTCTTTGACTACAGCCCCACTAGATTTAGCACGTTTTGTTCTAAATAGTTAGTCACAACTACCCCCCCTCTCGCTATATATATATATATATATATATATATATATATATATATATATATATATATATATATATATATATATATATATATATATATATATATATATATATATATATATATATTTATTATATGGAGTTTCTGGACCAATTGATTTATATTCTTAGGAGATTTTCTTGGGTTTTTGGTCTGAATTATCTTTTTGAAAAATAAAACTTGTTTATTCTTCGGAAATCATTTTAATTTGTTTTTTTTTCTTTTTTTCCCAAACGTTTCGGCAACATGCCTTCATCAGTGGATTCTAATACAGGTCACTAAAACTAACAAACAATGCTGTTTTGGATTCTTACCTATAAACATGTCTACTTTTTTCTTTTTTTTTGTTTTGTGTAAGAGGATAAAAATGTTCTTTTATATACATATACATCCATACATAAGTACACCCCTGCATAGATATATACATATATACAGAAATTTAATAAACACGCATAACCTAATTAATATTACTTTTTTTTTATTTTTATACCAAAACGTTCAAATTGGATGTATAATTATACTATAACTCACCTAAGAAGGTAAATTTTTTTAATCCTTTCACAAATGGGACATATACACTTAAAATTTGTTCTATATATATGTGACAATACAGTATATACATACTTAAAACTACTGACTGACTGAAATTAAAATTCGTTTTGCTGCTGTTGCTCGTCATATATATTGTTTTTATTGGGTTAAAAAACAATGTGTTTTATATTGTTATTATTTTGGTATGTGGAATGAGCGCATTTATTTTATATTTTTGTAATTAGTGTACCTATTATTATTTCATTTAAGATAAAATGTAGAAAATTGAACAATTTTTTTATTTTTGCAAATTACCATTCAATTTTAAAATTTAAATTTGGATTTACGAGAAAATTGCAGAATATATGCAGTTATTTTATTACGTTGTAATATATTTGGTTTAAGTTTTTTTAATGTACATCATTTCCAAGAATTCCCTTTTTTTCTGATTTATTTCAGTTTTTAAGATTTGTGTGTCCTTATAATTAAATTTATGGGATGTTTCATTCTCATGTTTTGTTAATGAAGTTTTATTTTTTTTATCATATTTATGCCCATTTAAGCGATTTTTGAGGTATTGTGTAGTCTGACCGATGTATACTCCAGGACAGTCTTTACAAGGTATTTTATATATGGTGTGTGTTTTTTGATTGGTTGGAGTTGGGGTTTTGAGAGAACTAAAAAATTTTTTTTGGAAGGTGTTGTAACTTTTGTGGCATACGGTTATATTATGTTAATCAAAAATAGTTTTTATATTTTCTGAAAGGCCTTGTACGTATGGGATTGATAGAAACTTATTTTTATCTCTATTTTTTTCGGTTGCTATAATTTGATTTGGGCTGTTTATTTTATGCAATCTAGAATTAAATATAGAGTTAATAAATTTTTTTGGATAGCTATTTTGAATTAAGATATTTTTAGCTTTTCTTATTGCTTGTGGTTGATATTTTACATTGCTTAATTTTATTGCTCTATCGGCTAGCCCG
Organism: Kuschelorhynchus macadamiae; assembly: GCA_030620095.1. Taxonomy (NCBI): domain Eukaryota; kingdom Metazoa; phylum Arthropoda; class Insecta; order Coleoptera; family Curculionidae; genus Kuschelorhynchus; species Kuschelorhynchus macadamiae. The sequence goes on along the minus strand of JAUTXW010000536.1, from coordinate 1,818,321 downwards.
ATAATAACTGATTTTTTTTGGTTCATTTGATGTTGAGAAAAATAATTTACATATCTGCCTGACCATGTGCTTTTTGTATACCATTCTGTTTCGATAATGTTCTTCTTATTATGTAATGTCATATCTAGAAAGTTTATTTGAGAATTGTTTTCAGTTTCGATAGTGAATTTCAGCTTTTCATGAAAATTGTTTAAAATATAATTACATTTGCCTCTGGGAATTAAGGTTATACAATCGTCGACGTACCTATAGAAGAATGGAAGAGGAATATCTAATTTTTCGATTATATTGCGTTCTAACTCCTCCATAACTAATTGTGCAACCACACCAGATATAGGGGAACCCATTGCGCATCCCTCTACTTGTTTATAAAAATTATTTTTGTACATGAAAAATGTGGACTTTAAAGTTAATTCGATAGCAATTAGAAATTCTTCCATGGGTATATCTGTAAATTTTTTAATTTCAGACCATTTTTTTTCAATATTGGAGGGCTAGTTCTATTGGTACATTTGTGTATAAAGAGACCACATCACTGATTTTGATTTTTTTTTTTTCTTTGAAATCCCAGGAATCTTTAATGTAAGTTTTTGTTTATTTTCTAGAATTCGTTTTAAAAATTTAGAGAGGTTGTTTAGTGGTGATGTTGATGAAAATCCGTATAATTTTGGTGTTTGATTTACATTTTTAAGTCTTTTGCACTAGGTGATATGTAGTTTTTGTTTTCCCAACGCGTAACAAGTTCGTTATTTCTTTTTTGAAAAATGTAGGATCTGAGTTTTTTTTTGTAAGTATCTATGTCATTTAAAAGTACCATTCTGTTTCGATAATAATATAATAATAAGAAAAAATAAATAATTTTCCCGTACGACAAAGTCATATTCTAATCTCACTTGATGTGGTCTCTTTATGCACAAATGTACCAATAGAACTAGCCCTCCAACTTATTGAAAAAAAGTGGTCTGAAATTAAAAAATTTACAGATATACCCATGAAAGAATTTCTAATTGCTATCGAATTAACTTTAAAGTCCACATTTTTCATGTACAAAAATAATTTTTATAAACAAGTAGAGGGATGCGCAATGGGTTCCCCTATATCTGGTGTGGTTGCACAATTAGTTATGGAGGAGTTAGAACGCAATATAATCGAAAAATTAGATATTCCTCTTCCATTCTTCTATAGGTACGTCGACGATTGTATAACCTTAATTCCCAGAGACAAATGCAATTATATTTTAAACGCCTTTAACAATTTTCATGAAAAGCTGAAATTCACTATCGAAATTGAAAACAATTCTCAAATAAACTTTCTAGATATGACATTACATAATAAGAACAACATTATCGAAACAGAATTGTATACAAAAAGCACATGGTCAGGCAGATATGTAAATTATTTTTCTCAACATCCAATGAACCAAAAAAAATCAGTTATTATCGGGCTAGCCGATAGAGCAATAAAATTAAGCAATGTAAAATATCAACCACAAGCAATAAGAAAAGCTGAAAATATCTTAATTCAAAATAGCTATCCAAAAAAATTAATTAACTCTATATTTAATTCTAGATTGCATAAAATAAACAGCCCAAATCAAATTATACCAACCGAAAAAAATACAGATAAAAATAAGTTTCTATCAATCCCATACGTACAAGGCCTTTCAGAAAATATAAAAACTATTTTTGATAAACATAATATAACCGTATGCCACAAAAGTTACAACACCTTCCAAAAAAAATTTTTTAGTTCTCTCAAAACCCCAACTCCAACCAATCAAAAAACACACACCATATATAAAATACCTTGTAAAGACTGTCCTGGAGTATACATCGGTCAGACTACACAATACCTCAAAAATCGCTTAAATGGGCATAAATATGATAAAAAAAATAAAACTTCATAAATTAATTTATAATTTAATTATAAGGACACACAAATCTTAAAAACTGAAATTAATCAGAAAAAAAGGGAATTCTTGGAAATGATGTACATTAAAAAACACGAAAATTCAATTAATGACAAAACGGAAATTAAAAACTTAAACCAAATATATTACAACGTAATAAAATAACTGCATATATTCTGCAATTTTCTCGTAAATCTAAATTTAAATTTTAAAATTAAATGGCAATTTGCAAAAATAAAAAAATTGTTCAATTTTCTACATTTTATCTTAAATGAAATAATAATAGGTACACTAATTACAAAAATAAAAAATAAATGCGCTCGTTCCACATACCAAAATAATAACAATATAAAACATCTTGTTTTTTAACCCAATAAAAACAATATATATGACGAGCAACAGCAGCAAAACGAATTTTAATTTCAGTCAGTCAGTAGTTTTAAATATGTATATACTGTATTGTCACATATATGTAGAACCAATTTTAAGTGTATATGTCCCATTTGTGAAAGGATTAAAAAAAATTACCTTCTTAGGTGAGTTATAGTATAATTATACATCCAATTTGAACGTTTTGTTTTAAAAATAAAAAAAAGTAATATTAATTAGGTTATACGTGTTTATTAAATTTCTGTATATATGTATATATCTATGCAGGGGTGTACTTATGTATGGATGTATATGTATATAAAAGAACATTTTTATCCTCTTACACAAAACAAAAAAAAAAGAAAAAAGTAGATATGTTTATAGGTAAGAATCCAAAACAGCATTGTTTGTTAGTTTTAGTGACCTGTATTAGAATCCACTGATGAAGGCATGTTGCCGAAACGTTTGGGAAAAAAAGAAAAAAAAACAAATTAAAATGATTTCCGAAGAATAAACAAGTTTTATTTTTCAAAAAGATAATTCAGACCAAAAACCCAAGAAAATCTCCTAAGAATATAAATCAATTGGTCCAGAAATTCCATATAAAAATATAAACGCAGAATGGGTGAAATACTGCAACAATTTGAGACTATCTTCAACCAAGACAACAACAATGATCTTAAAAAACTTTCAAAATATTATCGAAAACTAGCAAACCAAAAGAATAGAAGGCAATTTTTACTGAGATGTAAAACCGAAAACATTTTTCCTGTATTTTTAAACATAAAAACTAAACATATTGTATTCTCAGCAGCTAACGTAGGAAGGAAATTTAGTGAAAATATCTTAAATGTCTTTAAATTGCAAACCTTAAAATTACTAATTAGCGACACCATAATTAATATAAAGCACCTAGAAACTAAAATCTCTCAAATCAAAAACAAACTACAACAAACAATTCCTACTAATGATCTTAATCAAATTTTAAATAATGAAAACAAAAAATATGAATCTTTATTTGAAAAAATCAAAACAAAAAATATAAACAAAATTAAATTGTTCATTGAGGAAAAAAAATAAAACTAATCCAAAAAAAAATTAATGTACAAAAAGAATGGATCGAAAATCTTACCGACACTGAAATTCCAGAATATGCAATTGATATATTAAGTTTGGGATCTAATTTTGCTTTTCCAATAACAAATCCCAATGAACTCCCTATTCCTGATATAATATCATCCGTCGAAACATCAATTAGTAACCTTAATAATAACGAAAAAGATAAAATCAGAGCAAATTGTTGTAACACCCTCAAAACTTATCAAAATAAACTCAAATGTAACCAATATAAAATCAAACATAATGATATAAACAAGGAATTACATAATAAAATAAAAAAACACTAATATTTTTCTGAAAAATAATCCTAACCTAAAAATTATACGACCTGACAAATCAAATAAAACCGTTATCATGAACACAACAGAATACGATAATAAAATGGAATTACTTTTAAATGACATAGATACTTACAAAAAATAAACTCAGATCCTACAAATATTTTTCAAAAAAGAAATAACGAACTTGTTACGCGTTGGGAAAACAAAAACTACATATCACCTAGTTGTGCAAAAGACTTAAAAATCCATAATGCTCAAACACCAAAATTATACGGATTGCCAAAATTACACAAGGAAGGCATTCCAATGCGACCAATTGTCTCTTGTATACAATCACCACTAAACAACCTCTCTAAATTTTTAAAACGAATTCTAGAAAATATCATAAACAAAAGCGCTACTTACATTAAAGATTCCTGGAACTTCAAAGAAAAAATAAATAATTTTCCCGTACCACAAAATCATATTCTAATCTCACTTGATGTGGTCTCTTTATACACAAATGTACCAATAGAACTAGCCCTCCAACTTATTGAAAAAAAATGGTCTGAAATTAAAAAATTTACAGACATACCCATGGAAGAATTTCTAATTGCTATCGAATTAACTTTAAAGTCCACATTTTTCATGTACAAAAATAATTTTTATAAACAAATAGAGGGATGCGCAATGTGTTCCCCTATACCTGGTGTGGTTGCACAATTAGTTATGGAGGAGTTAGAACGCAATATAATCGAAAAATTAGATATTCCTCTGCCATTCTTCTATAGGTACGTCGACGATTGTATAACATTAATTCCCAGAGACAAATGCAATTATATTTTAAACGCCTTTAACAATTTTCATGAAAAGCTGAAATTCACTATCGAAATTGAAAACAATTCTCAAATAAACTTTCTAGATATGACATTACATAATAAGAACAACATTATCGAAACAGAATGGTATACAAAAAGCACATGGTCAGGCAGATATGTAAATTATTTTTCTCAACATCCAATGAACCAAAAAAAATCAGTTATTATCGGGCTAGCCGATACAGCAATAAAATTAAGCAATGTAAAATATCAACCACAAGCAATAAGAAAAGCTAAAAATATCTTAATTCAAAATAGCTATCCAAAAAAATTAATTAACTCTATATTTAATTCTAGATTGCATAAAATAAACAGCCCAAATCAAATTAAAGCAACCGAAAAAAATACAGATAAAAATAAGTTTCTATCAATCCCATACGTACAAGGCCTTTCAGAAAATATAAAAACTATTTTTGATAAACATAATATAACCGTATGCCACAAAAGTTACAACACCTTCCAAAAAAATTTTTTTAATTCTCTCAAAACCCCAACTCCAACCAATCAAAAAACACACACCATATATAAAATACCTTGTAAAGACTGTCCTGGAGTATACATCGGTCAGACTACACAATACCTCAAAAATCGCTTAAATGGGCATAAATATGATAAAAAAAATAAAACTTCATTAACAAAACATGAGAATGAAACATCCCATAAATTTAATTATAAGGACACACAAATCTTAAAAACTGAAATAAATCAGAAAAAAAGGGAATTCTTGGAAATGATGTACATTAAAAAACACGAAAATTCAATTAATGACAAAACGGAAATTAAAAACTTAAACCAAATATATTACAACGTAATAAAATAACTGCATATATTCTGCAATTTTCTCGTAAATCTAAATTTAAATTTTAAAATTAAATGGCAATTTGCAAAAATAAAAAAATTGTTCAATTTTCTACATTTTATCTTAAATGAAATAATAATAGGTACACTAATTACAAAAATATAAAATAAATGCGCTCGTTCCACATACCAAAATAATAACAATATTAAACAGCTTGTTTTTTAATTTAATTTCAGTCAGTCAGTAGTTTTAAGTATGTAATACTGTATTGTCACATATATGTAGAACAAATTTTAAGTGTATATGTCCCATTTGTGAATGGATTAAAAAAATTTACCTTCTTAGGTGAGTTATAGTATAATTATACATCCAATTTGAACGTTTTGTTTTAAAAATAAAAAAAAAGTAATATTAAATAGGTTATACGTGTTTATTAAATTTCTGTATATATGTATATATCTATGCAGGGGTGTACTTATGTATGGATGTATATGTATATAAAAGAACATTTTTATCCTCTTACACAAAACAAAAAAAAAAGTAAAAAGTAGACATGTTTATAGGTAAGAATCCAAAACAGCATTGTTTGTTAGTTTTAGTGACCTGTATTAGAATCCACTGATGAAGGCATGTTGCCGAAACGTTTGGGAAAAAAAGAAAAAAAAAAACAAATTAAAATGATTTCCGAAAAATAAACAAGTTTTATTTTTCAAAAAGATAATTCAGACCAAAAACCCAAGAAAATCTCCTAATATATATATATATATATATATATATATATATATATATATATATATATATATATATATATTTCTCGGAAATTGACTAAAAATAGGAAAAATAAAAATATTAACAGATCGTTGCTCCATGCAATTCAGTTTTGGAATGTACTCCAAAATATACTTAACCCATTTTTTTAATACTTGGAAGTCAGCTGTTCACCGGTGGATATTTTGATTATTTTTAAAATATTTTTGTTATCTCTGTTTTCTTCAATTGTTTTCATACGGTGACGTCTTTTACGACTCCTTACAGTGCCTTTGATTAGAGCACATCCGCCAATAATAGCTCACATATTAATTCAAAGCTTTAAACCGCATTCACTAATATTTATATGCAGTAAAATCAGTAGTTCTAAAAGCGTCAGAGGGCATAAAAGCTACCAGTAAGAGGACAGTGGGCCGGCATTTTAAGGTCTACCTTGCGTCGATTCCATGACCAAGACAATTCACTGGAGAGGAAAAACAGATATGACAAAGGCACAATGAAAGTATTTGGGATTGGTGATGCAGAATTAATTCACAGAGAAGTGTATGAGATGTATAAGATTAAGCAGATTCCGTCACTTGATTCTTTGCGAGAAGAGTTGTTAGCAAATGGTCAATTCACTGCTAGTCGCGAAACTTTGCGCCGATTCCTGCAAAAAATTGGATTTCTATTTAAAAAAAATTGACAAGCGCATTTGCATTAGGGAGACCCAACGCCTAGTGGAATGGAGAAAAAAATATTTAATCCAGATCCATCAGTTCCGCGCAGAAAACCGAAATATTAACTATTTAGATGAGATATGGTTCGACATCCATGACATTACAATTAAAGGTTGGCAATATTCTTCACCAAAGTGCATTTTACATGGACCTGCTTCTCGAGGAAAAAGAATATACACTGTGGCTCGAGAGATGGCTGGGTGCCGCACGCTTTGCTATTTTCAGAAAAAACATTAAAGGCTGCTCGTTAGACTACCATTAGGAGATAAAAAGTGAGCTTTTTAAAAATTGGATGAACAATTCTCTTCTTCCGAATATCCCGCCAGGCAGTGTAGTCGTTTATGATAATGCTAGTTATGACAGCACCTTAGCTGAATAAGTACCAACCATAAGCAGCAAAAAAGAGGCGCTGCAGAAGTTCCTTAGCCATAACATGACTTCTATTTTGGAGAAAATTATACAAAAAAAAAACAACTAGTTTAGGTACTAAAAACTAAATCGTATGATAAAACATATTGCGTAGAGAAAAACATCCGGTAACATACTACTTAGATTGCCCCCCTACCACTGCGATTTGCATCCTATAGAAATGATATGGTCTGAATTAAAAAACAAAGTTAAAAGCGATATTGTAAACCCAAAAATGTCCGCTAATGTAACTGAAGTAATTAAAACTCAATGGGAATTAATACCAGAGAGCAGTTGGAGAGCATGCGTTAATCATGTACTTAAAGTTAAAAATAATTATAAAAAATATTGGGAAAACGTAAAACAATTAATTATATCTGTGGATGATAGTGATAGTACAGATTCAGACTATTGAGATTAGTTATTAAATCATTGATTGAGATTTTATTTTCTTTAGTTTTCAAGATATCGGAATAAACTTTTTTGTTTGGAACCAAATAATAAGAATTATATAGTACGGCTTATTACTTTTCCGCATATCAATAATTTATGTCAAAGTCAGCAATACGCAATACATTTTTGTTCAATTATTTTCAAGTAAAAACTATGTTGAATTCGTTAGCTTTCTAATAGGGATTGAATGATGAAAGCTGTTGACAAATAGCACACGAATAAAATTGACTGATAACTCTACGTGTGGCATAAAGCTGTCTATTTTTACTAAATATGTATCTTTTTGTGTACTAGAACAAAGCGACAGGGTTTACTTGAAATCATTATACAAACGTCTATGACAACTCTGATATCTTAAAAAAAATCATAGAGGGTGAAGCAGAATACTTACATTTTGAACAGGAAAATGTATTGCATTGCAAATATACTGAAAAGTAATTTTAATTGTCTCTCTATTGACTTGACTCTATTGTGGAAAAAACCTAGCTTTACAAGGCTAGTTCCTAACGGAGGGTTACATATATAAGCTCAATTTAAGACTTTGGTGTAACTAAACGAAACTTTGGTTAATAAAGATGAGGAACGGAGTCTTAAGAACCAACAATGTGATGCTTAACATAAAAAGAGTTTTTAAATTAAGTGCTTGAGAAAAAAAATCGTTTATGTAGCCCGTATATAGTCAGAAGAGAAGAAGTCGGTAAGTCTTTAGAAAGTTTTAGTAGCCTTATTTTTCGAGGGTGAGTATTAAATACCCTACCGGGAATCTCAGATATTTACTATGCTTTTTTAAACATTAGAAGATAAGCGCGTTTTACAATTTTAGGACTTTAATTTCGTATTCCAGATTCTTACCTTTACATCATCTTCAATAAATCCCAAGAATTTTCTAAAATTATTTTAGATGTAAACGGATGTTTTTAAAAAGTTTAACATTTCAATACAACATATTCTCTTATTTTGCAAGTGGCCTCTATGATAATTGTAGGATAGGACATTTTTTAATACCTCTCGTCTATCTACATTCAATTCTAAAAATGATTTGCCCTGGTATACCAGTGAAGAATATTTTTTTTTTGCTTATATCAATGGAATCTGCATTCCAAAGTAAAAATAGACTATCTATTATTGGTCAAATATGAGTCTTTGATGTTGATATAATTTCTATTTCGCAGATGGTTACATATGTGCAAATAAGTAAGTGTAGGCGGTAAAATGAATTTTCGAAATTATTCAGATAGCATAGATCATTGATTTTAATTTAGTCCGGAAAATGTATTTTCAGGACTAAACTGATGTCAGTGCCATTTTAGTTTCAACCTCTGAAGGGTTTTATTTTGAAATGTATATCTATGTCATCAATGCTACTTCATGTTTAACCCCTTTCCACACCATATCGTATTAAACATGGTTGTGAAATTATAGACATGTATCTACTAATGAAGCCGGAAATAACAAAGTTATACAATAATATCAAACCGTCCTAAATTATAAAAAGAACTTAGAAAGTAGAAATACATTAGTAAAACGGTACTTATTTAGAAATATATGCATGACATATACATAGAAAGACGCCCAAAAAGTATGTTCTTTGCATAATCATTAAAACATACACAAAAAAGAGCAGAAGCTATGCATACGTTTTAAACAAATTCTAAGACTGTTTTAAAAGTAGCAGATGATAATATAAATAGTCGCATATTTGTTTATATATATATATATATATATATATATATATATATATATATATATATATATATAAAAAAAGAAAATGATCTCATAAGAGCGGATTAGGCTTGCTCATCAAAAGGGATTAATAAATGTCTAATTATGGATAATAAAAACTTCAAAACAAAAAATCGTATATAAAGAATGCGGGTTTTCTTTATATTTTATAAAACAAGTATAGATTTGACACGGAGCCTAAAATGTTTTAAAAAGTATTGTTTGACTTTATATGTTTCTGTTTAGCATGCATTACTCACGGTTTACTAACAACCTTAGTCTTCCGGTTTATACAACGCCGTCTAATTAAATAGATTAAAATAATTAATGTACACGTTTACAGAAGTTGACATTTATTCGGCTTGAAAATCACGCCCAATAATTACGTCATTATTATGACATATGTGTCGTCTTTTTTGTAGTGTCTATAAGTTCTTTCGACGGTCAAATGGAACGTGATAAATGATATGATGACCTATTTCTTTACGTATGCATATTTCTTGCATAAGTTTTTTTGATATTTTGGGAAAATGGGAAATGTATGTAAATGCCATATCACTGGAAACAAAAAAAAGTGACAGATATCCGACTGACACAGATTTTGCCACTCCCACCTTGCAACCTGTTTGGTCTTGGTTATGTACTCCATCGAGTTGGGGTGCACAACTATTTTGGAAAAAAATAGGGGTCAAACTATTTTGGAAAAAAATAGGGGTCATATGGGGATAACCTGGTAACATTTTGGTAAAATGGCGGCTTAGTGAATGTTAAAAAAATATCATTAAATTTACCTCAAATTTTGCACAAAATTAATTGTAGACATGGCAAAAAAAATGACGGCCTATAAAATATTCAAAAAAATCAGCCTGAAAAACTACTTATTAGATTGATTTCAAATTTTGTGCAAGTAATAAGAATAATATAAATATAAACTGGTAAAATTGTGATACAACTTCAAGATGGCAGAACAAAATGGCGGCCAAATGAAATGTTTAAAAAATAAACCTAAAAACTATCTTCTTATTCACTTGATTTCAAATTTTTTGCCCAAAAAATAAATCTGATATAGAAATAAAGTGATACGAATTCAACATGACGGAACAAAATGGCGGTCTTAAAAAAATCAGTGTAAAAACTCAAGTTATTTTAAAATATACATAATATAAATATTTTTAATGCGTTACTGACAAAAGCAGGTTTTCCAGTTTTTTAAACATTTATTTTTAACTTATATATAATATATATATATATATATATATATATATATATATATATATATATATATATATATATATATATATATATATATATATATATATATATATTCGGATGTGAGAAAGAAAGCTTCGACAATGCCAAATGTGATTTTGGCGAAACGTCAGCAAAACTGTTCTTTTCAGAACGACAGTAGTGAACGGATGTACACCCGGAATGAAAACACATTCTCATGACTTTATGTAGGTTTGCTTGATCACTAAAGTGTGATAATATCATAATAAAATAATATTACGTATGCCATGTTTGGTAAATACAACGTTTAGTTTTGACAAAGCACACATATTTAAAGACACAAATTTAAAACACATCTATCCATTATATATTCAATTTTATGAAACGCGCCTAACCTAAATAAAGTCTCAAAAAATCTTACACAATGAGCGAAACTTGATATGAAAAATTGTGTTTTAGTGTTAACCTAGATCCAAGAAAACAAATATAAATATAAGGTTAAAGAAAAATCCCTTTATATGTACACATATATATATATATATATATATATATATATATATATATATATATATATATATATATATATATATATATATATATATAGTGTCCCAACATAAACGGGCCTCCCTTAACATATACAATGAGGCTCTTTAATACCCCCCATCCTTTATTTTTTGAACCTTCAAACATAAAAACTTAAAATTTGACATACTTCAATAGGTATGTAAATTCTACTTTTTTTGTGTAAATTTTATACCCGTAATATTCAAAATGGAAAGAGGGGTCATGAGATACATCATTTGAAAGGTCCTATCGAGTAGATTATTGTGCAAAATATTTAGGACGTTACACGTAATAAAAAAAATCAGGATTCTGCTTCTTTCATTCCCATCAGACGCTAAAGATACCGGTAGAGCACGTGCGTTTTGGTTTGCAATGTTATCTGCTCCTGTGCCATTTTTAAATAGGTAGTTTAAAGTTTATATAGCGACAATCACGCAAAAAGTCTCCAAAGTGCAAACCCAATCCCAGTTCAGCACAATAAATCTACATGAAGCACTAAATTTCAATAAAGAACTATTTATTTCACATACATATTTTATTTCAAATCCACTCAACTGTATTTCGTTTTTTAAAAAGCATTATGTGGTTTGAATTGCAGATAAGTAAAGCTGCAATGTAAACACCATTTTATCACTAATATTTAGAACTAACCTCTCACATTGACAATGAAAACAATATTGCGTGTGTAACTAATTATTAGGGTATTCGTTTTAACACATTATGTTTAGAATTTCATAAAAGCCCTCTGCATAATATTGAAAATGCCTAATAATATTATTGTTTCCACTTTTCTTAAATCAGTAATTGAAATACTTAACTTAAACCGATGCTTAGATCTGCTGTAAGCTGATCTGATCTATTAGAAAAAGTAAATAAGTTATTTACAAAAAGTATCACTACATTTATTTATTCCGCATTTAACTTATTAACTTCTCAAAGTAATAGGGCTTTAAGCATAAATTAGAGATCTAATGTTTTAGGTGCGACAGAATATGAAACAAATATTTTCGGTTTCTAGAAAACTGCTAAATAATGTATTATTAGTTTATGCCCACCATTAGATTATACTAGGTATTAAGCAAATATATTAAGAGCAATATTTTTCACGAAATCTCGAAATCCCAAAATCCTAACTTTGACACTCTCATACCGTGGATACCGAGAACTAGTAACAATTAAATTTCCATAATACGTAAGAAAATAGATTATTACAGACACTATATTTTTCAACCTCATATTATTCCAAATAAATCAAGATACCGTTTACTAATTCTCAGTCCACGTCAATTGGCTGAAAAACAAATTTTCTAATATATCTGAATATTGAAAAATGAAACTTTATTAACGTGTTACCTAAAACTATGAATCTTTTTCATAGATGAATAAAAAATATATCTTAAGTTGCTCCTGAGGCGTAATTTGTTGACCTTGCCTAGCATCAAGTGGCGCTAGTTGTTGTACTTGCATAGTATCAGCTACAGTCATATGATTATTATGGCTTTAACGATCGCTTTATCGACGAACCTGGTGCTAATCCGGTGCGGATCAACCTAGCGGTATCGATTATTGATTTGAGTAGCAAACTTAAATTTATATGGCGAAAAAGTCATAATTCTATTATAGCTTCCACGATGTCTTCATTGACGAACCTGTGCTAACCCGGTGCGGCTCCATCTAGCAGTACCGAATATTGAATTAAGTGTTAGTCTTAAATTATAGGACCCTTGCAAGCATGACTGTTTTTGACTGGCTAGTTCGTTGCTATTGTCGCCGATGGATTGTCTAATTCATTTTCGGCAAATTGACGGAATCCCCGTAATTCTATATATCGAAGAACAAGAATAGGAATTTTAAAAACCGCACAGACATCGGTTAACTCGTTTTCGAAAAACAAATCAGACAAAGCTAGGCACATATTCATTATAACATAGTATCTCCAGGGCACTTACCTCTGGTATGATTGGAGAAGTTGTTCCAATTTCTTTGATAGCATGGAAGCAGACGCGGGTGAAAACTCCTCTAAAAAGTGGAAAACTAGCTTGGATTTGTCAAGTATTTCAGTCTCTTGTGATTTAAGGGAAACTGCTTCTGTGTATAGTTCCTGTAACGAAAAGATAATAAATTGATAAAACTAATGTGATATTTTATTTTCTAATAAATAGCAACCAAAAATGTTGTGACTCTTTAAAAAAACTAAATCATTACTTAACTCTTTTAGAAAATAGATTCTGTTTACGACTTCAAAAAAATATAGTGTGAGTTCTCTTGTAAACGACATTTTTTATCCTGAAACAGAACTTTTTAGACTGCTATAATTAAACTGCTCCTAGGAATATTTAAATTCTGCTCTCATATTTATACCGATTTATGTCTGGTTTAGATAATGCAAATCGAATGTGGTTTTTTTGCGTTGAATAATATTATTGAATTGCTTAAGCCGAAGCCTAATTAGCTTTGTATAAAAATTGCCTTGTTGTATAACATCATGCAAAAATATTCTATTTTCGATCCAAATTAAATATATATATATATATATATATATATATATATATATATATATATATATATATATATATATATATATATATATATATATATATATATATATATATATATATATATATATATATATATATATATATATATATATATATATATATATGCGTGGATTTCAGTAACATATGGACAACATTTTTATTTGCGATTTTAGGCGAAAAAGTTACTCTTCATAAAAAGTCTTGCTTATCTGAAAAATAAGATTGATTTATTTATAGGGAAGGAAATAAATACAAAAATACAAGTTTGAAAACAAAAATTTAAACTTTTAAGATAACTAAATTAAAAAGCCAGAAAATACAAGTCAAAAAGATTTTAAATTTTTTTCGATAATAGAGCTAGTTTTTGAGAAAATAAACGGCGAATATGAATTATTGACCATTAAACTACCTAAAAAATACACTATGTACAAAAAAAAACTTTAAATAACATTTTATCTCATATTTATACCCATTTTTTTTGTAACCAGTTTTTTTAATTAGCATAACTTTTTATGTAGAATAACATTTTTTGATAAAATCAATAATAAAAACCTTTTTCATGTTACCTAATTCCACGCACACGCTGTATTCTTCCAATCTCTCTCGGGGTAAAATCCGGTTCGAACCAAAATCCCATGTGTAGTTCAATTTAACAGTTTTAATTTAATTTTTGAGGCAATCTGTATAAATGTAAAAAAGCCACAAATAGTTTAATTAGATTTATAGAATAAAATTTCCAGAAAATTCCGCCAATAATAATTGAACCCGTGTAAATTCTTGTTACTGGAAAATTAATTTGTTTCCCAATATAGTTTTTTTTTATCACACTATTATATATAAATATTATATATATATATATATATATATATATATATATATATATATATATATATATACAAAAAATAAACATTTAGCCTAGAAATTTTTAATGAACTATAAAGTGGCGAAATGGTCTTATAAAGAAACCAACCTAATGAATACTATGATGGAACCAAATAAGGAAAAACCAACTTTTCCTAAATAATTGGGGACGAATTTTGACTTAGGTAATACAATAATTTATTTATCGCAAAATAAACGCACATTGTCAACAAGAGATACAAAATATTCGCGAATGCTTTGAACGAAACATTCAAGCAAATAAGTTGTACCCTTTTTACTTCCCTCGTAAGAAGTAAGTTTTGTAATCGTAACAAAAGATATCACCCTTCCAGATTTTGTATTTTAGTGTCCCAAGATACCGAAAAACATATTTACCCATTTTTGTGGGTCTGTCGTTCTGTCTCTGCGCGGCATAGCTCAAAAACAATTTGTTCGATAGGCATTAAATTTTGGTCAAAATTTTGATTAATATAAAATGATAAAAAATTCATTTTTAAGAAACTACTTATCGGATGGACCTCAAATTTTGCTCAAGAATCAAGTTTAATATAGAGATAAATGGGTAAAATTTTGGTTTCAAACTATTATGGCGGAACAAAATGACCGCCTAATGAAATGTTTAAAATTTCAGAATCAAAAAAATACTTATCCAACTGACTTGAAAGTTTGCACAAAAGTCAAGTATCAAACAGGGATACACTAATAAGAATTTAGTACCAATCGTATATGGCAAAACAAAATGTTTAAATATTCGGAAAAATTCTAGATCCTGTGATAAAAGTTTCTTTTCATGAAAAAAAATAATAAAGGATATAATTTATTTTTATAAACTATGTAAATAAAGTCATAAAAAATAAATAATAATAGTAATAATAATAATTATATAAAAATAAAATAACAACCAATGAAAAAACCGTAAATTCGCCTTTATGTACAACTTTCCTCGTACATATTTCCTCTACACACAGATAACACATTTTATGAATCCATATAATTGTTTGGTAATAACTTTAAAAAATAAAATTAATTAGAGGTGCTAGGATTTGTACAGTTATTATCAAATTTGTACATACTGGAGAGTACGACAAAACTTCTGGATAAAGGCCAATTTACCCATATCTTACTACAACCGAAGATGTTACTGTTACAATGGTGATAATATTGTACTACTTTAAATCATTCCTTGAGAAAGAAAAACCCAGGAGATACTAAAAAGCGGTATATGTTTTACATTTAAATATCAACTAATTTTCTTATTCAAGATTCTTTATTGGATTGTTACCTTTGTAGATAAAATTTTCTCATTCTTTTTGACATTGTGCTAAATAATTTCCTTAAAAAGTAAAAAATAGCCTTTGCTCCAAAACAAAACAAGGAAAAGGTAAGAAATTGACAGTACAGTTAGCACAAAATTATTGATAACAATATCTCCAAATTAGGGATATTGTTATTGTTGATTGTTCAGATTCTCCTCTTCGCCAGATTTAACAATATATAAAGTTTTCAGTAATTTGCACTTATTGTATTAACTCATTTAATTTCATATTTCTATGTAAATGTGGTATATACCCAAAACTGAGATTATTTTAATAAATATTTATATTTTTTAAGACTTCTCTTTATTGCATTTCACGGAATATTATTAAAACGTCTATCTGTAATTGAAGATAAATTAATTATGAGAATATATCAAGTAATATCACATCAAAATCAACATGTTTCTAGATTTTAAAGTATAAAGCTATATATGAGATACATTTGTTACATATAAAAGATTAGTTCAGAATGATTTTTCCAATATGAATGAATGAATGAAATAGCGGCCTTATGAAAACAAAAAAATATATCCATTTCACCTCAAATTTTGTACAAAAATCAAGTGTATTAACCTTTTGGTATGAATCCAAGAAACCAAAACAAAATGGGACCTAATAAAATGTGCTCTGCCGAAACAGATGTTATTTCTCATTCATAAAATCATTCATATTTATTTAAAAGTTTATTTTGGATTGGCTTTTATTCGAGGACCGCTACTTAAAACTCCTCAGGTCCTTATTTTGTGTATTTTTTAAGTTACAAATTTAACTTTAAACTGTAGACATTGTCAATTTTTTTAAAATATTTACAAAATGGACCAAAAAAGTTTTACAGAGGAAAATTATAATGTTTATAAATTTACTTTTCTTGAGTTTGTTTTACCTCGCCCTGTACATTTTACAAATTCATTTGAAAGAGACTTGAACAAGCATCAATTTGAGTTATTACAACAACCGTCCATTTTTCTTAGTTTCGAGAAAAAAAATGAAAAAACTGTTTTACATGAATGAATTAGTGATAAAAATAATTTTAATTATCGCGGCAGAAGTTCCTATGTTAACTCAGTTAAGCGGAAAAAATTTGGTTATCCATGTATGTTCTTGTGTACGTGTATGTCAAGTGTCTTCAACAGCAAGGGCCAGAAATCGATTTCATATCGTCCAAGGGCTACAATGGTCCACGTCACTTAACCACCATATCAATCAAATAAAAAAACATATAATATTGAAGTGTAATAATCTCTATTGGTTAAAGTTCAATCAATCAATGCGATTTTTGACATTGTTTATTTTTGACAAGTGTGTCGATATTTGGTTTTATGTTTGTAGTTGCAATCCGCAAACTTCCTTCCAGATGTGCCTCTATAACTTTCGACCTTGTTTTAGACTTGACATTCTTCATACGAGAAAACAGCTGCTCGCACACATATGTGCTCCCAAACAGAGACATCATTTTCTGGGCATGTTTTCGGATTTCAGGAAACGAGTTTTGATCGACATATTTTGAATAAAAATCAAGAAGACCCATGTGGAACTTGTCTTTCAGTTCCTAATTACACTGCAAATCGATAAGCTCCATCTGATAATTTTCTGGCGTGTCTTCAACGGATACACTGAATGGACGGGCAAAGAAATTGATGTAAATTTCAATATCTCTGAAGCCAGAAAACCTTTTTCCATAAATCTAGTTCAAAATCAAATGCCTTCACAGTGTCAAGTAGGTTGTTGATGAGATTTTCTTTTCTTTGTAGTTTGGTATTCAAGTCATTGAGGTGCAGCGTGGTCCTGGTTTCCTCTTGGTTTCCATGAACGAGACGATTTCCTTCTTAAGTTCAAAAACGCGTTTTAGTATTTTTCCTCTGCTCAGCCAAAGAACATCAGAAAAATATGTCATATCACCATATTCGACATTAATTTCTTATTAATTTGAAATTCTCTGTCATTGAGGCCGCGTGATTTAATGAAGTTCGCAGTTTTTACGACCACTTTCATCACCTCATCAATATTTGTGGATTTTGCACAACGATTTTGTTGATGAACGATACAATGGTAATGCATCAAAGGAAGATCTTTCTGCTGTTTTTTCATCAAACCCACGAGCGCTTCATTTTTTCCTACCATGGATGGTGCACCGTATGTTAAAACTGTCAATTCTAAATTATATCGTCTAAGTACTGTCATCAAACACTTATAAATATCACATCCTTTTGTAGTTTCTTTAATCGGAAAAAGGGCAGCGAAGTCTTCAGTGATTTTAAAATTATTATCAATGCCCCGAATAAATATAGCTAATTGAACGGTATCGGTTAAATCTGTACTTTCGTCACTGAATTTTCAATGTCTGCCGCTAACGCTTGGATTCTTCTGGCGACACTAACACCGGACAAACTAACTTTAGAAAAAAGTTGTTTTTGAGACGGGCACAATACTTCAGCCGCGGCCTATATACATTCCTTGATAAATTCACCATCAGTAAAAGGTTTTGATTTCAAAACTATTTTTTCGAATATAATGTAGCTAACTTTCACGCTTGCTTCATTTAAAATGTCCTGCTTTTGAAAAATATCTTGCTGAACCTGACCTTTTTTGAGCTCCCACTTTATCTTGCCGTAATTGTCTGTTGAATGTCTCAAACTTTATGCCATGCTTTGTATCGTAATGTCTTTTTAAGTTGTATTCTTTTTAGGCTGAAAGGGATTCTTGACACACCAAACAGACGGGTTTTTGATTAACCCTAACGAACAAGTACAACTGAGTTCACATGCGCTTTTCTTCAGTAATTTTTTGTTTTTTACAGTATCCGCCTTGCACGCGTCAAAACACATGTGTGATGCCGGCTTTATATAGGCCAAGCGCGTCAACTTTGAATCTCTCGAAATTTCGAGCAGCTGCGTGACTGGACTAGTAGATCCCTCTAGTAGTGATAATATCTAGGGTCATTAGAAAGATTCAATAGACATAGAACGCCATCTAATGGCCTTGTAGGTAGTCGTGATCACGAGTTCACAGAGTGGATCTCTTCCTAACTAGGTGGCGGTAGCGTCCTCGGAGTCTCATTCGCGAGAGCGGCGCAATACAACATTTTCTTTAGCCTCTGTGACCCGCAAGAAAACAGAAGGCGGGCCGCGGGTTACAGGCCCTTGGTGTATATATATATATATATATATATATATATATATATATATATATATATATATATATATATATATATATATATATATATATATATATATATATATATATATATATATATATATATATATATATATATATATATATATATATATATATATATATATATATATATATATATATATATATATATATATATATATATATATATATATATATATATATATATATATATATATATATATATATATATATATATATATATATATATATATATATATATATATATATATATATTATATATATATATATATATATATATATATATACATACAGATATAAATCGACCTTTAAAGCGTGGGATTTAAAAATACCTGGTTTATTTAATATACCGAAGAGAAAGAAAGTGAGAGAAAAGAGACCAAGGCAATACTAAGAATGCTCTTAATAGGATTAACTAAAATGCTCCCACATCGTTTTACACTGTAAATAAAACGACAGCCGAATAAGACTTCTAAGACAAAATAATGATTATTTTATTAATATTTTTAAATTGATATTTTAAAGAAACACAAAAGAAATTTCTAAAGAAACAACCACAAATTAATGTCCTTTATATTATTATTTGGAGAGAGACAATATGCAGTTCTGGAGTAACAGGAATCCATTCTCAATGCAACAGTCAGTTCTCAAAGTGTATGATGATATTTTCTGAGAGCTTCATGAATCAAAAATTTTAATTGTGTTATATAAATGTAAGCAAATATTAAAACAGAAACCACTTAAAATTAATTTCTATCGATACTAATTTTTCACAAAAAAAGTTAATAATCATATCTCGCTAAAAAGCACGGAAACGGTTGTTTTTTTGTAGCAAATTAAATTTAAACTTCGCGTCTTCATCTGAAATATTTTTCTTCAAATTCAAAATATGAAATGTCAAAAACCGTGATTGTTATGCGTGTTTTTCTTATTTCGTAGTTAAGTAGTTTCTAACGACTGATGTTAGAAATTACTTCTGGATAGGGGTGGAACACAATGAAAATTATGTTAACGTTTACGTCAAACAATTTTTCTGCGGGTTGGATATTTTTTTTGAAATATTGGTATTTACTTTAAACACATGGTTTTTGACGCTATGTTGCCAGATTTTTCTGGCGCGAAAACATTTACTGAAACACTGAAGCAGATTGCACAAGTACACGAATCTCGCGAAGTCTTATTCTGATTTGTTTAAACCAACAACTAAAACTTGTCTGATTATAACAATAAATTCTCTATTAAAGGTATTAAAAGACGTAATTATACAAAAATAATTGTACATATTGTTTTTTAACAGTGTTCGATTGGAGTTTCATTGAAACTGCACACCGATCTTCCAGGATTTCAGTATTACCATCGAATTTTAGGGATTTGATTCTATCTCTCTTTTATAATATGGACAGAGTCGGAATGGAAACCATTCTATGAAAAAAGTGAAACAATTTTTCAATTTTTTCTCAGGAACGAGACCAAAATGAACAATTGTTGTAATATCTCTAATTAAAGCTTATTCAAAATTTTCTTAAATTTACTGACCTGTTTATAATATCTAAATTAAAAACCTACTACCTATCTTAAATTTACTATGAGCCAGAGCTGCTGATGTTTTAAATGTATGGGTTGTTCCTAACAACACAGACAAATTATATATTTTTGGAATAAGGGAAAATAATTAAAAATTTGAACCGAGACTCTGTACAATTAATTTGCCAATATTCGATGTTTTTGCCTTTTTGCAGAATCGAAGGACGTATTACAGATGTTTACACAGTTATTTTAGCCTCATCAAATAGTATGCAATACAATTTTGACAATCAAATATACGTTTCAGTATTGTGTAAACCCCATAAAACTCATTAATTAAAGTACCAATTTACTCAAGATAGAACCAAAAATAATTAAAAGATAATCGAGATATGATAACGTTGACATTATTAGGAAACGTATTGTCATAATAACCGATTCTCCAAAATTGCATTTTAATCTCTCAAATATTCTGAAGTATTTTCTTTTTAGGAACCTGGTAATTAATTTTTGTATGTATTTTTCTATTTGCCTAGTTGCTAGATGCTTGCCCGACAAAAATGCGTATTTTAAAAGGTCTTTGGAGGCGCCTACAGATCTGTTTTTTTTATAAAACAACATAAAAAAATAATACAGCTTTTTGATATATTTAGAAATGTTTCATGAATGTAACTAAACATAATTAAAAATGTTTCTTTGGAAATGAAGATGACATAATTCATATATTTGTTTTTGAAACGTTTTGTTTTTATAAGAAACATATTTGAGGTAGGACATTTTATGTAAACAGAAACGTTTCTTATATATAACAGAGCTCAAAACTAGAAATCTTTAAACCGATTAGGATTTTGTTTCTGAAACTGTGCCCTACTTACAGGGAATCATTATCAATATAGGATGTGTGACGTTAAATGACAACCTTACCTCAACATCCTTCTTGGTGGTTGCAACATGCTCTTTGTTCCTAACAACTTGGTCAATATGCTTGGCCCTTTCTTCGATACCAGTGAGTGTACTTTCGAAAGCTTGCCATCTACCCTCGAAATTCTCCCAAACTTCAGCTAATTTGGTAAGTGTGTCCCTTCTTCCTTCTAAATTCGACACCAACGATGACCATTCCGTAGTTACCTAAAATAAAATAAATATAAATAAAACTAAAATATTTATAGAGAAATGTAATATCAAGTTTAATATACACTGCTTGTTGGGAATGGATCACTCATATATGCCATTAAGATTTTAATGAATGAGTGTCATGTTCGGTTTAAATTTGATTTCCCCGGAAACGGAAGCAAAATTTTTTATTTATAACCATATATATATATATATATATATATATATATATATATATTATATATATATATATATTTTTTTGGCCTCAAGTTATTTTTTTGGAAAAATATATATATATATATATATATCATATATAAAAACAGTACTATATATATATATATATATATATATACATATATATATATAATAACCTTTTTTTTTTTTTATATAATAATATATATATACCCAAGAAGGTATCCTGCATTCAGCAAACCAAAAAAGAATAAAATTTTTGTCATATATATATATATATATATATACGGTATATATATATACTGGAATTGCATCGTTTTGAAGCAGTTGCTTGTCTTTCTGATTGTTTTTATATATATATATATATATATATATATATATATATATATATATATATATTAATATAAATATAACATGATAATTATTTTATTACGTTGTGATATATTTGGTTTAAATTTTTAATTTCAGTTCTATCATTTATTGAATTTTTATTTTGCTTAATATAGAGCATTTCTAAGAATTCCCTTTTTCTTTGGTTGGTTTCCGTTTTTAATATTTTTGTGTCTTCATATTTGAATTTATGGGATGTTTCATTTTCGTGCTTAGTAATGAAGTTTTATTTTTTTTGTCATATATATAGGCGGTTTTTAAGGTATTGAGTATATATGGGCAATCATTACATGGTATTTGATATATAGTGTGTGTTTTTTGACTGGTTGGGGTTGGTGTTTTAAGACAAGTAAAAAATTTCTTTTGAAAAGTGTTGTAGCTTTTGTGGCATACGGTTATGTTTTGGTGTTTGAAAATAGTTTGGATACTTTCTGAAAGACCCTGGATGTAAGGAATAGAGAGGAATTTTTTATCTTTAGTTTTTTCGTTTGGTACGTTTTGATTGGGATTGTTCATTTGCTGTAATCTGGAGTTAAATATTGAATTTATTAATTTTTTTGGGTAACTATTTTGAATTAAGATGTTTTTTGCCTTTTGTATTGCCTGGGATTGATAAGTTAAATTACTCAATTTTATTGCTCTATCGGCAAGACTGATTATTACCGACTTTTTTTGGTTCATTGGGTGTTGCGAAAAGTAATTTATGTATCTGCCAGACCACGTTTTTTTTGTGTACCATTGTGTTTCAATAATATTGTTTTTATTATATAATGTCATATCTAGGAAATTTATTTTTGAGTTGTTTTCAGTCTCGATGGTGAATTTAAGTTTTTCATGGAAGTTGTTAAAGGCATTTAGGATATATTTACATTTATCTTTTGGAATTAGAGTTATGCAATCATCAACGTACCTGTAGAAAAATGGAAGTGATATGTCTAGTTGTCCGATTACATTGCTCTCTAGTTCCTCCATTACTAGTTGTGCAACTACACTTGATATTGGGGAACCCATTGCGCAACCTTCTATTTGTTTATAAAAATTATTGTTGTATACAAAAAATGTGGATTTTAAAGTTAGTTCAATGGCTATTAGAAATTCATCCAGAGGTATATCCGTGAATTTTTTTATTTCGTTCCATTTATTTTTTATAAGTAGGAGGGCTAAATCAATTGGTACATTTGTGTATAGAGAGATGACATCCAGTGAGATTAAAATATGGTTTTGAGGTACTTGAAAATTATTTATTTTTTCTTTGAAATCCCATGAATCTTTAATGTAAGTGGTACTTTTGTTGACTATATTTTCTAGAATTTGTTTTAAAAATTTAGAAAGGTTATTTAATGGTGATTGTATACACGAAATAATTGGGCGCATTGGAATTCCATCTTTATGTAATTTTGGCAAACCGTAAATTTTTGGTGTTTGGGCATTATACATTTTTAGGTTCTTAGCACAATTAGGTGATATATAGTTTTTCTTTTCCCACCGTGTAACAAGTTCGTTGTTTCTTTTTTGAAAAATATTTGTTGGATCTGTATTTATTTTTTTGTATGTATCTGTGTCGTTCAGAAGTAATTGCATTTTATTATCATATTCTTTTGTATCCATGATAACCATTTTATTTGATTTGTCTGGGCGTACGATTTTTAGATTTGGATGATTTTTCAGAAAAGTGTTTGTTTTTTTAATTTTTTTAATTAATTCTTGGTCTATATTATTATGTTTTGTTTTATATTGTTTAGATTTTATTTTATTTTGATATGTTTTGAGAGTGTTACAACAATTTGCCCTTATTGTATCTTTTTCATCATTAATAAGGTTACTGATTGATGTTTCGACAGATGATATTATGTCAGGAACAGGGAGTTCATTGGAATTTGTAATTGGATACGCAAAATTAGAACCTAAACTTAGAATTTCTACTGCATATTCCGGAATTTCCGTCTCAGTCAGATTTTCTAGCCACTCTTTTTGTATATTAATTTTTTTTTGGGTTTGTTTTATTTTTTTTTGTTTTTAACAAGTAAATTTTGTTTATGTTTCTTAATTTAATTTTTTCGAATAAAGCTTCATATTTTTTATTTTCGATATTTAAGAGTTCATTAAATTTATTTGCGGTGGTTGTTTCCTGTAATTGGTTTTTGATTTGAGATATTTTAGTTTCGATGTTTTTTATATTAATGATGGTGTCGCTAATTAGTAATTTTAACGTATTGAGTTTAAAATTATTTACAATATTTTCATTTCAAAGAAAAAATAAATAATTTTCAAGTACCTCAAAACCATATTTTAATCTCACTGGATGTCATCTCTCTATACACAAATGTACCAATTGATTTAGCCCTCCTACTTATAAAAAATAAATGGAACGAAATAAAAAAATTCACGGATATACCTCTGGATGAATTTCTAATAGCCATTGAACTAACTTTAAAATCCACATTTTTTGTATACAACAATAATTTTTATAAACAAATAGAAGGTTGCGCAATGGGTTCCCCAATATCAAGTGTAGTTGCACAACTAGTAATGGAGGAACTAGAGAGCAATGTAATCGGACAACTAGACATATCACTTCCATTTTTCTACAGGTACGTTGATGATTGCATAACTCTAATTCCAAAAGATAAATGTAAATATATCCTAAATGCCTTTAACAACTTCCATGAAAAACTTAAATTCACCATCGAGACTGAAAACAACTCAAAAATAAATTTCCTAGATATGACATTATATAATAAAAACAATATTATTGAAACACAATGGTACACAAAAAAAACGTGGTCTGGGAGATACATAAATTACTTTTCGCAACACCCAATGAACCAAAAAAAGTCGGTAATAATCAGTCTTGCCGATAGAGCAATAAAATTGAGTAATTTAACTTATCAATCCCAGGCAATACAAAAGGCAAAAAACATCTTAATTCAAAATAGTTACCCAAAAAAATTAATAAATTCAATATTTAACTCCAGATTACAGCAAATGAACAATCCCAATCAAAACGTACCAAACGAAAAAACTAAAGATAAAAAATTCCTCTCTATTCCTTACATCCAGGGTCTTTCAGAAAGTATCCAAACTATTTTAACACCAAAACATAACCGTATGCCACAAAAGCTACAACACTTTTCAAAAGAAATTTTTTACTTGTCTTAAAACACCAACCCCAACCAGTCAAAAAACACACACTATATATCAAATACCATGTAATGATTGCCCAGGAGTATACATCGGACAAACTACTCAATACCTTAAAAACCGCCTAAATGGACATAAATATGACAAAAAAAATAAAACTTCATTAACTAAGCACGAAAATGAAACATCCCATAAATTCAAATATGAAGACACAAAAAAAAAAAAAATATTAAAAACGGAAACCAAACAAAAAAAAAGGGAATTCTTAGAAATGCTCTATATTAAGCAAAATAAAAATTCAATAAATGATAGAACTGAAATTAAAAATTTAAACCAAATATATCACAACGTAATAAAATAATTATCATGTTCCGAAATTTTCTCCTTGATTAATAAATAAGAAAAAAAAAAAATTTTTTTTTTACTTAGTTAAGTGAAACGGAAAAAAAATACAGTAATTACCAATTGATTATAATAACAAATAGTATAATTAAAGGCCCTCATGCTATACACCAAAACAACAACAACACAATATACAATTTTTTGCTTCAGTAAAAACAATCAGAAAGACAAGCAACTGCTTCAAAACGAGGTGCAATTCCAGTCAAAATATATCGGTAGACTAACATGCCACCGTAGTTTTATAAATAAAAATTTTACATGTTTGTTGGCGTCTAATACTGTATACTAAATGTGACGTGACAAAAATTTTATTCTTTTTTGGTTTGCTGAATGCAGGAAGTTACCTTCTTGGGTGAGTTTGAAAGTATAAATTACTAGGAATTTTAGTTAGCGTAACGAATTATTATTATATAAAAAAAAAAAAAAAAAAGGTTATTTTTAATTATTTGTCTATAAGTATATGTATGTAACATTTTGTCTCTACATTTAAAAAAAAAAAAAAATGTTGACTTCGCATAATATAAAATAGTACTGTTTTTAGTTTCAGTCAAACAGCACTGATGAAGGCATTTAGCCGAAACGTTTGCAATAAACAAAATGAAAATTAGTGCCGAAAAATAAATTTGTTTTATTTTTCCAAAAAAATAACTTGAGGCCAAAAAAACCAAAGAAAATCTTCCTACGTATATATATATATTTATATATATATATATATATATATATATATATATATATATATATATATATATATATATATATATATATATATATATATATATATATATATATATATATATATATATATATATATATATATATATATATATACATATATATATATATATATATATATATATATATATATATATATATATATATATATATATATATATATTGGACTAGTAGACTATCTGGAATTATTAAAAAGCGAATATCTCGAAAACTGTAAAAAATAATTATATAATATATATATTTGAATTTTGTCTCTACCTAAACCATAACGGAGTAAAATCAAGTGGTCCTCTTACGTCAGCACCCTGTATTTTGGAAAGACATGTTGTCTGAGATCTTACTATAAATATAAACCCTCGATAGTCTGAGCCATACATTATAATAAATCAATTATTCGCATGATCCAGAAAATTAATGCTTTATTAAGAGATATGACATTGCCTCTCCGCCAAAATTTAATAAAGCCCAAATCTACCAAAATAATAAAATGTAAAAATAAAATATTAGCGGTATTAGTGCCAAGCATGAAATATTTAAACCGAAAAATTGGCAGAATAAATTTGTCAGAAGATAGTTTTAATCTGTAAATTGATAGAATAAATCTGTCAACGCAAGTAATATTAAATTAAATATATCAAATGACAAAAAAAATATCAACTGACAGATTTAATCTGTCAATTTTTCGATTTAAAAATTGCTTGTGTGACACTATTACGCCGTCGTAGAATTGCAATATCTGAGATTCAAATAAACTCTAAAGCTCATTTGCAACATTCCAAATCTCAGTCTACCTTATACGTACCATGGCGACAGAAGTAAAGCTTCCAAATTTAATGGTATACCGGTAGCTTCAGGGGCATCACTAAAATGGGGTGATGCCCCAACAATAACTTGAGAAGTTGGCTACGTTGTGGCAGAGTTACAGACACATTTATAAACAAGCAGAGCTGGCATCCGCGTTGCAACCATATTACAAAATCTATGTTTGTTTTTTAGTAACCGTTGGTAATAGTTGGTTGTTGTTACCAATACAAAAGCGGGGACTTTTGTTCTTAGTTTGTTGGATTTTTCGTAGCTTGAAATCGAATGACCAAGTATGGTGCTCTTAAGAAAAAACCACAAACATTCAAACCAACATTTTTGCTAAAGTAAAATGTGAGGATGAAATAACAATGATGATACCAAGAATCGGAAAGTTCTTAATTTCTACTATAATGAGAAAAAAAATACACTTTATTATGTTTGGTAGAGTGTGACTTAATAATAGAGTAAATATCTTCAGAATAATATGTAATTAGTAAATACTTTTTAAAAACTTCGTTCTCCAATTAAATATAACTACATATTAATTAATTCCTGTGCGTTGTTTCGAATCTTCGATACTTATATATACAGTGTAACAAAAATAAACATTAAAAACATGCCTAAATTCTTAGTGTTTATTGTGCACCATTATTGATGATATATATGATATATATACAATATTTCAGAAAATGACGAAACATTTGAGCATTAACATTAGCATTTTAAAAACCGTAACAACAGGACAAATTTATTTTCTGTTTTTTTTTTAACCTAAAAGCAATTTTTTTCTTTATATAGGGTTATTCTAAGGCTGAAACAGCTCCCTATTCCCTATAACAATACTATGAAAATTTTAAGAATTTTTAATCGGTGGAAGACGCATAATATGTTTTATTTTTATATATAATTTTTTCGACTACACAGGTTGATCCTAGTTAAATCAACTTTTTAAAATATTTTTAATTGCAAAAACTATTAATATTTTTCGAAAACGGGAAAACACAAATTTATTATATATTTAGCGTATAACCTTAACTTGAGAAAACCATACGGGGAAGTATTATATGTGACCAAATAAATTTTTTTTATTTTTACACTGATTTATTTCCAGTGCTTGAAAAAGTATCAGTAAAGATCTAAAAACGTTGCTCAGGAATTAATCAACGTATCGTAAAGATTAAATATTTCGGATTTTGCGACGTTTTTTAATTTAAAACGAAAGTCAATGTATAGAACAGATAGTAGGAATACAATTTTTTAAATAAGCATTTTTGGCCAGAAAACAATTTAAAAACTAGCTAAAATCTCCACATTTGAAATTTGCAACAGAAATATAATTACAGTGTTGCCAAAATGTCTTGGATTTCTCAACTTTTGGAGTAAATGTGGAAAACTTAAAAGCAGAAAAAAAAATGGTTCATTCAAGATGTTTTTTTGTGTTTGTGTAGAGGAAACCTTAACAAACACCTAATTTTTACAAAAGCCCCTTTAATTATAATTATTTACGTTTAATAATATTTAAAATATTCGACCAAGTTAAGCCCAATGCTTTCACCAATTTTTTGTCAAAATACACAAACATTATAGATTGCTAGCGTTGTAGCGTGTTAACATAGTAATAATTTTTATTAATTGTTTTAGGTTATATAAAGCATATTTAATTTACCTAGAATGCAAAGCTTATCAGCATACAACAAGAGGCAATAATTTTGTGATTATATTGGCGTCTCGATATTTTTATTGACACACGTTGACAATTTTAAAAATATAGTTGATATTCATGATGTTTTTTGACTTTGACATGGTTATTAAAATTGTATTGCTGCAGTGGGTATTAAATATAAGTTCTAATTTTATTTCCTTTTTATTTTTAGTTACAATATTATTTTGATATAACGGTATAAAACGATGGAAAATAACGTTAAAGTCGAAGTTAGTTCGATAAATAATTTTTTAAATATGGTATTTTTGATATCTATGTGACCCAAAAAGAGGACAATAAACAACATTTTTTGCGGCCATAGACCTTTCCCTACTATTTATAATAAAGCAGAAAAGTCGTGAAGTTCATTGGTACTACTGGACTGTACGTTGGTGTTGGTGCTACTTTCCAAACAGAGATTTGTTCTACTAAATTTCCGTAAAAACATTTTAAAGTGCAAAACTAACTTAATCAAGAATATTTAGTGAGTTTCGACAATAAACTCTGAAAATAAAAGGGTAAAAGTTAAAATACTAAAAGTAGAAACGGGCAAAAAAATGATATAATTTAAGTTATTACTAATTTAATATAATTGTGAGGTTATAAGAATCCATTGTTTTGCATTTTCAGAGCTTATAATCAGAGCTATTTTACTTAAAATTAAATAAGTTCAGAGGTTTTTCTGGTTTTTCATACTGGTTATGTGCTTGGTTATATACAGGGTGTCCCATTTTAGGTACTTTTGCGGGGTATCTCCGTTATTTTTATAGATAGAAAGTTGAGGTTTTCACCCTGGTGTGCTACTTTTTCGTAAAATTAAAGATGCCGTTAACAAAATTTTCATAGCTCTTTTAGTTTTTAAGATACAGGGCTAAATTGAAAATGTTGCTTTTTCGGGCACCCCTCGTATCTCAACTATCAGATAATTTATCGAAAATGTGAAAACTGTTTCTAGTATAACTTTTTCCGTAGCACTCAATTCCGGAATTAGTATACAGGGTCAGGGCAAAAAGTTATCGGACCCTACTTTATTTTTTCAATGGAACACCCTTATGTTCATAGACTATAATTTGTCTTTTTTTTTACCTTTTCAAAAATATATAATAGTATGCACTTTTTCTCAGAAACATGCAAATAATTGACAATTTTCTGAAATTAAATGCATAATTTAATAGTAGGCTATGGCTATTGTTTATGACAACAAACAAAAATAAATATGTCAAATATTTGTCTCATCGGTTTTCTTATCGACTTTTGGTTTATAAAGCAGTTTATAAACGATCTTTTGGTATTTTTATTTAATTCATATTTATCAATATCTTCCAATAATGGCAACTAACGAAAAATATGATATTCTGATATGTTTTATACAGAGTGAAGAAAATTCTGAAAAAGCCTCGGAAATATATTCCCAAAGGTAAGTAAGCTATTATGGCTATGAAATTTTGTATTATCATTATAAGTTTTTACTTGCTAGATATCCAGAAAGAAGGCAACCGTTTTTTGAGATATTTGCTTTTAATTTCACCCTCGTCCTAAAAGATACAACAAAGAGAACAGGGAAAGAAATGAGATAGATGTTGTCGGATATATAGATGCAACACCTTCACAATGCTTTTTTTCAAGTGCGGGAATTTTTAATCGTCACAATACCAGAAACGGGCATAATGAAAAGCAGCATTTAATGTTTGAAAGGGCGCAACAAGGACGCTTTGGAGTTGGGGTGTCATGTTTTATTTTGGGCAGACATACAGTTTATAGCATTTTTGAAGAAGACCTTACAGCACGTAGATACCTAGAAATCCTTGAGGAAGTTAATCCAGAACTGCTCGACAATATTCCATTAGCCCAATATAATGCTGTTTACCTACAGAAAGCTGGTGCCCCAAGTCACAACTCTAGGCTCTTAAGAGAATTTCTTGATAACAACTTTCCGCAAATATGGATAGGTACCAACGGACCTGTTAGATGGGGTCTACGATCTCGAGATCTCCCAATTTTAGATTTTTTTTCATGGGGCTATATACAAAATGAAGTATATAAAACACGATAGGACGGCATAGCAGAACTTCGAGAGGCAATTCATTTAGCCTTTCGAAATCTGCGAATGAAACCAATGGTTCTTTTTAACGGAATTCAAAGAATTACAAAAATGTGCCAATTTTGCATTAGAGAAAGTGGTCGTCAATATAAACATCACCTTTAAAAATTTGTTTTTTCTTTTTTTTAATAATATTTTTGTGTTTGTTATATTGTTACTTTATGCTATAAAACTGTTGTTACAAACTTACTCTTATTAAAAAACTCTATAGGTATTTTTATATAAGAAGATACCTATATGAATAAAAATATTTAACAAATTAATTGGTATTTAATATAATTACATACCTCAATGTAGACTTCCTATATGCAATATGTAAATATGTAACTTTCAATTGTTCATTATTGTTATTCATGCCCTACTATTAAATTATGCATTTAATTTCAGAAAATTGTCATTTATTCGCGTGTTTCTCAGAAAGAGTGCATACTGTAAAAAGACACATTTTATAGTCTATAATATATAAGAAACAGTTTTCACATTTTCGATGTTATCTAATAGTTGAGATACGAGGGGTGCCTGAAAATGTAACATTTTCCATTTAGCCCTGTATCTTAAAAACCAAAAGGGCTATGATAATTTCGTTAAGGGCATCTTTAGTTTTACGAAAAAGTAACACACGCGAAAACCGCAACTTTCTATCTATAAAAATAACAGAGATACCCCGCAAAAATACCCAAAATGGAACACCCTGTACAGCGAAAACCAGACATGGCCGTTTTTAGATTTTCAAAGAATTAACTAAAAGACTAAAGTGGATTAATTTAGTTTGGTGAACTATCTACATTTTAATAAGTGTTTAAATTAATAATACATTTTTATATTTTAAACGCCAGGATATACAATTATCATTCATCATAAGGATGGCATCAACAATCTACCATCCCATTTTGAACATTTTTTCTACAAGAAATTTATTTAAATTTCATTTAGAAAAAGGAAAAAAGGTATTTAATTTATATGAATACATACACACATTTTTTAAAATCAATTCAAGTTATTAGCATAACCTCACTTTACATTAAAATAATTTAGTAATAATTTAAATAGTAATGTTATTGTATGTTCCTATTTTTTCATGTTAACATTTACTAATTTTCATAGTTTTTTTTATAGTTGAAACTCTATAAATATACTTACTTACAAGGAGCAAATTTTTGTTTGGAAACAAGTCAGATGTACCAACCTAAAATGGCTGCAGAGTTTTCTAATCCACTAGGGGAAAGCAAAAGTACGTACCTCGCCGGATTGCTGCTGAATATTCTTGCGATTGCTATCATCGGCTTCTTTCAATATTTCGGCCACTCGTTCTTGAAGAAGGTCTAGATCGAGCACTTGATTCTGAAAATGAAAATCAAGTTTTTTTTGCCTTACTTTAAATAGAATATGACATTCAGACGAAAAATTATTTTTACATGTTTCTGGCAGATAACACACCAAATAATGAGTTTTTCAGTGATTTCTTAAAATAGACAGTAGAACTATGGTTGGGCCGGGTATGACAGGTATGCAAATCAAAGTTAAGGACTCAATATTGATTTGTATATCTGTTTCTCATTCATCTGAAGAAAACATTTTTGTTATCACAAAAATATATAATTATTTTGGGGATACAAAAACATCCAGATGTTATAATTATGATATTTAATTTAAAAAAATAGATCTTGAGATATCATCTACTAGCTACATAAAAATAAATTACAATTTATCATCTTTCACACTAAAAAAAATGAGAATACTTTCCCAAAGTTGTTTGATCACAAAAGAGCGTTCTTTCTGGATTTACAGGAACTACTTTTGTGTTCATGCGTTCATTTATTCATAACTTTAAGTGATCTCAATTCTTGTTAGACTTAAGCACAGAATAGTATTAAAATTTATGTATTTTTGTATAAATATAGAAATCAATAAAGCGTAACAATATAAATGATTGGCCTTGCCTTAAACGTAAATAAATATTCAGTTTAAAGCCGGATATTTTAAGCTCGTTGGGATGACTAATGAGGGCATCAGGAATTAAATATTTACAATATTCACAACATTTATCAGACATATACTACTGTGAAATACCATTTGTTAGAACTAATATTATTCATTCTAAAGATAAAAATGCACATAAAAAACTACATACATATTTAGATTACCATAGCAGTACTAACCCAGAAAAAATAAAATACAAAAATATTCCCACCATTATAAAAATCAAATAGTGAATGTTAAAATCTGGTATTTCAATAGTATGGTCTGCTAGTAGCGTTTCATATTTGTACTTTAATCGTGAAAAAATCACCCTCTGAAATTTTTTCAGATCTTTACGTTTTAGGAGTCCCTAGATTCTGAAAACCATGTTTTTTCAATTCCGTCGGTCTGTCTATCTGTTGGTCTGTCACTTGTTTGTTCGCGGTATAACTAAAAAACTACTAATCCGATTGACTTTAAATTTCGGTCAAAAATTAATCCAAATCCAATATGGCAACACAACATGGCGGCTTAGTGAAACGTTAAAAAAATTATTACTAAAAAATTACTTATTCAATTTGTCTCAAATTTCATAAAAAGCAAGTATTATGTAGGAATCAACTTGTGAAATTTTGGTACGAATCCAAGATGGCGGAACGAAATGACAGCTTAATAAAGTGTTTAAAAATTCGGCCTGAAAAGTTCAATTTAAGAATAAGATAAAAATATATTATATTTTTAAAAACAAATTAATTATTTACTTCGACCCTGTCTTTTGCCAACTGCTTAATGGACTGATTTCAAATTTTGTACTATAACTAATTGTGGTATAGAGATGAACTAGTAAAGTTGTGGTACTAATTCAAGATGGGAGAACAAAATGGCGGCCCAATAAAATGTCTGTAATATATATATATATATATATATATATATATATATATATATATATGTATGTATATATATATATACATATATATATATTATACATATTCGTACCATACCATTACCAGTTTATCTCTATGTCACACTAAACTCTTGCACAACATTTGAAATCAATTTAATAAGTAGTTTTTCAGGCTGCCTTTTAAAATACTAGGCTGCCATTTTGTTTTGCCATCTTGGATTTGTGCCACCAATTGAACTTTTATTTTTAATCAACATTTGAAAGCAATCGGATAGGGTTTTTGCAGCTATGCCGCGAACAGACCGACATACACACAGATAAACCGACGGAATTGAGAAAACATGTTCTTAGGCATCTAGGGGGACCCTGAAAAGATGTGAAAACATCTTATAGAATGTTTTTTTTACGATTACAATACCTGCCTCTTACATTACGAGGGAATAAAAAGATATTGTATTTTTAAAACCAAATTAATTTTTTACACCGCCCGTCGTTTGCCCCATCTAGCGACCTGTCTGCAAAATTTAGTTCAATTTAAGAATAAGATAAAAATATATTATATTTTTAAAAACAAATTAATTATTTACTCCGACCCTGTCTTTTGCCACCCCACCATACATTAAGAGTATATTGGCCCAACTGTTAGCAAAATTTGTTAAATTTGGGGTGATATATGGTAAAAAAGACTGCATTTTTTAAATAACAATGAATTTTTTACTACGCCATTGATGTTTCCCACCCCCTATCGAAAGAGTTAGCAAAGTTTTACCACAGTTTGCTAAATTTGACATAAAGAAGACATTTTTGCCCTTAGTAACATTCTGGAACTTTCTATGTCGAATATGTATTTATACCTATTATGTCAAAGGTTTATCTTTATCTGGTCGACTGTAAAATTTTGTTGCTGGCTCCTTGTTGCCAGCTACAAGGTGCTGGCTTGACGGGTGTTGAATTTACATTATCAGCTGTACAGATAGAAAAATTACAACAATTAACAATTTTAAGGAATTTTCACAAGGGTAGAAAACGTTATCATTATTTATTGATAACGTTGCTCCGTTAAGACGTATCTACTAGTCTTTAAAATTAATAGTATTTTTTAGTTTCTATCAAAAATTAAATTTGTCTATTTTTACAGCGAATGACATCCTTATAAATTAGAGATCACATGTTTAATTAAAACAGAATTATCGTTAAATAAAGTCGAGTCACAAAAATATGGATTTTATAACACTGTCGTAAATACCGGTCTTACAAAACCAACAAACCTAGAAAAAATATAAAGCAAGAAAGGTATTTAAAATGTATACCTAATAAATAGGACTACTGACATTTGTGGAACCGCGGCTTCCTAATAGGTGCTAGTTGGCGTTAAGAGTTAGAATAGGAGATTCATCAGTATGTAGTATCCGATATATTCACATACTGCGTGCCATTTTTAACTGTTTTATAATAATTAAAAAGAAAGTAGAAGTTTCCTTAAAAATTGATAACAATAAATATGTTCAGTTTATGGTATCATTCTGCAGGTACAATATTTTAAACAACGAATCCTAATGGCGCTAATAAGTGGAAGGTTAAGGTGAATACCTTTAAAATCTAATTTCACTACTTTCATTACTAACTTCAGTTCTTTAGTATTATTATAGCAGTTTAATCGGTACTGCCTATATATTAGAGATCACATGTTTAATCAGAGCAGAATTGTACTTAAATAAAATCGAGTCACAAAAGTTGGGATTTTATAACACTAGCGTAAATAACGATCCTAAAAAACCAACGAGCTCAGGAAAAATATAATGTAAGAAACGTATTTAAAACGTATATATTTTTCAACCTAACTAGGACTGCTGACATTTGGGCAATCGCGGCTTCTTAATAGGTGCTAGTTGGCGTTAAGAGCTAGATTAGCTGGGAATTATCAGACCGGACATTCATAATGTAGTGTATCCGATATATTTACATCCAACGTGCCCTTTTTTAGTGGTTTATAAAAATTAGAAAGAAGGTAGAAAAGTTTCCTTGAAAACGGACAAGGATACATATGTTGCAGATAAAATATTTTAAGAAACAGATCATAATGGCGCTAATAACGGATAGGTAAGGATGAATAATACCCATACTTCCCTCGTAAAAGAATCGTGAAAAAATCACCCTCCGAGATTTTTTCAGATCTTTAAGTTTCAGGGTTCCTAGATGCGGAAAAACATGTTTTCTCAATTCCGTCGGTCTGTCTGTTGACGGCAAAGCTAAAAACCTACTTACCCGATTGACTTCAAATTTTGGTCAAAAATTAAGGATCATATGGGGCTGTCATGGTAATATTTTGGTAAAAATCCAATACAAAACCACTTAACTAATTTAATCTAAAATTGTGCACAAAAATCAAGTATTATTAGGAATCAACTGGTAAAATACCTACTTAATGGACTGATTTTAAATTGTTTCCCATAACTAATTGTGGTATAGAGAAGAACTAGTAAAACTGTGGTACTAATTCAAGATGGCGGAACATGATGAATAAAATATTTATAGACGTGAAAAAAATAACTCAAGTATTACATATTTTCAGGTTTTAGGGTCTCTAGATGCCAAAAAATATTTTTATCATTTCCGTCGGTCCGTCTGTCTGTTTGTCAGTTTGCGGCATAGCTTAAAAACTACTTATCAGAGTGATTTTAAATTTTAGTCAAAAAATTAAAGTCATATGGGGATGACCTGGTCATATTTTGGTAAAAGTCAAATATGCCGGAACAAGATGACGGCCTAGAAAAAGGTAAAAAAATTATTACTAAAAAAATTAATTAGCCAATTTCCTCAAAATTTGCACAAAAAACAAGAGTTACATACTTGGGAATAAACTGGTAACATTTTGGTATGAATATAAGATAGCAAAACAAAATGGCGACCTAATAAAATATTTAAAAAATCGGCCCGAAGAAACAACTCATTAGTTTCAAAATGTATGCAAGCATTAATTAATATAGAGATAAATTGGTAAAGTGGTACGAATTCAACATGGCGGAACAAAATGGCGGCCCAATAATTTTTTTTAAAATCAACGCAAAAAACTCTTATTCAATTGGGGCACTATTTACTATTTTTAATAAAAACAAGATTAAGATTCATAGTTTCGGGAAAGGAAATTTACCGATTTTTATTATAGTGCAATCGGTACTGGCTATTAGTACCTTGTATATTCATTTGGTGTAATAATATTACCAGAAAATGATAGGTTTCTTTCCAAATTACTATTATAACAATACACATTGTGACACTGATTTAAGGGACAAATTAAATTTTCGTACCAATAAGAGAATTTTTAGACAACTGTAATAAAATATATTAAAACACACACATGCACAAAATAATAATTATAAATACAATATTTAAGACATATTAAATAAATCGCATTCTCCTTAATCAATCCCCATTAATAACTTATTATCAAACAGGAAAACACAACTAATTACTATCCTTTTCATTGCTAATTTAAATGATATACTATTTGTTTTTAAATAATTAATTAAAATTAACTATGAATGCGTATAACTTACGATAACACAACTTGCGTTTTCACTTTTATTTTCAGTTACCGGCATTTCAGCCTAATGTCTTCATTATTCATTTTAAACTGAAGTACACAAATAATTGAAAATTACTATTATTAGCACTTAAATCAAAATATATTGTCTTAATAAAACATCAAAAGTGTTAAAATAGCTAAAAATATCACTCTGCTTATACAAAACACATACGCGAATAGGCAAAATATGAGTTTAAACTAAGTACAATACAGCGACCTTGTCATTTCAATGCGAAATGCATATGGCTGATGGTGGTCGTATCGATGAGGTAATTTGTCTGATAAGTTTAAAAAAATAGAATGACATCATCTCCTTGGTTGTTCACCTTTCATATTTTAGGTTGCCTACGGACCGCGATCAGAGCGGGATGTTGAAAACGAGGTAAAATCTTAATTTATTTCAATGATGCTCCCATAGTATTTGTTTAAAGGAATCCCAACAAAGGTGGAACTATTGATACCATTAGTTTTTTATTAATGTCGTCACAAATTTGCGAAAAGTTGTAACTTCAAATATAAACAATGCTTAATTCTTAATATTTGAAAAATAATAGGTAGTTAAAATATACATGCTTATAATATTAATAATAATCCTATAAAGAAAGTGTTATATGGGTATAAGATAAATGCGTTCATTAATTGGTTTTATACGGTGTCAAATTGGAATTACTTTTCAAAGTTTCTCCTGAGATTGCAAGAGGCGTCTTCAGGGATCATGAAAACAAAAATTAGGAACGAAAGACCAAACTCTAGAGGAACGAACAGTGGCGAATATAAGGGGGGTTTGGGGGTTAAAATGCTTCCCAGAGTAACTTTTATTTAAACTAAAATGATAGAAATAATACAAAGTAAGAACCTTTTTTTCGAGACTGGCGGGTAAACCTCCTCCCCCCCCCCAGAACGAGTTTTACTCATAGCTAAAATAAAGAAATTATTTTTTTGTCTTTCATATTATTTACGCCCATTAGGTAGGTTGAAAACAAAAACTGAAGCTCTTTTTTTTTGGCTGTTGAAAATTTTCATCGTCTCAAATCAGAAGCAATGTCTATATACGCCACTGGACCACGCTGCCTATGTCGGGAATGAATGGATCGGTTAGAGTGTTGTCTTCGTAGTAATTATTTCTTTTTTTCATCTCTCTCTGCAGTGGTAGCCAATATAAAAGCAAAAATAAAACTCAGGCTTTGGCTGCGATATGTCGACGACTCCTTCATTATTTGGGACAAAGAAGACAAACAACTTAGAAAGAGTTCTTAGACCATTTAAGTAGTGTTCTCCCATCCGTAAAGTTCTCTATGGAGATACCAGAAATCTACCCATTCTGCGGCTACGAACCAGGAAATCATAAAGATCCTATATAATAAAGAAGTGGCGATATGCACCGATCAGCCCTCCCTATACGCGGAAATCAGCAATATTAAAGATCTCATGCAAAATAATTACACGGAAAAGTTGCTTCTTAACACAATTTCCAAATGCCAACAGAAGAACACTGTACGCCCAACAACGCCAAGACAATCCCGTATACCAGAGGAATTTCAGAGAAGCTACGAAGATTTTGCAAATAAAGGAGTATTAAAACAGCATTCATTGAGAGATTCTTGACTAGAAGCACCTCTAATTCAATCAGTGATCGAAAAAACTGTATTTATCAAATCCCTTGTGAGTGAATCATATATAAGTGAAAGAAAGCGACCTCTTGATATAAGAAACACCGAAAACATCCGCTTAAAGAAAATACTTTAAAATCGGGTATTGGCGAGCATGCTTGATCTAAACACCATAAAATTTAGTGATCCAATGCCAAATTTATACCGGAAAAAAAGAAAATGCAAAGAATCGACATTTAGTGAATGCAACCACAGAATTGTTAGCAGCCAAGTATTGAAATAGTTAATTTTTGACGACCGTTACTAGGTCGCACTGACTCTCTCAAGTTGAGCGACTAGTTGACATGCGTACCTAATATATAAGCACGTAATTTTAAGCTTAGCTTTTAGTTCACATTTGATAACGGCTAGAGATACTACACTAGTCGAAACGTTGCGAAGAAATCAACAATAGAGACAATGGAAGTCCGACAGAAGTTCTTTTGATAATTATACATTACCAAAGATACTTAAACAGTTAAACATAATATATAACAAAATCTGAGAAAAAAATCTTTTAAACTATCAAAGTATAAAAAGAATGTCCTTTGGGTAGGGGGGCTGTAAAGCAAGGTATACCTGTGATTTCTTAAATGTGTAATCCGCCACATGCCGGTGCACATTGCACATTATTTTTTTAGAAGAAAACGTGTGAAATTATATAAGTACTTAGCACTTTCATTTAGGTCTTTTCAAATTTCAAGCCTTCTTTTTCTTTTACTTCCCTCGTACAAGGGAATAATTATAATTTTGAAAAATCATTTTTTTACAGATCTTCACATTTAGATGCCCTATATTGTTAGCGCAACTGCTAAAAAAACTACTTCACTGATGTACATCAAATTTTGATCAAAAATTAAGGGCCATATCGCCTGGTAACATTTTGGTAAGAATCCAATATGGTGGAACAAAATGGCGGCCTAGTGAATTGTAGAAAAATATTACTAAAAAACTGGTTATCCAATTTACCTCAAATTTTGCACAAAATTAAGCGTGACGTAGAGATAAACTGGTAAAATTATGGTACGAATTTAAGAAGGCGGCCAAATAAAATTATTAAAAAATCTTCTTATTCAATTATAAAACTGGTAACATGCTTGCACGAATTCCACATGACGCGACGGGACAAAATTGAGATCTAATAATTTTTTTTAAAAATAGTGTATAAAACTGCTTATTCAATTTATTTTAAATTATGCTCAAAAATAAAGTGTGGCATAGTTAGAAACTGGCGAAATATTTGTACAAATCCAATAAGGTGGAACAAAAGGCCGTCTAGTAAAAATATTTGAAAAGAGAGTATGTATGTGTTATTAAACAAATAATAAAAGGAAACATTCATAACGAGGAAAGTTCGGGGTAAGGAAAATTAAAATATTTAAAATTTGTTTGTAATCTTTATGGGATAAATCATATAAAATAGGGTAATTTTCTCAGTTCTATCGGTTTTTCGGTATTGGCCATTTTTCATTTTGACGACGCAGTTCCTTACATCTTTATTGCATAAAGCACAACACATGCTTAGTAGGCCGTGAAACAAAAGATACAACTATAACCGAAATTAGCGCGGTATGGATCCCCCAGACCAAGGCAAATTCGCGGCGAACATCTGTCGTGAATTAGGGATTGGCAATATTAGATTTTACCTGCAGATAGGCGATAACACATCACCTATCGCTATATTTTATTTATCGATAGTTTCCATTGCTACCTATCGATATATTTGCGACAAAAAAACTTTAATATGGCGCATAATTTCCTTGTTGATATATAATCCGTTTATCCATAACTATCGGTGTTCTCGGGTACCTATCCAAAATTTCAGTTACCTGTCGATATCATCGGGTATCGGTCGGAATTATTGTTCACCGATAAGTTTTTATTTACCTATTTTTATTCGATATGTTGCTAACTATCGATAAAACACTCATCCCTATCGTGAATACGCGTTGGTCTGGGAATCCTTTATTCTGGGACAATCTGGGAATAAGATGCCAATTTAAAAACTTACTGCCCATACTATATTTGCCTTAGTAAATATTATTAAATGTATTTTTTGCAAAATACTGGTCTGAAAAAATGTACATCGTTGTAAGAGCAGTTCAACAAGCTTCATAATTATGTACCATCCAACTCCCTTACTACAAAAGCGTTGGGCTAAGGAGGTCGCACATACTGACCTCTTCGAAAATTTAATTGACGGGTACCAGGAAAATCGATCAAGTGAGTTGCATACCAATGAAAAATACCTTTGTGTAAATTATTTAATTTTAACTTTTACCAACGCAGCAAAAGACTTACTTACTCTGCCGGGTCTTTTTCAAAGTTAAACTTTATAAAAAAATATTGGCAAGTACTAAATAATTTATTCATTGTTTTAAAAGAACATCTTATAGAAAACAATCAATAATAGATTTTGCAAATATAAAAGCTATAGTTCTATTAGCATGTTATTTCATAAGGCTATAAAAATATTAAGGAAGACAAATTCACGAATTGAGTTTATTTTGCTTGTGGAAAAATACTTAACACATACATATTTTTTACAACTGAATATTAATTTTAAAAAATCTTAACTCATAAAAGCAGTAATGACAATACATTGTTGGACTGAAAACTATTTCTTTGCTCTTTTACATATCTATATGATTAATATTTAGGCACATATATTAGGGTTGACAAATTTTGAAACTAACAATGTATAGTATTTATATTATTGTTAACATTTAATGAAAAAAACACAACATAACATATAATCCTTTACTAATTAACGGCAAATAATATTTAGTCATTGATATCAGGACCTATTTGTATATTATACTTTTTTTGGTAAAAATCGAACCAGCATTATTAATTAACTAACTTTATTCCATATTTACTTATAAACGTATCAAATGATAAGATAAAGTTATTAACACAAAACACCGAAAGTGCAATAATTCAAAATGAACCACTTTAAAAGCCGTCAAATATTTTCATATTTCTAAGTAAAATAATATATGCTGTACACTTCTAAAAATAAAAGTTACATTAACAAATGTGCAATTTAGATTTGAATATCACACATATCGGTACTACGCTTTAACAATAGAAAAACGAACGATAAAAATACTTGCTAATTATACTTGGTGTAATTTTTGGGGCGGCCCTTTGGATTATATTAAAATATAAGTGACGAAACTTTAATGCCTATTTTGACGTTATACATACAT
Organism: Kuschelorhynchus macadamiae; assembly: GCA_030620095.1. NCBI lineage: Eukaryota > Metazoa > Arthropoda > Insecta > Coleoptera > Curculionidae > Kuschelorhynchus > Kuschelorhynchus macadamiae. The sequence goes on along the minus strand of JAUTXW010000536.1, from coordinate 1,775,803 downwards.
TTCATTTAAAAAAAATCGGTAAATTTCCTTAACCCGGAACTTCCCTCGTTATGAATCTTTCCTTTTATTAGAAATAGTAAAGTATAACCCAATTTAGCTCGCACATAGCCATTCAGTATTTTTTTTCAAACATTTTTATTGCGCGCCATTTTGTTCCACGATATCGGAATCATACCAATATTTTACTAGTTTCTACCTAGCCACATTTATTTTTTGGCCATGATTTAAAATAAACTGATTTTTTTTATACTGACTAAGACCGCCATTTTGTATCAACATTTTGAATACAGTACCAGTTAATCCCTGTTTCATATTCAATTTTGCTGCAGGATATTAAGTCAATTGAATAAGATGATTTTTAACAAACAAAAATCTTTTTTGGATTTTATTTTTAAATGTGTTCAGATTATTAGTTGCGTTTAGATTGAGAAACAAAAATCATTTTTGGCTTTTTCGAATAAAAATACCTAACTTTAAACTCATTGAAGCGAAAAGGCAAAAAAGATTTTTCTTTGTCAATCTAAACGCAACAAATAATCTGAACACTGTAAAAATAATTTTTTACATGGATATTTTTAGACATTTTGTTTGGCCTGCCATTTTGTTTTGCTGTCTTGGATTCATCTTAAAATATTCCAGGTTGATTCCTTGTTTTTGTGCAAAATTTGAGATAAATTGAATAATTTATAAAAATAAAATAATTTTCATTTCATCAACATTTAACTAGGCTAGGCTATTTTGTTCCGTCACATTTAATTTTTACCAAAATAATACCAGATCATGCCCATATAACCCTTAATTTTTTATCAAAATTTGAAGTCAATCGGGTAAGTAGTTTTTAGGTACGCCGCTGACTGACAGACAGACCAACAGACAGACAAATGAAATTGAGAAAACATATTTTTTGGCATCTAGGGACGCCATCTTGAATTCGTACCACAATTTTACCAGTTCATCTCTATACCACAATTAATTCTTGCACATAATTTGAAATCAATCTATTAAATAGTTTTTACAGGCTGAATTTTTAAATTTTAGTAGTTAATTACTACCTAATACTTGATTTTTGCAGTCGTTTTCTAGTAATATTTTTTTTACCATTTGACTAGGCCGCCATTTTGTTCCGCAATATTGGGTTTTTATCAAAATGTTACCAGATCATTCCCATATAACTTTTAATTTTTGACCAAAATTTGAAGTAAAAAAAAAGTAAAAAGTTTGGGTAAGTAGTTCTTTAGCTATACCGCGAACAGACAGACCGACGGAATTGACAAAAAAGGTTTTTCGGTATCTAGGGACCCCGAAACGTGAATATCTGAAAAATTCACGGAGGGTGATTTTTTTACGATTACAATACTTCCTTTTTACGAAGGAAGTAATAAATTCAATAAGTAGTTTTTACGAGGGAAGTATTGTAAAAAGATCGCTTAAGGATTTTTTTATGTATTTAGCTATTTTGAATCTAAAAGTATAAAATTAGGTATACTTAAGAAGCAACAATGGTTGCCTAGCTTGCAAAAAATCATATAGAAAATTGCAATTTCTTCCACATAAAGAACAGATAGATATCTAAATAATAATCGTGTGCAAGTAGAATCGGAACACTGGAAAATTATTACAATACGAATTTTGTCATCTCTACCGAAAGTTTCATTAGGACTAAACTCTTTTTTTAGTGTTTTTGTTGAGATTCGATTATTGCAAAAAGAAACAGTTACTGTGATTTTTTTTCGAAAATATATCATTTTCAACTTAAAAAAAAATCTTCCTCGAAATTCGTATGTTGGATATATTGAAGCGGAGGTTCAATCGCTTAATTATAGAAAAGTTTGCAAAAATAAGATTAATGCAGATAATTTAAAATATGCTCTCTTCTCCTTTCAATGCATCCGGTTTAGTTCGGACTGGTTTTTACATAGGCAAATTACGATATAGAGTATTCAGTTTTAAGATTTTATAATCTGAAAGTTATCTCTGCCGGTGGGCGAACCTGTACATGAATAGCTAGAACTATATTATTTAATCTGAACATAAATTGTTAAATGTTGATCTACTTTTCGAAATCATTTTATTTGGTGAGTTATCTATATTTTAATTAACTTACCTGAATATCGTTTAAAGCATGGGTAATCTTCTGAATATTAAAATGAAGTCCTGCCAACGTTGCTACTGACTCGTCTAAAAATCGGGTCCTTGCAATAACCGTCTTCACTTTGTCCAAAATTTGTAGATAGTCCTTCCACAACTCTGCATCCTGCTCTAATTGAGCCTTCTGCGATTTTGCTGAATTAAGAGTGTTTTTCAACGATTGTGTGTGATGTTGTTGCTCCCTACTCAACTCTTCCTGTTCGTAAGGAGTCAAACTTGGCCAAATTTTATCAGCAGCTTGTTGCAGACTATGAAACGCAACCTCCTTAATATTTGCTTCGGTACTAAAGAAAATCTTATGTTCCTCCAAATCGGTGAAGATGTTTTCGAAATCAACACCATCTTTATGCAGGTTAAGTCTTATTTCGGCTTCTCTGACCCAGTTGTAAAGTTTTTCCTTCAAAGCGTTGTATTCTTCTCTGAATTTTTTGTTGTCTTCAAGATATTTAGATTGTTCTTGCAACTCTCTGGGCAAGGAATGGATTAGGGAATTAGCTTCAGAAAGTTGTTCTTGTAACGAACCTGGTAAACTGTCGTCAGGTTTTACACTTTCTTGAATTTTGTTTAATTTCTCCAGATAAGAGTTAACATTCTTGCTCATTTGCTCGTGTTTGTTAATTTCCTTTTCGACACTGTTAATGTCCCTATTTAATAGAGGTCTAGACTTAACATATCCTTCATTGATGTGTAACCAATCAAGTATTTCTTCTAATTCCGCAGACAACTTCCTGTATTCAGCAGCAGTATTTTCCAGTTCTTGTCTTTGTTTCTCTACAGCCTTTCTCAAATTGTTAAGAGATTGCTTAAGTGACTGCAACTGTTCCATTATTTCATTTCTGTCTTGCACTGGACAATCCTCGGCAATTTGCAATCCTTTGTCGGTGGCAGAAGCATGAAGAGCATCACATTCTTGTATTTTGAAAATAATATCATCGTACTTTTTAATCTTTTCCTCAATGGTGCCTCCAGACTTTTCTATGTCTCGTATAATTTCGGTATACTTTGTAATAAATGTCATTATTTCAGTGATTAGGGCAAGGTATTGCTCTCTCAGTAAAAGTAGCTGCTTAAGTTTAAGAATTTGGTCTTCTATCGATTTAATAAGATCATCTTGCATATTCAGGACACTTTGCAATTCTGCTGCATTAGCACCTGGTACGTTACTTAGTTTGGACCTATCAGCTTTAATATCTTTAAGAATTCTTTCGTAAGCAGATAAAACGTTTTGTACATCCTCTGCTCTGATGCCTATAGGTTTGTTGAGTTCGTGTAACTGAATTTGCACTTCCTTAACGAAAGCAATGCTTTCAGCAAGACGAGCTTGAGCATCTTTAATTTGTTGAATATTACGTTTCAAATCATCGGTTCTCTCTTTGATTAATGAATCAATTCTATTGTGACGGTCTTTTAAGTTGTTTAAGGTTTCTTTAAGTGTAATTTTATCTGATTCACTAACAGTAGGCAATATAGCCTTTGCTTGCTCAGAGATTTTACCAATTTCAGCATCCACATTTTGGGAATCTTGAATTAATTTTTCGTATTTAGCAAGCTGCTCCTCTAAAACTTCCAGGCTAGTGATTTTAACATCTGTTGAGGTGGCCACTTCGGCTTCTTTAAGCCAATTAACACAGCGATCTATGTCACTTTCAAATTGCTTTCTTCCTTGTAATAGATCAGTTAAGGCGTCTAATTTTTGTTTAGATTCTTGAATAAGAGCATTATACTCATCTTTTACTTCATCTATAAGATGCTGTAAGCGCTCGCGGTCGGCTTCATCGCAGTCTTTAAGAATACTGTTACCCAAATTTAGTACATTTTTAAGGTCCCCTTCACTAAAGTCTTTTATTTGACTATCGTATATTTTATGCTGAACAATTTCTTTTTCAACTTGAATAGCTTGTAACGGTAAGTAGCCACTTAATTTACGGACTTCGGCGTTTTTGTTTTTTAACCACCCCTTTGCTTTAGCCAGATCTCCTTCAAATTTCTTTCTTGTATCTACAGCTGTGCTATGACGAGACATTTCTTGTTTTACTTTAGCAACTAACGCCCCTTGTTCATCTCCAAGATTCTTTAGAGAACTTTCCAACTCGTTATATTCAGAAGGTTCCAGTTCATTGGACATATTGTTAACGCGTTTTAACAATGCATCTTTTAGAATAAGTTTATTTTCAGCATTTTTAAAAAGGTCTTTTAGGGAATTTAGTCTTTCTTCAACCTTCGCGCTCTCATAGCTGAGAGGTTTGGTATTTTGCAAATCAGAAAACTTTTCTTTGACCCAGTTTCTTGCATCGTCAATTTCAGATTTAGCACCATCTATACCTTTTCTAGTCATTTCAAGGACTTGAGCTTTTCTTTGCAGCTTTTTAGAGATATCGCTATATCTTCGATCAACGGATTTAATTTGTTCCTCTATCTGTTGAGAATCTAAATTATTAAGTATATCAATCACTTTAGAAGCTTGTCTTTTAAGTTCGTCCATTCGCGGGGGGCCCTGATCGTCAAATTCGTTCTGGATTTCCGATATAGCCGTTTGTTTTTGCCTACAATTAAGTCCTGAACCCTTATCAACAACATCGATTCTCTTGTTCATGTTGTCGAACCATGTATTGATGGCCTGAAGTTGTTGTTTGTACTGATCAATAACCTCTTGTTTCTCTTTTTTGTCGGAAATAACAGACATAAGATCTTTCTCGAGCTTATCTAGCAACTTAGACAATTCCTCGTCAACTCCGCTAGGTCCAGAAAGTTCGGTAGTTAGATAGTTCCTGCGTTGTGCAATAGTAGTTAAAAGTTCGTTCATATTATTTAAATCTTGTTTGGCAGCATCAGCTCGCAATTTAATTGGTCGGTTTTTCCACTCTTTGATGGCGGCATCTTGGGTGTCGATCCAGTTTTGGAGAGTAGCTTTTTGTTTCTCCATTTCTTCCAAGTGCGTAACCGAAGACGATAAATTGCTGAGATGAGCTTGGACCTGATAAAAAAGAAAAAGTTCATAAGTAATTCGTGTGTATTGAAAACAGATTAAATAAAAAATCTGCCGCGATTGTTTAACTAAAAACATATTATCTATTTCACTTTTGTAATGGCGCTATTCATGAACTCCTTTCATAACAATGCTTGAGACGATTTATAGCCTCTATAGTATTTCTAATGTCAATTAAAACAATGATTTTAAATAATATATATCGTGACTGGCAATTAAGTAAAATGCAAAAGTTACTACTCAGTTATTTAGACGGAGCAACAGAACAGGCGCGTAACCTAGGAGGGGTGGAATAACAAATATCTAAATATTTTATAGAGATTGATTGATTCGAAATATCAATTATTTATATTGGCATTGGTTGCCTCATTTTAGAAGCGTGACATTGTTATTTGATCTATTTTAGTTATTGTTTGTCCGAGTCTTTTTTTATACCGTTGTTTGCTACGCCTCTGCGTGTTACTATGTGCCCACACGTGAAAAGTATAAGCAATATAAAAAGAACTAGAAAATTAGTTCCTAAAATAAACAATATTGTTAGAGAATAAAAGTATGAACCCCGAGGCAGGGCTTGATAAAAGTAGTTAAAAAAATGGTTACAAGGTTCTGAATTAAAATAATAGAGCAACCCGTCCTGTATGTTATATCCCAAATATTTTTTTTCAACTGATAACAGAAATACTATAGTCCATCAACTGTTATTTTATAACAATTTAAAGCTTATCTAGCCAATTTTTATTATATTGTGCGATTGAAGTGCAATTTTTTAAAATTAGATCTAAATTTTAATAGCTATAACTTTACAAACTGTTTTTTACATTTTTGAGGCTTATGTTTTGTTAATATTTCAGTGGTATGTGTATTTTAAAAGTTGCTTTGATCTGGTATATACGAGGTATAAGACAAAATTACTTTTTACATGAACTTTGTCAAGAGAGAAAATTTGCAAATCTGAAATTATTTTGATTTTATATGTATGTATTTAATAAATAGGTTCTTAAGAAAAAACTAATATCTGATTTGTTTCTTTTTAATTAATTTTTTTCTTATAATACGCATATTTTTGACGGAACCTGTATACCTGAGAATAACTTCGAATATAGCTCTATCTGATCTGCATATATCCTGCAAGATTTATTTAAAAAGAAAGTATCGTTCAGTAGTTAGAGACGGATGGGTAAGTCCCTGTATAAAGATTTTAATAATTATATATTTTTTGGACTCTCGGTATACGAAAACTTACTAGTAAAAAGTGCCTAGAATTGGAAATTTAAAAGAAAGAATTTTTATGTAAAAAAAATTAAGTTTAAAAAATAATCAAAATTACTCAGACTACGGGTAATAATTCTATGACATTAAAAAACCGTCCCAAGGTTTGAAGTCACTTTTATCAAAAATAATAAGAAAAAGTAAAAATACCCTTTACGGAATTCAGGAGAAAAAGTCTAATTTAAGAAAATAAGAAAGATATATATAACGGTGTGAAAAAAATAATTTGTCCGCCCCTGAAGTAAAATTAACATTCAGAAAGGCAAATTGTATTTACTTTTTCAGATATCAACATTTTGAAAAATTAGTTTTTTCCTAAGAACCCATTTATTCAGTACATACATATAAAATCAAAATAATTTTAGATTTGCGAATTTTCGCTCTTAACAAAGTTCACGTAAAAAAACAAATTTTGTCTTATCCCTCGTATATACCAGACCAAAGCAACCCTTAAAACACGCATTCCACAAAAATGTTAGCAAGAGATAAGTTTACAAAATCTAAAAAACCGTCTGTAAATATACCATTTTGTTTACAAGTTATAGCCATATAAATTTAGGTTAAATTTTAAAAAATTGCGCTTCAATTGTACAATAGTGTACATTCGTTCAAAAAAGTCTAGTTTACTTGGCTCGTTTTATAAATAGAACACCTTTGCCAAAACAATAGGTATCTTATGATAATAGTCCTTAGTACAATATTAAAATATTTTGTTAGCTGTGGTAGTTAGTTTTTCTTTTTTCATTCACCTACTTACCTCGATTCATGACGTAATTCCATTTAGTCATCGAAAAGATAATATGCAAGTAATAAATATAACCAAATATAACGCAAACTTTGTCATTTGAACTTTAATAACGAACGCTACCAGAGTAATCTAAAACGAGACAGTATTTGACCATCGCTCGAATATAATAGAGTCTAAAATAGTCATTCTCCAACACCGGAGCAGGTTGGTATTTGTAAAATGGACGTATTACCAGAGTCTATATATTTCTTTCCTTGTGGTAGTACGTAGGTGTTTAGGAGTTCATATATGTTGACTAATTTTTTATGCACGATGTTACATACTCGGTTGTGCCTATGCGAATTAGAGACTAGGTAACTGTTGTTTTTTTAACATTATACTAGAAAACAAATTTTAATTACTAATGTCATAAATACGGGTAAAAATAATATATGAAAAATTATGTACTAGATATAAGGTAAGAATAAAATCTCTGTGAAGATATTCTGCATGCCTGTTTTCCAATCATTAAAAAGACTGTGTTGCGTAAACCTTCGACATTACTGGAACCAACATAAACTCGTCATTAAATAAACCAAGTAACGTCATATTATCATTTTTTATTTTTAAGATAATGACGTATTCGTGAGTTTAATATCCGCGGAAGACTTTTTAACTTTAAATATCACAGATGAACCTGCATACTAACTGTCACTAACCTTACTGATCTGTGTTTCCATTTTCCAAACGAAATTTTTTGCAACTAATTCGTCCAAAAGCAACTTCAGTCTGTTGTCTGAATCTTCTGAACTTGCTGACTCCTTGTGCGTCTAGGTAAGTGAGTGAAGAAAGCAACGTGCAGTGCAAAAAATAGAAACAGCAAAATAAATGAAAAGAAGCAAAACATACATATTGTGTGAAATTGTCAAAGATTAGTAATTTAGCAAAAAAATCCAAACTCAAAATTAATAAAAAATGTTATATCTAATGTTTTCCATATTTACAAATCTTTAGAAAGTAATATATTAAAATATATTAAAACAATTATTAAAGAATCATCAAAAATCACACACATCAATTTAACATATGTTAGTGAGTAAATAAATAAAAGACTGTGTACCTGATCAATAAGATCTTCTAAACGAGCTCTACATTCTAATTCTTTAACAGGAACTGGCGGGGGAAGAGTATCCCGGGGACTACTTGGTCTGCTGATTGAAGCTGTGGCAGCTTCACATGCCTGAACCGCTAATGCTAATCTAGACTTTTCTGCTTGGAGTTTGCTATGAAGGGACTGTAGAATAAAGTAGAAATTGATGTAAAAATGCACAAGAAGTATATATATATATATATATATATATATATATATATATATATATATATATATATATATATATATATATATATATAAAGCATAAAATGGTTATTAGCATTACGTTGAATTTCTTCCTGATACCAACATTTAATAAGTAGTTAGATTAAATATTTCTTATAATTCAAATAATGTATACAATGATATACAAGATGTATCAAAAGAAGTGGGCGACCTCGGAAATTCCTCAGATACAATGGGATCAAGAAAACATAATGACACTTTACAACGTACAATTTTCTTCTAAACTGTTACCCAACTGACATAATATTATATTATTTTTTTATCGGTTGATGTAACTTAATTATATTTAAGTTTAGGCTTTTAAAAGTTATTATTTAGAACTTATAAGAATATGTCACGAATTATGTCTTTTGTTGCCACCCAGACGTTTTTAAGTAAAAAAATGCGCTCCTTAACTATAACGTACTTTCGAGAAAAACGACCTTATATGAAAATATGCAATCAAGACAAAATGGATGCAATACACATAGTGGAAAATATGTTGCTAGACAAGACAGTTGAAATCTTTGTACTATACCTGTAGAAAACATAGTAAGCGAGTTGTGTCAAAATCTTTGGATCAAAAACATCCTGCATATCGGTTGGAAAATGTTTTTTTCCAATAGGCCGCTTAATAATTCTTTACAGGTATATTCCATAAAAATATAATTTAATTCCAAGGTAAGTAAACTAAAGTCATTTTTCTTGAAAACAGTTAAGTTTTTTAAAATTGATAGATTACCTTTTTTCGTAAGAAATGTTTGTTAGGCAAGCGAACATAATTAAATAAATATCCTTTTATCGTCCAAAAGAGAATCTCTGGATTAAAGACATTCGATATACCTACATAATCTATATTATTCAATAAACGCTTCAGTAAAAGATAATATTACACATCCTAGGTTTACGATTCAACATCTTAGTTGGAGAACAATTTAGGAGAAACAGTATTATTTTTGCTTCGTGTCTTTAATCTGAGAGATCTATCACATATTGTGGAACATCCTGTATACCGACGGTAAACCCTTTTATTTAATATGTACTTAACTCACCTTTGCTGTCTCTAATGCTTCGTTAGCTTCTTTAAGGCTTTCAATTGGTTTGTCGATTTCTTCGTCAACAACTGGTTCGTACTCGTCCAAATTTTGCATGATACTTTCTAGCGTATCTTCGTATTGTTTGAACTTGGCTAAGGAGTCTTCAAGTCGGTTTTTAATTTGCAGAGCTGTTTGAAGAAGAGAATTGTAGCTGTCTTGGACGTTATTCAATTGAGTTTCTATGGTGTCTTTCACAAGAGGAGCTTCAGCAACATATTTGTCGATCAAATTTTGACCTTTGCTCTTAATATCATCCAAAATAGTTTGATAGTTTTGTATATCTTTAAGAAGAGCTTCGTGTTGCGTGAGTTGTTCTTCAGTTTGTTCTCTATTTGTAATATAGAGAGAGTTATGAGCCATGAGCTGGAAAGAAACTTGCAACAACCACTTCTCTGTATCTTGGAGTTTTTGCTGGTAATTGTTATATTCTTGAAGTTCTGCCTCGAGAGAATCTTGTAGAGTCTTAAAAGCCAATGAAACAGTTTCAAATCGTGTCTCTAAATATTTTACGTGTTCTAACACATCCGGCTGCTTAGACCACTCACTAAGTTCTTTAGCTTCGCTACCAAGACGATTCAGATCCTCTTTTTTCTTCAGTATTTCGTCCTGCAAGTGCTTGTAACGTTCCAACAACGTCTTCATTTCACTAAGATCCCCTCTAGTATTAGGTTTATGTTTAACAGATTTTTCAACACCATTAAGCCATTTTTCTAACGTATTTTTAGTATCATTGTATGCTGCCCACCGAGACAGCGCTGCTTTTAATTGGGCTTCAACAGATTTTAAGTCCATATTTAGTTGGTCCCAACTATTTCTTAAGACAGTGGTATTTTCACGAAAGTCGTTTTGTTGGTCTGGCGTTGCCATATTAATGACTTTGGCAAAAGCATCCTGCAATGCTGACAATAACTTCTGGCCTTCATCTAAGTTGGTGACGACATTCTGAATAGATTCGAGTTTTTTTCTTACATCCGCTTCATTGCCAACATTAATACATTCTTGCACGATTGCATGTTTAGAATGTAACCAAATTTCTAGAGCTGCTTTAGCATTCATATACTCGGTATGGTCTGATAAGTTCTTTTCTACTTTAGAAACCAGCGTTTGACCGTCTGTTAACAGGTTTGTGTATGCCGACTGCAGCTGAACGGATTTATCTCTGACCCAACTTACCGCACTCAATTCCATTAAGACTTCGCATGAATCTGAGAGATTTTCTAAGTACGGTTTCAAATCCTCAATTTCTGAAAGTAGCCCTTTACATCTGACCAAATCTTCTGGTTTTTTATTATCAAGATTTCGTTCTTTTTCGATAAGGGTGCTACATTTGCCGATGCCCTTCTCTACAATGTCACAGTTGTTTTTGAAATCTTTCCACGCTTCTTTGCATTTACTTAACGATTTTTTAATATCATTGCAAATATATTGGAGACCTTCCCAATCTGATGTAAGTTGTTCTATGTCTTCCCGAATGATGTCTTTTCCTTCATCACCTGTAGTTTTCATAACTTCAATGCTCATTTCAATTGTTTTGTTAACAAGTTCGTCACATTCAGATAATGTACTAGAAATTTGTTCAATTTTAGCTTCTTTGTCGATAATTTGTGGTAATTCGTCTTGTAGGTTCGAACAAGCTTGAATTTCTAGTTGCAGCTTGCGAATCCACTCGATAGCTTTATTGCATGAGCTTTTATATTGATCATGATCCTCAACCTGTACTTCTAAATCAGATATAGCTTTATGCAACTTTTCTTTGAGATCCTCGTACCTCTTTACAACTCTGTCCATCTCATCTTCTGGTATGCTGCCATCCCCTTTGGATTTTGTCTTTAGTTTCTCCAATAAGCTATTATGAGTTACTATTTCTTTTTGTACTTGTTTGTACTTCTCTAGCTTGGCTTTCTTTTCGTGAAGTTCATTAAAATATTGGTTGTCAAATTGTATTTGATTTTCCTGATCTTGTAGCCAATCCAAAAATTGGCTAAGAAGTTTTTGTGCTTCTTCTAATTGGTCTGCTCTAGTTTGGAGTTTATTTCTTATATCGTTTACGTCATTGACAAGTTTTTCCATATCGTGTTTCAGATTGTCAGTGTCTTCTTGAATCTTGGCAACGCCGGATTGTTCTGTATTCATAATTACGCGCTCTTTCAGTTCATTAATGTAGCGCAGTTTATTTTGGCCTTGCTCGATAGAAGTCCTAATATTCTTTACAACTTGTAACTTATTGTTGATTTCAGATAGGCTGTTAGGAATATCTATACAACCGTTAAGTTTATCTCGTGTTCTGTCGATCCAATCTTGACATTCTTGGTATAGGGCACTATGTTGTTGATGCTCCTGATAGTATAATTCCAGTCTCCTCATTATTTCTTTGGCCATTGATAAAATAGCGTTATATTTTGTTGATAACTGCATAATGGCATTACTAACTCTAGAGTCTGAACAGGTTTCGAGCAAAATTTGAGCTTTCATATTAAGTCTATCCACTTCCGACTGCCAATCAAAGAGAGTTTGCAAATGCAGTTGGAATTGTTCTAAAACTGCTCTTTTTTCTTCTAAACTGTCTTGGAGTTTATTATACGATTGCACTATTTTCTCTTGTTGGCTTAACCACTGCAATGCATCTTGGAACTGATCCTCATATTCTGTCCATTTTACAATACCAGTTTCTAATAAACTCTTAATATTATTGAGTTGCTCGACATAATTATCGAATTCGTCTTGTAATAATGCAACTTCTTCTTCAATGATTTCCTTATCGATTTCATCTGCTACTTGGCAAGCTTTGTCACCTTCCTCCAACGCTGCCTCTAATTTTTTCTCACCATTAAGTACATCATTGTGCAATATTTTAACTTGTGACAACTTGCTACCGAGAGACTCTTTATCACCAGTTGGATCTGAGCATTTCCCTAGTTTTTCTTTTGCCAATCGAATCCACTGAGTGAAGTCATTTGCAGCATCTACAAAAGCTTGATGTTGTTCTACAGTGGCTTTTTGTTTGGCATATAATTCTTGAGCCTGCTTGGTTAAAGTTTCATATTTACTAGAAATTTCCGAAGCAGGTGCAGCTTGTTTCAAGTCTTCAGCTTTCAAGGTGACTGATTGGATCATGGGTTCGAATGAAACAATATCTTGGACAATACTGCCTGTTTCCCTCAAAGTTGCTTTTCTTTCGCCGATTGGAAGAGCACTAAGACCAGACTGACCCTTTTTAGTCTTGGTAACTTTGGGTTCTATGACCTGTTGAAGCTTGGCTTCTCGTTCTGTTATCCATTGTTGTAATTGGTTGTAAGAGCTATCATAATCTGCCCACTGTAACAAAGCAGTTTCAAGATTGACCTTCACAGTGGACATTTTCTTGACGATTTTTTCCCAGTCATTTTGAACTTCTTTGATTTCATTGTTGATAGCGTCTCGGCCATCAGAACGGGTATTCCGAAGAACTTTCTCACCACAGTTAACGGTAGCATGGACTAAACTTTGGCCTTCTTCTCTTTTTCCTATGAGGCCTTGAATGTGATTGAGATATTTCTGCAAATTGTCTTTGGTACTATTTGATATAGCTTCGGAGCAACGAGAAATAATGTCACGCGCATTGTCGATCCAATTTCTAGTTTTATCTAAATTAGTGGAATATTCTTTATGTTGTTCATAATTGGTTTCTACTTTCTTCAAAACGTCCTTAGCCATGTTAAGTTCCACTTGGTATCGCGAATTCAGCTGTTGTAACTGATTATTAACGTGACTTTCTAATGGAGAATTAAGCAGAATTTTGGCAGATTCATTCAGTGTATCGATTTGACCTCTTCCATTTACCAATCTTTGTAAAATATCCTTTACATCTTCTACCTGCTTTTCTTTTTCTTCTAAGTTGGAAGATAATGCAATTTTCTGATTTTTAATTAGTATAGAAATTTGCTGCAACCAATCAGATGTTTTCTCGAATTCATCCTTATAATCCCGCCAGTGAACTAGAATCACTTCCAACTGCTCCCGTTGTTGTTTAAGATCTAAAAATAAATGTTTTTGTTAAAATTGTATGGTTTATTTTCGGTCATTTTAAAGTATATTTTTTTATTTCTATTTTTCTTTCGAATAGCGCAAATTCTAACAAATAATGATAATTAAGATAAACTAATGGTTCTGGAACATTTAAGTCTCCGGTATTTATCTCTGAATCACTCTATATACTAGATTTGAATATATGGCATGCTAATTAAGATGATTATTTCATGCACTGCATAATATTTTTGTGATATTCTGAAACTTATAAAAGCTACAAAGTAAAATCTATCGGTTAATAACGAGTTATATTCAATAAGTTCTACAGAAATACACACCTTTAAACAAACGTTCAAAGCTTTCTCGAAGTGCCCTGATTTCATTCTTTATACAGTCCTGCCCTGAAGTGCTGGTATTTGGAATGACTACTTGCGCAGTATGTTCAAGATTTTCCAATAGAACTTCCCCTTGAGCTTGTTTATTAAGCAAATGATCTAAAGGACCCGAGAACATTTCAATAGATAGTTTGTCGCCTAATGGTCTTTGTTTAAGTTGAGGAACTTTTTCTTGTGCTCTTGTCATCCATACTTGAACTTCTTCATATGCTTCTTTATACGTTTTATGATCTTTGTAATGCTGGTCTCTTTCATGCAGCAGTTTCTGAATTTTTTGAAAAATGTCGTCAAATCTGTCAAGCATTTTTAGTGCTCTAACGGCTGGCTCTTCTGCACGCTTACTGCTAAGGACATCAGCTGTCTGGGCCTTCAGGTTATCAACTTCAATCTTTTCACAGCGAGCTTTTTCTTCTAAAGCTTTAATTCGGTCTAGCTGAGCTTTCTTTTCGGAGGCTGTAGCTTGAAGCTCGCATAGCTCATTGTACTGACCTTCAAGATTTTCGATCTTTTTATCTAAAGCACTGATTTCTTCGAGGAGCCCGGCCCATTTGCGCAAGGCGTCTTCAATCAGTGATTTTGTTTCTATCATACTGGTAGCGATGTTGGACCACTCGCTTTGGAGGTTAGCCAAAGTGTGATTGACTGCGTCATGGCCATGGGGAGCCGTGTTGGCTAAAACATTTTGAGCTAACTCAACGAGTTTTTGGATAGTAGTAAAGCCTTCTTCTTTGTTAAAAATTAAATCTTGAATGGTCTCCAACTTGCCTTCAAGTTCTTTTTGAGATGCTGAATGAACATCAGCACAATACGATAGCTTTTTATTGAGATCTTCCATCCAACGTTCGCATTGTTCAACTTCAGCGTTGAAATTGTGATGACTGTTGACATATTGCTGCCAACGCGTAGTAAGTTCTTTAACTTTTTGACATACCTGTTGATATTTAATTCCAAGTTCGGATATTTGGGAAGTTCGATTAGAAATTCCATGGTACAGTTGTTGAATTCTTTCAGTTACTTGATCGATTTCGAGTTCTTTTGCTTTTATTTCGCCTTGGAGATTTTTTAATGAACCAAATTGTCTTTCTTTCTCATCAGCTGTAGCTTTAAGGTCAATAGAATGTAATTTATTATCTGTCTCTCGTAACCATGTTAAGCATGCGTCTCTCAACTTCTCATATTCTGACCAGTTTTGCAGTTTTGCCTCTATTTGAGCGATAGAATTCTCTAGGTCTGAAACAAGTGCAACCCATTGCTGTTGGGTTACCTCAATTTGATTTCTTATCGCTGATTGGCCATGATCAACGGTGCCTGGTATTACATCATCACCATATGATTTGACCGTTGCGAGTCTACACTCTTCTTCTTCCATAGACACTGCCAGTTTCTGAAATACATTAGTGACAATTTAAAATGTAGTTTAGTAAACTTCATGTGTTAAGAGAATTTAGAGGCACACTCGCTTTCAAAAGATTTTAAAAACAACAAATTTTGAAGTCACATTGGGGGCATTTAAATAAAAATAAGAAGTATATTATTCATGTTTGGCCATTATTTGGAGAGATAGACTCGTAGTCCCAATGGGCCTTTATAATAGTATATGACAATGATTGTAACTTGAACTGTACAAAATAAATCAAAAGCGGTAAAAATTACTTACGAGATTTTTACAGATTCATTAATATGAATGAGTTCAGAATAATTGGTTTGGATATACTGTTACAAAATTGATTTAAATGTGAACTAGTGGATGATATATACTTCGTTTATTATATTTAAATGCTCTTTCAAAAATTATTGCTACAACATTGATATTGAAAAATATTCATTTTAATCGAAAAAGTTTGTTTTTTTTTATATTTTGCAATATAAAGTTTTTGTTTATTTTTAGATAAATCAAACAACAATTCACATCAATATAATATATACTGCGATTTTTTCTACAGCATTGTAAATTCTAACCCAATTCCAAACTTTCTGCTGGCGGCAAACTTTTTATAAAGGGTGTCTCAAAAGGTTTCAAATATTCTGAGCAGACGGGAGTGGTGGGAAAGCATGGCGCTAGTCAGACTATTGTATGGAAATTTAGTAGCCATGCTGAACTTCACGGGGGAGCAACGAGCATTTTATCTGCAAGCATATCATAAAAACTCGTTAGTTGCTGACGCTAACGAAATCATTATGGTCACACACGTGCCGTCCACGAACCGCTAGGATCGCTGAGAACGTCGAGCGTTTGCGTCAATCTGTCCAACAAACTTCGCAGTCAGTATTCGTAAACGATCATGGCAGTTACACCTTTACCGATCGACGATGCACCGAATTCTTAGGAAAGATTTATATTTTAAAGCCTATAAGAATTCAATTAGAGCAAGAATTGAGAGATATCGATTTTGTTTCATGATTCAACTTTGGTAGTGAGATGTTTCGCGCATTTCGACCACATCTTTAGTGATGAGGTCCATTTTTATTTATATGGGCATGTCAATAAACACAATTGCGATTTTGGGGATCAGAAAATCTGGGCAATATTCATGAACGTCCATTGCATTCCCCTAAAGTAACGGTATAGGTAGCACCATCGTCTCAAAGCATCATCGGACAGTACTTTTTTGAGGATGCAAAAGGCAGAACCTTAACTGTAAATTCAAAGCGCTATATTGCTATGGTACGGAACTACAATATTCACCCTTGTTTTCAACAAGATGGGGTAACCTGCCACACAAACAACAGTTCCATTGTTGACCTCCACGAGCACTTTCCCGGATGCGGGGTGACATTCCCCAGTCCACAAAGCCCCGATGTATCTCCACCAAAGTGGGAATTCCTTAAGAATAAGGTACCACTGCCACAGCTTTTATTGAAGAGTTGAAGAGGAATATCGGGGAGCAAAATGCTTCTCCGTCGAGTGTTTACTCATTAGCACATAGTATTTGAAGAGTACCAGCAATGCAACGAAAGACACCTGAGAATGTAATTTTCAACAAATAATATACCATTAGTTATATGTGATAAATACATACATGGAATGTATCGTGTATTAATTATTATTAAATTTTATTAAAAATTATTAGTTTGTAGAAAAAGGGTATAAAAACAGCAATAGATGTACTAGTTTGAAGCAGCCGATCTGGTAAACAAATTCTATTCTAGCTTCCTTTCGATATCCCCCCATCCATCAAACAGATATAAGAAATTATTATCACAACAAAAGCTCTTCTGGTACGTAAGCTGATGAATGTCATGAAGTCATCGTTCTTAAAAAAGTGAGTTACTGAACTTGCTTCTTTTCGTTCAAGCCTATGACAAAAATACTACCGAAAAGGGCATCTGTTCTAGCGGCCAAAAAACTTCCCATGTGCAGTCTATGGAGTGTGTTCAATATACTATTATAAGCTAGTTCATGATAGATAATACTGCTTTCGCAATCAAAGATCGAAATATCACATGTCCAGTCCATAAAAAATTACCCTCCTATGGCCTTACAATTATCTGCATGGATTATCAGTTTCTTTGAATAAAATTCAAAGTAAACATTAAGTTAATCCATTGACCCAAGACCTTCAAAAAAAACGTAGAACAGACAACAAATCTTGCCTAGTTTAATGTCATCAAGACACAATGGTATTCACTAGTGCACAGATTATCCATCAACATCTTTTAAATTAGTAATCAAATCGTTTACGTGAAAGATTAATTTACCCTACTTCGCATAGCTTTGCAGCAGATCCTTTTAAACAGCTATCAAAAACCTAGGTTTCTTTGCTGATCTTGCTAACTCGGATATGGTCTACACAGGATAAGTCATCCTCAATACTAAATGTTAACAAACACCTTCTCTCTCTCCGCCAGTCGTTAACATTTTTTACCTAAAGAAAAAGTATTCGTCAGGTCGATAATCCAAACAGCACCACAAAATATTTTTAAATGGACACTTTTAGATAGCAGAACCTAAAAGTCTTCTTTGGCTACGTCTGATAGTATTAAATTCGATTCTCACGCCTGCCTTAACAGCTTAAATAGAGAGACCGAGGACTTCCCATCTTGTCATTCTTTTATTTCCAGACTATACGAATTCCGGGTCTTTAGATGTCGTATAAACAAACTCCTTT
Source organism: Kuschelorhynchus macadamiae (assembly GCA_030620095.1). Taxonomy (NCBI): domain Eukaryota; kingdom Metazoa; phylum Arthropoda; class Insecta; order Coleoptera; family Curculionidae; genus Kuschelorhynchus; species Kuschelorhynchus macadamiae. The sequence continues at coordinate 1,757,692 of JAUTXW010000536.1, read as the reverse complement.
TCTCCTTGTCCGGCATCGACAGTATTTACTGTAAAAAATATATTTAAAACATATTATTTGTATAAAACAGGTTACTGACATAGAGTGGGCTGTTGGTGAAATAATACGTATAAGGAACATTTCAAGACTAAAAAGGGTTTCAAGTCTATTTCTACAAAACAAAAGCAGAATCTGAAATTATGTAATAACTACGGAGGCAAAATTATTAATGGAGATTTGTAAAATATGCAGAGATTAAAAATTTTAAAAAATATTAGTAACGTTCAATGAATATGAATTACATTTTTATTGCATCGTAATAATGTATTTATTTATAAACTCTTACCTTAAGCCTTTCTAGGTTTGACAGTAACGATACTCTTTCCAACGTGGTATCCCGCCACAAGTTTACGGAATTCTGCTTTATCTCTATCCAATCATCTATGTCTTGTACTGCTTTGTCGTATCTCTGATGGTCATTTACAATTTTTTCGTACCGCTCAACAAAGTTTTGAGCCCTTTTCGTCATCTTGGCGTGTTGGTCGGACACAGTTGATATTTGTTCTTCAATGTAGCTATTTTTCTCTGGTAAGTTATTTACTTTGTTACGCAAATCAGCAGTTTCCTGTTGATGAATCGTAATATCGTGGAACAAATTTTTATAAATTTGAAGTTGGGCTTTCTTTTCACCTAAAGTAGCCTTTAGTTCTATATCTTGAGGTAGAAGTTTCTCGATTTCTTTAAACCAGCGCTGAATACTCTGGAGACTGTTATCGAATTCTGACCAAGTGTTTAATTTGGATTTTAGGTCCCGATCTACTAAGTTAATTTCGTCGAAGATAGAGTCAAATGCTTGTTGCAATTCATCTAACTGAATAGTTATAATTTCTCTACCTTCCGGTGATGTAGATGAATATGTCTTCTCTCCTGACTCGATTGTACTATTAAGTAACAGTGAGGCACTAGTTTTTTCAGAGAGTAGTTCTTCTACAACTATAGCTTGATCAGCTAAAACATTTTGAGCACCATTTTTCATAGCTTCTTTGCTTGTATTGAATCTAGAAGTTGAAGATTTTATATATTATTTCATGTAAAAGTAAAGGTTTTTTTGAAAAAAAAAATAAAAATATTTACTTTGATCTAGCAACTCCTAACCAGTCCGAGCACTGTTTATATTTGTCATTGTATTGTTTATGGGCTGCGAAGGCCTGTTCACACTTCTTCACAATCTCCTTGGCGGTTACTTGTACGGACTGGAACCTAGATGTGATCTGCTGAATGTTGATTGAGATCCTTGTGTCTCCACTGGTTTGCACTAACTCTGTTGAATCGTCAGAGATCTTATCAAAATCACGTTCATTTTGTCGCAGGTTTGTAATGAGAGCCTAGAATTTTTGAAATAGAAAATAAAATTTGTTAAACATAGGGTTTCAGACCATTTAAAAATATATATGATACATATTACATTACCATCACCTTGGAAAATAAAAATACTTATAGGGCATGTTAAATGAAATATGCTACATCCAACATCATAGGCTAAGAAGATCAGTTTAATAAGGAAAGTGTAATCCAATATTGATAAGCTAAAGAATTCGTTACTTTAATAAACAAAACTTTTAGATAGGTTTTCATATGGATTTTTGAATGGGTTTTCTTATTCGTCAAAATTTAAATCAAAACCCATCCAAACTATCCTTATAGAAAAACGAAAATGAATTAGAATACAATCTATCAGAAGCTTTCGCCAAGAAGAGACAAAGACAGGAAAGACAGTAACAGTGCAGTTGTATTGTATGTCTTACTTGCTCCAGATGATCTCCAATACGAATAAACTTCTTGAGCTCCTGCGTACAGATTTCGATTGATTTAAATAAGATCTAAAGAAAAATTCATATATTAGAACGCTCTAATAAGATGGCCGTTAAGTTACGATACCTAAACATGGCTCAATAGTTCTTAAATACTTTTTAGAATCTACAAAGTGGTTGTTATAATTGGAGAAATATTAGAAACAAAATTATTGAGTACATCAGAATTTTGTTGTAAGAAAGAATAGGTCCAATAATTGGACAACATATGTTATTTATAATTATGTCAATAAGAGTGACACAAGTTAAATAAATTTAAAACACATTTTTACCTGATATCTTTCTAATTGTTCCTTTTTTTCTTCCGCGGTAGCTTTGGGTGTATAGCTCTTCAATGTTTGCTCCGATTCCTTTAAAAACTCCAACAAACGTTCCATTTCATTTTCATAATCGTTCCATTGTTTCAGTCTATTCTCGAGAGCAGATTTAACATCTACTAAAGTTGCATGGAATTTATCTTGGTCAGCTTTAAGATTAGAAACGTCTCTTTGCATCGCCTCTTGAGCCCGAGCGGGCAACATCGAGATATTGTTTTTAATATAATTTTCTAATTCCTTTAATTTGATATTGCATTCCGGTAAGCTTTCTTCTACTTCACTCACTTTGCTTAATTTCTGTTCGATAATGGGCTTGTTTCCGCTATAATCCACGTAGCAGTTCAGGGTATCCCACAGTTGTTTCTGATTGTCTTGTTGAGTCTTGAGTAAGTCGTAGAATTGTTGGTATGATTCTAAACAACTTTCGAGTTGTTTAATGTTGTTTTGGGATATATGCAACACATTTTCATATCTCTCGTTAATAGATTTGATATTATTTTCGATCTCTGAAACTTTTTCCTCGTTACTGGTTAGCTTAATGAGCGATGAGGCCTTCTCGTTAACATCTTTAATATAAGTGTTTGTAATTAATTTACATATTGAAGGAGTAATAAAAAAATCTGACAAGTTTAATTAGGGTAATTTTACATACTAATCTAAACTGACATTTGGGTAAAAATTGGAATCGCTTATAAACGTTAACTAGTTCTTTTGTTTCGTCTTTTTAATCTTTTTTATGCTTTTTGTTGGTCTTACTTTGTGACAAAATCAACACCAAAGAAAAACCAATATTTAACTAAATTAATATATGATTGTATGAACTGTACGAATCTATCTAAAAAAAAGTACATGGCAGAAGAGTTAAAATCTCAATAACAAATAACAAAATTTTAATTAAATAAATATTCTAAACTGCTATTTGTCATGCTAACAGAAAAATACTTTTAACGTTAAAATAGTGTTTCTTAAAATTGGAAAATCTCGCCTTAAATAATGAATGCAATTAAGATTAGATACTACACCAGGAGAAGATTGTCTAAAAGGAGCATGCTCAAAAAGTAATTTATAAACATAAAATATAAAAAATATAATAAAGTGTAAATAGTTACTGTTTTTTATACAAAAAATAATTTTGATAGGCGAAACATACTGATCAACTTTTGGCGCACAGTCTAGCTTAACGGCGACTCCATTGAAATAAAGGTAGATCAGAGACTTTTATTAACTTAAATTAATAACCTCTTAAGTATCTAACGTTGCTAAATGGCACTATAATATAACAAAAATAAAGATAATTGAGATCGAAAAAGAAACCAAGAAAAAAAAGGAAAAGGGCATACTAGTGAACAGTATGTTTAGTAATTTTGATTTGATTATCTTGTTTCTGCGAATGTAACTATAAAATGTTTAAATAATATCAATTTTAGAGGTACTATTTTAATTATTTATTATAATGGTGTCAAAGAGATGAGAATATATTTGTACTAAAAAGTTGACCTTTAACGAAATAATGGGAACATTTAGGCGGAATGAGGGTCAATGCATTTTTCGAGAACTAAATGATATTATTTTTTAAAATGACTTTATTAACGACATCTGTTACAAAATATCTATATTTCGTCGTGCCCCGTATAGCATACTCTACAGAGTCTGAAAATCTTGTTAATTGCAGTACAGTAAATAACTTCCTTATGTAATTTTAAAAGTTATCAACAATACAATATTGTCATCGATTTAATAGCATAATACTTTTTAAAATATACTAGGGTAAAAGGCCAGATAATACTTACTATCAACCACTCTCTTATAGGGTACGATTTCCTGTAAAGTAGTCTTCTGCTTAAGCAATTTTCCTCTAACGTCTTGTATCGAAGACCAAGATGACGTATCCAATTTCACTTGCTTCTCCATAGTGTCTAACCAAGCGAGGGTTTGCTGCAACATCTCCTGGTAAGTTGATAGCTGTAGTGTCTGAGCTTCTTGAAGCTTTTGTTGCATAAGAATACCTAAGATAAAATTTCAATACAATATTTAACCTTCAGTTGTTCCGAATTTTAAACCGTCATTAAACAATATTAATGAAACTTCAAAACATATTGTCAAGCACAGAATTATATGCATAAAATATTACTTTCAAATATCAAGTACAAGAATAATATCTCTTATATCTCAAATAAAATAAATGCTAAAAGACGATCAATATACCATACATAAAAACAAGTAATTCTAAGATATTTTGCAATGGCCTAAATTACACATCTATTGTTTTAAAGTCAATACTCTGCAAACCGCAACTCGCCCAGAATTGTTTATAATATTGGCCGTTTTAATAACGATTAATAAAACAATTAACTAATTGCTCTACATAAGAGATAAACACGAAAATCGCTGACCAGCTGAGGTTTACTATAAAAAGATTTTAGAATCCTCGAGAGGGGGATTATTAAAAATGAGAATCAATTAGCGAGTCAGTGAAATCGGTCAACGAGAATCAAAAAGTGAACTAGTGATTTGGTCAGAATGTTTTTATTGAAAGTGCTGTTCCCCTGGTCAATGGGCCAATTAATGTAAGTTATATATTTTTCTCTTAAAGTGAAAATTGTAGAAATCATACTTTTAAAAACGACCATCTGTAAATATGTAAATAAAAAGTTAGGTGTTTTTTAAATATATATTTTATTTAGTTAGATCCCTACGTCCCTAGTCATACCCTATATCGGGACCATGACATTTGGTGGAGGCGCCGAGTTTATTTTCAAATTTAACTGTTTTTTTAATTGTGATATGGTTACAGTAATAATTTTCTTTTGATGGATAAGCCGCTTTTAACATTTACTTTTATATTTTAATAAACAGTACTACTTTTATGGCATTTAAATTTTTAATGTGTTTCTTGTACCACATAATATGTTGTATGATTGTGATATAAATGTGGCGCTAGTGGTACACATATGGCAGAGGTCGCTATCTTTAAAACTATCATTCTTTCTCTAATTAATTATAAATATTATTAACAATACTCAATAAATGCTACGTAATGAAAAATTTTTCAGATATCCTGTTAACTTATAAAAGAAAACTTGAAATATATCATACACACAATAAACAAAAAAGAATTTTAGCAATTTTAAAGAAAATAAAAAAGATTAAGATAACTGTAAAACTCCTGGAAACTACAAAAATAGGTAGAACAATAAATATTTTAAGAAAAATAATTAACACACACATGTGCAGTGAAAATATAAGAAATATTTCTAGAGATATGATACAAAAGTGGAAAAAGATGGTAATAAACGATTTTTTGTTGTTTTTTTTTCTTTCTACAATTTTCACAATACATTTATTTCCCTTAGTATTATAACGTTTGTATAGATATTATTTTGATTAACTGCGATACCTATTATTACTTTATATAGATATATATTCATAGGTTTATTTATTTATATACGCCATATGTCGGATGACGAAAGGGTAACTCGAAGCAAAACAAAAGGAGTATTCGAGGGGCAAACAAAAAAGGAAAAATTAAAAGTTTTACAATATCAAGAATTTAAACCCACTCACCGTAGCACAAATAATAGTCCTTTTAGTCCTAGTGCATCCCTGTGTAGAAGTCCACCTGCTTCGGCAGGACTTGAACAGACTAAATTTACATTCGAAATTCAGACATTAAACACACAAGAAACATATTCAAAAACTCCTGCTGAAGAAAATACAGCAGAACACACAAATCAACAACACAATATACCAACTCCCTCACCTACACTACAAATAACCACAAATACACAAATACACAAAATGGCTAATATCACCCTACAGGATGCAATAGCCGACACAAAAACACCAGCAATACCTAAATTCGTAAATCCTCCAAATTTTAACCCCAGTACAGATTCACCTGTAACATTTCTAACAAAATATGAACGCACAACTATTTGCAATGGTTGGACCGATTCATATAAAATAAGTTATTTAGGAAACTTCCTCGAAGGGCCAGCATGCCATTGGTATAATGAATACTTTACAAATGTAGCGAACAAAAACAAAAATTGGGCCGAAATAAAAAAAGATTTCATAAAAGAATTCAGTGGGGAACAACCTTTAAGAAAATTAAAATTCAGGCTCTCGTCTAGAAAACAACAGGACAGTGAAGACATAAGACATATTACTACGAACTGTTGACCCTAGCTCGAGAGGTAGATAGCAACATGCCGTTCGAAACTTTTAGAGAGCATTTCGAAAATGGGCTGCATTCATCATTTTACGAAACTTATTATTTAATGTCCTCAGCAAATATGAATTACGACAGTTTAAAAACCCTCGTGCTTAAACTAAGCGAGATTAGGGAAAGGGCCTTAGCAAAACAAATGTCGCTTCTCACAATCGGAGAAAAACAGGAGAGTGGGCAAATAGGGCCTACACAACAAACGGAGAGAACACAATACAGGCATAACAATAACCAAAATAGGTTTGGCTATGGCTACCCACATAGACATAATAATGATGGATACAAAAATTCAAATAGGGAAAACAGATACAACCCTAGAGAGGCACAAAGAAGTTTTTACAATAGGCAAACAAGACAAAATCCCCAAAGATTCAACAACTATCAGGGGAACGCAAGGACACAGTACTAACAATACATTGCCCAATATAAACAATCCGTGTGTATATATTATCACTTTACCTTATATAATATTTAATTCTATTCCACTTATTCTGCTAATTAAAAACAGATGTTTAATATAAGTATATCGGTCCCGAGAAAACTACCGGTTTTGACCTTGATTTTCAGTGGGCCAGGAAAACATACGGGCCGTGTAATGACCCACTCATATGCAGTTTTGATGAAGTTGCAAAATATGGTATTTAACATAATATGCTATAATTCTTACCATAAAATGTTTATATCTTTTTCGCGAGACAATACAAACATAAAATAAGCATTTAGTGTACATAGTGAGAAAACAATTTCTGCCAATATTTTAATTTATTTATATTTACAGCACAATTAATATAAATATTTTAGCAAAAATTATATTCATTATTAGATATAGAAAAAAAAAATTATGCTTTTGAGCAACAAGATATTATTAGTTTTATTACACATGGGAAATTTTTTTTAATTAGGATTGGATTAACATATAGTAGAAATAATATTACATGATTCAATAAAATAATCAGTATCGAGATGATTATTATTTTATTATTACTTTATAAAGTAGGATTGGATTAATAGTAGAAATAATATTACATGATTCAATAAAATAATCAGTATCGAGATGATTATTATCTTACTAAGTAACAAAATATTACTTTATAAAGTAATTTTAAGTCTAGCAAGGGAACATAATATATTAACGCTCGTAAATGCAAGTAATGACTAAGAATATAATATAAGCGGTATAGCATTTTAAATACATAGTTATAGTACGGTCATAGAATACCGGGTAATTAAAAAGAAACTTATTTAATTGTATAAACAATTTTTTTCTTAGGTTTACAACTATACTACTGACGAAAATTATGTCAGAGGCACATGATGAAGGATACAATATCGAGATTAGTGCAGGGGCATATTGGAAGCCTTTACCAGAGACCAAGGTCTACGAGGCAACAATACCAATAAATTACGAAACAAGTTGGTCAGAGGACAAGGGAAAGAATATAGAACCAATTAGAAATCAATGTCAAGGCTTCAATACCTCCACTACCGAATGTTTGATACTACATAACATCAACTTATTATCAAAATCATTTTCAAAGGAATTTCAGTTGTTAAATGATAATTGGGGTGCCGAGTCTATGAAGCAACCAATAAAAGGGAACGCCAGAGAAAAAAGAGCCTTAGACTTCATAGGCTCAGGATTATCTTGGTGTTGTGGAGTAGCCACGATGGAAAAATTAAAATTAGTGGAAGAAAGAGAAGGTAATGTCGTGGAGACACTAAACAGGTTGAGCGAAGGGCTCTCTGGAACAATCAAAACTATAAGCGAAAGCTCTAATCACTTTAAAGAATATGAAAAGTCAGTGGAACAAACCTTCAAGGAAACGGAGGCACGAATTAAACACATAGAGAAATACACTATAGATCTGGAAGAAAAAATTGCCAACTCGGCAAGCAGGCAAGAGAATACTGTTTTAAACCTACTATACAACCAATACCTTGGATTGAAACGAATCACAATAATAACGAGAGCACTACGAAGGCAATTCATAATGAATTCATGCAAGCAGCATAAGATTCCCGCCGACCTAATCCACCCACAAATTCTGTTAAAAGACCTAGATATTTTAGAGGAAGAACTTACGAGATCAGGTCACAGACTGGCAATCCAAATTGCAGACGTATCGAAATATTTCGAAATCAAAATCTGTGATTGTTCAATCACTGACAAAAAGATATTTATTCAGGTAAAAATACCAATTATCCAGAGAACCCTAAACTGGCAACTTTACGAGCTGATTACAACACCCTTCGCTTGGTTCAACCAAACATGCTCTATACCACATCAACCACTTTTTCTGGCAGTCTCAACTACAGAAGACAATAAAGATGAAATAAGGCAAATATCGGGGACTGGCTTACACCAATGCAAGCCATATCATGACCAACTATGTTACATACCCAGATTTTCTGCGGACATTATACAAGGACCGCAATGCGCCAAGAAACTTTATGAAGGCACAACTGTCCAGGAATTAAGCCAGTACTGTCCAATGAGCTGCCACACAGCAACATCAATGGTAATCTCAGAAATATATGAAGAAACTTACATATTAACACACCCCAAAGAACATCTGACAATTTCCTGCAGCCCAAATAAAACGTTGAAAATTAACGTTCGACATTCTTTCCAGGGGGCAACTAAAATTAATCTACCATGCAGTTGTCAGCTGCAAACGCAGACTGATGTCCTCATACCCAAGAGATTCCCATGCCCTAATATTTTCACAACATATGCTAACCCCATAACCCATATAATACCAGCAACATGGTCAAATTTAAAATCATTTGTCTTAAACCCTAAGACAAATCACGTTGCACCTACATATAAAAACATAAAAGAGTGCCTAAATAGTAACTGGACTCTTCACATACCTCATCTCAATCTAACTTCCACCGAATCAACCATTAGGAACATAATAAGTTCCATCCAACAATCAAAGTCATTAGAACCGTACGAACATCCTTACGGCTTCCATAATGATTCACTATTTTTATTTTGGAACATTTCCCTGTCAGTCCTAGTAGGGTATCTCCTTTACAGAACAAACAGATTTGCAATAGGGATCCCTCTCATACCGGAAGTACATGGCCAGTCGTCAATCCCGAGTTACACCCATGATTTGTTATTTGGTCTTATATCATTCTGTATCTCAACACTAGCCATAACAATAATTATTTATCTAACCTATATAATTTGTATCAAACGAAAGAAGCAAAAGGATGGTCAAAAAATGAAACCTTCAATAAAAGACAGTAATCAAGCAATTTTAAAAGAGAGAATTCAATTATCCCACGTAACTAAAGAAAATCGTAATATGCGATACAGCCTTGAAGGCGTTAATAAAAGTTTGCTATCATTATCCCCAGGAGAAAAAGTACTTGCAGAAGTAGAATGCATAGAAATGAATTAGCCCAATGCGTACTATTACGTAATTATAGGAATAATTATTTAAGATAAATTCTTACGTCCTAATTTATCTAGTTTTGTGTGCGGATTATGCCAAAATAATGAGAATAATTTGAAGTATACGGGTACCCAAATTCTAACGTAGGTAGGGGATAAGGCCTTACAATTCAGACAGAAAGGTTATAAATTAAATCCTACGTGTGACGTTTATGAATATATTGACATTTACCTTTCTTTCTCTATCCCCCTTTTTTGGTGTCAGTCAGTTAGTGTATGTAATTCTGTATGGCCTAATTTCTACACAGTTCTACTTATTTTCCTCAGAATATGAAGTAAGGCATGTTTTATACGCGTATTTAAATTCATCTTAACTTGCCCACTTTTTCGAGAAAAAAAAAAAAAAAACTGACGAGACCAAATATATTTAAAAATATGATGAAAACAAATGAAGTTTTTTACCTCGAGGTGGACCCCCAATCTACTTTTTACCTTGTTATTTAAGCCTGACCCATAGCGCAACTAAAAAAAAAAAAAAGGGCCTCAGGATAAATATCATTGTAAATAAAAAGAAGGGTCATCAAAAAGAAAATATATGACGAATAACATACTTGCAAATGAAAGAATGATGCTCGAGATTATTTATTTTAATTTTATGGGCAAGGACGTAAACATTAAAAAAAAAAAAAAAAAAAAAAAAAAACTATTAATCTTACACATATATGATTTTATATGTATTTTATGTTTTAAAGTAAATATTAAGTTAAGTTTTTAAGTAAATATTAAGAAAAAAAAAATAATAATAATAATGGCCGCATAATAATAGTAAAATCGATAGCATTTCCTATTTACACTAGTTAATTTTTAAACCAAGATTCAAAGTCATTCTCTAAGGTACTAAATACCTGAGACTATACCGTATTCACTAATATTTTCTAATTATTCGGTTTAGAAATAGTATTTTTTATATATAAATATATTTAATTTTATGAAAGATATTAGCATATATAGGAGCACATACTCACACTTTGTTTTTTTTTCATGCATTGTGAAATCTGCCGACTGCCACTAACCAAATACAACAAACTGGAACAAATGGAAAGCCCAAGTTGTCGATGCTGGAGGGAAGTAGCAGCACCAGGGTCTATGTTTGATGCAGATCGTCTCCGTATTTTAAGGGATATCAGGGAGCTCATGGCACTTAGAGGCAACCTAGACTTTTGTCAACCAATCCCATACACGAATCAAAAACTATCACTTCACAAGCATTCCTAACAGATAAAAGCAACAAGTGGCACTCACGAGGCAAAACTAGCGTACAACAGAGCCCATGGTTTGTGTAAAGCCACACTCACGAACTACAACCGTCATAGAACGTAGACATAAGGAAGACAGAAAAATGGACGTTAGGTGTAAAACATTCACAACGGCAATCAAGAAAATCAATCGCGTGCCTAAGCTAAAGCTTCATCCTGAATCTGATATGGTCACTTGAGGTTATGTCCCACGTGTTGTTATACATCAAAAACACTGGGTTCAAGTAGTATTCATGCCGCCATCTACGATTCCCATTAAAAACAACCGAGACGACGCAGACGGACCACAGTCAGTGCATGTTACCTGCATTATTACCGACGCCAGCGGTGCATACCACACTCAACAAGGGACCAGCGCGAATGGGCAGACAGATCCGGACTCCAATGGGATATCAGGAAGATGAATTTCAGTTTTGTTGTTCTTTTTACAATGGTAAAACAGACTTAAGTGCAGTGGCAATAAGGTTAAATTTATTTTATAACAAACATTTTTATTGTATGTGTTAATATTATTTTACAGTTTTAATTCTATACAACTATATTAAATCTACACAAATACTTACCGAAATATTACTTACTTGGGAACTTAAACATTTTATGATCGCTGGAGCCCAGCTTTTTGTAAACCAGGGGAAATGTCAAGCACAGAATTATATGCATAAAATATTACTTTCAAATATCAAGTACAAGAATAATATCTCTTATATCTCAAATAAAATAAATGCTAAAAGACGATCAATATACCATACATAAAAACAAGTAATTCTAAGATATTTTGCAATGGCCTAAATTACACATCTATTGTTTTAAAGTCAATACTCTGCAAACCGCAACTCGCCCAGAATTGTTTATAATATTGGCCGTTTTAATAACGATTAATAAAACAATTAACTAATTGCTCTACATAAGAGATAAACACGAAAATCGCTGACCAGCTGAGGTTTACTATAAAAAGATTTTAGAATCCTGGAGAGGGGGATTATTAAAAATGAGAATCAATTAGCGAGTCAGTGAAATCGGTCAACGAGAATCAAAAAGTGAACTAGTGATTTGGTTAGAATGTTTTTATTGAAAGTGCTGTTCCCCTGGTCAATGGGCCAATTAATGTAAGTTATATATTTTTCTCTTAAAGTGAAAATTGTAGAAATCATAAAAAATCATAAATCATAAAAACGACCATCTGTAAATATGTAAATAAAAAGTTAGGTGTTTTTTAAATATATATTTTATTTAGTTAGATCCCTACGTCCCTAGTCATACCCTATATCGGGACCAAGACAATATTCCCAAAATACCAACTTATTCCTATGAACAGTTTTTATGATACAGGGTGTATCATAAAATATATAAAATAATTGAGTCAATTTATTGAGTTATGAAGCTTTCGAGCTTGGAATTATTTTCGATGTGTTTATATAGTTCCCGGTAACTTTTTGCTGTATATAAACGGATAAAAACATAGAACGCGTGATAAAAATGCGAATACAGCTGTTTATACAACCTACGATATAATTTGTTTCTGGTTTCTAAAGTGACGTATTTTGGGAAAGTACAGATGATGAATGAAAGGTTTTAAATAAGTTGTAGCATAACAATTGTACATTGTGAGAGACATATTTCATACAATTGCTCAATTACCCCAAAAGAGACGAAAAAGAGCAAAACTTTAAAATAATTTCTACCCAACTTGATTTTTGTAGAAGCCTTTATTCTGATTAAGCATATCCCTAATTTAAGCCATGGCCTTTTAATTTTGGGAGGGTGAATTCTACTATTTTACAAATATTTCGAAAAATGTCAGTTCCGCTAAGAAAATAGTTATGACTTAAATAGAGTTTATACAATTTTACACAAAAAGGTCCTTCTTAGTAGATTCATTAACCGCTTTTTAGCAGATTCACTAATTTCAAAGATATAGATCACTATATTATTAGTTCCCTCGTAAAAGGGAAATATTGTAAACGTGAAAAAATCACACTCCGAGATTTTTTCAGATCTTCATGTTTGAGAGTCCCTAAATGCCGAAGAACATGTTTTCTCAAGTCCGTCGGTCTGACTGTCTATCTGTTCGCAGCATAGCTAAAAAACTACTTCCCGATTGACTTAAAATTTTTGTCAAAAATTAAAGGTCATATGAAGATGACCTGGTCACAGTTTGGTAAATATCCAATATGACAAAACAAAATGGCGACATAGTGAAATGTTAAAAAAAATTATTATTAAAAAAACAACTTATTCAATTAATTCAATTAACTGGTAACATTTTGGTACGAATCCAAGATGGCGTCTGTCTGTTTGTCAGTTCGCGGCATAGTTTAAAAACTACTGACCGATTGACTTCAAATTTTGGTCAAAAATTAAGTGGCATATAGGGATGACCTGATAATATTTTGATGAAACTCCAGTATGGCTAAATAAAATGGGGGCCCAGTGAAATGTTAAAAAAAATATTATTAAAAAACTACTTATCCAATTTTCTCAAATTTTGCCCAAACATCAAAGTATTATGTTGAAATCAACTGGTAAAATTTGTGTGCGAATCCAAGATGGCGGAACAAAATGGCGGTTTAATAAAATATTTAAAAGTTCAGCCTGGAAAACTACTTAATGGATTGGTGTCAAATTGTATGCCATAACTAATTATGATATAGGGATCAAGTAGTAAAACTGCGTTACTAATTCAAGATGGCGCAACAAAACGGCCAAATAAAATGTTTGTAATCGTAAAAAAATCGCCCTCTCAGGTTTTACATATGTTCACGTTTTAGCATCCCTAGATGCCAAAAAATATATTTTTTTAATTCTGTCGATCCGTCTGTTGGTCTGTTTGATGATCTGCTGAAATTGTGGTACGAATTCAAGATGACGAAATAAATTGGCGGCCAAATAAAATGATTTTATCTTGAAAAAATCCCCAGGTTTTACACTTTTTCAGGTTTTAGGGTCCTAGCTGTCAAAAAATATGTTTATCTATTCCTTTAATTTGTCTGTTTGTCGGTCTGTCAGTTCGCGACATAGCTTAAAAACTACTTACCAGATTGACCTCAAATTCTGGTCAAACGTTAAGGATCATATGGGGATGACCTCGTAATATTTTAATATGAATCCGAGATAGGCAAACAAAATAATAGGGACCTAATAAAATATATTAAAAAATCAGCCTGAAAATACTACTTATTAATTAATTTCAATTTCTGCGAAAGAATTAATTTTTAAAAATCAACGTAAAAAATCTTGTTCAGTTGACTTTAAAATTTGCAGAAAAATTAAATGTGAAAATCGGATAAACTGGTACGAATTCAATATGACGTAACAAAATAGCGGTATGTGTTAAAAACTGCTTATTGAATTTATTTTAGATTAAGCCCAAAAGTCAAGTGTGGCATAGGTAGAAAGAAACTGGTCAAATATTGTTAAGAATATAATATGATGGAACAAAATGGCGCCCAATAAAAATGTTTGAAAAGACAGTATATGTAACACATTATACTGTGACTATGTACTGAACTAAATTGGGTCACACTTCACTACTCCTAACAAATGGAATAAAATCATCGCGAGGTAAGATCCGGCAAAGGAGATTTACCGATTTTTATATATAATTTTCCAAGTATATAAAAGTAATATATTTGAAATATTTTAGTGTAAATGTACCGACAGAACAACTAAATCTTACAAATTACATTATGTTTAAGCTCTCATGTGACCAAGAGGGGCAGATGTCTTCACGCAAAATTCACGATCTTATTTTGCTGATAGTCGTAATAACGAAGTAACGATGTTACACAAATATAAAAATGGTACGGCCAGCTATTGCATCTCAATTACCTTGGTTACAAAATAACATAGAGAATTGAATCCCTCATTGGTCATTTAAAACATATTTACAAATATTTCGAAATCCACTACCAAATTTACAAACTGGAAATCTCAAAGGAAATATGCTTATTGGGTGTTGAAATTCCTTTCAACAATGCACATTATATGCAACAATTCCACTAGCTCAGCAAATGCTAGAACGAGCAGGCCAACCTAAGGCCTTGTATCTCAGAGTAGCAGAGGAAAGAATATTTGCGAGGCATGGTCAGTGGATACCAATAAATTGCTCAGATAATGAGATCGATTTGCCTTCATTGGAAAAGGACTATTTCAGAAACCTGACCTTTGGCACAATATAACGAAAAATGTCATCATCTTATGTGGATGACACTACAAATATTTATTGTTACTATGGCGCTAAATTAAATATGTATAAATTATTTATCAAGAATTAAAAAAAGATCAGAACGCAAGAATATCACCAAATATCAACTGGCGATATCATACACCGAAAATGAAATTACAGGATACTACTGCACTTGCAACTCTGAAACTATTGGAATATATTGTCTTTCGGCAAGTGTATATAATTTTTGGAGTGTGTTCGCCATTCAACAAATTTCAGCATCCTAGTAGAAAAAGTTTACATCTGGTGAAAAATGCAGCTTTATTTTACAAACGCATTTTAAAAAAAATAAAGCTCCATAACTTAATAAAGTTCTTTAATTATTTCATATAAAGGGTTTTTCCACGCCCCGTATCTCAAAAACTGGTCATAGGAATGAGCTGGTGTTTTGAGAATATAATTAACAGATTGCGGGGTTCTTTAAGTAGGTAACAAACTAGAGATGTCCGTAATAAAAAAAGACATACCCTCAGCGAGTTTCTCCCATCTTTCCCTGACATCCTTTATTTCATTGCGCACAATCTCTCTTCCATGCATAGCTGTATCAGGTAGAATTCTTTCTCCTATTAACGTCAAAGAATTAATTTTATGTTCCCCATGCTCTTTCTCGGAAAGAAGAATTTGCATTCTTTGAGATATGGCCTGTGGATTGTCCGCTAGATCACCCTTTTGGAGTGTTGCCAGTTGATCTTCTAAGGGCTTGAGCCATCTTATAGTATCTTCCAATTTTTGCTGGTATTTCTTATGATCCTCGATAATGCCTTCCCATCGTGCAATGACATCCTTTGATAGGCCTAGAAGGTTTTGATACCTAAAAACAATTCAGTAATAAAAAAGTCAGAATCTGAGGATGGCGGTCGAGTTGCATATTTTTATAGTTTATTTAAATTTTTGACTATTTAAAATAAGGTAAATATGGGATAAGAGGTGATTTCATAGCAGAGACAAGGGAAACCTGAAAACAAATACCAAGAGGTTGAGTTTCTGTAGAAACATCTCTACAGATACAATTCAACAAAAGCCTACTAGAAGGGAAGGTGCTAACAATCTGCAACCATGCTGATATAAAATTAATTTAGAATTTGCAGAACAACTGTGAAGAAAAGCACAGAGTATAATGAATAGGTGGCATCTACAGATTTTTAAAATAATACTCCAGAATTTTTACTTATATTATGATAAAACTTAACATTTACAACAAAAACTGTCTCTATTTTCATGATATAATTTAACTTTTAAAACCATTTAACAAAAACGTTTTTTCGAAACTTTCGACTATTCGGAAGAACGAAATGACATTTACATACTTGATAAATTATTTTGCAATTGAAAACGACTGAAGAAATGTAAACAAAGCATTTTTTCGTGTTCCATTTTATTTTAAAAACGAAACCGTTTTTATCTGTGGCTTCGATTCTAAACTTTGTTAGAAGTGTTTAGTAAATCTGTTTGATACATGAACTTGTGCTATGATGATATTATGATTAAATTAAGGGTCATATGGGGATGACATGCTAACATTTTGGTAAAAAGCCAATAAGGCCGAACAAAATAGCGGCATAATAATAAATAAAACAAATTATTATTTCAAAACTACTTATCCAATTTACCTCAAATTTTGCAAAAAATTAGTTGTGATATGCTGATGAACTGGTAAAGTTTTGGTACAAATCTATACGTGTGTACTGAGGATGCAACAATAATGTTGCGAAAGTCGACAATTTAAGGACTTTTGTTTTTTTTTTACTGGATCCTAACCCCAAATAATACACCATTCTAATATAATAAGAGGCTCCCCATTTAAAAGTGTTACATAGGAGCAATTTAATATGAATCCAAGATAGCAAAACAAAATGGCGGCCTAATAAAATATTTAAAAAATCAGCCTTAAAATCTTATTTATTAAATTAATTTCAATTTGTGTGCAAGAATTAATATAGATATGATATAAGGTTAAATTGGCAAAGTTGTGGTACCAATTGAAGATGGCAAAACAAGATGGTGGCCAAATATATTTTTTTTAAAAATCATATTCAATTGACTTTAAATTTTGCAGAAAAATTAAATTTGAAAGTGAGATAAACTAGTACGAATTCAACATGACGTAACCAAATGGCGGTATGTCAATGTAAAAATACTTATATTTTAAATTATGCCCAAAAAGTCAGGTGTGTCATAGGTAGAAAGAAAGTTGTAAAATATTGAACCCTCAGGACACATATAGATATTATATCCTGCATGAAACCCATATTATCTGTCTTTACCTACTTCGTTGGTCCGCAGATATTTCCTAACCCCAAATAACACACCATTCTGACATAACAACCAGAAAAATGTTAATGAAAACCATTTAGAAAGTTAATATCTAGGAAATATCTTCGAACCAACGGAGTAGCTAAAGACTGATAATATGGGTTTTATGCAGGATATAAAATCTATATATGATGTCCTGAGAATGCAACAATTAGGTTTGGAAACGTCAACAATTTAAAAAAGACTTTTGTTTTTTTCCTGGATCCTAACCCCAAATAATACACAACTCTAACATAAAAGTAAGAGGATTGTTAACGAAAAACATTTAGAAACTTAATATCTGGAAAATATATGCGGGCCAACGGGGTAGGTAAAGATTGATATTATGGGTTTCATGCAGGATATAGACTCTACATGTGTCCTGTCGATGTAACAATAAAGTTGCTAAAGGTCGATAATTTAAAAGAGACTTGTTTTTTACTGGATCTTAACCCCAAATAATACACCACCGAAAATTACATATCCTATAACCTTGCTGTAAGAACGTTTTTATATTTATAACACCATTATACATATATATATATATATATATATATATATATATATATATATATGTTATATCTATTCTCACCAGCTAGTTCATCATACAAGTTATGCCAACCATGGTTCCCAGACTATCAGATATCACCCGCCAACGCAGTATTCAGAAGCCGAGCTTATCTCAATAACAAAAGTATCATATATCAGCAGGTGCCACTTGTTTACGAAAACAAGTCTATACCAAGAAAGCTTCATCAGCAGAACCCACGTCCTGACCCAAGTGTTCAAGAAAGAAGTAAACAGTTCCCACTGAGTCAGCATAACGAAACATATAAATAGTTATTTTCTTTGTATAAAGTTAAGTTCAGTCTAGCTTCTCATTTGTTAAACGTCACGCTGTAATTTTGCAAGTTCAAATATATATATTTTAATTTGTATTTTTCAAGTAATAAAATAATTTTTTAAAAAGTAATTTCGCAAGAAAGTGATTTAACAAACTGGCGCAGTCGGTAGGATCTGAAAACGTCTAACAGAACACGAAGCCCTTGTGCACTCTCACTGTCGACGGAGGATCCCAATCCATTGTTCAGAAGAACCTGTGAAAACCAAGAAAAATACAAGAAGTACTGAAACTCAAGAAAAGCAGAGAAAATCACGACCCGACGTCACCAACTCGCAGTCAATCTACGGATTAGGAACACCTAGTGAAACCCCTGGTAGAATTTGCTGCAGAGAACACGACGAAGTCTGATGTTTCTACTAGTAACGTAAGACTGAATCATCTCGTTATTAATTTTCTTTATATTTTTCAATTTTCCAAAATATTGAATTTTTTATTCAAATTTAAGGAAATTGTTCGATTTTTCAATTTTGATATTTAGTTAACGAAAAACTGAATTCAAAAACAAGTTTCAAAAATACAAAAGAATATTTTAATTTCAAATTTTGATTATACAGTTAATCAAATTTCAGACAAACAAAACAAAACCACTTGAATTTTGTAGATTTTAGTATTGCTTTAATTTACGTTGATTTGTGTACTACTTTACGTACTGCCAATCAACCTAAATTCTTAATTTTAAGTTCGTATCCTTTATATAATATTGTGTGCCTATATTTGATAATATTGTGTGCCTATATTATTTTATTTTGATATATTGATATATTGAGCAACCATGACTGATAACGGAATACAAAATGTCCCTGAGACACCCGAAATTGAACCATATAAACTATCTGAAATATTTTCAATAATTCCTGAATACGATGGTGATCAAATTTTTCTCCAAACATTTCTCAATGCTTGTGATTGTGCTTACAATATGTCTACACGCGATCAAAAAGATTTATTAGTAATCCACATAAAAAATAAATTACGTGCAAGAGCAGCGCAGCTAATAAGCTCTCGCAACCCTATTTCTTATTTAGAAATAAAACAACTTTTAAATTCTCACTTTGGAGATACGCGAGACTTGTCTTCTTTAATACAAGACTTACAACGTATTAAACAATTACCAAATGAAAGTCCTTTAACCTTTCTCAACCGACTTCAAGTGCTAAATGCAAAAATGCACGCTAACATACAAAAGTCTAATCTCACCCCACAACAAAAACAAGCTCAAATAACTCTAATCGAATCCATGTCTCTGAGTACCCTCTTAACTGGTCTTGAACCCCGTATTGGACACATAATTCGTGCCAGTAACCCAAGAGATCTTCTTGAAGCTCAAATACGTATTCGACGTGAACTTCAATTGTCTTATTTTGAATCTCAAAAAGTTTCAAAACCGAACCCACCAAAGCCATTCAACCAATCTTTGAAAAAAACAAACTTTCAAACACAAAAATGTTTTAAATGCGGACGTACTGGTCATTCAGCAAATCAATGCCATGCCAATAACGGACAACCACGTCCCAATTTTTCCCAAAGCTCAAATTTTCAGCGACCCCAGTTTGCCCCGCAAACAAATTCTCTTCAGTCACAAAGACCAAACATGCAACAACAAAGAAGCCCAAATACGCAAACCCCAAATATGATAAATAATCAATCAAATCAAAATAATTTCCAACGTCAACCGAATTCTAATTATTCTCGACCCTCAGTAATTCACAAAAATCCCAATTTTAAAGCTCACTTAGTTAGCACAGATAATAATCAAGAAAAATATTTTAATGACTATTATCAAGACTATCAACAAGATTATCAACAAGATTACCAAGATCCCTCATACTTTTCTTATGAAGACACCTCTACCTTATTCGAAAATGAATACGACAATTTTTATGAGAATCCAGATCCCAATTTAAACTTTAACGAATCAATCGAAAACGATCAAAATTTTCCAATCGAGGAAAATCAAAATTTTCTTTTATCCCCAGATCAAAACCATCCACCCAATCAAGAAATAGATCAAATACAAGCCCAAATAGAAACTCTCACGCTAGACGATATGAATCCCTCACTCAATTTCCCCGAACAACGATTTCTTTAAATCCTTTTCTTGCGATAAATCCTAAAAATCTTTACTATATCAAAGACGCAACAAATACTTTCAAACTACTCATAGATTCTGGTGCAGGTATTTCAATTTTCAAAGAAAATACAGTAAGGAACTTTCCAAATCGTTTCCCCGAAAATGCAACAATTCAAGGCATTACCGAACAAAAACTTTTAATAACTGAATCAACTTTGATAAATTTTAACAACGGTGACCCTCACAAAGTCTATATTTATAATTTAGACATTGATTTTGACGGAATTCTAGGTCTTGACTTCCTAGAACACTACGAATGTACAATCGATTTAAAAAATAAACAACTTATTACCAATTTTAAAACACTACCATTGTATAAAGTTGAAGACAATTATTCTTCAACAAAACTCGAAACATACGAGGCAAATAAAAATAAAATAACTATACAAGGTAGAACGGAACAAGTTTTTAAATTAAAATGTCATCTAATCAATACTGATGCTATTTTATACCGAAAAGAAATAGAAAAAGTACATATCCCTAATGCCCTTGTCCATGTCAATCAAAACGGTGAATTTTTGACAACAATTATCAATGCGAATGCAATTCCAAAAACAATTGATTTCTCAAATATCGAAATAGAACCATTTTCGATACACACACTTCTTAATTTCAATTTTCCCGAATCTTCCGAATTTCAAACTTTAAATAGAATCCCGACTATTAGATCCCAGCTTAGACTTGACCATTTAAACGAAGAAGAAAAAGAATTAATCACAAATCTTTGTGTCAATTTTGAAGACATTTTTTATCTAGAAGGTGACAACCTTTCCTTCACAAGTGAAATTAAACATAAGATAGACACGAATAATACAAAACCCATTTTTACTAAATCTTATAGATATCCCCAAATACATAAACAAGAGGTTAAAACGCAAGTAAACAATATGTTACAACAAGGTATAATTAGACCATCAATTTCTCCCTGGTCATCTCCCGTTTGGGTTGTACCGAAAAAAATCGACTCTAGTAATAAACAAAAATGGAGAATCGTAATAGATTATAGAAAACTGAACGAATCCACTGTTAATGATAAATATCCACTTCCTAATATCTCAGATTTACTTGACCAACTTGGACAGTGTCAATATTTCACGACTCTTGATCTCGCTTCTGGTTTCCATCAGATAGAGATAGATCCCAAAGATATTTCAAAAACAGCGTTCTCAGTAGAAAACGGTCATTATGAATTTAAACGAATGCCCTTCGGACTAAAGAATGCCCCATCTACATTCCAACGTGTAATGGACAATATTCTTTTAGGAATCTTAAATGAACGATGTCTTGTCTATATGGACGATATTATAGTCTATTCCGCTACAATTGATGAACATATCCAACGATTACGCGAAGTTTTCAAAAGACTAAGAAAAGCTAATCTTAAAATACAACCAGACAAATGCGAATTTTTACGCAAAGAAGTAGCATATCTTGGACACGTAATAACTAAAGACGGTGTCAAAACGAATCCAACAAAAATTGAATGTATCCAAAATTTTCCCCAACCAAAAAATCCTAAGGATATAAAATCTTTCCTTGGCTTAGCAGGCTATTATCGACGATTCATTCCTAATTTTGCGAAAATTTCTAAACCACTTACTCGTCTACTCAAAAAAGAAATAAAATTTGACTTTGATTCTGATTGCAAAGAATCTTTTGATGAACTGAAAAAATTGCTAATTTCTGACCCAATTCTTATATACCCAAATTTTAACGAACCATTTCTTTTAACCACAGATGCTAGTGCTTTTGCAATAGGCGCTGTGTTATCACAAGGACCTGTAGGAAAAGATTTACCAATTGGCTATGCATCTAGAACCTTATGTAAAGCCGAAACAAATTATTCAACTATTGAACGTGAACTCCTTGCAATTGTATGGGCAGTAAAACATTTTCGCCCGTATCTTTTTGGCAGAAAATTTAAACTAATTACAGACCACCGCCCTCTTACTTGGCTTTTTTCAATTAAAGACCCAGGTAGTAGACTCGCACGCTGGAGACTTAAACTCGAAGAATATGAGTATGAAATAATTTACAAACCCGGTAAGATTAATAAAAACGCAGACGCATTATCAAGAATTAAAATTAATCATTTTAATCAATGCGCAAAATTCCAATCAAAACTTTCTATTTTTGCGACAAATCAAGACGATGACGAAAATTCTAATAACTCAAATTTAAATTTCGATGATGAAAAAATAACCGAAGATTACAACACATTTGCTAATATGTACGAAACAAAATCTTTAATTGATTATTCAAAAATTGAAACTTCAAATGAACAACTTCTAAATAAATCACATAAAAACATAATAACCTTTTTTCAACAAAAGAATTTAGGAGAATTACAACATGAAATATTAGAAGACATTTTTGAAGAAAATGCAGATTTTTCAATGCAAAGACTAAATATTTTCTCTAGTAAAACAGTCAAAAATCGGAAATATTACATAATTCCTTTGTTACTCGACCCAGAAAATATAGTCCAACATCTTTTCTATATTATTTATACAGGACAAAACGAATTTGACCTTTTGTCAACATATTTTCTCGAAAATAAAATAGACCTTCCTATTCTTGAAATATTTTCTTTTATCTTTGCAGACAAAGATATTAAAATATGTATTTGTCAAAATATTGTAACCATCCCAGATAAAGACCAAATACCAATTATATTGGAACAATACCATTTAGGCAAAAGTAATTTACACCGCGGAATTAATGAAACTTTAAGACGCATCAAAGAAAAATATAATTGGCCCAAAATGATTAAAGATGTAGAAAACTTTATAAAAAGTTGTGAAACATGTCAAAAAATTAAAATATGCCGAAAAAATTTAAGCAACCCTTTAGTGCTAACAGAAACACCGAAAACACCATTTGAACGAATAAATATTGATATATTTGAATATCCATCTAAAAACTATGCTTTGACAATACGAGACGAACTTACTAAATTTACCCAAGCTTATCCAATTGAAGATAAAACGGCAAAAACTATCGTTAATACTATTATTTTATTTTTCCAACATTATGGTACCCCACTACGAATCCATTGTGATTATGGCCGTGAATTTAATAATACATTAATGAAAGACCTATGTGAACTATACGACATAAAAATAACATTTTCAAGTGTAGGTCATCCCCAATCAAACGGCTCTTTAGAAAGATTTCACGCTACACTTAGCGAAATGATAAGAGCTAATCAAACCGAAAACCCACATGAACATCCGTTCAACGTACTTCCGTATGCTGTTATTTGTTACAATAACACGAAAAATAAAACCCACGGTTTTACGCCCTTTGAACTAATTTTCGGATATACTTCTTCTAGACCCCCTGAAACCCTATATAATGAGAAAAACCTCATATCAAAATACATACGTGATTTAAACAATCGTATGCAATTCCTTTATAAATCTGCTCGTAATAAAACGAAACAACAAAAAGAAAAAGCAAAAGAACGTTTCGATCAACATGTTGCCAAACATCCTTATGATTATAAAATAGGTGAAAAAGTATATGTACGTGAATCCCAAATTAAAGATAAGGCTCAAAACAAATTTAATGGCCCTTTCGAAATTCTCGAAATTTATCAAAACTCAGCCCTTTTATTAAATCCCAATTCTAAAAAAAATCTAAAATAAATTTTGATAGATTAAAACCATACTACGAGCAAATTTCTCTTCCAGGACCATCCTCGGACTGTCATCAGTCGTCCAGTCCCAATACTCCATAAGTCCAATTAACAACACGATAGGAGTCTTCTTTCATGAAGAAGCAAAAATAAGAATATCTAATGATAAATGAACATTACTTGTATATAAAGATTTAGAACCAATTAAGGATACAATTGTAAATAATGATAGAATTTTAGAAAACCTTATTAATAATATTAATGAAGACGTACCACGAATGAAAGCATTTAAATCTGAAGTACTAACACATATTAGTCTCCTTAGACAAATATCAGGAGCTGTAAATCAAAAATATACAGAAATAATGGCAGATACTAAAAAATATATTTTTAGAGAAAAACGTGGAATTTTTAATGGTATAGGAACATTTTGGAAAGCAATTACAGGAAACTTAGATGCTTCCGATGGCGAATATTTTAATGACTGTATAGAAAAAATAACACATGATGAATATCAAATCGAAAATCTTCTTAAAAAATCAAATTTCAGTAACTACCTCAGTAATAAAAGAATTTAATTCAACTATTCAGAAACTTAAAATTGACGAAGAAACATTCAATAATGACATAATAGAAATACGAAAATCAATACTGGATATTTCTGACGATCTGAAATATTATTCCTCTCAAATAGAAATATTAAATATTTGCGAACTATTAATGGAAAGCTATTCATTTCTTGAAAATTCCTTGAATGATATTATAAATTCAATTGTTTTCGCCCGTTTACGAATTTTACACAGTTCGATTATTACACCTTTTGACCTAATAGAATCACTAAAGCACATATCTCAATCATTGCAGAGAAATAATTTACCTTTGCTAATTCACCCTTCAAGCGTGGCTCAATATCTCGAAATCATAGAACTAAAGGCATATCAATATAATTCAAAAGTAATTTTTGTTCTCGAAATCCCATTAGTAGATCCAGAAAAATATATTCTCTTTCACTTATATCCAATACCAATTTTGGATAATCGAACAGGCCTTCACCACATTCTTTCAATAACAAATAATTTAATTGCGCGAAACGATGATTCATTATTATACATCAAAATTCGCAACTTGGAATCATGCAAATCTTTGAGCAGCCGAACACTAATATGTTCCAACATCCTGCCATATCCAATAGACAGTGATGCTGTTTGTGAAGCCCAGTTACTACGATTAATCAATCGCCTTCCAAGAACGTGCCAAGTTTCAGTTATCCTAGCCAAAGACTATCATGTGCAAGAACTTAACCAAAACTCCTGGTTAGTTGCCGTTGCAGACCCTTTACCTGTGACCATTAAATGTGGTTCCAGAGACGTTGTTACCCAAACAATCAGTACCAACGCCATAATTAAACTCCAACCAGAGTGCAGTGCATTTATTGGCAGCACCAAAGTTCTAGCGAAGAAATTTGTAAATACCTATGACAATGTTACCTACAGCAACGTTCCAATCCAAATTCCATTTGATTGCTGCAGTCATTACCCTGAAAAGATTCACATACCAGACTTGAAGCCTCTTCAGTTACACCACATTGATACAGAAAATTTAAATATAGCTCAACATAAATTAAATGAATATTCTGATCAGTTGGACAGACTAATCAATCAACCATTCGTAAAGAAACATATCGGTTGGTTTACGATCCTGACCATAACTCTGATCATCAGTCTAATTATCCTGTATATATTTTGTAAATGTTATAGAAGAAAACCTAAAAACCTCAGTATTGGAATTGTCAATGCCAATAGTGATGACTACCCACCTTCTCCACCAAGGTCCAGAACAAATTTCGTACAATGGAGAAGAATATTTCCAAAAAGGCGACCAAATATACGTGTTGGTGAACCAACAGAAGAATCTGAAGAAATAGAACTTAACCTAAACAAACATTCAGCTTGAAAGTTGCTTCCACGCATCAACTTTCATCTTGATGGGGGAGTTGTTATATCTATTCTCACCAGCTAGTTCATCATACAAGTTATGCCAACCTTGGTTCCCAGACTATCAGATATCACCCGCCAACGCAGTATTCAGAAGCCGAGCTTATCTCAATAACAAAAGTATCATATATCAGCAGGTGCCACTTGTTTACGAAAACAAGTCTATACCAAGAAAGCTTCATCAGCAGAACCCACGTCCTGACCCAAGTGTTCAAGAAAGAAGTAAACAGTTCCCACTGAGTCAGCATAACGAAACATATAAATAGTTATTTTCTTTGTATAAAGTTAAGTTCAGTCTAGCTTCTCATTTGTTAAACGTCACGCTGTAATTTTGCAAGTTCAAATATATATATTTTAATTTGTATTTTTCAAGTAATAAAATAATTTTTTAAAAAGTAATTTCGCAAGAAAGTGATTTAACATATATATATATATATAATGTTGCCTATACAATAAAATAGTTATTGTTCGAATCATTGAATTATTTATATATATATATATATATATATATATATATATATATATATATATATATATATATAAATACTGTACAAACATTGCAGTTTGAAAAATATTAAAACAGTATCTTTCAGCTGTCTTGAATATTTTTTTTGATTTCGAAAGCTCTGCAGTGTATTAATCATTAGAATGTCGGTGAAAAAACCTTTTACCTTATGCTAAATTGTGACAAAACCGGTTTAATCTTCTGAATTCCGCTCGAATGCAAAAGAGCATGAGTCGTATCAATGAATTGATCAATATCTTTTTCCTTCTCTTCCGCTTCTCGACGCTTCTCTTGATACTGAACGAGCTGCGCTTCTTTTTCCGGTAAGGTTGCTTGGAGTGATTGGTTTCTAAATATAGACTCAGTCTGTTGCATCCATTGGTTTAATCCCTCTAAAGTTTTTTCATATTCGTCCCATTTACCAAGAGCAGATTTTTGATTGCCAATCAAGGAATCTAGAAAAATAAATATTATACGATCGTTACCAATAAACATAAATAAATGACTTACCAATTTCAGATATATGTTGTTGGAGTAACTCTTGATTTTCTAGTAATTCGGATTTTAAAATATCAACGCCTTTGGGAGCAGTGCTTTTACCAACAACCACTAGAGAACTCTTTAAATCTTCAAGTAATTTATTGCCATGCTCTTCGCTGAGAGTCCTTAATTCTGTCAAATGCCCGATTCTTTTGACAATTTCATGTTTTTCACCACTTTCGTCGTTAAACTGACTAAGTTGTTGAATTTGTTGAGCAAGCCAGTCTTTATAAGCTGCTATTTGCTGATTGTATGCCTGATGCTTATCAACACAATCTTCAAGATTTTTTAGAAGTTCCTCTGACTTAGCAACAATACTTAAGAACAATTGTTTGATCGATTGTAAATAGATATTCAAAGATTTGTCTTGGGTTTGATCTACGAGGTGCTGAGCACGATCGCATACTGTCTCCACAAGCTGCTGATGCGCCATAATTTCTTGATGCATAATTTTGTGATTTTGAAGTTGTGCGCGCTTCTCTTGTAAGGTTGATTTCAGTTCTGTGTGCTGTTTCATGCCCTTTTCGATGTCTTTGAGCCATTTTGTTAACTGTTCTTGAGTAGCGGTAAAATCGGAGAATTGCATAATACATTGGTCCAGTTTGTTCATGGCAACTTGCAAATCATCTCCTAATGTATCCCAGATAGTTCTTATGTTTCGCAATTGCTGACGAATTATCTCACGACCATCCGGTGAAGTATGTACGTAGAGTTTTTCACCTTTGTCAATGAGGTTTTCAAAATTTACACTTTTTCTATTCCTCTCATCAACCAAATTACGTACTTCATTTTGTCGTTTTTGTAATACGTTTAAATCACCTACGATGTGGCAAATCTTTTGCAGCTCTTCCTCTTTACTCGATAACCACTGCAAAAATTCGCTATATTCCTTGTTAAATTGGGAATGATCCTTAACAAATCCTGTGTAACGTGAAATATTCTCCTTAATAGCGTTCTTCAAGGACTGGTAACGAGTATTTAATTGCGACACCTTAGCATCTGTTTCAATGTTCTTAATGACTTCAGTAAAGTTCGCAAACTCAGGTTCTTTAGCTATAATTTCTTTTTCTAAGCTATTCAATTTTTCCAAATGAGCTTTCTTAGCTTCCTCAGTATTCTTCAAACTTTGGTCTTTAACTTGATTTTCTTTGGACTTTAACCAAGTGTCTAAAGTATCAACGAGCCTACTCACTTCCGCAAACTGGTTTGAGATAATATGAAGTTTTTCCTTGGCATCAATACAAAGTTCCAAGAATAATTTCCAGGACTTTTGCTGATCCTGGAAACTGTTTATAAGTGGGGGATGTCCTTCAGCTGCTGTTTGAACTATAACACTTTCCAACTGAACCCTACAGGATTCTATAATTTTATCGCCCTCGTCTTTTTGCGCTAAGAGATTTTCTACTATAGTCACTTTGCTGTCAGTGGGTTCGCTAGATGATTCGTCAACTAGTAGGGCAGCTTCAGCTGTAAGAGCACTCAACCAGTCGTGACACTTTTCGATAGTTTGGTTATAGGCCTCGTGGTTATTGACATATTCTTCTGATAGTTCAATACGTTTGTTTACATCTTCTAAAAGGAGGGTAACCTCTTTAATATTTTTCTTAAGTTGATTTTCGGCATCCGAGTCAGAAATATTGACAAGTTTATCTTGAAGTTGCTCTAAAATATTTTTGTGTAAAATTA
The DNA here is from genome assembly GCA_030620095.1 of Kuschelorhynchus macadamiae. Classification (NCBI taxonomy): domain Eukaryota; kingdom Metazoa; phylum Arthropoda; class Insecta; order Coleoptera; family Curculionidae; genus Kuschelorhynchus; species Kuschelorhynchus macadamiae. Next base: position 1,728,658 of record JAUTXW010000536.1, on the reverse strand, counting down.
TGTCTTGTGAAATTACTTTATAATTATGAAGCGTTTGTTTCTTTTCTGAGAGTGTGGAATCTAGCTTAGGTTGTGTTAACTTTAGCAATGTAGCATTAAGCCACAAAGTGACTTGCTGCAGACTGTCATCAAACGAATGCCGCTGAGTTAAAGAATTTTCAACATTTTTGTATATTTGATTGACTTGTCCGACCAGATCTTCAGATCTATTTCTAAGAGCCCTTAATTCTGTTCTTATAGTATCTCTACTTTCGGGAGTAATGCCACTAAACAGAGCCTCACCATGAGATACTGCCTTGCCTAATAAGTCCAGGCCTTTTTCCTTTTCTGTACTAAATTTTTTAAGTTCTTCTAGAATTGCATAGCTTGGTTTTTGTGATGTTTTAGAGAATCCCTTAACTTTTTCATCGGCTTGCTTCAACCAATTTTCTAAGTCATTTACGCTGTTCCTATAAATTTGTTCATATTTCTCGAGTTCATCCAGCTTGCTGATATAGTTCTGTAGGAATTTGCTGAGGGATTGGTATCGAGAATTTAGATGTTGTACGTATTGTGGAACTCTAGTGTCCGGGGCATTCTTGATCAATTCTTCGCTAATCGTCGTTAGTTGGTTCATTTTTGGCTGAAATTCTTCTGTCTGATCTAGCAAACGCTTAATGTCCTCGCGTTTCTGAATTATTTTGTCCAAATTCATTTGCACGGAACTTTCCGATTTCACCCTGTTTTCCATATCTTTCAGCCAGTTAGCAATTTTTTCTGCGAGATCTTCATACTGGCTTTGAATATCGATATTTTTGCTTAAAGATTCTTTTGTAAGAGCAAACCCTTGCTTTAAACTATTTAATTCAAGTAGAAGATAATCTTTCTCAGCTGTTAGCAATTTTACAGATTCTGGCGATTCAACTTGCGTTAACATTTCTAAGGAATTTTCTAATTCGGTCATGCGATTTTGACAATCTTCGATGGCAGTTTCAATTGTATTAAGGGAGTTCAGTTTAACTTGTAAGTTATACTTGTCGCTTGTTGTATCTGGCAAACACCATTGAATTTTTTCTCTTTGAGAGGCAATAATTCTTTGAAGAGCTGCATATTTATCATTATGAAACTTCTTAAGAAACGCTGATAGAGAATTAGCGGTTTTATTTGCATGGGTGAGAATTCCCTGGAAGCGTTTTTTTAATGCTTCTTGCTCCTTAATTGTTGAACTATCTCCAAAATTGGGGTACGTTCCGATCATGAGTTTAATATTTTCATCAATTATGCTTAAATTTGGTTGCTGATTATTCAAGTCTTTTAAGAGAACTTTGATATTCATAAGTCTTTCCAAGATCTTAATATTGTCACCAGAAAAGTCTTCGCACTTAATAATTTCTTCCCTTAAGGTGGAAAGAGTTGTGCCTACTGTTTTAATGTCGTTTCTGATAGATTTTTCTTGTTCATCAAATGTCTTGGTAGCTTTCTCAAGGGTGTTTGCGTTCTCTGCTACAGTAGAAAATTGTTCCTCCAATACCTGAATAAGGGTTTGAATTGTGGGGATCTCTTTTCCCTCTGTGAATTTAACAAGTTGGCTGTATTTATGGGGAATGCTCTGATACAGTCTTTCATGGGCGGGTAATTCTTCTTTGTATTTAGATAATTTTGAAGCAGCTATTTCAGTTTCGTTAGGTTTCTCCGCTGCCGAAATAATGGCAGCATTCTGATTGCTAAGCCATTGTATCAAAGTGGATTTCGTCTCTTCAATGTGTCGCCAGATTGTTGACTGCGACTCTGTAGTATTAACAGTTTTGACAATTTTTTCGTATATCTTAGACCACACGTCATTTACGATTTGCAAATCACGCTTTACTTCGGATTCAATACCAGGTACTTTAGTTGTTTTTCTTATGATCGCTTGGCCTTTGTTATCGACTCTATCCAATAAGGTTTTGGTCTTTTTGATAGCGTCCAGGGCTTTCTTAGCCTTTTCAGCGTTTACGTTAACCTGAATGAGGTCCACGGGTATATCAAAACTTTCAACTGACTTATCGATTTTTCCTATTTCAGTAACTATTTGGTCTTTTGACTCTTGGAATTCATTCCACGCATGAATTATGTCAGATAAGAGCAATCTCTCTTCTTTAATATCTTCGTTAACTTTATTCCAGTTACTTTCTATATCTGAAACTGTATTTTGAATGGTCCCAACTTGTTGAGCATCTTCTCTCATAAGTTGTAAGGCATCTCGTCTCAATTTTTCTTTAGTAGCAGATTTTGCTTGCTGTGCTTCGAGAAGTTTATTTAGGTCTTCAACTGCATGCGGAAGATCACTTGAGTGTTTCACTGTATTTTTAATAGTTTCCAATTTACTTCTTGTATCATCTAATTCAGCTAGCAACTTTTGCTGCAGATCAGAAAAGTCATTCCAGTGCGATTTTACCTTTTGTTTTTGTTCTAAAGTGTTGGAGAGCTTTGATTTTAAATTAATAGCCTGAACTTCCACATCCCTAACAATATTTTCTGCAGATCTAGGAACACCTGACTGTTTGTCTAATATTACCACAACCTGATTACTGTCTATTTTAGGTGCTTCTTGCTTCCAAGTGATAATTTTATCAACAACTGAATTTGACTCGGATATCATTTCTTGCAGTTTTTCAGGAGTACAATTTTCATTTTCAAGTTGATACTTTAGATGATTTAGTTGATTTATCGAATCTGTATGCCAGTTAAGGAGTTCAGTCCATTTTTGAAGCGATGTCATTTTGCTTTGTAATCGGTGATCAATTTGCTGATTAACTTGAACTAAATGGGTATATTGTGCAGTTAGGGGCTCACTTTCTTGTTTTGTAGATTGAATGCTCATTTCTTTTACTTCTTCGTAAATTCTGTTTAAAAGTGGCTGTTTTTCAGAATGTTCTTGAAGGAGAGCGTGGGTTTTTTCCAAAGCTGACTCAACTTTATTCATAGGAATTTCATCTAATTGAGCCACGTTAGCGTTTATTGATTCCAACCAGTTTGAATAGTCGGCAACCTTTGTTTGGAAATCATGTCTAGCCAAAATAGCATCAGATACTTCATTAATCTTAGCGCGGACACTTTCGGAAAGATTTGCTACTTTAGCTTTAAGGGTTGAAACCTGATCCTTAATAACAGAAGCTCCTTCAGGGGCAATTTGGTAACTAATACTATCAGAACTTTGAGTGAGAGTTATAAGTTTAGCTTGTTGTTCAGAAATTTCGTTACTAAATTGCTTTAAGTTAATAAGTTCTTTTTCAAGTTTGTCTACATTTGGCGTATGTACGCTAATAGGTTTCTCACTTAGAACTTTCTCATTAACTATTACCCAATTTTCTAAATGTTGGATGTTCTTATCAAATTCAACCCAAGTGCTAACGAGTTTGTCTAATTTGTGTCTCCACTGAGTAGTGGTTTCCTGAACGTTAAACAGCTTTGTTCTAACCGAGTCAACTTCGTCAGGTGTGTCACTTTTTGTTGCGATCTGTTGTCCTAAACCTTGAATTTCTCTAAGCTTTTGTACATGTATCTGGTGTTCTTTTGAAAAGTCCTTTATTTCTGCTTGAATTTTTATAGCTTCTTCCAAAGTTGCCGGCTTGGGTATTCCTTCTTGTACTTTTAACTCTGCTTTTTGGACAAGAGGCGTGATTTTTTCCAGGCTAGATTTATATGTTTTCCATTTTTCCAAGTCTTGGGATACAACGGCAGCTTGTCCTTCTACTGACGATTTAATTGCTGTCACCTGATCTTGCAATGCGACAATATCAGCTTTCAGATTTTGTGAATCTGGTGAGTTTTCTTCAAAGGCTTTGGATGCTTCTTGTTTAAGTTCGTGCAGCAGATTTACTTTTTGGGTTATTTCTGATTGCAACTTCTGGGTCTTTTCGACTCTATCTTCGGGGGTAATATTGAAATCACGAACTGATGACAGCATCTGCGGAGCTTCTTGTGCAGACCAATCTTTAAGCTGTCCCAGTCGACTTTGAAAAATGCTCCACTGAGTTTTATATTGCTCAAGAAAAGCAATTTGTTCCTGTATGTTTGAAGTAGTTGTTTCTAATCGACGTTCTACTTCCTGAACATCTTTCTCCAGCTGAGCTCTTTGCGGCTCCGATATTTCACGAGACAATTTTAAGGTTAATTCCTTAAGAGGAACGATCTCTTCTCTAGCATCTTGCAAATGCCGCACCAGTTGTTGTTTCGATAATAGATCAGTTGGCGTGCTTTGAATGCTCAACTGATTCGATCTAGTAAGATCGTGTTCAGCCTTTTCTAATAAGTTACTGATTTCGTCCTTCTGTTCTTTATACGTGACATATGTTTGTTTGGTGCTAATTAGTTGTTGTAACCTGGAAATGCTTTCGGTGTATGTTTCGGACCATCCCGATTCGAGAGTTTTGACTTCATCAGCGACAAAAGCAGGTGCGTGAACATCTCTGGTGAGTTCTTTACCTTTTTGAAGCATCGTCATAACTAGTGGTCTTTGTTCGTCTAAATGCGAAACCGTCATTTCTTGCTGGCGAATATTCTCGTCAATTTTCTCTAGATTTTGGGGTTGTTTGGTTGACTGCTCCCTTACCTGTTTAAGCAACTCACAGATTTGACGGACTTCTCGACGATAAGTATAACATTTAGACATCGTCTCCGTTTTAGTCATTGTTATCTCTAAGGAGGGAATTAGATTTTTGTACCTCATTATAAGGTTTTCCAATGTTTTCTGTTCTGCTATGGCTTGATCCTCAGGACAATGAGAAGCTAAATAATCAAGGGTTTGAACTAACCATTTCATATCTTCACGTTTATGATCTGCTTCTTGGCAAATAGCCTAAAATGGTTAAATAAACGTTATGTGCAGCAAAAAATTGCATTTAACGTTAATGGTAAAAGATAATGCGGATAAAATATTAACAGTTTCTTATATAATACTAAATATATTATATGCTCCTATGTCGCCGACAAAGTTTATATAGTAGAAGGGATGATGTCACGACAAAGGACTCATTTGATATCACCAAGATTAAAAATAATTTAAATACTGATCTTTTATCTTTAAACTTAAACAAAACTAAATTTATGACATTCTCCTGTTATAGCGACATGCAAACAAATACTAGTTCATTAAAAATACACAATAAATCATGTTTGTTAAATAACTGTCAGAATTGTCACTGTTTAGAAAGAATGGAAAACGTAGAAAAACTGAAATATATGGCTATTAAAACTGACTGTAATTTAAAACTGGACAAAAAATGAATGCGTTAACTAAAAAATTAAGCAAAAACCCTCTATAAATTCAGATTGTTACCAAAATGACTTCATGGTATTCTGTATGAAAGTAATTTGAAATCAACTCAACAACAACTCAATACACAAATATGTATTATTTGTATGCTTCTGATGTATTATTTACTACAAAATACCTAGAATCAGCGAGTTATTTTATAGATCATATTTAATATATGGAGGGTTCAGAAGCCAATCAGTGTAAGTCAGTTTTTGCCCGGAAAAGACTTACATTCTGCAACGGATTTTGTGATATTAAAACTTTCAGACGACAAAACACTCAAGTCAGTATTTTAGCTATCAAGAAAAATTTCAAAACATTATTCAGAAGCCAACTAGTGTAAGTCATGTCAGTCATGCCTCAGTTCTGTTAGTGAAGTACAGTTGATGTGAGCATTATTCAAAAACAAAATTAATTAATTTGTACCTACTATTCATATTTATAATATTGAAATATGAACGTTTCAGAAAAGGAAAATAATCCTTTTTCTAACAGTGGATCTGAGTATTTCCCGGAAAACGAGCAAAATTCATCAAATTCCTGTAAGTGACATAACCTGACAATTGTAATTTTAAATTTCATAGATATTCTTGAAACGATTTCACAGAGGTTTTATTTTGATATGGTGAATGAGTAAATAATAAATAATATTAATAAAACTAGATGAACATTTTCTTTCAGTTTCAAAATAAAAACTCTGTTTACATTTTCTCGAACTTCTGAAATTTATGTTTTTTTTCAGATTCTTCAGCTGTAGGCGACAGTGATAATAATGACAGAGAAAACAATGATAGAGATCAAATACGGGGAAGAAAACGAAAACGAAACAAAGGAGAATGGAAAAGGTTAGTCAATTCCGCTAATAGACATTCAGGGAAAGCTTACGTAAACAGAAGTGGAAAAAATGTACTAGAGAAGACTTTTAGAAACGTGGACTGTGGATGTTCTAGAAGGTGTTTTGACTCCATAAATCCTGAGGAACGACGAATGATTTTTGAATTTTTTATAAGTTGGGAGATAATATTAAACAAAATATTTATCTTCGAGGACTGATACATAACACAACTGTCGTGCTAGAAACTCATCAAGTGAACCAAAAACAAAATCGATAAAATATTACCTAACTACTACAACTATATCGACTCGTGTATGCAAGAAATTTTTTATTGACACATTCCAGATTAGCGATGGTCGTATCTATAAGGTATCATCTAGCCCTGATCCGTCTTCTTGTATAGATAGAAGAGGTCATCGTGAACCATCTAATAAAATAGATATCACAAGAGTTAAGGATCATATTCAGTCGTTTCCTGCTTATAGAAACCATTATACGTTGTCTGATGCACCAAATAGGAGATATCTGAATCCTGATTTAACCATAAGAAAAATGTATCAACTCGAAAAATGTGGAGAAGAAGGTACAGAACCTGTTAAGGAAAAAATGTATTATCACGTTTTTTCTAACTCTTTCAATTTACATTTCAAACCTCCCTCAAAAGACACCTGCCAATTGTGCGACTCATTGCAGAATGTTCTGACTTTTAGCGGAAATAAAGAAGAGAAACGTAAAGCAGATATCGATAAAAAACTGCATCTTCGCAAAGCTGAACAATCTAGAATTTCCATGAACAAAGGCAAGATGTCAGCGGGGGAAAATATTTATGCGCTTACATTTGATCTGGAAAAAGCCTTAGCTTTTCCAAAATTAAGCACTTCAGTAGCTTATTATAAGTTGAACATGTATGTCTATAACCTAGGGATCTACTGTTTCAATGATAAAAAGAGATACATGTTCATGTGGGATGAGACTGAAGGATCTCGGAGATCACAAGAAATTGCAAGAAATTGGGGCGTGTCTAGTGAAACATCTAAAAGCTAATGCTTACAATCATAACCAAATTATTATGTACTCAAATTGTTGCACGGGCCAGAACAGAAACATAAAATTGAGTTTATCATTATAGAAACTGGTTCAAGATCCGGAAATGGCTACATGCTTTATTGATCACAAATTTTTATCTTGCCACAGTTATTTGCCAAATGATGCCGACTTTGGTGTTATAGAATCAAAAGCTCGGAAAAAGGAATTTATCTATGGTGCTAGAGATTGGTTCGAAATAGTTGGTGCTGCCAAAAAGTCCAACCCATCCCAGGTTACAGTAATGAATCGAGAAGAGTTCCTTTCAACAAAAAAATTGGAAGAGAGTACTTGCAATAGAAAAACCAATACTGAAGGTGGTAAAGTTAATTGGTTGAATATAAAATGGTTAAGATACTGCAAGAATAAACTTAATTCAATATTTTACAAGGAAACCTTGCAAGATGAATTTCCGTTTTACGAAATTAATATCAAAAAGCCGACATGAAAAGGAAGACCTCCTAATTTATGTAATATTATCCAAGATCCATTGTATCCACAGCGAAGACCCATAAAAGCTGTCAAGAAGAAGCACATGTTTGATCTTCTACTCTATATTCCCCCGACTTACCAGCCATATTTTAGTAGTTTGGCTTCCATAACACAAACACAAGCTTCAACTTCACAATGCAATCTTGACACAGGTGACGGCAGTGAGAGTGATGAATATATTGACTAAATGTTTAGAAATTTTCAGTGGACAAACAACGCAAGTCAATTTTTTTATATTTCATCAAAGTTATTTTCATAAGTGTTGAAAATTTGGTTTACATTTTAATGTTGTGAATGTTGTTTTTTTTTATTTTCTATCAATAAATGCATTATTTGCTATCTTCAAATTGGCTTGCATTTTTTTAAATTCAGTTTTCTAAAGACCTAATTATCTCAATTCCATTGTTAATTGACTTACACTGATTGGCTTCTGAACCCTCCATATGTAAAAAACATCTGAATCTATTTATTAAACTTACCAATATACAACAAGTAAAAAAAATTAAGAATAATTTTTCAACTGAAAGATATAATCTAAGGCTCATAGGACATGCTGTATTTATAGGTAGGAAGATACTGAGGTCGTCAGCGTAAAAGTGGCCTAACCATAGCAATCCTGTTATGGAAATAATAGGTACTGAAATAACTAAATACATTTTATGATTCTTAATCATATTAAAATCATGATCCCATACAGTAGTATAGAAAGAAGTCAAATTTCTTAAGTATTTTAAAAGATACTTATTTTTTACAACTTCTCAAGTGCTTATCTTAAAAACAGAAAAATTATATATAAATAATAAAATAAAAAATAAATTATATATTAATGTATAGGCCACTTCTGTGCTTACGGCCTAATTATAACCTGATTCCTAATTATATTAAACTAATGGATCAGGTCTAATATTGAGATTATATAGAGCGGATTCAGTTTAGTTTTTAGCTTCATATTTTTTTATAGTAATAGTTCTCGGTTTAAATTTATTGTGCAATGCAGTGACTATTAGTTAGGATTATCACAAAAATTATTAATTGGATAATAATTTTAGATATAGCATATCTATAGTTGGTTTAAACTCAAACTACATACACATTTATTATTCATAACTACTTAAATACATATATATATATATATATATATATATATATATATATATATATATATATACACATATATAAATATATATATAAATATATATATATATATATATATATATATATATATATATATAATATATAAATATATATATATATATATATATATATATATATATATATATATATATATATATATATATATATATATATATATATATATATATATATATATATATATATATATATATATATATATACATCAAATCCGAGCTGGAAACTTGCATAGGAGAGCATGCAGAACAAATACCGGGTGACCACGAAATTAGCTTCTAACTTTTTTATTATAAGCAATACTAATTTCAAATTTTATAGTGATATGTTTGTAGTTGGTTATGAGGCAGGTTTTTCTACAAAAACATTTGAATGTTGTTTCCTAAATCGTAAATGCTATCAACTGATATATTTATTGGAGCACCCAGTTTAATATTTTGTTTTTGAAATCTACATAAAATTCAAACTACAGTGACTCACAGCTTAAATGATGCAGTTATATGTAAAATGAATAATGTGCCAGAATCAGCCTCTATGGTTATTGGTTACAATTCGCCAAAAATAAACTTATTTGGCTGCAATGGAAACATTTCCCTGAGGCAAATAACTTAAATTAACAAATGTAAAAGCTACAGTAAAATATGTGGAGATAGTGACATATTATTAGGGTTATTTGTTGTCTTCCGTAGTGGATATTATACATTTACATTGAAGGAAATAGAAATCAATATATCTATTTAGATACTCTTGAGCAGCATCTAATTAAAAGTAGACACTACACAGTAGTCAAATTTTAAACGAAAATGAATGAAGAGCGAAAATAAAGGAGGAAATACGATTAGCCCGAAATATATCAAAAACTCAGTAGAATCAACAGCATGATATCTATAAACTCTTATTGTCAACTAGGAAGGACAAACAAAATATATATTGTTTACTAAACCAGTACGTCCTTTTTCTTATCAATACCCTTACATTTGTTAAATGTAACATTTAAGCTCTGACAATAAATTCATGCATATATAAACATTAATATTTAATATTATTACTGTATGTTATGTTTTGGTTTAATTAAATAACTAAATTATCAATAGAACTATATCGATTTATTTTGAGTGTTGGTAGGTATTTTGGCTTCTTCGCTGATGATATAATTTGAGCCATGCGGGTTTCTTTGCTAAATTAAATAGTTTTTGAACGAAGAAATATATGACTGGCATTGATATTGCCGATCGGAAACCGTTGTATCCTCCATACGACTTTTTTCTAATTTCTCTCGCAAAGGCATTCTCATTACAATTTGGGTTTAAAACTTTAATATAAAACTTAAAATTCACAACAATATACTGAATAAAACTAATTACATAACAAACAACATTATTCGCACTTATTTGTATTTATCTTCAATTGTTTTTTTAAATGAAATTGTTCATTGACACTTTTTTCTCAGGTGTTTGTTTGGTAAAAATCAGCCTCACTTCCACTATAAAATTTGAAATTGGTACTTCCTATTATAAAAACGTTACAGTCTGGTTAGTACTTGGTTATCGGGTATAAGTCCTAAGTTACACACAACACTTAACTTTCTAAATTAGATTGGGGATAATTTTAATCCAAAATTTCGATAAATTAAATATTTATAAAAATTGTACTTCATTGATGTTACCACGTCAAATTGCGTTTAAAGTATTTGCAATTTTAGAGTTCATTACAAACAAATAGCCCATAGTCTATCTACGAAAATAAACTGCCTCCTAAACAGAATAAGAACCACTGACTTTCATGATAAATTAAAATCGACTTAAAGATTTAAATCATCCACAATAGTATGTGATTCATTATAATTCCGTTTTATTGAAATTTTAATTGTTGAATCTTACCCGAAATGCTGCAATTTCTCTATCGAATTCCTCAGGTGTGCTGACATCAGTTAAAATATTCTTCAGTGCTTCGTCCACGCCATCCATCCATCTCACCATATCGTTAAACTTCGACCTATATTGATCCCACTTTTGAGGAATTCTATCCAGCTGTTGTTGCACGGTTTCGATCCTAATATTGACATTTTTCCATTGTTGTTCAGCTTTCTCCACAGCTTCTCTTAGGCTTTTATCTTCTGGGCAGTTTTGGGAGTAGATTTGCTCAAGATGTTCCAAATTGCTCAAACTACGTTTTGTTTCGAACAGCGGTCCTTTTGAGCTAAAGAAGTCTTTGTGTCTTGTGATAACGTATTCGATATTTTCATTCTTGCTTATAGCAATGTGTTCACTTTGAATTTCTTTTTCTAGTTCCTTAACGTAGTAGTTAAAGGTATTTTCATCCAACCTGAATTCCAGTCGCATCAGATGAAGAGGAGCGAACGATAAAATCTCTTTCCATTTATTTTGGAGGTGATGAACCGAAGAGGTTACTGGGACGTGTTGGTCTTTTGGAAGACAATTGCACAAATCTTGTGCGCTTTGAACGAGTTCGTGAATCCATCTTTCGTTCACTGATTCAAAGAAGTTCTTATGTTCTTCAACTGTGCTTTTGCTGTCAATATGTTTCTCTGAGATTAGTTTTTCTGCGTGATTTAGCCAATTTGATATCACCCGTTCGCTTTCCGAAAAGTTGTGCCAACATCTTATAGCTTCTTGTAATCGTTGTTCCCATACCTGGGCATTTTGACTAACGTACGCAAATCTATCGTTAAGTTGGTCCATATCTTCAGTCATTTTTATGATATCTGGATTATTGGCTTTATCCACTGATTTCACAATGTTGTTCATGATTTTGTTCTTACTATCTAGCATCGATCGATAATATAAAGTCCTAGTGAAGAATTGCTTGACTTTATCTAACTGCTCTTTTAACTGATCTTTATCGGCTTCTAATGACAGAGTCGTAAGTAAAGACTCAGCATTATCCAACCAAGAATTTATTTCTTTTTTGCCAGTTTCCAGAGATTCCTGTTGTATCAGTAATTGATTAAATAGGTGAATTTGTGCTGGAATTAAAGCTCTAATGCGAACCAGAGCCTCTTTTTCTTGCTTAAGAGTGTTCATCATCTTGTCGACTTCATCTCGCGACAAGTCTTGGATAAGAGTTTGAAAAGCCTTACTTATATTTTTAAACAAGTTCTCAATTTCTTCCACCTCAGATTGTAGTTTCAATAAATTATCTCTGTGCTGTTTTATTCTGTCCATAGACCCCAAACTTGGAGCACTGAGAACTTCTTCTGCTTTCCTCAACCAATTCGACAGAACTTCGACACCAGCTCTGAAGTCTTTTCTGTTTCTTAAAATGTCGCCCGCATGACTATACTTGTTAACATAAGGGTAGATCTTATCCCATCTGTCGGTTATATTTTGATAAGAGTCTCGAAGTTCCATGGAAATGCTGTCTTCTACTGTGGCAATTAGGAAACTTACTGTATCTCCTAGCAACTGATATTTGTCTCTGAAAATAACAAGTTTTATTATGTTTAAAGTATAGCAAACACCCGCTTCGATTTGACCTTCTAAACTTAATATTACTGAGAGCAGAGTAAGACAACTCTCTCTCATAAGAACAGAAAAAAACCACTGTTTTGTTAGTTGCCAAAAAAGCCTATCTTTGTTGGTCTAATTCTTTTTTTAAATAATTACTGTGGTAGTATTAGCATTTACTTCCTTACCGATAAACACTAATGTCTTGGAAAAATTCCATTTTTGCTTCTTCGTCTAGCTCCATTGCTTTTTCGGCTTGGCAGAGCCATTCCGTAAATTCTGGTGCTAGCGAGTCCCATCGTCTCCAGTAGGCCACTACTTCTTCCAACATGCTTTGGACACACCTTAATTCCATAGACACATTCTTCCATTTGTCGGCCGTATCTTTCATAAAATGACCGATTTCTAAAAGTTCTTTCTTATCTAAAAGAAAACGAAAATAGAATACATAGGTAAGATTAATAAAAAAATGTTAAGTTATTTCTAAGCCCTCAGCAGTATCCAGTGGCCAAATAACAGGAGACACTAATGAAAAGTGGGAAAATTTAAAAATCACACTGGCCTCTACAAGTAAAGAAATTTTAAAGGATTCAAAAATACAAAGAAACTCAAAATGAGTAACTGATGATGTATTATAGCTAATGGAATGGAAAAAAAATCATATAAAACAAAGATTTACGCCAATATCGAATTATACATGCAGAGATAAGAAGAAAAAATCGGGAAGCAAAAGAAAAGTGGTTTGGGAATAAGTGCACTGAAACAGAAGAACTTATTGCTAATAATGATAACTTCAACCTACACACAAAAAAATTAAAGATACTAACAAAACTCGAAAAAGTAATACACTGCTGGATTAAAATGATAGAATAATCCCAGATATCGCGGGAAAATTTCAACTATAGAAAGAATGTTTCCAAGAGCTTTTCGAAACCGATGTACATGACGAGCATAACACATGTATTCGAGGGCCATGAAGATGAAACTGGACCACACATAACAAAAGAAAATGTGCTTCACACAATTAAATTATCTAAAAATAAAAATGCTTCTGGTCCCGATCGAATATCAACTAAAATACTGAAACTAATTGAGGATAAAAAGATGGGAATACTAGTGTACCTATACACTCAATCTACAACACAGGAATTATACCTGAGAGTGGCTGAAGTCTCCATTTATTATACTACCAAGAAAAGCCAATGCAAAAAAATGCAGTGACCACAGAATCATTAGCCTTATGAGTCACACACTTAAAATATTTCTGAAGATTATACACCAAAGAATTTTTCGAAAGCAACCCTATTTGTGTCTTTAAAGCATAATTTATGTATTGTAAGTAGACCTTAAACATTAAACGCACCAAACATTGCGTGCGTGCTAACATTACGATTAAACTGTGACACGAATGATTGATGTGATAAATTTATGAAATTGCCTGAGAGACAGACTGTCTATTCGAAATATAATAATCAGTCACTAAGTTCGAAAGTATATTGATTTTATACCAACAATATATTGTTATTTTAGGTTATGGCTTACTAATACGTTATATAATAAGAAATAGTGGCTCTTGGACTTGACCGCGTCAAATTGAAACTATTTTTTCCAATAAACCATGCATACTTAAAAGAGTTTTTACTGCAAAAAATCAAGATACATTCAATCATTCAGCGAAATCTTGTATAATAATGACAGAGATGTGGATTAAAACGGAGTGTTTAATATTTTTTTTTGAAAAAGTGTGAACATGTAAAAACCAAAATAAACGAAACGTATTTTCAAAAAAAAAGTGTATATCAGAACTTTATTACAAAATACACAATACCAAATATACATCCAGCATCCATAGTCAAAACAAACGTCAATGTGAAAACTTAAATAACTGTCTAAAATAGGATATCTGAACATCCTTCTTTTTTGGTTAAACAATATTATTTAAAAAACTTTCACAAGGCGCGCTTTATAACATCATTCACGTTATAATTCAATTCATTAAAATGCAAAACTAAGGTATATATATATATATATACATTTTTTTTTCTAAGTTTGCGCCTATCTTCAAACAAAGAACACTGGAGTGGTATTAAAAAATTACAATAAATGTGTCACTCTGGTGCAGTATTCAAAGAGAGCAATTTTTTTAGCAAAAAATATTCTTCCGCGAAAAACTCTTCTGCATTTTCCGAAAAGTGTAGAAACCCAGCTGAATATGACAAACAAAAATCTTTTTGGCTTTTTCGCAACTGAATAAGAATATTTAACTTTAAATTAATTGAAGCAGATATATATATATATATATATATATATATATATATATATATATATATATATAGATATATATCTGCTTCAATTAATTTAAAGTTAAATATTCTTATTCAGTTGCGAAAAAGCCAAAAAGATTTTTGTTTGTCAATCTAAACGCAACAAATAATCTGAACACATTTAAAAACCAGCTGAATATGTTTGTAAGTCACTTTCAAATATTTGGTAAAACTTTTACTGGAATATAATCCAGTTTTTTTTTGTACAACATTGCTGTCCAATCTTGTAATGAATTGTCACAGAAGGGTAATGTGTGGAATTGTACCCGGCACTCACGACCAATGTTATGGTACGATTTTGTCGTACTATAAAAAAATCCCACACACCATATAAAAAGCAGCTCGAACACGAATCATGTGATCCGGTACAAGAAAGGTTTAAATCAATCAAATCGTACGGAGGCAGTCCGAACTGCCAGACTGCGGATCAATTCAACTCGATTTGGTTGGATGCGTGATACACGGTCAAAATAAAAGCAGCAATACAGATAAAACTGCGATGGCACCGGCGCATAGCCGACCTAGTGGTGGAATTATCATTGAAACAATGATTAATTTCTATACTAGGAGCTCATTAAAAACAAGGCTTTAAAAAATATAGTTATCTTTTTGGTTAAGTTAGGCTAAGATATGGCAGAAGTAATTTTTTTTTAATGGTGAACCTTCTCTAGTTCTTTTTTTTTAAGAAAAAATAGCTCACACCACAGGCGATTTGCCATTTTGATAGCTTCTGTGATTAGAGGGATTGATTACTGCAGAAAAATGTGTAAGTACGTTGCTTTTTATTTTTCCAGGTAATTTTTATATTCTGAGTTTATGTTATGCTTTTCTACAGAGTGTTAAAATTTTCAATAAAGTATCATTTTTTGATCACTGAGTACATTAATCACATATTATTAAAAACTTTATTTAATTTTTATGATTCTTATATTTTTGGTTTTATAGACTTTTGCAGGTTCCAGATACCATGCTGATCGACTTACCTATATTTCCATCTCTCTTATATTCTTCTATAACAGCCTGCATATCACGGAAAGCTTTATTAAATTCCTGAAATATGTGGTTTTTTGATACAAAATTTCTGTACTGGTCCAGTAACTGAACAACTTTATCTACACGTCCATATTTGGCAGTCCATAATTTAAGTTTAGTTTCGGTAAGTTGCAAGAATGCAATAAGGCAGCACTGAAAAATAAAAAATCTTTTGTCAATCTGATTTACAATATATTAAAAAATACAAACTTGTTTCTTTTTTTTAATCAAAAACTATTGTTTCTAAGACTAAAATGGATCTAGAGTTAAGAAGTAAATCGCGGATCAAAGTACCCAGTGCCACAATTAAATCCGTAAAATTAAATTTTGCTTTAACCTAGTGATCATCAGCATTGTTTTGCAATAGAATCTCTACTAGCAAAGCACAGAAACCGCCATGAAACTAAGTGTCTGATTCCAATTTTGAAGTTTCTATGTATCCGATGTTTCTTAGAAATACTAGTACGCATTCCCCTTTGCGAAATACCATATATTGTGATTGAAAAAGGTGAATTTAATCAAGTAAAAAAGCACAAATCGCGTCGACCATATAAAGCTTCTAGCAGAGGCTATATAGCAAAGAAGTATCGAAAACAGACCATTATCGAATACAATTAGTCAAAACTAAATACCATCAAAATACCCTATGCAAAAGAGGGTTAGGTAAGGAAATGCGTTATCGTTTAAACTTTTTATATCTTCATCGATTATACATGGGAACTATATTCGGTGATATGCTGGATAAGCTAGATAAAGCACCCTTTGCTTTGGGTCTAAAAATTAATATAAAAAAATCAAAATTAGGACCACTAATAATATCACGCAAGTAACATTCTTCCCCCAGGTTATATAAGAATGCGTGTATCTTAAACCTAATATCAAATTCTGTAGAATCAATCAGACAACCTATGCCCATTAGTGAGTGAGTAAGTGAAATTTCACTGTTTCGCAGTTTGTTCTGTTTGAACACAGATAAAACATCTAAATTATTGTTCTTTTCATTTCGTTTACAAAACATAATAGATTTTAATCAATTGGTTAACTGACTTACTTGTTATAAATTACCATTATTAAAGGGGATTATCTACAGAAAAAATATATAAATGGTTCCGGAATTCATTCAAGACGAATGGCAGAACAAGATTACTCAATGACGTCCAACATAAAACAAACAAATGTGACATGAAGAAGCAAAAACACAAAAAAACGGAAGACACCGAGGAAGACCTATATACATCAATGGATGTCAGGTGGCTTAAAAAGAAGAAAAATAATAGTAGTTGAAGATTTAAGTTTTAGACCTCCAAAATACACTGCTGGGCAGAGGAAACGCAGCAAGCGAATATTTAGGTAAAATATAAATTCGATTATTTTTAAAACAAGAAGAGATATTGAAATAAGCTGTTCAACTAAGTCTTGCAAATTTTTATTGCATATTACATATTTTAAGCTTGAAATTTAATTATGCTAAAAAATTATATATACAGGGTGCTAAACAAGACTGCAAATTTCCGAATATTTTATTTGGGTAGAACATTTATAAAAACGATTTTCAGTTTACATCGGCGTAATACTTGGTGAAATTGTAAAAATAATTTGAAAAGTTATTTAGAAATTTAAGTGTTTTTTGAGATACGAAGTTTTTTTGAAAAAATTAGATTTTTCTTACCTATTAAGATGTAACTTTTTATTAGCCCTTTGATGTAAAGTTTTCTTGCTAGGGAGTCCTTAAGTATTATTTTTTATAATCTGTAGGGTCTAAACTACGCAGAAAATATACAGGGTGTGCAAAAGGTACGTTAAGTCTAGTTAAAAACTTAACGATTCTATATGTACGTATATTTCAACAAACGAATTTAAATTTAAAAGTTTTTATTCGAGCTTCTAGAGCCAAATTTGTCAATACCGGGTGACACAGGGGACATATAACAGGTTGCCATATTTTTAGTTTTAAAAATATCAATTTGGAATTTAAAACATTTTTATAACTTCATAAGGGGCATATTTTCTTCCGGTTTTAAGGGAAGTAATCCCTAATTTTATTTTTATGGACCGTCGCATATCGTATTCAGCCTAAAATTGGCTTTTCAACGATATATCACAAGATAATTTAGCTTTTGTTTTCAAATGCCGTTTTACAAAAAATACAGTCACTATTTAAAAAATATATGTTTTAAACAGTCCAAAATAAATTTTTCTTAATTTTTTAAAACATTTCGATTTAAAAATCGTTTTGAGTACTAACAGACATTTAATTGTTTTTTCGAAAGAGCATTTTATTCCGATATTTTTAATGGCATCCCTTATTTTTTTCACACCATTTTGCCTTTTTAAAGACATGTTGCCTGCTAACCTTTATTTTCAAGATGGCGATATGTCAGCCATTTTTGACAAATCAGGATAGTTTTTATTAAAAATAAACGGCTATTTTATAATAATTTTGAAAATAAAGGTTAACATGTTATATATCCTTAAAAGATGGTCATTTTACGGCGAAAATGACTGCAAAAAATATACAAGGTGGCATTAAAAATATGGGAGTAAATTGCTCTTTCGGTAAAACAAGAAGTGAAAAAAAATTTTAAAAAATCTATTAACACCCAAAAACGATGTTTAAATCGAACTGTTCTAAAAAAAACAAGCTCAGTTTGGATTGTTTAAAATAGTAGTAGTAGTAGTAGTAGTAGTAGTAGATTGTAAGGGTGGGGAGGGTGTGAAACCCGGCGGATAGGCTTAAAAGACCCTTGTCGCCTCAGAAAGCAAAAGTTAACTTGTGATATATCATTGAAAATCTAATTTTAGGCTGAATACGACGACAGTCCATATACGTATATAAGGTCCAGTTTAAAATAAAAGGTAGAGGTCACTTCTGGAAAATGAGAAGTAAGTTTTAATTATTTTTTCATGTAAATTTTGCCTCTTATGGAGTTAAAATGTCAACTGATATTTTTAAAACTAAAAAAATGGCAGCCTGTCAGATGTTTTATGTGTCAGCCGGTTTTGGCTCTAAAAGCAATATCTACATCTTTAAAAATCAAAAGAGGGAGAAAATAAATTAAAATAATTTTTAAGCGTAAAATTTACCCAAGCTAAAACGTTATTTATATAGGGTGTTAAACAAGCTCTGTAAATTTTCCAGTATTTTATTTGCTCCCAAAATTTACAAAAACAATTTTTAAGTTGTAATTTCTAAATCAACTTGATCCTTGATGAAATTGTAAAAAACAATTTGAAAGGTTTTAAAATGTTTAATTGTTTTGAGATAAGTTTTGTTTTTCAAATTAAATTTTTCGTACATATTAAGTTGGTAACTTTTTATTAGAAGTTGGATGTAAATTTTTTTTCCTAGAGAGCCCATAAGTCTTAATTTTTTATGATTTGTAGGGTCTGCACTACACTAAATATACAGAGTGTACAAAAAATATGTTAAAATTAGTTAAAAGCCTGCCTAGCGATCCTAAAGATCATGTATATATATATATATATATATATATATATATATATATATATATATATATATATATTATATATATATACATATATACATATATATATATATATATATATATATATATATATATATATATATATATATATATATATATATATATATATATATATATATATATATATATATATATATATATATATATATATATATATATATATATATATATATATATATATATATATATATATATATATATATATATATATATATATATATATATATATATATATATATATATATATATATATATATATATATATATATATATATATATATATATATATATATATATATATATATATATATATATATATATATATATATATATATATATATATATATATATATATATATATATATATATATATATATATATATATATATATATATATATATATATATATATATATATATATATATATATATATATGTGTGTGTAGTGCAGACCCAACAAATCATACAAAATTAAGAGTTATGGGCTCTCTAGCAAGAAAATTTTACATCCAACTGCTAATAAAATTAATATGTACGAAAAATCTAATTTTGAAAAACAAAACTTATCTCAAAAATTATAAAACCTTTCAAATTGTTTTTTACAATTTTTTTTTTAACATAAACATAAATTTATTTCAAAGTTTTACAATGATTTAATTTTTGTTACATGCTCACACTTAATAATAATTATTAAACAACTTGTAACTTAACAAACACATTCAATAAAGTATTAAATTTTTACAAGAATTGTTTGCTAACAATTTTCCCTTTTTTTTAAATACAATTTTATAAATATTGAGCCGGAGAGAAATCAGGCCTAAATTGCTAAACACAATTTGCGTGTGAGAGTCCTCCCGAATATAATTTTTAGGTTTATTTTTAATTTAATTTTAAAAAAAATACACTATACGGCGATAGCTAATGACGTGGTAGAGCATGAGAAAAACAGATGCATATTTTAAAGCGAAGTAAATTATATTATTTAATTTAAGAAAACACTGTTTTAAAATAATCCTTGTTTTGATGAATAAAATATTTAATTTTTTTTTCGTGTTTTATTGTTCAAGAGAATCACGTTTTTAATATCAACTGGTAACATATTATACATTTTAGGAGCATAATAAGTAATGAACCTCTGACAGAAAGAGTTTTGAATCCTTGGCATAGAGAGATTTTCGTTAGCATTTATTCGGGTTTCATAGTGATGTGAGACAAAAGAATACAGGTGCTTAATTTTAGTTATGTAGGTTAAACAAGATAACGCATACAGATTTCGGATATTGAGTATGTCATTTTCGGCATATAAAAGATAGGTAGGGTATCTACGAGGTTTATGATAAAGAATTTTTAATACAGAATTTTGGCATGTTGACAAATTTTTAGATGCGAATTACACAACCCTCCCCATATGATGATACAGTACCTCAATATAGACTCCACCAAAGAATTATATAATAGGAATACTAATTTTTTATTTAATATGTTTCGTAACTGGAAAAATGTATAAAACATTTTTCTAATTTTTGATGCTAGATGTATTACATGTTCGTTCCATCTCAGATGTTGGTCAATAACTACTCCCAAATACTTGATTTTTTTAGTTCTTTTAATTTTACAACAGTTACATGTTAAATTATTATTTTTGCAGTTTAATGAATGAATTGTCATTAGTTCATTTAAATGGTTGATCTGCTTGTGTTGAGGAGAATGTAATAAAATAAGTTTTAGTTAAGTTAACACTCAATTTACTAGCACGCAACCACTGCTTCATAATGATCAATCCGTCCTCCGCCAGTTTATATACTTCTGTCCAAATCTCCCCGTAAAACAACAGTGCCGTGTCGTCAGCATACGACACCACACTGCAGTCGCGTAAAACGCTGCCGATATTGTTCACATAAATCAGGAAAAGAATAGGACCTAACACCCTTCCCTGAGGCACCCCCGTAGTTATGATGTCGTAATCACTAAAATCATTATATATTATTAACTTTTTGTTTTCTATTTGTTAAATACCGTTTTAAAAGAAGCAATACCAATTTCTTCCAGTCTATAAAAATGCTTTACTTAGATCTGAGAAAACATCTAATAACTTTTTTGCATTTTTTTTATTAATGTAAATATTGTTCGTCAACTCAAATACAGCATTCTCGGTACTCATCTTATTACGGAAACCAAATTGTTTAGTATAAAGCTTATTTTCTTTTTCCAAAAATTCAACCATTCTTTGTTTTAAGCATTTTTCAAAAAGTTTCGCAAAGTTGTCTATAACTGAAATTGGTCTATAATCAGTAACATGGGTCGGATTTCCACTTTTGTACACGGGGGTTACTAATGATATTTTCCTTTCGTTCGGAATATTAAATGTCTCGAAAGAGGTATTTATGAGGTGCAATAATGGTTTTAAAAGAAAAAGATGCATTTTTTGAATGAGAGACACAGTTATTCCATCTTCCCCTGGAGCTGAGTATTTTTTTAGAGACTTGATATAATTAATCAGTTCGTTTTTATTCATAGGTTTTAAGAATAATGATTTTACTGTCCTGGAGACAGGAATCGAATATTGTTCTAAATTTTGCTCTATATTGGATTGAATTTTGTTTCCGATAGTTGTAAAAAAATTATTAAAAATATTAGCGACATCCGAGTCTTTTTTCATTACAGTTTCATTTTCTAGAATACAAAAGCTTTTTTATTATTTTATCATTTATTGTGACCGATATTTCATTCATAATTTTCCATATTTTTCTGTAGTCATGATTTGCGTCAATTATTTTAGTGCGATAATAAGCATTTTTTGTTGATTTGATAGTTTTTGTTAACTTATTTCTGAACGTTTTATATTCGTTTAATTGTGTTGCAGTATAGTTTTTATTTAGTTGCTTTTTTATCTTATCTCTATATTTTATAGCCTTAATAATATCTTCCGTAATCCATGGCTTTCTTTTTCTGTTATTACCATTTATTTTTTGCTTATACGTACACTGTGTTATGTAACAGGATAATCTATTTTTAAAACTTTCGTATGCATTTTCTGTATCCTCGTATCCCATCACCTCTTGCCATGACTCGTTTTTAAGTAGAAATTCAAGTTGCACGTAATCTATCATATTAATATATTGATTTTTTATTTTAGTTTTATTTGTATTGTTAGTATTCCGCACAGACAACCCAATCATATACTGATCAGTGAAACAAGTTTGAATTACCATAGGTGTCATTAAATTTATTTTATTTTGAATGTCCTTAGTTTTCAAGAATACATGATCTATAGTAGTGGAAGAGGATTCCGTCTCTCTTGTTGGTTTATTAATGCAAGAGAAGAAACCATTTTCAGCTAACATATTTAAGTATTGATTAGTATCTTGATCATGTTGTTTCAAAATATTAACATTTAAATCCCCGATAAAAATTTCCACGTCACACATTTTTAAATTCGAAAAGTAATTATTAGTTTCATCTAAAAATAGATCTAAATTAGTTGCTGGCGGTCGATAACAACCTGTAATTCCATAAGTTTCATTTGCTATTTTAAACTGACACCTTAAAATGTTTCTGACAAAATAATAACGTCTAAATTATTTGGTTTATTCATATTTAAATAAATCATTAACTCTTCAAAGTTTTTTTGTAAACTCCGTATGTTCACGTGAATAATATTTAAGCTATTATGCTCAGAAGAAAAATATTTTACCTTATCTACGTTTTCATATTCATCCGTTTCTAGCACGCCATACCCGTCTATTTCGATAAAATAGTCCAATATCATACCTATTTATATATATATATATATATATATATATATATATATATATATATATATATATATATATATAATATACCAAAAAAAAAGGAAAACACACAAATATAACAAGAAAAAAGAAAATAAAAGCAAAATTAATTAAAGTAAATTACATTCGCTTTCCAAATTATATTTATAATTATTATAAAGGGCTAAACACTATTTAATATAAGCTCATTTGCTCCATAAAAAAAGTTTTTAATTAAAAGTACATTTAGCTAGTTTTTGCCTAAGTATAGTCTCTAATTTTCATAATTGTATTGCCTTTTCTTATAAATACATTTCCGTCTCCGGTAAATACAGATTTCCTGTCGTATTTTTCGATAGCTTGTTTATATAATATCATTCGGATTTTGGTTAAGTTTTCAGTAATCCCGATTTATTTATTTCACCAAGGATTAAGTTGATTTAGCAATTACAACTTAAAAATTGTTTTTGTAAATTTTGGGAACAAATAAAATATTGGAAAATTTACAGAGCTTGTTTAACACCCTATATAAATAACGTTTTAGCTTAAGTAAATTTACGCTTAAAACCTGTAATATGCAATAAAATTTGCAAGAGATAGCTAAAAACCGTCTCTCAGTATCTCATCTCTGATCTGGGCAGCAGTTTACAATATGTTTAAAAATGTTTATCATCTTTTTTTCGTTCACGTTAGTAATTGGACCTTCAAAATAAATAAAATAGCAATTTGGAAAGTATAAAAAATAAAGTTTGATAAACGAATTATTGTTTATATGAATATTTAACAAATTCTACCCGAAGCACACAAGTGTATGTTGAAATTCGACTTTATAAAATATATTTAAAGAAATATGTTGAAACTCAAAATAGCCACAACAAAAAAGTCTAATTGGTGTGCCGTTAATCAAATTTATAACGTCAGTCGAGATGTGAATTGGAGCCAACGATTAATTAGTTGCTTTGATAGAACATTTGTTACCTATTAATTTGGTGCTTGCTCTCAATTCACGCTAAAATACGTTTTTCTAATTTACTTTTTAAATTCCAATAAGCGTGGTTTTGAAAACTGCAACGTTTACAGGGTGATTCACGTAGATAAGTTGATAAACATATTTTGAAAACGGCTTACTGAAACTTTTTAAGGTTTGGTACGCGGGGATAACGTATTTTTGAAAAATATTTTGACAATTGCAAACAGGCCTTTAATAATAGTTAATAAATTCTACGTTAAATTCTGAGTAAAAAATATTGTTGTCCTATACGTATCTAACATTAGTCCTTTTCAGATTCGGACTATTAATTCCAATGACTGCAAATAATCAAAGTATATTCTGATTAAATTGATGAAAATGTCCACTTAAGAAGATAAAATTTTATCAGCCACACAAATTTTAATAATATCACTTTACAAGCTAATTTATTTTAAATTAATTTAGATAAAAATGAAGATAAGACGTTGAAGGTATTAATTAATTTGACAACACTTTAAATTTTTTTTTACTCTAAGTGTTTTTGATTTCCTCACTTGATTGGGACAAGTCGCATAAAAGACCTATTAATCTGACCTAGAAGTTGATTTCGGTTATTTATGGCCATCCCATTATACACTAGATTTTTCATATGGCCCCCCACAGCAAAAAACCCGACGTCGTATCCATCTATACTATTACGTTAGTAATCCAGTTTATTAACACAATAGACCAATATTTAATGGTAAATTATCTATAAGATCCAATTCAACAGTTTATACAATTTTAACATATTTTCTTCCATTTAAATTTTGTTAACATGTGGTAAACAATTCGGTTATTCATAAGAGAAAGACATTAAATGAAAATGTATTCTGACGATTTCTTTCGCAGAGACCAATAATTGTAACTTTGCCTGTTGAAAATTCCGTCTCCTGTAAACGGTGATTCTTGGGTCCATATCAAATGAGGACCTTCTTATTATTTCAACCAATAACATCCGACAAAACTCCACTCTCTAGTTAAAATCGCTTTTAATAGACATGACGTGAACTTCGTATCCCAATTTTTTTTTATTTTTAATGTTAGATAGTGTCTTTTCAAACCCCTCCTGAACCCACGAAACACCTTAAGTTAATCGTTTTTAATTTTAAATTTATTTTATTAAACGGATTTATCACGGTTTCTTGATGACATTTATGTATTGCTCCATGCAAGACAACATTCTTTTCTATTGTTTTTGATATTGGTGGTAAGTACGGATATGTTTCTTTAAAAACATGGCAAGTACTTACACTAACTCTGGCATTTACCAGGTATCACAAACAAATTAATATCTTTAGGAAGTATAATCATTATTCAAAATGTAAGCTCTTTATTACCTACTTTAAATTTGACAATTGCGGTACTGGAATATTTCATTTGTGTATCCATAACTTGACTCTGGAGCGTACTTTGATTACGTGTTATCAAAGTGCATACACTTTGATTACTTGTAATCAAAGTGCATACCTTTCGCCAATACTGGAAATATAGTCCAACTCTTAAAATATACTGACGATAGGTATGAGACAATCTTAATACATTTTTACTCAAAATTTAATGCAGATTTATTTTATTAAAAGAAATACCGGGTGTTCTATTTAAAAATTACAACTACCCATTTCGCAGATAAACCAAATTTTGATGCACCCCGTATCAAAAAGGCAAAACATTTATATATTTTCTGAGAGATTATAGGTATGTTTACTTCTCTCAAAAATTTGATATTAAAATAACATTTCAATTCTGAGCAAACTATTACTAAACAAAAGCCTGTTTTGCAATGCTTTGTTTTTATATGGAAATATCTCGAAAAGCATAAAATATTGGTATAGGTACAACACTTGACCTTTTTTAAAACCTTAATCTACATATTTAAAGTTTCAGTAAGTACTTTTCTAATTATATAAATAAATACAGGATCCAATAAATTTTCTAAGACGAAAAAATGAGACAAAGAAATTAATTAACCAAAGCACAAAGCCTAAGAACTTTGAACTGGGAGAGTTTGTTGAAGTGAGGATTAAAACCTTTGCTAGAACAGCATCGATTATCGGGAAACTTTTAGAATAAGGGAGGTCTTTGTAGTTAAATGTTAAAGGAATACATGCGGGTCGTTGCTCGTTGCTCGTGATAGAGTCTGCAGAACAAAGACAGATTGCCAAAATTTTAACGATGTTTAAGTAAGGCAAGCTTTCCTGTGATGTTCGGACTATCAATCAGTCGAAAAGCCAGTTTCTAAGATGTGACAAATGATGCCACGTTATTATGCTGAAAATCTATACCGACTAGAGTACATGCATTTTTCTGATTTTATATGTGAGTGGTGAAGGATAATGAGAAATAAAGAATATAAATATATCTTAGTAGCGTTGTACTCAGAAAGTTCTCTTCTCCCTAGTCTATGAGAACTTGGGATACAGATAGCCGTTACCCAGAGTCTATCGTCCAAGGCCTGTCTTGGAAACAGGCTTAGAAAATTGTACATTAGAATGGTGAGTCTAATTCTCAGCAAAGTTGTGGATAGAAATACTGCTAACAGAATGTAACTCATTGACATAAGGGAAGAAATAATTTTATTAATATCTAAAAGTACTATATAAAAATAACAACTTCTTATATTTCCAATTTTTAAATTACTGTTCCTAAATTCACCGCATATTCCTCACTTGTTAATTACTAATTAGCCTTGGTCTAGTTTACCTAAATAAATAAAACATATTACAGTGAATCAAAACATCAACTTCTGAAAAAAAATTAATTGTATATATATTAGGTTCCCTAGAATTAGTATCAATCTTTTAGTTGTATCTTTAATTATTTGCAAACATGTAGTTTTACTTATTCATTGCCATTTTTTTATTATATTCCCTGTAATGAATTTTTATAGTTAGTTGGGAATAAAGTCATTTAACAGTAAACAGGTTTAATATTTATGCTATTCCAAACAAAACAAAATCATCTGGACAATAAAACTAAACAAACATTAATTCCGCCAGACAAATATTCAAACTATTAGCTTTAAAAAACCAATATATTTCTAAAACACTTACTTTGTGTTCAAGGAACTTAAGTCTCACACGTCTCTGGGCCGCTTTAGGTCCAACTTCATTCAGTCTTACAGCCATATTATTCAACTGTTCAGAAGGCACTTCATTTACTAAGGGACTTTGACAAGCCTGCGCAAACTTTTGCTGAATCACTGGCAAGTCTGAGAAGAAAACTTTATGTTCTTCCAACTTTCTGCTAATAATAGTAGCAGTTTCTTCGTTCATTGCAGTAGGTATTTCATCACAGTAAAGTAGCTTCTCGGCTCTTGCTAACCATTCTCCAATGGTTTTGAAGTCTCCTGGCAAAGCAGAGTCCAAAAGCCAAAGCCAATAAAGTAATTGTTTCTGGAGCTTATCCCAAAGTCTAGTAATATCAAACCAAGATTCTTTAGCTATAGAAACTGGACTTTGAGACTCAATGAGTTGCTTTAATTTGTTAAACATCTGTTCCCTTTGATCTACTTCGGACTTAAACACTAAATACTCTGAATAATTTCTGGGGAGAGAATTGGTTTGTTGAAGGTGGTCCAAGTATTGAGTCTTTTTTATTAACCAGGATAGGAGTTCGCTGTATTGCTCTTGAATTGCAGCTATAGCATCTGGACCTGTTGATTTTGGTTCCGGATATCTAAATAAACAAACAATTCTCCAGATAACTATCTGCTGAGATAAAAAAGTGTCATTATTAACAATTGACAAGTTAAAAACAACATAATACGTTTTAAAACCTCATTTTGATTTCCACTATTTAATTTTCGAATAATAACAAAATGTATAATAATTATAATTATTACCTGTGTAAAAATTGAGCGACATATGTCATAATAGATTTTTCGTCAGGTTTAGGGACATCGACATCAATTGGATCCAGAATTTTCGGAATACCCAATTCGGTTTCGGCAACGTCAAAAGCGGTTTCGAGTCGGGCCTTGTTAGACGTTTTCTTCATTTCGGCGATGTTAACTAGATTCTTTTTAATAGCATCAATGATAGCCAGGAAAGCGACGCCATCTCTCCAACTGGCACCAAAGTCTCTGACTTCTATTCCTGAAACATTTTACATATAAAACCCATACGAATACGCATATACATGGTGTATCGAAAATCTTTCATGAAGGTGTAACAACATTAAAGATATGTATTTTATGATAAATATATCGTAAGGAACTGTCGAAAAACAAAGCTAGGTGTTTTAAATAGTTCATTGGCTACTTAACCAACCAGGCCATCAAACGTACCATATTTTATTGTCAAAACATTAGAACCATAACAGATGTTCACATCAATTAGGCTGATTCTTTTTCATATTACCAAAGACCGAAATACTTCGAATAGACAGTCCATCAGGTACAAATAAATTATCCACATTAACTGCTCTTGTCGCAACAACATATAGTTTAGTGCTGCCAAAAGTATCTACTTCTTTTAACGAGCAGATCGGATACATTATGCCGCGGACTGGCAACTCTGAGCGTTGTGCGAGGCCAACAACGTCGGCCCGGGCGTTGTGCTACGCGGAAATATCTCGATGAATCCCAACTATACGGAATAATATAAAAAATTGGAATCTATTTAGGCCCGGCGGTACTTTTAGTATGCAAAATATGGTCACCTCATTTTATGAGTGTATATTGGTTATAGAGGCGTTAATCTTTAATAATTAAATAAAATAGCAACAAAAACTTTATGGAAAAAAATGATATTGTTCTAAGAAATACGAAGTAAATGAAATTTACAAATTGTACAGGTGCCAGGGCTATATAATATGAGCACCGCATTCGGTTTAACGATCTATATACCTGAGATAAGATACCACATTACAAGAAATGCCAGATTCCAGTGTGGTTCTGTTCATTCCCCCCCCCTTGCCGCGCACATAGCAACATCCCTAATCTACCTAGAGAGAAATTATTTTTAAATATTTTGTATAATTCGGCGGTTTAAATAATTTCACATTATTATGTAAACAAAATAATACGCCATGTGTAAAAACAGATCGTATTTAATTTATGAAGAACCATTTTTAATGTATTTCCTTGAAAATTCGGTAGTAGAAAACTAATTATGAAACGTATATCTTTTTCTTAGTTTTCTGCATTGAAATAATTTTAACTGATTACAAAATTATCTAAACAAAGTTATTTCACATGAAGGGTAGAAGATATTGTTTGATAGTTTGTTAAACTTAAAAATAGGATTCTTAATAATTATGTAGCTATATACTCTCACAATGTTTGAGTTCATACTTTATATGACCGCTAGAAAGTAAAATCAAAATATTAATGCTATGTTAGTTATATACTATGTGTGTCAGGAAGGCGTAACTGACCCCGCCCTTATAACTAGTCTACGGTTTCTACCAAGTCAGGAAGCTTAAACAAGTAGGGGTTTACAAATAAAAAAAAATTATTTTCGGTCATAAATGTAATTTATTTGAATTTCTTTTGAACCACTTTGATTGTTTATGCATTATATTAACTTTTAACAATTTAAATGCATGGCTATTTGTCCACGCATATTCAACAGTGCCTGATTGCGAATTTTTCTATGTTAATTAATTTAAGTTCCTGAAGGTAGTAAAACATTTTTGGAAGCACGAGCCGAAATTGATTATAATCGGCATGCTGCCGAGTCACAATATGGGTTGTTATAGCAATAATTGATCAGTTTAGTCTTTCTTTCTCGCCCTGTTATGTACATAAATAAATCATAAAAATGTCCTGAAACATTTTTAGTTGGCAGACTGAAACATTAATTTAATTGTTTAAATTTTTCATCCTAATATTCTAAACTTAGTCCATACGAAACGCATAAATTTTGTGAAGATAAGAAAATGTGTCGTGTATTTCCTTATTATTAAAGTTGGCAAATTTAATAACAATAAAATTACAGGCAATGGTAACCCTGAGGAACGATTGCTTTTTTTGTTTAGCAATAAGTCGCACTTCTTTGCGAAATGTATTTTAAAGCGTTTAGCTATTAGTGTTGCGTGACTTAAATAAGAAATAGCCGCATTATTAAACCCATTTTGTACAAAAAACTAATGCATTATTTTTTGGGACAAAAAAATGTTTGTCTTTTGAGAGCGCAATTAAGTCACTATAAATTAAGTTTAAACTATTTATAGACATACTGATGCAAGAGAGGAGCACTTTTAAAGGGAAAGTAATTTTAAGAACATAGTAATTTATTATTGCCTACCCTGTTTAAAAAGGCACTGCACGCGCCACTGATAATGCTGATATTATTCTTAAGCCCGATACATATGTTTTGTGCTGGTTATTTATTTCTAGTATAAACAATTGATTGTCAAGGCCTATGGTTCGAGGAATACTTAAAAACTGTCCTAGGATGTCATTTAACAGTTCAACCCCTAGGCGAAGATACTTGTAATGTATTTCCCCCTTACATTCATTAACTGGTTGCTGGAATTTGTCCACTAGGCAACAAATAGCAACGCTTATATGCTGGATCACAATTAGTAGTTTGGTTATGAAATACGAGAGTGAGATTTATATCTTCATCAAAATACAAATGAAGCTGCATGCGAACTATTTCTTGTAATTGTAAAAACTTACATATTTTGAAATATTTTCTGTAAATATGTTAATAATAACTATAAAAACTTAGAACTGGATAATTAGTCATATATTTATGAAGAAATATGTTGTATTGCCTTGTTCTTAATTTCCTCTATATTCCTTTGAATAGTTAACTTTCCATAGAGTTTTTATTTTATTTAATATTCATTTTAACTTATTGCTACTATCTACTAGTATTTTAACTGTCTATAGTCATGGGAAAAAAACAATTCAGAGCTTTCAGCGTCTACGGTACCGCTTCCCTGTATCCTTCCAGGCCGGGGTATGAAAAAAGAATGCACTCTCCGGTTCCGGCAACATCAAAATTATTAAATTTCAACGTCTCTAAAACTTATATCCACTGATATAATATTTTGCATAATCACTTCCATTCAGCTCCTACTCTATTAATGTATTTAACATTGGATGAATCATCTATTTAAAGTATTACCTGTCTTTGATATTACTTTTTAAAACAAACTTTAACGAAAATCATTAAATAGTAAAGAATTATGGTTATATCTGAGTTATTTTGTATACTGCATACCTGCATCATCGGGTAGTGCATTAGATACCCAATTAAGCAACGTTTTCCTTGCACCCTGTTTCCATCTGTCCTTCGATGAGGTCGTACCAGCACTCTCCAAACTGCTGGTGCTGCCCCATTGAGCCAGATATTCCAAATTTCGAGTATTTTCCTCAATCTATAAAATATGTTAAATTAAATAAAAAACGTTTACATGATCTTAAACTGATTTAAGCAATTGGGTTACCATTTTATAGAACAAAATAATAACGCAATATCTCTTAAACATAATAACATGGGCGTTACTGCCTCTTCCAAGTTTTAAAATCCGGAAGACTACGGAAGTCCTGGTTAGAGTTTAAAATATGTTCGGGTAAAATATTTTTTTAGAAATTTTAAAAATTTCACGTTTTCAAAGCTAAAGTTTATGTAAGTTCTTAGGGCAACTCCATATACTCCCACCCTTGTATAGCCTACTTTTTGACCCTCTGTGAACTTTAAGAGTAATTCTTGTTTTCCGACATTCCTCTTTATGTAGTAAATTTCACTTCATATGGCATAATGTTCACCTCAAGTGACTAGTCGCAATAAAACCTTGGGATTATAAAATCTGATCTCATACTAAATTGTGGTATTCCAATTAGATCTAGCTATTTTTTTCTGTCCCCCCTGGAGCTAGCCTCTGAACTATCGCTATTTTTAACCAACATACTAAGAACACATGGGTTTTTGAGGGATTGATAATGCTGGTGCACCACTTTACCAAGATACAAAAGTTTTGCTTTATAATATCAATCTACTGTTATAGGTGTTTCAGCTTTCCATATAATATTTTCTACATGCACGTTTATTTCACATTAGTCTGCAGTTAATTATTACACCAGATAATTCTCGTCTTTTGACAATGGCATCCGTATTCCTACAAAAGTTAGAGGCGTAATTTTCTCGTTCTTCCTTTTTTTGATAAACATAATTGCCTTCAGTTGTATAGTTTGTGTGGCCGGGCCGACACTAAACGTACTCAGAAGTTACTAAACGTACTCAGAAGTACTACAGCAAGTCTAGCTGCCTAAAGAATCGGTGATAGTGATGGGATGTCATTGATATGCAGAAAATACTTTGTATTATTCTCGCCACCTGGCAAACTAACTCATAAAGGATCGAGTCAGTAAATTTGCCTATACTGTAGACATTTTGATCATGATGGAAAGGTCTAGAGGACATAATATCAGGCAAATGTCTTAACCACCGTGTATTCGAGCGCCCACGCTTTGATAGATGATTGATTTTACCTTGATAAACCTCCATACATGCGATATGGAGATGTATTTGCTTCGAAAGATTTGATTTTTTTCATCAATTATAACATTTTTTGAAACAAGGCAGTTTTCCCTCGACATGCAACGAGAAATTTCGGATAGTCAATCTGCATTTTAGTCTCAGTGTTTTTGGCTTTTTTATTTAACTTTAGAGTTTATTTAATCTATTTTTTGTTAATTTGATTTCGTCCCAGTTTACAAATTAATGGTTACTAAAAGCCTCAGCAACCCACTAGACTGTTAAAGCCCGACGGTAACAAATATACTTTCATTTACTAAATGTAGTAATCCTTCCAGAACCATTATAATTACTACAAAAACAATCTTTGTTCACGGCGAAATCATTAAAAAATTCAATGTAGGATAGAAATAAGACATCTAGTCATAAGGAGTCAGGTAGAGTTCCAAAAAGCTTGTTATACTTTGAGCCCAATTGAGTAGAAATATAAAAGTTAAAAAAGCACTTTAACTGAAAATCTGGTATTACTTTGTTTGGTCTCTTTGCTCTCGGGATTTCCAACCTCTTTTCAGATACCCGCTATATAAAATTATTAGTTTGCATTAAATTCAGCTTATATAAGTTAACCCGGTTCCATACGAAATATTTGTTTCTATATTAATTCAAATCCCTCTTACATAATAATCTATACTATACCTCAATACAAAGCATGTGAAATTGCTAAAAGCTAGTGAGATTTAAACTTACCAAAATATACGCCCATTCCTTCCGAAGCTTATTAAAATTACAGTAAATTTATTAACTATATGTGCATAGCAATATCTAATATAAATGCTCTAAATAATTATTTGGTTAATAAATATTTATAGCTAATTACTACAGGAAAGATTTTTAGAAGTGGAGAGAAATGTTTTTACACGAGAACATTGTACGATTTTAGCAATTTGTACAACTTAAAAAATAGATATCTAATAGTATTTATTTAGCAAAATATTCACAAAAGTAATAGGGTTATTCCCATTTCAATATTATTGTTTATTATTTTGTGGTTTCAACTTTACATTGACATTTCTCCTACAAGTTATTATAGTACTAGCGTGGAATATATTTCTTGACAAGTAGATCAAATCATGGATTATTATAACCAGTACATCAACATTTTACCTATAGCTTTAACTACATGAAATACAAAAAAAACTTTAAATATAGAAGTTGTGAGATATTTATTGTATTATATTTTAAGAATATCAAATAATTTAAAAATTAATTAAAATGTATAACTGACTATATTTTTAAAATGCAGCATCCTTTATACAATTTCATCATTAAATGATTCTTTTCTTGCTGATTAGTGATTTTAAATACATAAGGTTGGATATATTCCCTAGTAATATGAACCAGTCTAAGGAAAAGAGCAGTGATGTAGATTTCAAATTGAGTTTTATATTGAGATGTTACGAAATGTTTAATTCTATTAAAAATGTAGATACGATTTGGGCTTATTTGTAAATTAATGTATTTAAAAAAAACATTCCAACATATTCTGGCAAAACTACCTATGAAAAAAGTTGTACCTGGAAATA
Organism: Kuschelorhynchus macadamiae; assembly: GCA_030620095.1. Classification (NCBI taxonomy): domain Eukaryota; kingdom Metazoa; phylum Arthropoda; class Insecta; order Coleoptera; family Curculionidae; genus Kuschelorhynchus; species Kuschelorhynchus macadamiae. The sequence goes on along the minus strand of JAUTXW010000536.1, from coordinate 1,694,696 downwards.
TAAAATAATAGTCCATATAAGTCCCAACACGACTGGTGGTCTACCATCTACCAAGTCGCTGGCATTGATATTGACTAGCTTGATTCGTTTTCCTTGCAAGAACTGAAGTGCTGTATTGGCGTTGCTAAGGAAGTGTGGTCTACGGAGAACTCGGCCCCTCTCCACGGGCTAAAAACAAGAAAATATTTTATTAGCCAAACAAATTTGGAAATAAAACAGCGTAGTATATAAAAAATTGAAATCGTTGAAAATCAGATTTGGTAGTCCAAGGTTTTTAATTTAAAGTGTTTGTTACTAAACATACACTTGCATAATAAGGAAATTATATTCTTAGATTTGAATAAACTGACACCTTCCAGTTACCCGAGTTGTTTCCTTAACTCAGATTTGAATCAACTGGTGCCTAAAGCTCTAGAGGTAAAAGCCATCACAGACGATTGTACATAATAGCATAACATAGGACGCATAAGATTATTAACAAATCACATACAATGGCCTTAAGTACACGCAAGGAAAATTATACTCTATAGGCAGAGACTTTTATCTATTTCGAGTTTTTTCTGTTGTTAAAAATAAAGTACTTATTTTTTTTAATCACAGCCATTTTTCTTTTCAATGTAAGCAACTAAAATGTATACAAGAACTTCAAAATGATTTCCAAACAGAAACAAAATGAAAAATTTTAATGTTGTTTATTCAAGTAATGTTAGAAAACTTAAATGTTTTACTTACCAGTCGTTCTCCAGACAAGACTTCGAGTAGTGCCAATAATCTGGTTCCGTCCTTCAAATCTTCTATTAAGTCATCTATTTTTAATGGGGGCACACGCTGAAAAATAATAAACATGGTTAATCAATTTTCATGAACACGAGTTTTACTAAAATACCAAGTAAAACACAATAATTCAATTATTTCTATTTAAAGTTGCATAATTGTAGATGACATTTGTTTCATAGAGAGAATTCAAAAGTTGGAACGTTATAAAAAGAAAAACCGAGGAAAAGGCCGACTCCAGAGATAAATTCAGTAAGTTATCATAATGCAAAACTTCAGACAAAAAAAAACAAAAGCAAGGGAATTAGTAGATATACATACGTCTTCTGATAAAAGCCTACGAAATAAAAGTTGTGCGCTGATCACCATTTTGGAAATTATAAATTTGATATAAACAGATAAAAAAAGCCGTTTTCGACATATTTCGAAATTTGAATATACAGGATAAACGATTTTGGAAAACACAAACAACACGTGAATTTTAGATAAGAAAGTTCTTATAAATAGGCAAAATATTCGTTTGTTTTCGTGTTAATTAAGAGAAAAAAAAACAGGACAGTATTTCAAGAACTACTTTTTCCTTGTAGTTCTTTTTGTACAAACATGTTGTTGACATTACAGATGTAGGGAGTCCTATTTGCAATGAACGTAAAACAGGCGTTTTTGGCAATTTTATCATCAATTGATCCGGAAAAAAAATAATTTCCTTGTTTTCAAAATTGGGATTAAATTGCAGTGGTTTCAGATGTTCATACATAACCTTCCAATACACTAACCTAAAAAAACAAAAAACTCCATAGCACAAAGAATTGTCGAATATTCTTTATATTTTTACTTGTATTTATTTTATCGAAATTTGATAAAAACTCACTAATAAGCATGCAAAATTTTAGGTCCTTTTATCTAATAAAACATAAAATCTGCAATTCGATTTGAAAATTGAATCGTCTGTAGTTTTTGTGCAAACCGATCAAATTAAATGTTTCATTTATTTAAATGTAGGTTTTAATATTCTCTACAAAACTAGATATTATTTATTAAATAAAATAAATTCGATTTAATTTCTCAATTAAGAAAATACCAAAATTTTGAGAAAAATTTGATTTTTTTATTTTATACATAAAAAAAACCAAATAATTGCAAAAACTTATTTTTAAACAAAAAAAATAAATATAATTAATTTTACTCTATTTTTAACTAATAATAATCTTTTTATTGGAGGGAAAAATATTTAAAAATGAAACACAATTTATTAAATTTAATTAATTTTTTTAAATAAGCTATTGTAATTATTTTCCTTTTGAGGGCCATGTTTCTTTTTTATTTAAAAAAAAATTGTCAAAATTTTGATTTTTTAAATCAAGAAATTAAATAGAAAAATTCTTTCCTAATAAATAATTTGTAGTGCCAGTTTGTTTGTTGTAAAAAAATAAACATTCAGTTGCGCCTGTTTACACAAAAACTGGCTGCACTATTATTTCAGAAACAAAAGTTTAAATTTGGTATGTTTATTAGTGACAACTAAAAGTATATTTTCACAAGTTTTTATCAAAAGTCATAAAACATTAGTAAAGTTATGAAAAAAATTCGAAAATCCCTGTCATGCCATTTTTGTTGATTTGTAGATTATATATTGGACATAGAGATCTGAAACCAGCGTAGTAATTATTATTTTCTTACTGTAAAAAATAATTTAAATTTAATCTTGAATACTCAAGTATATTTCATGCATTTATGAAAAATTCCCTTATCAGAGGGCAATTGAGATAACCTGTCAAGCATAGGGCCCAATTTTTTAGAGAACTATGACTGGAATACCATCAGGGCCAGAGGACTTTTTGGTATTAAGTATTTTGAAAATACCTCGAACCCTTTTAACCCCGAAGATAATTTCAGCATATTATATACAAAAGCTAGTACTGATTAAAAGGGGCAACTGAGAGGAGGGATTAAAATAGAATTTGCGCCAAATTATTAGACGTGGAGAAGATTTCATGACAAGAAGTTAAGGGTGAGAAGGGGCTTTTGCAGGAGTTTTGATTAATGTTTTTGGCAAGAGACCAAAAGGGCTGGCTACCATCTTGACAAAAAAAACTTTGACTCTTATGCATGTGTTGAAAGAATTTTTGACTTCGAAAATCATGTAATTGTTTTGATTTTGTGCCCTGTTTTTAGCCTGTCGATTTTCTAGGGTAGGGTTTTTCAAAAATTTTTATAAGTACGGAATTTCTCCAGTCTGGTATTCCCGCAGGATTATGAAAACCAAAATTATTGTTAGGAGGTTTGGAAGTCTTAATATAATCTGGTATAAAGGTTTCTATACCTAATTGCACTACAGCAGAGATTTGTAGACAAATTTCGAAACGATCGCAATCCCGCGACCCATTCTAATCAGCGAAATAAATAGTACGAGGTGGCATGGCTAAGACTGACAAGAAACAATAATTAGTGACACCATGGTCAGAAGAACCTACGGAGTGGAAATGGAATACTGATTAAACGCTGGATGGGTTGAGACAGAGTAATGGATTTTACGGATCGGTTTTAGTAGACCCTAACCAGTCTTTATTGGAAAGTTAAAGTCTCCAAGGATATTGATTATCTGGGAAGGGAATTCAGAGATTAGGAAATCCACCTTAGTAGAAAGAAAGTCGAAGTGCTCATTAAAGGAATTGTGTGAGCAGACACATTTAGTGGAAGTTTTAATGACTAGTTTGAGCCACACGATATCCGATCTGTTCGATTTAAGATTGGAAACTGTTATACAGGATAGATTACTACGGATGTAGGACCAAACGCTACCGTTCAAACAGATTGATGGGAGAAGTTCATAGCCAAAAAAGCAAAGGTGATAGTGGCCAACGTCTTATTTTGGTTTCCGATAGGAAGACAGAGCTTGCAGGAGTGGAGATAGTGTTGAACAGAATTAAGGTTTTTTTCTTAAGTCCCAGATATTTATGAATGAGAAATAACATTTCAATGGTGGAGACCCTCGAAACACTCATCCGGATATCCGAACGGTGATAAATATTTTACTTGAAGAACGGCCATACGATACCTAACATTTAAGAAGAAATGCCCAAATGCAAATGGTGTATCTCCGTGTTTCTTGATATCATGAAGCTTTATATTTTCTCGTCCACTGATTATTGACTCCGTAAATACATTATATTCAAACGCTTTCGAAAATATGACAACTTACGTAGAGCTACCAAAAGAGCAGCAAAGACAAACATCCCTATTTTTACATGCTCTTCCCTTATATTTTTCTGGAATTCCAGCTCTAAAAGGTTATCGTCAATTACAGAGGCGTATGTAGTTGTTAGTACTATTCCTAAACTACTTGAGATATTCATAACACAATGCTAGTTCGGATTGTTGTGATTCATCAGTTTAGATTTTTGCCTGGAACTGAAAGTCACGCAATCTACACAGACTTTTCCAAGGTTTTGACAGTTAAACTATGTTGTTTTATTTAAGAAGGTTGAAATAATCAGGATTAATGGATGGTTTTTGAGTTGGATATCCAGTTATCTTTGAAACAATGTTGTAGTTAACAACTACACATCAAAGATGATTACAAAGACATCTGGAATACCTTAGGGATCACTCTGCGCATCCTTTTATTTAGTGTTATACAGATCAATGATATTCCTAATTGCTTTAAATATTCGAAATTTATTTGCTTTGAGTATGGCTTAAAGTGTTCTTGGCCATTTTCTTTCACCAGGGACTGTACTGTGCCCTAGTAAGACTAATTCCGGAGTATCTATCTTAAGTATGGAATCCTAACTACGCATATCATTCCTTGCATTTATTTCTATCACGGGTCTCGCTGCACCATCTCGACATACCAAATTGCCCTAAAATTTTCAACAGTCCTGGGTTATGTGATATATGTTTTTTTGTGTTATGTTATGTGTATATATATATATATATATATATATATATATATATATATATATATATATATATATATATGTAAAGTTGAATAGCATATTCTAGAAAGGTGAGAAGAAGAAATGAGGTCTCTAAATACAGAAATATCTAGCAAAAAGTTGTTAACACATAAGATTTCCTTGTAACATTAAATAAAGCACATACTAAACGACCATTTAATGATATTTGAAAAATGAATTTATTAATTTATCAGAAACATACATCGGCAATAGTTTTTTTAAACACATTAAATTTGTTTTTTCCTTTTATGGAGAATGCTCGATAATTACTTGCGTTTTTTTTCCTGAATTTAGTAATTTTTGTTTCTTGGCTAGTGAGTTCCATTCCTTAAGACAGGACCCGAGATGTTCCGACTGTCTCTCACAGCCCCAAATCACATATTGAATCATGTATTAAATTTTGAGCAATCAAGGTAAGTCTGCATTATGAAGAACAGGTCTTTTGGCAGAAGGCAAATTTAGGTATTAGATTTTTTGCTTTTGTTTTTTGGAATTACCCTCACTGTTTGTCATGCAAAAGTAACATTTGTTAAGATGATTGTCAGGTTCTCGCCAGACCATTGGATCGCAAAAAGCATTCTCTTTATTTTCCCTTTAATCCACTGCACCAATAAAACACGGCAGATTACACACCACTGCTTGTCTCGATTTCCCATTAAAACACCAAAATACAGAAAATATACCTTTTTTGCATTTTCAGACAATGGCCCTTGTGGGCTTGTGATTTTACAACAAATTCCCCACAAATATATCAAAACCACTTACTTATGATGTCAAAGACTGAATAAGACTGTTTTAAAATGCACGACCCTTCATAAAATTTATTACCTGCCAATACAAAAGGGTCTATTGTGCTAATTGAGAAATGGCACGAATCAGGACTTTGATAATTTTTCTGTTATGATGAAGGATTAGCATTTTAAAAATAGTAGGCTGAATTGTGTTACAAAAATTGTGTCGGGCATTAATATAATTCTGTTTCGTAACTAGAAATATAAAATAAAAATGCTATTGTACTAGTACGTATATTTATTGTTTTTGTTATATGCAATTAGTCGAACTGAGATATCTAATATTTGCCAATTTATATTATATTGTTAATAACCAAGCCCCATAAATAAATAAAAATAATAAAATAAACAAAAAAAGCCAAAGGGTGTCCATTTATAGTAAAAAACTCTGCACATCTTTCCTATAAACAAGGCTTATCTACGGAAACAGCTAACCTACACTTACAAAACATGTGGTGTGGTGTTGGTAGACCAACATTCTCTCATAAATAGATCTCCTAGTTAACATTAACTACTTAAATTTTAAGGGACATTACTGGAAATAAATAAGGAATTTATAATAATTTATAAAATGAAAAATATACTAATATAAATATTATTGCCCGAACATATAAAGTTGTATAACGAAAACGAGAGGTAGCTGCAAACAATTAATTTATTTAAATGTCATCGGCGAAGTTTACCTCGAAATTTATCTTTCCGATTGCTTCTTGATTCGAAACACTTAACAACCGGAGCAATTAATGAATGAAACGGCTTGATGGGATTTAAACACGGAGAGCATGGTACCACGCTGCATTAACTAGCAGCCATCATCCACCCTCGTCGGCTTGACATGATGCCGTGACTACCGAACCGATGTATATTAGCTTCTCAAATGTCATAAGTCATTTGATTTTTACTGTCGACCTATTTACAACATGGCAAACAAAATTATACAGTTCTACTCGAAAAATAAACATAACTTTGTTGAGATTCCATGAAGGAACATTTGCAAATCTTTATTACCTATATTTACTGTCAACAATATTTTCGGGTAATATATTTAGGTGAAAAATTTCCGAGATAATAAACAAAGTGAAACACTTTTTATACTGTGTTATTTTTAATAATAAGCTTTGATTATGTAGTTCTATTATTCTAACAATCTTTCCATAAGTTTACTGCTTTTTTACACCTTGCTGTATTTGCAAAGAATTTTTGCTAAAAAATCGTAATTTTTACTTTCCACGTAAGGGAACGTTTAGGTTTCCTAGATGACGAAAAACATGTTTTCCCATTTTTGTCGGATACACCACCTGTCTGTTCGCGGCAAAGCGAAAAACTCCTTATCTCAATTAACGTCCAATTTTTCACAAAAATCAAGTCATATGTGAATTAACTAATAACAAGTTGATAAAAATTCAATACGGCGGAACAAAATGGTGACATGATAAAATATTTAAATATCAGTGAGAAAAACGACTTATTCAATTAACTTCAAATCGACAATTTAAAAAATGGCATTGAAATTAACTGGCAAGATTTTGGTTATTCAATTAACTTCAAATGGACAATTTAAAAAATGGCATTGAAATTAACTGGCAAGATTTTGGTAAGATTCCAGCATGGTGTAACAAAATAGCGACCTAATAAAATGTTTAAAAAAAGGTGACAAAAAAACTACTTGTTTAATTCAAAATTTACACACGAATTAAGCGTAATGTAGGGATAAACTTATAAGATCTTGATGCGAATTCAATATAGCGGAATAAAAAGTGACCTAATGAAAGTAAAAAAATCAGTGTACAAAATACGGTCTCAATTGACTTCAAATATGTGTGACATAGAAATAAACTGTCAAGATTTTAGTACAAATCTGATACAGGCGAACAAAATGGCGACTCAGTAAATGTTCAAAAAATGACTACAAAATGGATACATTAGCTTTACACGGAATTCCTCCGTTATGAATTCTTTCTTTTATAAAGGAAAGTGAAGCATGACCAAATTTTATACAGCACGTAGTTATTTAATAATGTGTACTGTATACATATACAAATTATGTTACTTACCTACATTTAATTGCTTTAATAATTCGAAGGATACATTACGAGGAAACTCCTGGTTAAAGTGCTTTACAGATTGGTTTTACTAAACTACCCAGAATGTCCCTCCAAATGAATTCTTCCATTTATTTAAGGAATGTAAGATAATATAATTTTTATTATTGACGCCGTGAAAAGAGACCTACTTACGTATCCCTCGTGATAAAAAGATTAGAAAAGCTATTCCTAATTTGTTACCAGACGATAAAATTTTAACATTGAAAGTATAATATTAAATTTGGTAGTGGAAGGATAATTTTTAATTATCTAAAATCTAAAAATTAGAAAAAAAAGTATCTATGAAAATTCGACAATCCTAAAAATGTTTTAAATTATTTTGTTTATCAATTTTCACATTTAAAATTAAAGCATTCCTTAGTCTTTTGATCACTTTTATTAGCTTCGTGTCTCTACTGCTATTGTCCTTACTATTCCTTCAATAAACCAGTACTTCAGGAACTTTGAAGTTGTCGCTACAGGGAAGGAGGGCATATTATTTTTTGATTTACTTCCCTCGTAAGAAAGCCCCAAAAATCATGTTCTCCCATTTGATTTCCGTTAGTCTGTTTGTCTGTCTGTCTGTTCGCGGCATAGCTAAAAAACTACTTACCCGGATGACTTCAAATTTTGGTAAACAACTAAAGGTTATGGGGGGGATGACCATGTAACATTTTGGTAAAAATGAATTACACGAAACAAAATGACATGCTAGTGAAATTGATTTTAAATTTTGTGCAGTAATTAATGAGCTGGTAAAACTGCAGTGGGAATTCAAGACGGCGGAACAAAATGTTGATAAAAGTAATCGTGAAAAAAATCATCCTCCCAGGTTTTACATATCTTCACGTTTTAGAGTTCCTAGATGCCAAAAAATATGTTTTCTCAACTTCCGATGGTTCTAAAATTTTGCACAAAAATCAAGTGTTACGTAGGAAAGAACTGGTAAAACTTTGGTAGGGTCAAAAATCAACCCAAAAAGACTATTATTAGATTAATTTGAAAATGTGTGCAAACATTAAGTGTGATATGGAGATAAACTGATAAAGTTGTCGTAAGAATTCAAAATGACGAAACAAAATGGCAGCTAAATAAATTGTGAGAAAAATCAACAAAAAAATCTTCTTAGTCATATAGACTTTAAATCAGACATAAAAATTAAATGTGATTTAGGGATAAACCGGTATGAATTAAAATGACGCGGCTTGGTCAAAAATTAAAGGTCATAGGGGGATGACCAGGTAACATTTTGGTAAAAATCAATTATACGAAACAATAATAGCATGCTAGTGAAATTAATTTTAAATTTTGTGCAGTAATTAACTGTGGTATAGGGATGAACTGGTAAAATTGCGTTGGGAATTCAAGACGGCGGAACTCAATAGCGACCAAATAAAATGTTATTAATCGTTCTTGTGGAGATGATCTGGTAATATTTTGGTAAAAATCCAATATGGTAAAACAAAATGGGGGCCTAGTGAAATGTTAAAAAAAATATTTCGTCGGTCATCAGTCGGTTTGTCTGTCTGTCAGTTCACGGCGTGGCTTAAAAACTACTTATCAGAGTCACTTCAAATTTTGATAAAAAATTAAGGGTCATATGGGGATGACTTGGTAGTATTTTGGTAAAAATCCAATATGCTGGAATAAGATGGAGGCCTAGTGAAACTTTAAAAAAAAATTACTAAAAAAATTAATTATCCAAGTTACCTCAAATTTTGAACAACAATCAAGTGTTATATAGGAATGAACTTGTAATATTTTGGTATAAATATAAGATGGCAAAACAAAATGGCGGCCTAAAAATATTTAGAAAGCCTGAAAAAACTACTTATTAGATTAATTTCAAATTTTATGCAAGCATTTTGTGTGGTATAGAGAAAAACTGGTAAAGTTGTGGTACCAATTCAAGATAGCGGAACAAAACGGCCGCCACAAAATTAAAAAAAATGAACGGAAAAATCCTATTCAACTGACTCTGAATAATTAAATGTGATATGAACTGGTACGAATTCAACATGACGTTAACAAAATGGCGATGTGTGCGTTAATATAAAAACTACTTATATAACCGGTAAGAATGGTTACAATAATTTTGTGGGTTTTCGTGGAGAAATTTAATGAATCGCGAATAGAATTTTTTAAGTCACTTTATTGACATCCATCACCAAAACTCTACTAAAACTTAAACTTTTAACAAGGACAAAACATAATGTCTTTTTATTGGACGGGGTGATACCATGGAGTGGGATCACTCTTTCCTTTCGGAGGAATGTTCATCGTTACAACCTCCCCCTTTGCACCACATAAACGTCCTCGTGCGTGGGGCAACACAAAGTATTAAGAACAGCAGAGGCATTTTCTATTTGAACGCATCCTACGTTGTCGACCTGAACAACTGGGAACCTCTGCATTGGAAATTTCTTCTGGAGCAGCGCAAGGCACGGATACCACGGCATTTTCCTCTGGCGCTGAGTGGGGTTGATCTCGGCACTGTATTTGATTTCTAGGAGGTCTTCCTCTTTTTCGTAAGGGATGCACTGGGACAGGGGTTGTTTCTTCGGTCTCTCGGAATGGAGTTAAAGCAGAAACATGATACTTTCCCAGTGGCGAGTGAGGATTTTCTGGTGAAGAAATTTGATAGGTGGAGGGACTTACTTCCTTCTGTATCAAGTAAGGTCCATCACGTTTGGGAGTAAATTTTGAAGTAAACTGGCTACTAGCTTTACTGAGAAGATGTGTGTCTACAAGCACCTTATCTCCAACTTCATAAGTGACAGCGCGTCTATGCACATTTTTATAGACGTTTCGTCTATCTTGAGTGTGCTCGTGATTTTCTCGGGCTTCATGAAGAGTATTACTCAGAGTAAGTAGGTAAGGAGTAATTTGTGGAACAAAATTGTCATGCTGGGTTATGGCTCTCATATCACGGCTCACGTCGTCTGGGGTTCGAAGTTCTCGTCCAAATTTTAAGTACGCAGGGGTAAAACCTGTTGATTCGCACTTAGCAGTATTCATAGCAAATCTTACTGCTGGCAACTTATCGTTCCAGGAGGTATGATTTCCTGATGTAAGTATGGCAAGTTGACTTTTCATATCCCTATTTTTCCTTTCTACGGGATTTGATTCTGGATGATAAACAGGTGTAAGACACTGCTGAAAGCCTAGACAGTGAGCTACCTGTTGCATTACGGCACTAACGAACTGGCTTCCATGGCCGCTGATGACTCTTCTGGAAACTCCATATCTTAATAGAATTTCATCAATCAAACACCGTGCACATGTCGCTGCGCATAGGGGAAACACGGGAAAACGCATTTCGTAGGGGAAACATTTCTGTCCATCGACTTGAAACGTCTTCAATTATAAAAATCCATTTGTATCCTTCCGGAGTTTCTGGAAGTGGTCCGAAAAGATCGATTGATACTACTTCAAATCGCTGGGATTGGTAACTTTAAATCTTTGGCATTCGATGCATTTACTAACATGGGCAGATATAGTTTTTCTCATACCAATCCAATAGTATCTACGAGCTATTCTTTGGTATGTGCGTTCGATTTCATAGTGTCCTGCAGTTTCGGAATCATGGTATTCTTTTAATATTTCAGGGAATTGGGATCTTGATGCTACTTGTTGAGGCTCTTCTTCATCTATATCGGGATTGTATCTATATAATATGCCATTCGACATGATGTAACCTCTTTCTGCCCAATTTTTAAACTCGACACCAGTAGCAGAGGATTCCAATCCATCGATGATTTTCTTTAAGTCGGGGTCTGCTAACTGTTCAGCTCGGATATCGCTGGCTTGTTTGGAAGGTAGATCCACGGATACAACATTGATAGTCTCGTCTGTTTCGGCTCTAGGAGGTCTGGATAAAGTGTCTGCAATGACATTCTTTTTCCCTTGATATAATCAATTCGTAAGTCATAGGCCTGTAGACGTAGGGCCCATCGAGCTAGGCGACCAGTGGGTGTCTTTAGAGACATAAGCCACCTTAAAGGCTGGTGCTCACTTTGTACGAGTATTGTTGCATTTTCCAAATATTCTCTAAACTTCTCAACGGACCATACAACAGCAAGGGCTTCTCGTTCTGTGGTACTGTAATTTTGTTCTGCCGGGGTGAGTAATCTGGATGCATACTCAACAGGGCGTTCATCTGCCTCACCCTCCCCCTGGAGTAAACATGCTCCAAGAGCGTAGTTACTAGCATCAGTACGCAAAATGTAGGGTAAACGGAAATCTGCCTGTCGAAGAATAGGAGCGGTACTTAACAAAGTTTTCAGCTGGTTGAAAGATGCATCTTGAGTCTCTCCCCATTCCCATTTTGCATTTTTACGGGTTAGGGTTGATAGAGGTCTGGATATCTCAGCAAACTTGTCTATAAAGCGCCTGAACCATGAACAAGTCTGTAGGAAACTAAGTACTTGTTTAATGTTCTTGGGCGGAGGCATTTTCATTATGGCGGATACTTTGTCATCATCGGGATGTATACCATTAGCGGAAATAATATGACCAAGGTATTTTACTGAGCCACAACAAAAGGAACATTCTGTTCGATTTAACTTTAACTTGTATAAGTTAAGTCTTGCAAAGACTTTTCTCAAGTCACTGAAGTGGGTTTCAAAACTAGAAGAAATGACAATTAAGTCGTCTAGGTAGACTAGCACAAAGACATCGGGGATACCAGATCGAAATCGATCCATCAATCTTTGGAACGTAGACGGGGCTGTAGATAAGCCAAAGGGCATGCGGGTATACCTAAAGGTACCAAACAGGGTAATGAAAGCGGTTTTGTCTCTGTCAGAAGGTTTGACATTGACCTGATGATAACCACTTTTAAGATCAAGGGTGGTCATGTAACTGGCCTTTTTGGCCTCATGTAGGAGATCGTCTATCCTCGGCAAAGGATATTTTTGGGACCTTGTAACATCATTTAGCTTTCTGTAGTCCACTGCCAAGCGGATGCTTCCGTCTTTTTTCGGGACAAGAACTACTGGAGCTGCGTATGGAGACTCGCATTCTTCTATAACACTAGCTTCTAACAGTTTGTCTAATTCCGTCTTGAGTTGTTGCTTCTTTGGTTCAGACATTCTATAAGGAGGATCGGCAATAGGGCTGTCATCTAGAAGAACAATCGAATGCTCTGCATATGGCGTTGGTTCGTTGCTGGACTCGAAAACAGCAGAATGTTCTGATAACACTCTGTTGAGCTGCTGTTTTTCCACGTTTTGCAAGGAACGGCCTTCGTCTTCGCGTAGTGAAACTTCTGATAATTCTATTGGGCTAATAGGTAGGGGTAATACTTCCTTTTCTGTTACAAAATTATAAAATTCATTTGGCTGTTCACCAAAATAGTATAAACCAAGAGGTACATTAATGATCAGATTTGCCATTTGAATGAAATCAACGCCAAGGAGTGTGCGACTATTTTCACGTTCTGGGACTGACAACAAACAAATCTTAATATTTTTTCCATGTAACATAATATTAATATCAAAACTATAAGCAGTAACTTTCCTTTGAACACCATCAGCAAGAGTCATGTTCATATCTACTATAACCTTATAAGGGGTATTGTCTTTTAGCAATATCTGCATCAGGGCTGAACCGGCAATACTGGATTTTGCACCTGTGTCAATGTATGCATAACCGTTATGACCTGATATTGTTATCGGAACTAATGGTCGAAGATTCTTAAAAATAGTTTTTTTGGAACACGTAGGACAGTTAGTACGAATGAATCCCGGAGCACCACAACCGTAACACGAGATAGAGGTACTTTGATTCGGCACATTCGCTACGCAAGGTTTGTTAACGTTTTGGGCAGGTGCGACACTTGTTTCCGCGGATTTGTTTTGGTTCTTTAATTTACGGCATTCGTCTTTCACGTGACCAATGTTTTTACAGTAAGAACACCGCTTTTTGTTTTTATCGTCCGAAATTTTGTGTCTATCGTCCACAACATCGAAAGTCTCTTCCGCTAAGCGAGCTTGTTTTAAAAGTTCCTGAAAACAGTCCACTTTATCGCGCGGTACTTTTTCACGAATACTTCTGTTCAATAAACCGTACACCATGTCTAACTGAATGTTTTCGGTTAAAGTTCCACTTGGCAACTGCGCCAAAATCGCGCGGCATTTACATATAAACATATCAGTGTTAGTCTTTAAGTCTTGCTCTTGAGAGAAAAGTTCTCGGTAAACACGATACGGTGGTTTACTAGGTCCGAAAGTAGATTTTAACAAGGCTGTGGCATCTAGCCATGTCCCTAAAGAAGATTTAACACCTTGATATCATGTCGCGGCGAAACCGTCAAGGAGCATTGGAAGTCCTTTTAACGCGTTATCGTCACTTATTTGCGTGCAGTCTTTGTAAATTTCAATCGCGTCGATGAATGCATTAACATCTGAGTCTTTTGAGCCGTCAAATCTCGAACTACATTTCGCGAAGTTTCCATTGGAAGCAGGCTGTTGGACAGCTTGTCCAGTTTGAACAGTTAAACTAGCCAATAGTTGTTGAAATTGTTCATTCGACATAGTAAAAGACATATTTATTGATGAGTTTGTCTTCGAACGAAGTAGATAAGGGCTTCTTGGATCGTCAGAATCTCTTTCTAACATTCAGAGAAAAATAATAAAATTCAAGTCATTACCTGGAATTCGATGTGTAAAGTCGATTTTGGTTATATGGTATCACCCTTGGAACATCGGACCACCAACCGGCATCAGGCAGCAAAGTCCATCCAGCCGAAGTTAAAATGAAGAAGGTTTGAGCACATAACCTCAAACTTTCAACTTTTTGAGCGGGAATGTTGACGTTTGGAATAATTGAAAAAATGGAAAACAATGATTAGTAAATTAATCAATCAATTTAACAGAGTACCTGATCTTTTGGTTAAGTCAAACGATGAAAATAATTGCAAAAGAGTCAAAATATTTGTCCTACGCCCGTAGAAGCAATATTTCGGTGCGAATTATTCACAAAAACGTAGTTTTTTTACAAAGTACCTAGTCACTTTTGAAATTATCGCTGAAAATGATTGCGAAAATAGCCCGATTGATGTTGTCCTAAGTCTCTAGAAGCAACTTATCGGTGCGAATCACTTTAACGATGAACAAAACTTGAAAAGACGACCGGCACAATACTTCACAAAACTTGAGTTTTTCCGACCTTTTACTCGCGAATACTTTCTCACGGCCACGAGTTGGAGCGCCAATTATAACCGGTAAGAATGGTTACAATAATTTTGTGGGTTTTCGTAGAGAAATTTAATGAATCGCGAATAGAATTTTTTAAGTCACTTTATTGACATCCATCACCAAAACTCTACTAAAACTTAAACTTTTAACAAGGACAAAACATAATGTCTTTTTATTGGACGGGGTGATACCATGGAGTGGGATCACTCTTTCCTTTCGGAGGAATGTTCATCGTTACACTTATTCAATTTATTTTAAATTATGTCCAGATGTGGCATAGGTGGAAACTGGTAAAATATTGGTAGGAATTCAATATGATATAAAAAATGGCGACTAACAAAAATGTTTTAAAATGTAATCTGTAATGAGAAAAAAGTAATCTATCAAATTTCCATCACAACTTGAAGAATGTCACGAACAGATACATATTCTACGTCTTAATAACACTTCATTTTTTAAATGATTTCAGATTTTATTTTAATGTAACGTTGGGCAGTGGCCGCACTTATAGTTTCTAATAGGTGCAGCTCTGAATGCCCCCCAAAATAAATGCATTTTTTAGAACAGTCCAAAACGAAAATTGATAATCTTAGGAGTTCAAGTGTAACCATTTGCACCGTTGTAAAATTGAAGAAAAAAAGACAATTACCCTGTCACCCTACTTAATATTAATTTTTTTATTTTGTATTTCAATGATTGATAATATGTAAATATAAATACTGATGGTACATTAACCATTAGAATAAGAGTGATAGGCTATAGATGTGAGCATTCGATTCCTGGTCTTTCTGTCGGTCTGTCAGTTAACGGTATAGCTAAAAATCAAGGATCATATGAGGATGACCCGGTAATATTTTGGTGTACTATAGTGAAATGCTAAAAAAATGATTACTAAAAAGTGATTATCCAATTTACCTAAAATTTTGCACAAAAATTAAGTGTTACAGAATAATGAACTGATAACAGTTTGAAAACCATTCAAGATAGCAAAACAGAATGGCTGCCTAATAAAATATTTAAAAAATCAACCTGAATAAAACTACTTATTAGGTTAATTTTTGAAATTGTGTGCAAGCATTAAGTGTGATATAATAGAGATAAACTGGTCGAATTAAAAATGGCGAAACAAAATGGCGGCTAAATAAATTGTTGCAAAACCAACAAAAAAATCTTCTTTTGCAGTTGCCTTTAAATTTATCATACAAATTAAATGTAATATAAAGATAAACCGGTACGAATTCAACACGACGAAACAAAATGGCAGTCTTAAAAAAATCAGTGTAAAAACTACTTATTTAATTATTATGAATTAGGCCCAATAATCAAGTGTGGCATAGGTAGAAACTGATAAAATATTGGTATGAATCCAATATGGTGGAAAAGAATAGAGCTAAATATATATGTTTGAAAACGTAAGATTCATAACGAGAGCCGTTCTGGGAGAGGACATGTACCAATTTTTTATGAGATAGATCAAGACAAGCTTAAAATTATGCAATGAGAAAAAAGTAATCTATCAAATTTCCATCAAGAAATTTTTCCATGTTTTAATAACACTTAGTTTTTCAAATGATTTGCAGATTTTCCGAGTCACAATTTTATCATTTTATTGTAAAGTTGGTCAGTGGCTGCTCTTATAGTTCCTAATAGTTGCAGCTCTGAATGCCCCCCAAAATAAACGAATTTTTTATATTTATATATAATATAAATATATATATAATATATATATATATATATATATATATATATATATATATATATATATATATACATATATATATACAAATAGATATATCTATATATATATATATATATATATATATATATATATATTTTATATTTATATATATATATATATATATATATATATATATATATATATATATATATATATATATATATATATATATATATATATATATATATATATATATATATATATATATATATATATATATATATATATATATATATATATATATATATATATATATATATATATATATATATATATATATATATATATATATATATATATATATATAAATATGTATATATATATATATATATATATATATATATATATATATATATATATATATATATATATATATATATATATATATATATATATACATATATATATACAAATAGATATATCTATATATATATATATATATATATATATATATATATATATATATATATATATATATATATATATATATACATATATATATACAAATAGATATATCTATATATATATATATAAAATATATATATATATATATATACATATCATATCTATATATATATATATATATATATATATATATATATATATATATTATATTTATATATATATATATATATATATATATATATATATATATATATATATATATATATATATATATATATATATATATATATATATATATATATATATAAATATGTATGTATATATATATATATATATATATATATATATATAGTGACCGTCTAAAGTCCGTTTCCCCCCTACTAATTTTTGAGCCAACTCGTATATCGCAACGAAATTTGGAGGGCTTGAATAGGAGATGAAAAGCTATTTTTTTATGAAAAAATGATAGCTAAAAGTTATAAAATGGCGGCTACGCGCCATCTTGAATTAATATTTTAAATACAACACCCTGGATATTATTCCATTTTCAAAATCTGCTCATTATTCTTAACATTTTTCTCCAATACACTTTATTCCTAAATGTAATTGCTTTCGAAATAATGACGTTTGAAAATTGACATTTTGGTCATTTCAAATTCAATCAAAAATACGATCAAGTTTGCGTTGGAAACAAAATCGTTGTCGCGGTAACATCTTGATAACTAACTGTCAAATTGTCCGTTGAGCATCTTAATTATTTTATGAAAAGTGTGACCATGGCTCGCAGTTTACACGATAAATTTGAAGCAGTTTTGATTTTTGGAGAAGCTGGAAGAAATTTTCATCTAGCAGTCCGTATGTTTAACGATAGATTTCCCGAAAACCCTATTTCGCGGTCATATTTGCGCAAACTTTTAAATAAGCTCCAAGCAACTGGTACGATGAAAGATGCTCCAAGATCAGGAAGACCACCTCTTTCAGAAGAAAAAAAAATTGAAATTGTTGCTGAAATGGTAATTAATCCTACTCAGTCGACGTCTGCAGTTGCTGAATCCTGCGAAGTAAGTTCGAAAAGTGTCCAAAGAGTCCTAAAAAATGAAAAATTTCATCCCTATAAAATGAAAATCCTACATGCTCTCACGGAGGATGATCCAGACCGGAGGGTTGAATTTTGTGAGTGGTTAACAAGAAAAATTGAAGGAGAACAATCCTTCCTAAAACGTGTATGTTTCTCAGATGAATGCACGTTTTTCCTTAATGGAAAAGTCAACAAACAGAACGTACGATACTGGAGCGATACTAATCCGCATATTTTTAGAGAAGGGCATACCCAGTTTCCTGAAAAAGTTAATGTTTGGGCGGGGATTTGGGCAACCACGTTGTTGGAACGATTTTCATCAGAGGCAATCTTACAGGAGATCTTTACATAAATCTTTTAGGAACTGAAATTGAACCTCGAATAAGACAAATTGTATTAAACAATCAGGAAGAGTTTGAAAATCGTGAAATCATATTTCAGCAGGACGGAGCACCTCCCCATTTCTATCGCATGGCTAGAGAGTTTCTCGATACAAACTTTCCTGGGCGATGGATAGGTCGCAGGGGAAGTACAGAATGGCCACCAAAATCTCCGGATCTTACCCCTCTAGATTTTTTCCTTTGGGGATATCTGAAGTTAAAAATCTACGCCACTGAATGTCAAACAATAGAAGAGTTGGAACGCAGAATAAGAGAAGCATGTGAAGAAATAGATGAACAGACTTTCATCAACGTGAGAGAAGCTATTCATAATAGGGCACTTTATTGTCAAGATTTAGGAGGGGGCCACATCGAACACTTGATAAAATAATTATTGTTGGGGTTAAATAAGTGTTATTCAAAAATAAATAAAATATTTTTTTACCAACTAATTTGTGAATTTACAGAACAAATTCGTAACCTTCAAGATTTTCCGGTAAGTGGTACTGTTTATCCTTAAAATACTATCTTTACGCCTCTTATTAGTCAAATTCATTAAAAGATTTAACTACAAATTAATTAAAAAATTTAGTTAGCAGAATTTTTTATCGAAAGTGACTAAAACCATTACTTCATTTTAAACCGGATTTTCAATTTTCAAGCGTCATTATTTCGAAAACAATTACATTTAGGAATAAAGTGTATTAGAGAAAAATGTTAAGAATAATGAGCAGATTTTGAAAATGGAATAATATGCGGGGTATTGTATTTAAAATATGAATTCAAGATGGCGCGTAGCCGCCATTTTATAACTTTTAGCTATCATTTTTTCATAAAAAAATAGCTTTTCATCTCCTATTTAAGCACTCCAAATTTCGTTGCGATATACGAGTTGGCTCAAAAATTAGTAGGGGGGGAACGGACTTTAGACGGTCACTGTATATATATATATATATATATATATATATATATATATATATATATATATATATATATATATATATATATATATATATAATATATAAATATATATATATATATGTATATATTATATATATAGAAATATATGTAAATATACATATATATATATATATATATATATATATATATATATATGTGTGTGTGTGTGTGTGTGTTTCAAATGAGCAAAGCAAACACATACTTACTTTCAGTAAATATGAATTGATCCAGTTAACAAAAGTCTTTTTTTGCACTCGTTCTTGTTCATCTGAAACAAAATATGTAAATTAGTAATATAACTATTTTTTGTAACATTTTCAGGTAATGTTAGATGGATGACAACTTGCGAGAAAACATTTTTGGTTATGAGATTTCATTGCAACATTTTAGTTAATTAGGTCAAAATTGATTTTTTTACTATGTTTCGAAAATTAATATATTAATATTAATTAGATAATTCCGGGCTTCCAATTTTTAATTTATAAATACTTTAAAATAACAGGAATCATTTATGTAACTTAAAATAGCTCCAGGCTTCGAACCTTATAGAATTATTTGTGTTTTTTAAAATAATTAACGATTTTTAAAATAATTCCGGTACGTCGAATATCAAGTTAAAAAGAACGCGAATCTGTATATTATTTAAAATAATTCCGGGCTTATAAACTTAAATTTATATATAATTTTAAATAACGCAAAATACATAGTTTAAAAGAGTGTCAAAATTGAATATATATAAATATATATAGTTTGAAAGAACGCAAATATTTACGTTATTTAAGATATTTCAGGGCTTGAGCTATAAAAGAACGCAAATGTTTATGTTATTTAAAATAATTTTGGGCTTCAAAGTCCAAATGTATACAACTTTTGAAATAATGCGAATCTTTATGTATTAAATATTTTCTGTGTATGTAAGTATACTAATTCGTAGTCATTATAAAGTAATGATCCAAATAAAGTGTTTCCAGTTTTTGAAATGCCTCTGAATTTTAAATAACTAAGGCAGTAATGCGTACTTGAATAATTAATCCGCTTATTAAAATTTTGCACCACACATGTCAACATTTTTGGCCTGGATTTTCATTTTATGTTTCTCATATCAAATCATCAAAAGATGCCGGCTCAAATAAATCAATTTGACGGGTAAAACACTTTTTACAAATTATAAAGAGTTTCCAAGTTATTGAACTTATTACTCTTATATGTTCCACTCTGTATACTATCTATGCTAAAAGCAAAATATGTTGTTTTATGGTCTACAATATAATTCTCGATTATGTCACAAAGTACCTCGCAGGGCGAATGTATAGTAAATCAGCCTGTATAAATACAGACACCGTTTGATTTTTTGTAAAGACTAAAATTGAAAACTCTCTAATCAAATAATGCAACCGCCAATTTTCTGGTATTTTTCCAGTCATCCTAACTTTTAAACAACATAAGCTAGTGGAGTGCTATTTTTTGTATTAGATAGCCCAGTTTTTCCGGAAAAGTGATATGTTGTTGCCTTTGCATTTTAATTTCTTTTCGCAATACATCATATTAATTGGTATGACATATTAAACAAATTAATTTGCGAAAATTTTGATATTGTCCTTATTTTAAGAAATATTTTTTTTAAAAAAACGTGCGATTTTTCTTATATCTTTCTCTAGGTCTAACAATCCACAAGAACGAAAATGATGAGGTTTTTTTTATTCTTATAAGTAACACTTTAAAAATCTATTATAATTTATGCCATGCAGTTGTAAATGCTGTAGCTAAAGATGCACATATCCAGATTTTGGATTTATTTTTCATCCTTCCCCAGTATAAAATAATAAATCTCTCTCGGTTTTTTTAGTTTTTTGAAAAGTTACAATAGGAGGAGGTAAAATTTTGTCTTTAAACATATACAATTATACTGTTAACACTCTAAAAAAATTAAAACTGGTATAATAATCAAAGACCAATTAAACGGCATCATTGTAAGACTGAAGTAAAAAAAGTATAGGGTTTTTTAAAAAACTCGACAAAGGCTTATCTTTTGTGTCTGTTTCAAAAATTTAATCTGCTTGCAATTAGTCGTTCGTATTATATATCTTTTAAATAAATCTTGCGATTTGATTAACATTTTTAATTTATGGCGGCTAATGACGTTCGAATTAACCATAATTTGATTCATTGTCGAAAACACAAGCCTCTATCGTGTTTTTAAGTAACCCTGTATATTTTTATTCTATTTTAATCCTACAATGATATCGTTTAATTGGCCTTTGATTGCCACACCAATTTTTATTTTTTTAGAGAATTAAAAAGAAAAATGCATATGTTTAATGAAAAAATACTACCTCTGCAATTGGTAACTATGAAAAAACTAAAAAACCGTTTCGAGCTATCCCTAAACCTCCGTGGCGGTAAGAACTTTATTATTTTATATTGAGGAAAGAAAACAATAAATCCAAATCTGAGTAAGTGACAATTCTTAATTATAACATGTGCAACTGCATATGGCATGCCACTGAAGTTTGGATAAATATGATTTAAAATAAACTAGCTGGCCCGGCAGATCTTGTTTTGCCTCTTCCATTAGATGGCGCGATGATTTTCCAGTGGAATTATAAGAATATGGGGCGCATTCACCACATCATCCAGAAATGTTATTGAAAAAAAAACATATTGGTTTTATAGAAAAAATACGCAATACAAAAAATAGTGTTGAAAGGTCTCGGTAACCAGAAGATCATTTCAAAAAAATCATGTAAATTGGTGCAGTACAACTCTGTCACGAACTTGCTTGAAATATGGCTTAGTGTTTAAAATATATAGATTATGACCGATTTGTAAAGGGGTACTTATAAGAAGTCAAACACACTTAATCATTTTGGTTCTCGTGAAAGACCGTTAGATCTACAGAATGTATAAAAAACTGCATGTTTTTTTGAAAAAAATTGGTATTTCTTAAAATATGACCTATATCAAAATTTCAAAATCATATATCAATTATTTGATATACTTATGTCAAAAAGAAATTAAAATATATTTATTGACTTCGTCCTTAAGAAAGTTTTTGTAAAAAAATCATAGTTTCGTTAAACAACCTGTGCATATCATATTTAATTTTTTTGGAAAAATACCAAAGCATATTTCTTTTCTGGAAGAAATATTCTATCTAATTCAAAAATCTCATTCTAGTAGTTTAGTTTATTTTGTTCAAAAATTATGATATAGTCAAAAGCAGTGTTATCGTGCGGGTCATACGATTTGTCAACGACAAACTTTTTAAGTTTGTTTTTCTTTTATTACGTGTAATTATATTCTCCGCAAAAAATCCGGAAGATGGATTAGATAGACCTATGCCATTTTCATATGAAAAAAGAGGATAAACATATAAATACCTAGCAGTTGCAAAAATCTTTGAGCGATGTCACTTCAAAGTCAGATTGACAAGTCAGTGTCAAAATGAGTAATAGAAAACAATTTTCGGGTTTTATGCATCCACAAGCGAAAAAAAAAGGTAATAAATGTAATAAAATATTACGAAAATGAAAATTCACCGGCCAATATCCAGGAGACAGTAGCAAAAGCTCTGGGAATCGGTATAAGGACTGTGCAGAAAATTGTGCATGAAAAAAAGCATACCGAAGAAGATTAAGAAATGTACACGAAAAAAGCCAAAGATGCAACTTACGATTTATACACATCAAAAACTAATATAACCCTTCAAGTTTTAAAAGAAGCTTTAAAAAATCGAGGCATGTTGGAAATTGGACTAAAATCGTTGTCAAAATTAATAAAAATGTTGGCTTTTCGATATAAAAAGGACTGTAATCAACGATTTTTATGCGAGTTGCCACATATAGCAAGTCAGCGTATCCAGTTTTTAAAGAAATACACGGAAAATGTTAATTCAAAATTTAGAAAAGTGGTATTTTTAGACGAGACTTGGATATTTTCTGATGGAAGTGGTTCGAAATCTTGGCAGGACGAGTCTGTAAAAAGTGTCAAGAGAAAAAAAAGATGTGGGACGGGAAAACGGGTCATCATTTTTGCATGCAGATTCTTCAACAGGATTTCTCCCAGGTGCAAGTTTACTGTTTTTTTCAACATCCGAAAGTATGAACCATCATGATAATATGAGCTGTGAACTGTTTGAAAAGTGCTTAAAAGAACAACTGATTCCAAATTTAGATGCTCCATCTTTAATCATTCTGGACAATGCATCTTATCATTCAAGAATCTTAAATAAACAACCTACTTCATCCTGGAAGAAAAGTGATATTTATGACTGGCTAATAAAACAAAAACAAAATCCTTTAGCCAATATGCTGAAACTAGAACTTCTTTTAATGGCAAAATCAAAAAATGAAATATTACGGGAAAATGGACATGAGGTTTTACGACTGCCGCCATACCATTGCCTGTTTAACGCAATAGAATTAATATGGGCTGGGGGCAAAATCATCTTACGAAAAACACTGAACGATGGTTTTACATCAGAAGTACAAATTGTTTGGCAAGATTCATTAAATTATATTATGCCGGATTACTGGAAGAAATCTGTGGAACATACCGAGAAATTAATATGAGATTGGTGGAATCGAGAAGGAGTTCTAGATGTCGAAATAGCACCAATGATCACTGCGCCATTTGAGGACTCAGAAGATGGGGACTTTTTAAGTGATGATGATATTTTTTACTCTATAATATTAAAGTGTCTGAAGGATTATATTAGTCTTTGACGCCTATAAACCATAAATTGCATTATGAATATCCATTTTTGCATTGTAACTTAAGTCTTTCGCCTTTGGATTTTTTCGTGTACATTTCTTAATCTTCTTCGGAAGTAAATTATGTTTTTTTTCATGCACAAGTTTCTGTACATTCCTTATACCGATTCTCAGAGCTTTTGCCACTGGCTCCTGGATGTTAGCCAGTGAATTTTAATTTAAAAATTTTTTTATTAGATTTGACTTACTTACTTACTTTTTTAGTACATTTGTAATTTTGTAGGCAATAAATAAATAATTATAGAATACTTGTTCCAATTTTAAAGCGTGTTTAAAATAAGTAATTTTTTTTATTAATTATAAGATAAAATTTTATATATAAAAATCGTTAAAATCGCTTTACCAAAAACTCGGGACTAACGAAAAATACGGGCTATATATATATATATATATATATATATATATATATATATATATATATATATATATATATATATAACCTGTATTTTTCGCAGAAATTTGAAGAAATCGGATAAGTAGTTTTTTAGCTATGCCGCGAACAGACAGACGGAATTGGGAAAACATGTTTTCCGCCATCTAGGGAACCTTAAACGTAAAGATCTGAAAAAATCTCACGATGGAAGTAATAACTAATTATCTTGTGTTTTTAACAAAAGTGTATAATATTTTTGCAAAATAAAATTTTTTTGTTATAACAATACAAAAAAAAAACAAGTTTTCTTTGCACAGGGGTGGCCCGCATTTATATAAATGACACTGTATAAGTGGTTAGATTTTTAGATCAAGCGGGGCTCATAATTTTTGGTGATTTAGCGAATTTTCTTATTTAGTCCCTCGGCATTTAATATATAAAATATTATTAAGTGGCTATCTTAATAATATTGCGTAATATAATAAAAAACCTATTTTCTTTCTCCCTGTATATTTGTAAATAGCCCATCGAGATTTAATAGCTCGATAAAAGAATCACACAACATTTTGGTATTCACTGTGTTTTCTGATTTGATTCATAATGTTGGTGACCTTTGGACCCGCACGATAATAACGCATTCGACTATAATTTGAAAATTACCAAAAAATTAGGGCGTTACAATAAAACTATAGCTTAGTCAGAGCCACGTGACGTCGCATAATAATAAAAATGAAACCAGTGGAGGCGCTAAATGAAAAATGCATAGGTGAAGCCCTTGAATAAAACAGAAATAGCAATTACAACTTTGTGATTTTACCACAAGACAGAAAAGCAAACAAACATCCATATTAGTATGGTAAATATAGAAAATGATCTCACGTTTACTTAATACGGGAGCATTTAATTTTGTAAAATTAAAATATTCTATAAAACTATGGTAATTTCCTTGAACACCTTGAAGTTAATGATTTAGGCTACAAATCTTATAATTTTTTTTAAATATGATAGACAGAAGTTTAAGGATTACTTATTCCACAATTCGCTTGATTTATTGGTTAGATCGTGTTTTGAAATATTATAGATTTTGTAATCAGACAACGCGTTACAAGTTTTAGAATTATGTCACGTAGTTATGAAATGACTGAAGCTCGGTGGTCATTGGTCAGAGATCAGATTTAGAGATTCATGTGGCCCAATTTAAAAATGTGTGGCTGCCACTTGAGAGTGCCCCCACATTTCTTTGTTTTTTTTTGTGATTTGGTTTACACAGCGCCTTATGAAGCAAAATAGCAAACACGTTTCCAGTTTTCCCATTTTTTCTTCAGTGACCCTACCTATGATTTTTTCCTTTGCTTTTCCCAGATTTTATATTTTTTTCAGTTCTCAAACTATTCCAAAAGTTTCCTTTTGTGAAAAGTGCTTTTTTAACTTTTTATACAATATTCACCTCCAGACTAAATTTATTTACTTTAATTCTAGAAAAAAACCATTTATCCACTTCATTTCACTAAATAATAGATCGACACATTGCAAAGTAAAGATGTTGCGAAGAAAAGACGTTGATATTCATTTTAGGAACTAAATAAAAATGTTGTTGTAAATCCACTGGTTTAAGTTTATGTTGTTAATTCACAAAGCAATAATGACTTATTAAATGCTATACTTAGAAAGAATACGGTAGTCTCGGTCTCAATCAAATATTCAGCGTGTAACAAAAGTAAAGAAACGGCGAAATATCTCAAGTAGCGCTTACCTGAATTTAATGAAAATATGTACACTTACGTATGAAATTAGGCCGAATCCAATGGTGAGTTTCGTATTGCTGCCAAGTTTACCGTTTTTCTGTTATAAAACGAAAAATTTTTTTTTAATGGAACACCCTATATTATATTACTTTTTTTTAAATCTGAGTAAAATTCTCAATACTTTTTATTAAGAGCACTTTTTATGAAAATCGGCAGTTTTTCAGAAAATAAGGGTCTATCCATAACTTTATGTATTACCTTTTATTAAAATACCTGCACACAAAAGGTTACCTTGACAATGTCAGTTTTATTGATTTACAAAAATAGATCATTTAACTGAAACCTAAAACATTTTTAATGATAAATATCCTAACAGAAATCCAATAACTAAATTTAGCGTAAGTAAAATTAACATTTCGTGACACTGGAAAGGTAAAATATGCTGAAGGTTCTGGCAGACCGGAAAGCATAATAATTACCAAAACACTAGCTAGAGAAAACAGCGTCTCACCTTTAAAAGTAGATTGCAAAAAACAAGGGAAATAGTTCAATACAAAAAAGAAATACCTAATACAACAAACAATAAATTAATGAAACTAAGTAAGGTGTTTAAAATGTTGTCCAGGGCAATGGGTCAGATACTGTGGAAAAACATGTAATACATTAAAAGGAATGCCAGCCTCCTCGACTCGTCTGGATTCGATTTCTATTCACTCCTCTAAATCCTCGAGGTCATTGAGCTTAGTTTTATACACCACATCTTTAAAGTGTCCCCACAAAAATTCGGTGGAGCACCATCTTGCCGAAACCATATTTCATCATTTGATGCACCATTCCCTAAAAAGATTAAGTTTAAATACTTAATACAGCAGGTAAAGTAAAGAACTTACGGTTATTCGGATATTGTTCTGCAATAGCTGGGACAATTTCGGTCTTTAAAAAATTCAAATATGTTTCTCCAGTTAATGTGTCTTCCATGAAGAAGGGACCGAATCTTTTGCACCCTTTATACCACACCAAACATTTATCTTTTGAGGAAATTGGGTATGATTCTCGCGTATCCAATGTGGGTTTTCCCTGGCCCAATATCAACAATTATGCGTGTTAACTTTTCCATTCAAAAAAAAAGTTGCTTCGTCAGAAAAATTAATTGGATTGACAAGATTTAAATTGGTACTGTAACGTTCCATCATGATTTCACAAAATTCCAAGCGCCTATCGTGATCATCCTCAAAGAGTTCTTGCACCAAAGTTATTTTATATGGATGAATCTTTTAGGTTACGGACAAGTCTGGGACGTCAATTTCTCTTCCTAATGTTCTGGTACAAAGGTGCGGATTTTCTCTAAAGTGATTAAAACATTCAGAGGCTTGTCACCATCTGTTGCGCTTTTAGGTCTGCCCGAACGTACAGCATCTTTTACCTTTCGAAATTTTGTGTTAATTTTACTTACGGTAGATTTAGTTATTGGATTTCTGTTAGGTTATTTGTCATTAAAAATGTTACAAACATCTTGCGAGTTTCGCATTCTATCCCCATAACCCAGCGTAATTAAAAGTTCAATTCTTTGGATTTCAGTTAAATGACCCTTTTTCGTAAATTGACTGAAATAAACTGACATTGCCAAACATATCAGGTAACCTTTTGTGTGCAGGTATTTTAATAAAAGGTAATACATTAAATTATGGATATTAGACCCGTATTTTCGCAAAAACTGTTGACTTTCATAAAAAGTGCTCTTTAATAAAAAGTATTGAGAATTTCACGCAGATTTTAAAAAAGTAATATAATATAGGGTGTTCCATTAAAAAAAATATATTTTCCTTTTATAACAGAAAATAGGTAAACTCAGCGGCAATGCGGAACTCGCCATTGGATCCGGCATAATTTCATACCTAAGTGTACATATTTTCATTAACTTCAGGTAACTGAGATATTTCGCCGCTTCCTTACTTTTGTTACACGCAGTATACCTGTAACGATAAAATATAACGAAGTCTCTGGGAGAAAAACTAAGGATTTCTTTAAATTATTAAATGATGTCTAGGGCATGTGCGGATATCTCTGTTCCTTTTCAGAATATTTTATTATAAATATAGTTCAAAAAGTCTGGTGATCGGCTTATTTTGAGCAGTAGATACGATAAATTGGTACTTTGTAAAAGTATATCACACATGTGACCAAAATCACAATAGATGGAGATGTTTCCGTTGCGTCGCGAAGTTTCGTGCCTCCGAATCAAAAAAGGAATATACGATTTTGTGAACGTATAATGTAAAAGTATCCTTTTAAGGCGAACATGACGGATTATAGAGTTGGTTATTGCATCTAGTCATGCGATTTATTGTCATATCTACGCACATCAAAATTTAGATAAATTCTTATCGAGGATATTATATTCCAGGTAAAATATTTTAATAGGTCAGAATTTGAATATTTTCATCAGGGTTCTTTTTTATACGCAATAGCACCAAAAAAATTATGTAGTTTAAAAAAAATTCTTAATTTATGGTAAGACATAAAGTTAGACTGGAGAGAAAATCAACAGGATAAAATACGCCGAGATATTACATTACTCAGTTTTTGGCAACTTATAGCTAATGAAATATAATATTTTATTCTAGCAACGTATGATGTACGCTAAATTTAAAATTCAATATGATGATATACTTAGGATGTATTAGCAAACCTTAAAATAATATCTGTATATAAATACTCACGTACGAGTAATGTACGTGCCATAAATTCTGTTAGAGAAGAGAAAACTTCAACTTATTTTTACTTAGGTAATACAATTTTTAACATATTCTTCTATTTAAAAAAAAATACATAATTTTATTGTTTAGGTGGCCTGGTACAGTGCAGTAATGAGGTAATATACAATTATTAACAAATAAGTTTTAACAACAATATTTTGCTGAAAACTATATAATATACAGGATGCTTCCAAAAACATGAACCCTCGGCTAATGGGAGATACCTTGTTGACAAATAAGGCGAAAATATTATATCCCCACAGGTCCACAACGGCTTCATATTTAAGATACAGGGTGTTATTTTTTATTTGGTTATTATCCTGTATATTTAAATCGAATTACTAGATTAGAATGAATCTGAGTACAATAAAAACATGTAAAGAAATACATTTTTTATGATACATTATTGTTAAAATATTACTGACCAATAGCGTACCAGTGAGTAAGATCACGATTTTTTTGATCATACATTTATTTTTGTTGTCATTTTTGGCAATTTCATGTATGGCACTTTTCCCTAATTAATTTTATACAAAAAAAGGTATTTTTAGTTCATGTTGATAAATCCCTCCACGTACCATCAGCTATTTTAATTTGAAATAACTTATTTTATTCTAAAAGATAAAAACTTTAAATTAAAGGTAATCCTAATTAATACGAATGTTAAAAACAATATTCAGTTGACATGAATAACCATGGTATTAAAGCTATCGCATTTCTTTTTAATATTCCAACGCACTCTTTAATTATTAATTAATTATTACTGCTCGAATTTTTAATTCTTTATAATGATGTTCGGCATAATTTAAAATCGAGATTAAAATATCTTGGATATGTTTAGATTTATTTTGTAAAATTAATCAAAGAATAAATGCCATATATCAAAATGTCAAAATGATACCAAAACAGTTATAAGCGAATGATTGTAAACAAAGCAGTCTTACTCGTTTGTACGCCATTGGTCGGTAATGCTGACAAGAATGTATCATGAAAACATGTATTCCCATACATGCTTTTTTGTAAACAAAAGAAAAAATTGGGAGGGGGTTTGAATTCCCAAACCGCCCTTTTATCTACGGCCCTGCCTGGTAACACTATATATTAACATCCAATATTTGAAGTAGAAACTTTACCCTCTAAAGAGACACATTATAAAAAAAATTAACCAGGCCTTTTTACTTCTTACATTTAGTTTTGCAGTTTTGTAAAACTGGAACTCTTTTGGTGAGTTACAATAATTTTGAAAGTATTATAACATCACGAGACTAGAGTTCACCACTAGCATCCAAACAAAAAGACCGAACTTACTCTTGTTTATTATATATACCGACTACATATATCAAAGGTGGATCATTTGCTAAGTGGTACAGTCAAGCTTATTTTTATACGAACATGTTCAGTTCTTCAGGAAAATTACCAATAGAAAAAACCGATTGATACCAATTTTGGAGGTCAACTGGATAATTTTTTATCGTCGAATATATCTTGCTTTGTCATACTAAATGAGAGATTATTAAGAAAACCATATTACTTTGTACAAGCTCTGTCATAGTGACGGATTATTAAGGAAATCATTAATTAATTAAGGGTGATTACGCGGTAAATAAAAACTATATAAAAAACAGAATGCTAATTCTTCTAGAAAACTTCTCTAGTGTCTGTCGTGCACAACTGTACACGTTTCTAATCATTTTTATTCAAATAGACAATCTAAATCACAAGATCAAAATGAGTCAAGTCTGTCAAGATGTTACCAAACTCGGGCGCTGAAGGCTAATCACTCCGGAAAAGAACCTAATGAAGCTCCACAGAAACAAATAAAGATCCTCGGTTTCTGTTTCTTCTGGCTCTTTTAACCAACCCGAAAAAAAATCCTTACTTTAGAATTATTTTAACTTAGTTTTTTTGTATCATCTCATAGCTGAAATAAAATGACTCTGCCTTAAATCGACCATGTTGATAGACGCGGAATAGCGAAGCCCTCTCCTGGATGATATCCGCGACCATAGGGAAGCAGATGTGGCCAGTAACCACTACTTAGTAATAGCCCAGATGCGACTAAAACCAGCAATCTGCTAGAAAGGAACGAAACAAGCCCGTCCATACATTCGACATGAATGGATGGATTTAAAATTCATAGACAAGGCAACAAAGCAGTAAAACGAGCAGCAAGGCACAATACAAGTATCTGGCCAGACCAACTGGCTCAGATAGCCGAAACAGCAGCAGAATTGGGGAGCTTGCGTGACCTTTACCGAATTACGAAGATATTAATCAATAGCGTGCAAACAGCTTGCCTATGAATAACTAGATGATTAAAGCATAAAACAGAAAAGATCACCAAAACAGAAAAGACCACCACAACAGAAGCGCAAATCAATAGATGGACCACTTCAGGCAGCTACTCTCGACGTACTGTCAACCCCGAAAATTAACTCCAATCTAACGAGAGTACCAACTCGTGTAAAAGTGATTGTTTTGAAACTCAAAGGATTTCTCGTTTAAAAATTTTCATGTAATTTATTTATTATTACAAAGCTAAGGTAACAAAAAAAAAATGTTTCATGTATTTGTGCAGATTCGGAACACAGCGTTTTTCTAATTTAGCTCTAGTCTGACGGGCGACGATCATAATTTAATAGTGCTGCATTTATAGTTGTTGCGGGTTTAAGCTAGAAAACAAGACGTTGGTAGATAATATTTGAATACTATACTATCGAATATTCAAAATTCGTCTTCTATTACGAGTACTTGAATTTTCAAATACTCCACTTTTGCAATTTTGTTATATTACAATAGGTATTTATAAAGTATAATCTTGATATTTCGCAGAGTATACTTTTAAGTCGAAGTTAAATCATGGAACACGGGCTGTTAATAATTGACATTCGTTGTGATGAAATTAGGTAAAGAAAAAGAAGTGTGGTAAATCTTTGGGAAATTATAGTACCCGATACTTGTACTAATTAAAGTGCACACTTTTTTGTACAGTTCTGAGTGAAGAAAAAGAAACTTTTTTAACACTTTTCTACCATGCTAAAATGCGTGCTATTATGCACAGAAATAAGCGAAAAAATGCCCACTTTTTTGACGGTTGTAGAGAAAATATCGTTGGAGCACCATTATTAGAAATTAATTGATTGCCTTATAATTTCCGATTAACAAGAGCATGACTGCCGATTACGTCACAAGAATGTTACAGTTTATATAGATTTGTTCAACGCAACTGATGGAGCCTGATGTGACTTCTTTTAATTCGAAGTGTAAAGTTTTAAATAATATATTTAAAATATCAGATAAAACGTAGAGAATTAGTATTTTTAATCAATAGGACATTTTACTATTAGAGATAGAACCATTAATGTGGTGCATTTTGAACGTTGCTGCTCTTTTGAAATGAATGAATAAAAGTGTAACGTCTACAAATTTGGAACAGAAGTATTTGCTGGTGCATTTTATTGAACACAAACTTACAGATTGGTATAATCATTAACCTATATTAATTAGTTTTAGACCTAAACATATATTCGAGTAAGAATTTGTTTAAATCGCTCTATATCTATTTCTTCTTGTCTGTAATAAATTTCAATATATCATTTCGAATAGGGGATCAACTGATAAAAGAATATAACACAAACTATTCAAATTAGCAAGGCATTACCTTTGTGCACCAGCAACTTCTGTCCCGACGGAGAGATCATTTTCTGATGTCGGTAACATAGTTAGTGCCAAACGTGCCTGTTTGAAATGAAACCTATATAGTAACGTAAAGGAAAATTGTTTTCTTAGCGCTTATTAAATTCGCACCTCTATGGAAATAAATCGTTGTAAACTGAAACATTCAAACGTTGGCCAAATTTAAAGTAAATCAATTTAAACATAACTAGACTAAAAGATGTTTAACCTGTGGATATCCTCTATAGTATTTGTCTCCGTCGACAGTATTATTACTATTATTATTCCTTCTATTATAAATAGTATTATATACCTGAATACCTACATACACAATGCATGTACCTAATTTACCATAAAAAATATTAATAAAGTATATAAAAAAAACCTAAATTTCTTTAAAAGTAAATCTAAGTAGCTCCTAGCCGAATGAAAAGCTTAGTATTATGAATGAATAGTAAACAGTTAGCTGTTAATCAAATAATCAATCTTAAATACTTAAATATCGAATTAATCTTGGTTATTGAAATCGTCAAACATTTGAATATTCGAATATTCACATATCTTTGTAACTATTCGATTATTGAATTATGTGAATATTCGAATAAAATTTGAAACGAATATTAGAATACTTAAAATTTCAAAATCTTAAATGATTTCAATAGGTATTTCTCGACCTATCGCTGGATTTATGTCGTTTTGCTTCGTTGGAATATGGATTTAATACATGGTGGTTAGTTTAATTTTAATGTGTATGATTTTAAACTGGATTTAAGGTAATTTGATCAAAAAGTAATCTACAGATCACAGATTGATTGAAATGAAGTAATTTTCTAAATTTATCTAAAAAAATGTAGATTTAACGTTTTTTTTATAATTGCTCGTTGACGTCTAAACCAATACGAATTCTTCTGTGAAGGTCTAGCAGAATATTACAGCACATACAAAATTATAAGATGAAAAAATAACGACAATAAACAAAATTAATCTGGTACACAATTATATCTTAGGGAATTTAGCAATGGGGAAATCATTAATTAATATTACATTAAATATTTTTGCAGCAAATGATCGTAAGGTCATCACAAATCTGGATTACCTGTGATAACATAATACAAAATGTATCTGAAAGGTATTATTAATGCAAATTAATGAACTCAAATCTTTTTAAAACCATCACTCATCGATCATAATCTTAGGACAGTTGAGACAAACTTCCTAAAACACCTGCTAAAAAGCAAGCAACTTGAAATCTATTCCCATACTATATTCTTTTTAAACAATATCTTTGAAGCCTCGAACCTTTTTAAACACAATGTATCAACATCAGTTTTATTTGATCAGCGGGTAGTTATGTATTTAGTCTATTAAACCTTACGATTAATTTAAGTATAAATAAATCCGTTCATTATGGATATTAAATAATCCTATTGTTGACGAAATTATCGACACGAAAACGTGTAAATTGATATAGCTATTAAGTTATATTGTTTTCTTTGCTTCGGTTACCTAACAACACAAGCGTGACGAGTAAACATATTTCATGGGAAAATTTCATTATTGAGAAAATCGATTTCATGAAAAATATTTGTTTCGAACTTACAAGATAAATAAACATGTCTTTTGAAATGACGCGTGTGTGTAATTTACTTTAAAAAAATAAAGACACCGTCATAAACCACCGTTACAGAAACTAATCATAAACGATGCCAGTTAGTGATCTATCGCCGTTCTTCAAATGACTCGACGGGCAGTTTCTGGGAAAAAAAGCTTTTCGGTTCCGGGGGAAGTATTAAATTAAAGTAAAAAACAAAAATCCGCATAACCGTGCTCTGTATTTACCTTAGTGGTCTAATGAGTGACAATGAGCGTTTTTATTGGGCTAAATTTTTGTTCCACGTATGTAACTCCATAAGGAAAATTTTAATGTCCAACTAATACTCATATTTAATGATGATACTTGATTATTATGGCATTAAATTAATGAAAAAAATCAGTTTAAAAAAAAAGTAACTATCGTAAACCTGGTACTCTGTAAACAAATCACTACTAAATAAATCATATTAAAATGTTTGTTATCTCACAAATCATCTCATACTCATACGATTCGAATGAATAATCAATCTCTTAATGCTAAACATTCTTTTAGCCTAGTCGGTATTGCTTTTCGACAAGATTTTTGATGGCACTTCAATTGATACGTCAGCTGCTAATACATTTTTCGAGTCCGAAAATATATATCTTCTACCAACTTATATACTTTTTACACATGGCAAATCAGACTTACACTTCAGTATTGTTCGCGTCTATCGGGAGCAGCCTCGCCTTAAAACCTTAACATTGTTGGCTATGTTTAAAGAAGAGATATTAGTCTGACTGATGATCCTCATACGATTCGAATGAATAATCAATCTCTTAATGCTAAACATTCTTTTAGCCTAGTCAGTATTGCTTTTCGACAAGATTTTTGATGGCACTTCAATTGATACGTCAGCTGCTAATACATTTTTCGAGTCCGAAAATATATATCTTCTACCAACTTATATACTTTTTACACATGGCAAATCAGATTTACACTTCAGTATTGTTCGCGTCTATCGGGAGCAGCCTCGCCTTAAAACCTTAACATTGTTGGCTATGTTTAGAGAAGAGATATTAGTCTGACTGATGATCCAAATTTCAGAAGGAAGCTTGTCTCATTAGACCATCGTCGAATTGTAGGCGATCTATCTCTGTTTTACAAATATACTATCATGAATTTTGTTGTGACGAATTATCATCCATTCCATTATACCTTCCTTAGTCATTCCTGCCAAGGAAACACGCGCATCGACTCACAAGCATCCCTTGGCCGTTTAATTGCAAAGACAAAGGACACTTTCTTGGCTCCATTATTTTTAGTGCCCCGATTATGGAATCCGATATCAGCAATGGCCCTTTCCTCTTCTCCTAATTTACAAATCTTTAACTGCGTATCAATAAACTTCCTTAAAAAAGGACACAAGGTGTTTTGAAAAGGACATAGATATTAGCTGCATAATAATGTTGGCTAAACAGTTATTTTATTAATGCATTGAAACTCGTACTGATACAAAATGCAAAAATGAAAAGAACGTAAAAATAAGTTTTATTTCTTAATTGCAATTGTTGCAATAGAATGGCGAGATCCAGTTAGTCCGCAGGTCTCATGTGCCCACATCTTGCTTACAAAACACTTTAACCAGTCTGTCATACTCGAAATGTATGTTCTATTGCAAACCACAGACGTGTCTTGCTCGTTGCAATTTTCTTGATTAGTTTTTTTTTTAATGATGTCTTTATTGTCTTTCCTTTTCCTTTCCAATTCAATATCTGATTCTCATCATCACTTGAATCGTGCAACGATATATCTAAATTTGTTTCCTCTACACTGGATTCTTGACAAAAGCTTTGAACTCGGTTTTCTGTCATAGTTAAAACTTTTTGCTTTTTACGCATTGCTACTTCATTTTGCTCTAAAAGTTTATCCTTTTGTAATAATGGTTGTTCTACTCTTACTTGAAACTCCTCTCTTTTATCGAGGAGGCGCCTTAAGGAAAGGTCTGACTTGTTCTGGTGACAAAACTGTTTCACTCTTATATGTGGACGGCAAATTTGAGATGGATGGAAGACTTGATAAAAGTTGCTCTGAATTGATGGCTGCCTCGACTAACTTTAGTGTGTTTGGATCAGGCCTGTCTGTAACTTAACATGACAAGAAATCCTCATCTGCTAAAGAGTTCCTATTATATGGATGTATGCCAGTTGTCGAAAACCCTTTAATTATATTCTCCATTGAAAAGCTGTGCATAAATGCTTCAGAGAATAATGCTACTTCATAGATCGTGAATCTTTGTCTGGGTTGTTCAGCATCCATGCATTCATGACAGCCTTATATAAAAGGTCTGTAAACAGAGACATTAAGTGGCTGCAATCGATGACTGCAATGGGGAGGAAAAGTAAGCATAATTATATTATTTTTTGTCAGCATTAACGTTCTAATGTTATGTGTGTCTCATGATTATTATTAAGTATCAAGCTTGGTTTGTGTTTGGAAGGTTTGACAAATGTTATAAAATGTCTAATTGCAGCTACAAAACCTTCCTTAGTAAATCAGCCACCTGGGTTGGCTAAACCAAGGGACCTATCCCATACAATACCCATCTTTTAACATTATATCTTTACGAAGCTTTCTGAGAAAAATAAATACATGAGGGATTACATCGTCAGAAGCATTCATAAATCCCAACATTGTAACCAAAGTTCCCCTCTCTGCTGACGTTATTTGTCCTACACATTTGGCACCTTTCTATGTTATTATCCTTGGTATGTTAGTCACTGTGCTGCAACCTGTTTCGTCCAAGTTTCATATCTTGTGTGGCTCAAAATTGTACTTTTTTAATACTGTTTCCAAATGATCATACAATGTATTAACATTTTACGGATTAAAGGACGTGGCTCGAGATAGTTATGTATTCTCAGGTTTTCTAACTGACAACTTTGCATAAAGCCTTGAAGCCAGTCCTTCGTAACTTTTTCATGTTTCTCCATACAGCAGGCGCAATTTTTGTTAGCGTAAGCACATTGAATGGCATGCTCTCTCACTTGTATTGTTGTTAACCCATAACACATTTTAGATGATATTTTTAAGTAGTCCGCTAGCATTTTCTCCTATTCACAAGTGAATATTCGTTTATTTCCAATATTGGATTAATGATGATAATCTGTTTTGGTTTTTAGCAGTTTTGCAAATGGATGCTAAATAAGATTTGGTAACACCAAAAGCTGCGGCTTCTCATCTAACTGATCAATTTTGTCACTTCTAGGTCGTTTACACTTTCTTTTAATAGAAATCATATTCTGAAAAAGAAAAACTGATTTGAATTTTCAGGGTTTTGAATCGGGCATGTCGATGAAATGAACCGGACACGTCCGTTTCAGCACGCCGCTGTATGTCCACTTCATACATTGGCCATCTTTACTTTAATACAAACTAAACACGTAACATGCTCCTAAAATACTGTAGAAAATAAACATGTAACAATATAATTAATATCTTACCTTAGAAATGGTTCACAATTTACACCAATAATTTATTTTATGGGCATAAAAATATTGTTTCACCGTAGCAGATTTATCAACGACGGAAATCAACTGACAACTTCGTGGCGCGATGCTATGGACACAGTGTTGCCAATGTGTTAATGCGGAAAGTTTAAGAGTGTGTGGTTTTAGAATTAGAACAGTTGTCCTTTTCACAACCTGTTCGTTTCATTGCCACATTCCCCTACAATGGAAATCATTTACCAAAATAGTTTTTTGATTTGAACATAGGATATTCACAATTCAAAACAATATTGGTATTACCAAGAAAACATCCAATAATAATCCATTAAACAAGTCGCAAAAAAGTCTGAGAGACTCCTGAGCAAGCAAAATTATCAATTAAACAGCTGCACAATCAGTTATAAACTAAACCAC
Source organism: Kuschelorhynchus macadamiae (assembly GCA_030620095.1). Taxonomy (NCBI): domain Eukaryota; kingdom Metazoa; phylum Arthropoda; class Insecta; order Coleoptera; family Curculionidae; genus Kuschelorhynchus; species Kuschelorhynchus macadamiae. The sequence goes on along the minus strand of JAUTXW010000536.1, from coordinate 1,656,511 downwards.
TAACAGAAGCAGAACATTCCGTTCCGTCTAGAAGTTAAACATTTGCAATAGCCCCGAGAACCATTCCCATAGAAGATACAGTGTTCTCCATTAAAGCCAATGAAAACAAAGAAACTGGTTGAAGCTCTACTTCGATAATATGACTGAATATAATCAAGTTTAAAAAATGGCAATTTCCGGGCGCCATTTTCTCGAAAACAGTTGAATTTATTTTTAGAACATGTTACGTAATAAAGTGATCTAAAAAAATTAATATATACTGGATTTAAAAAACAAGTGTCTGACGTCATAGTTCTTACACGGATGACGTCTTAATCAAATCGTTATTATCAAAAGGTCTGGAATCGAGTAAATCAATCTGACGGGTAAAACAGTTTTTGTCAAATTATAAATAGTTTTCAAGTTGATCTTATTCCAGTTAAATAGCCCAAAAGCTAAACCACATAGCCAATGTTATAAACTTAGACTTAGATAGACTACTACTTAAGTAAGGTCATTTAATTCAGTTAAATCTAATACTGTAGACGTGAAAATATCTCACATAATTAAAAATAACAGGTTGGTCAAGTACCTATATTTAAAAAGAAAACTATATATAATTTATTTTTATTTCAAAATACTAAAGTATTCCTCTCTCCATTATCTCAAGAGTGAAGTATTTCAATTTCCCTTTCTAATTAACAATTAACATTATCGGAAAGTCAGTATTAGCAATGTAAATAAAACACTTTAAACTGTTTTAGAGAGATAGACTTTTAATCACATGTGATATGTTTCGCTAACACTGTAGCTTCGTCAGACAAACTGTATTTTAAACTTACAATTTGCTAAATGAGGCTGATTTTTACAAAAACATATTTCTAGGTAAAGACTTTTAGGGCCTAGGAGGGACCTAAATAACATCTGGACGGAAATTTCTAACAAAATAGGTTTAAAAGAGGTGAATTATTCATATCTAAATGGTCGTTTAAGAGATACTGGGTGTTTTCACGTTTATTAATTCCAAAGACTCTAAAAGTGATAATTTTTTACTTTTGTTTATTGTATGTAACTTTTCATCGAAAGCATGGTTATTATCTATTAAATGTTCGGTGTATGTTGAATGTGTTTTATTTTTAATAAAAGTTCTTTTATGCTCTGCTAATCTCTGTTTAAAAGTCTGGCCTATATACACTTTTGGGCATTATCCACAGTTTATTTTATAAACCCCGGATTTATTATTTTTATTTGTTTTTTCTTTGTTATTTTTTATAAACTTACTTAGATTATTATTTATTTTAAATGCAATTTGAATGTTCTTTTTACGCAGTATAGAAGCCACCTTTTCTGTAGGTTTACTGATATAAGTAAGTATCTTATATTTATTTTTTTCTGTGTGGTGGGTGGTACAGGGTAAATTTATTAAAGTGTTTTTTAATAGTTTTTTGATTTAAAATATTGTCAGTTATTTTCGCATCATATCCATTGTTACTGTTATTTGTTAGATACGAGGTTAGATATGAGTAATTCACCCATTTTAAACCTATTTTGTTAGAAATTTCGGTCCAGATGTTATTTAGGACTCACGTAGGTTATTAAAGTCTTTCAATCATGCTCGTTTAGCACATTGTCAGTTTAAAGACCATTTGGCTGACGAAGCTACAGTATTAGCGAAACGTATGTCACAAGTTTTGAATAAAAGTGAAAATCTAAAACGGTGTAAAGTGTTTTATTTACATTGTTGATAATGGATTTTCATCAAGTAACGATCCAGTCAATCAAGTTTTTGAAAGTTAGTATTTTTTATATTTCATATTTTTCTGTTTTAAAAAATGCAATTTTTTTCGTAATAAATTTTTGTAATGTATTTAATATATATAATAATAATAATTACAATAATAATAATAATTTTAAACATAATAATAATATTACGCATGTAAGTGGTTTAGAGACATTTCGTAAGAACCAGCAAAATGCAGTTAAATGTTTACATCTTTTAGTACTAATTAACGAATAACTAACAAAAGTAGTAGAAAATGAAACTAACTTCCCTGGTTTATCTCTGGAAATCATTTAAATATTAAATATTTCTTAATGTTTTCAGAAGTTCACTTTCGCTTTAAAATAGCATGGTAATTTCAATAAAAAAATTATTATTCCTACCTCTAATATTATCGATATGTTCCTCATACTGTGATTTAGTCCGGACATACTCCAACTTATTCGAACCACTATGCAAACTTTGAGTCCTATATTCACTATACCACTCGGAACTCGAATTAGTAACTCTACTACTATTGCTATTACTATCCCACTCGTCTCTCTGTCTCTCTCTGGAAGGGGACCTCTCTAAGCTCTCTTCCGAAGGAAACCGACCACCAGTCAGAGACGATTGGCTTGAGGTTTTCGAGGTTGTCGCTAAGTTGCCGTTGGATTGGGTCAAATAATCTGAGTCATCGATACGTTCTTCTGAGGGTGTCCTGCTGCTACTTGAAGTAACTTTCTTCAGTGACTGGGAGCTAGTAGATGAGGTTATATGCTTGATCGTTTTTCGGACGGTCACTTTTTCGAATTTTACTGTTCGCACGCCTGAAGTTAGATCGCCTTCTTGTGTAGTGGTGGTAAAAGATTCCTGAAATGTACGTTTTATTACAGAAATGCGTTTAGCATTCCAAGTGCAATGAGACTGTTTGCCGCGTAAAGAGTAACGTTTATATTGCATTACATATTGAAAATGTACAAATTAAATGATTTACGAATATTTATACGTACATAATCGGTTTCTGAATTAAATGTTTGAAAGAACTTATGTTGTATAAGATAGCAAATAGAAACAAACTATAAACATGCTATGTGTAGTAATTTTAATCTTCGATGAATACCAATATCACAACACAGATTTTGGTCTTTGACGTGGTTTTTCGAATAACTGGAATACTATTAGGTCTAAATAAATATATTTTTACATGCTGGTATAACTAGCTTCGAGCGAGTTAAACAGAATTTACACAGACATAGAGACGGGTTATACTCAACCTGAAGAGCTACACAATGGAAGCAGATCTCATATGCCTCCCAAATAGATTCTTTTTTTGTTGGTTAAAGGTTCCCAGCAACAAAAGCTGACTAACTGACTAGGACAAAGGCCAGTCTAAAAATGTTTGCACTCACAGTTAATCAGAGCAGAGCAGTTAAACAAACAATGGTCAAAAACTTGAGAATGTCAACATTGTAAAGAGCATCACCTCCAACTGCCAGCAGGTAAAAAAATTAAATACACTCTTTTCGGTCGTGAGTTCAAGAAGTTTTTTTGCATTTCTAAAACAATATTTGAAATAATCTTAGCGATGTTTATTTACATAGGCGATGAACACGTAAAAGGTTTTCGAATCAATTAAAAAAGCTCATAATTTCCTGTACTCTAAGCTGTCAATTTGAAAAAGACTTAAGTTACAAGTCATACGAAAAAAAACAGAAAATTTAAGTTTTAAATCAAGTCTTCTTTTAAACGATAATGACTTAAATTCTTATTACAGTATGACCGGAAAATTTTGGTACAAGATAAGTCAAACAAAAAAAATGACTTGTCTTTTCATTGATTTAAATATGTTTATTGACTTAAGCCTTGAATATAGTAAAGTTTTTTTTTAAGATTCAAATTAGAAATCCATATTTTGTTTCAAATCAAAAGTGAACAATTTTATGTTAGTTTCCAAATCTATATAATGTTGAATAATATATTAATACTAAATCCTTATAAAATTATGTTTACTTTCCTGCGTTACACTGCCTTATGTGCTACACAGAGTAGGTATCTGAAACGACAGTCGCAATACATTCATAGTGTGCAGAATTTTATTTTTACTTAAATCTGTTTTTAAAAGACAAGTTATTAGCTTGACCTAAATTCTATCTTCCTGATTTAAGTTTTTGAGGAAAAGTAAGAAAAAAACAATATTTTTACTTCCCTCGTAAAAGGGAAGTATTGTAATCGTGAAAAAATCACTGTCCAAGGTACAGACATTGACAAATGATAAAAATAAATGTTTAATATAAAGAAAAATCTCAATAACCCCTTTCTTGAAGACAATAGGGGATGCTTATGAACCGAAGAAATATGAAAAAACAAAATGTGGATTGAAGGACGCACTACATAACAGCTAGTACAGTAGAATGAACTGTGTCACTTAACTCTCGAAAACCTCGATGACGTGGAAAATGCATTTGTAATGAAAATACCTAATATGAAAACCAATATTTCACGAACTTTTACTGTGGTTGACCCGTTGAAAGTTTTACCGAAAATACAAAGCCCTTCGACCAGCAGACAATGGACATCACGGATTTTCTCTAAAATAAATGAATTGCAAGTCTACTAAGAACCAAAGTTGGTATTAATATAAGTGGTAAATTGCCTACTAATATAGCGCAATAAGACACTTGCTTGACAGACACACCGACGGAATTGAGAAAACATGTTTTTGGTATCTAGGGACGCAATAATGTGAATATATATAAATCCTGGGATGGTGATTTTTCACGATTACAAACATTTTATTTGGCCGATATTTTGTTCCGCCATCTTGAATTCGTACCAAGAAATTATCAGTTCATCTCTATATTACAACTGATTCTTGCACAAAATTTGAAATCAATCTATTACGTAGTTTTTTTAACCAAAATTTTTAAATATTTTATTAAGTGGCCATTTTGTTTCGCCATCTTGAATTCGTATCAAAATTTTACCATTGATTTCTACGTAATACTTGATTTTTGTGCAAAATTTGAGGTAAATTCGACAAACAGTTTTTTAATAATTTAACATCTCATTATGTGTAAGAAACATAACGCAACGTGTTTAGAATGTTGAGTACAACACATTTTTTTTGTGTAATATTTTCTTTGGTATAGATGAACTTATTCCTATTGAAAAACAAATCTATAATTTGAATCGACGCCGAAGTGTGGCTCATTTTTTTGAACTTTCTGAAGATAAAGATTTATTTTCTAAAAGAAAATATAGTTAATAATGTATAATTTAAAAAACATCACTCAAAATATTTAACATTAAAAACAAAGACCGTTAAATAAAGAAATACATTTATATATATATATATATATATATATATATATATATATATATATATATATATATATATATATAATATATATAAATGAATATATAATATAAAGTACGCATTGAAAGATGTAGATATGTCTCTTGGAAACATGTTTAGAGTAATTTGGCCCTATTTCTACATCATCAGAAAACGGACCACCAAATATATGTCGAAGGGTGTAGAGAGATTGCTAATATAGAACATTATAAAACCAGAATTATCTGAGAAACCATAAAAATTAAAAAACAAAACGATTTAAATAAACGGGACGAATCATTAAAATCATCAACTGCATGGAAGAGATTAATCGACAACCCTAAAATCACAAAAAATGAGGCGGAATTAGTGCAACAACAGCAACCTACGGAAAATATAAATAATAACGAACTGCCCCCCAGATACACCCCAAGTGGGGGTACAAAAACTCTTCAGACTTCCATTTCTTATGAAACTAATCCACTTTAATTTTCTAAGGCATATTTCAAATACACTAAAAGAAAGAAAACTTTTTTTATCAGCTTTCTCATTATGTTTTCTATAAAGTGGTTTAAAGTTATAGTGCACTAACCCAGGCAATAACTTGGTGGTGTCTACCGGATGAGCATTCGGAAAGTATCACACCACAGAACTTTTACATGCTTTAAAATGTAAAGGGTTTGAATTAGAGCAAAAGGGTTTCTGCTGTTATATCTTAGTTTTTGATTATCTATTACTTAACCCCAACTTCCAGTTAAGCCGGAAATTCGAAATTTTCAACTTCCGGTCTACCCGGAAATAGATGTCAGGTGATAAGTAATTAAAAACCTCGTTAAAAACTAGGACGAAGAGTGAAAATCGTTTTGCCTTAATTTAAAACGTTTAGATTGTATAGCTATTTAAAGGGACAGTTAAATTTAGGTATAGGACATGATACATTGAATGTGCTTATATTTTCCCGTAGAATCCAAAAATGTTATAATATACAGGGTATTACGTTTAAAAAAATAAAACTTTGTGGAGATACGCTTTATTGTGGCACTCTGTATATTAAAATATGTTACTAAAAAAATATAAATTAAATCCTACAACTTTTGTACTTATTTTTCTACAACGTAAAGCATAAAAGTTAAGGTGGTGGTACTTTTCGAATGGTCACCCCGTACAGAAAAAATAAACAAATTCTCTTATTTACAAAAATAAATAGTAAATCTATCCAAAATGATCAGCAAGTTAATTCAAAATGACTGATGATCATTTTGGATAGATTCACTATTCATTTTAAAGAAAAAAAATCTTTATTCATTTGCCTAATATAACAGGCACTGCAATAACTGAACTCTAAAAAAGTATTTAATGTATTTATCCTTCAGAAAGTCAAAGATATTGTTGCATGGCATCGAGATAAATGGGTTTCTTGACAGAGACACCCACTGTATGTAACTTGGCGTATACTGCATACCGCTTCTTTTAGTAATTTCTATAGCCCAGACGGCGCTATGGGCGGAGGCTCACACTTACTTGCTGAAGAATTTTGTTTCAGACCGATTAATCGATGAAATTTTATTTAATTTTTTGTCTTGGCTAGATATAGAATACACATTTTTACTTAGTAAAAGTAGTATTTTTATAATATCAATTGCTTTTTTAAAGAGATATGTTTTTTATACCTTTATATAAATGAAAGACATTTAATAACAAAAAAGGCAATATTTTTTAGCCTTGTATTTTAATTTTGTAGTCGATGACAAAATATAGTAATTAACTGTGTACAGCGTGGTTATTTTAACTTGTCCTATTTTAATCTACTCTAACTTTCTTATTTCTAAAGATTTGATCCAAATAAACAAACTGTATAGCAGTGGCGCATGGCGGTTTGTTATTAAGAGCTGCAGCACTGGTCACAAATTTCAAAAAATATTTATTTTAATCCAGCTTTAATCTGTATAGTTTCGTTCACTCCGGCAAAGAGCATACACAATACATACAGAATATATATTGGCTATTCTGTGACACTAAATAATATGTTATCTGCGTTTCCTCGTAAATTCGTCTTTCGACTGATACTACGTCAAGCAGTCATTGCCGCACTGCGAAATGACGTTTTCGTAGCGGCCCATCCAGTAGTAGCTTGCAAAAAACACATGTGATATGCTTTGTGACCTTTAAAGGACCAATAAACGACAAGGTGTATATCAAATGCCGAGCTGCAAAGAATGTATCGGTAGTGTTTCGTGTGCATAGGCGTAACTGCTTACTACTCGGTTCTAAATATATGTCGCAGAAATTTGCCAAGGCCATAATACCCTATGAAACTTTGCCGGCTTAGCCCTAATATTTCTATTTACTTTCTAAATTTTTATTTAATTGTTATTGTGTATTTATTTACCAGCGGAGATTTTCATTACTTTTACGTGTGTTTTTGCATCGCCATGTCGTGTGAGCTTAAAAAGATGGCTATGTTGTCGAAATATAAAAACGAAAAAACTAAAATTAAACGAAATAGACTTCCTAACCTGAGTTAAAAGTAGAATATTCTACGAAAGTCAGAGTAAAACGTATATACCCAAATTTAATTTAAACATTTATTCAAAACACCATTCATTGGCTTTGTGGCTATGATGTAAGAAACTGTTTATTTTGTTTTCCTTGCCTACTTTTTGGGGGTTATTCAAATTGGACAAGTAGTGGTGACAGTGATTTAATAGTACATTAAACTGAAAGCTAAGCTGCCGATGGTACCTGTAGAAGCTGAGAGAAATATTTCTACTCTGAAGCGAAATAAGACCTTTCTAAGGAGTACATGTCATGTCAGATTAATGCCTTAGCATATTTATGAGTAGAACCGAAACTTATTAAGTCTATTCCTGATTTAAATAAAAGGGTGATTGACAAGTTGGCCGCAAAAAAATAGGGGCACTGATTTGTTTTGTAAAGAAATTATTGGTTTATCACGGATTTTATTATGTGGAGTGCAAATAATCACGAATCAGTTTAATGGGATAGACGCAGTTAGCTATCGCTCCATGTGCAGATATAAACCGACCACCGTCCCTGGGTAGAGGTTTTTATCTCAATATATCTGACGTCAGGCATTTTTCGACTACATGGGCATTATTTAGGTTTGAGTAAGAGGTAACGATCACGTGTCACATGTCATCTGACAATGCCACCTGTCAAACGTCATTTGTCAAACTTGTCATTTTTAGGCAGGAACTGATGCAAGATGATGTCACAAGCATTTTAAAAAAGTTTGGCGCAAATTGGCCGGACCGTTCTTGAGATATAGTTTTTTGCCATCAGGGCCTTAACGAAGTACCGTACCAGGTCATGCTTTACGTGGGCGATAGATCTTAACGCCCTCTATCGATCTGTGAAAAAATATTTACAAAAAGCGCGCCGCCGCCTGGTGTCCCATTACCTGACCTTGCGAGTAGGTGCTGACCCATGTACACCGTGTTCCACATAAAAGTACCCACTATCCTATCTGGAAATCCGTAAATCTTTAAATTTGAAGTTCTTTTAAAATATAGTGTATGTATGGCATCCTATAGTTTTTTTTTGAGTATGCAGCATCACAATATTCAAGAAATAATTGAGATTTTCTGTAAAATTGTTATTTTCTTTGTAACCATTGAATTTACACCCACATATATATATATATATATATATATATATATATATATATATATATATATTTATATATGTAATTTGAAAAATAGCTCCAGTTTTCAAAAAATCACACATAACCTTAATTATCTCGGAAACTAAGCAGAAATTACTACAGTTTAAATTGGTAAGTTATGTATATTTTTGACAAGGAATCAAATAATGGACAAAAATACAGGGTGTCCCATTTCAAATTTTATAGTTGACATTCTCCCAGAACCATCACTATTCACTGCGACCTGGTTGCTATCCAGGGACCAGTTGACGATTGCGGAAATGGTCGGAATACTGACCGGTCACTGCAGACTTAAAAAATACCTACACGTAATAAAAATAAGGCAACTACTTTCTCCTGATTGTAATACAGGGCATGAAAACTTATACTACTTAATAGGGTCCTCCTGAATCTGCAATAGGTGGAATAGACCTATAGATATGCAATAGGTGGGATAGGCCTATAGAAGGAAAACATTCCAATCAGCCACCCTAGCCAGACAGGAGTTAAGAACCCTTGATTGCGATGTTGCAAGGGTATAGCGACAAGGTCTTTTTAAGCCTACCCTCCAGATTCCAATCCCTCTCCCCCTTCCCATCCTTACTGTTATTACTACTACTACTATTACCAATTTAACAGAGGCATTGGTAATTGTAAAAACGGGAGAATTAGAACAAGTAGATATATTCTCACACTTTTCGCATAAATATTATTTAAGTATCTGTTATTTATCATTGTAGTGCATTCAGCGTTTCTTGGTATTTAACAATTAAAACGTATTATTTAATCTCTATTTATAAAAGTATTTAGTGGTATTTTATTACCCATTATTAAAAGACTCGTGTATTTTTATGAAACGCATTAAAATAGAAATGATTTTATATAACTGATAATTATCTTAGCTCCAATGTAAATTTCATTATCCAACATTCTTACCAGAAACTAAATTGTCACTAACAGTGCCAAATTGGAATATGTTTTTAATCCTGCATGGTTAAACTTCGCGCTAATACAAGATCTAACCACTTGTCGTAAATATGTCCAATCCTCGGACCAATCTACCGGCAAAACATGGCATTACTTTTTCAGTATCTCGAGTTAGTCCTCAATACTCTATAGTACGCTGCATTACTCGGAATTACCGTTGAAACTATTTTACATAATGCTAAGATGCCAAGTTACCCATTCATAATTATAGACTAGCCTTAACTAAAGATGTAAAATGACGGTCATTTTTGAAAATGACATTATGACTTGATATTAAACTGTCATATGTGATTCACATTGGTTAGTTTGATTTAAATCAAATATCTCTTTAAAAAATTTTAATGAAAATGTTTATATCTTAAACAAACCTATTTTAGTGCGCGGAAAGGGGGACCAGAATCATCCTTCAAGGATGGGGGAAGGAATTTACGTCTGGGGAATGTCAACCAGACGGGCCCTACAGTTTATCGAGGAGTCCGAACTTCGGCCATCCCCTCCACCTGAGAGGGTATGTAATGGCGGGGAGTGTGAATTTACCCCCAAACTACCACGGGAACATCCGGTTCCCCCCGGCCTGGTTACCGGCGGGAATGGTAGCGTGGAAAGTGAAATTCATTTTGCACTCTTCCCTGTTGGATTTTTAAACCACTAATATTGGCTGCAAACTTGAAAAGTCGTGCACCCACCTAGGATTTGAACCCAGGAACTGCGACACCAACTCCGGTGTAAACCTAAAACTTTCCGCTTCCGGCCACCGGCTCGCTGATTTGCATTTCTGATTTTATATTTAATTTTGAGGTTAGGTTTAGTTCTCCTTTTATTTTTTGAATTATGGGCAAAACAAAGATCTTAGGGATGGTTTATGATATCTACGTAAATATCAGAATGACAATATGACCGAAATCATCAAGGGAAAATAATATACGACAAAATGAACATTATGCCCGTCAAGTCATTTTGGCCTTATCCGACTCACATCTCTAGTTTTAACTGTCAAACTATAATTGTTAATAAAATTGTACACTACACCTTGCATGATTCTTTCTCAGGCTTAGTGTATGGAAGACTGATTAAATGGTGCAAAACTCATGACTTTTTTTCTTTTTAATTAATATCTGTATGCACCTTTTACTTGTTAAGTAGTTAGATAGGGTCTTTTATTTATTACGTGATTAGGTTAGGATAGATTTTATATGAAGATCTACATAATAACAAATTAATAGTATCCTTTTACTGTAACTATTGTATTCGTGAAAAAATCACCTCCCCTCCACGTTTTAGGGTCCCTAGATTACAAAAAACACGTTTTCTCAATTCCGCCAATTCCAATCTGTTTGCGGCATAACTGAAAAACTACTTGTCATATAGACTTCATATTTTCGCCACATTAAGGGCCATATGTGCATGAAATGGCAACATTTTGGTTAAAATCCAATATAGCGGAACAAAATAGAGGCCTAGTGAATTGCTAAAAAAAATTTTACTAAAAAACTACTTATCCAGTTTACCTGAAAAACTAATTATTAGATTAATTTCAAATGTTGTACAAGAATTAAGTATGATAGAGATGAACTGTTAAGATTATAGTACGAATTCAAGAGACGGTCAAATAAAACATATGTAATCGTGAAAAAATCACCCTCACAGATTTTACATATTTTCACGTTTTAGCGTCCGTAAATGCCAAAAAAAAGGTTTTCTCAGTTCGGGCAGTCTGTCTGTCAGTTCGCGGCATAGCTAAAAAACTTCTAACCCGATTGAGCTCAAAGTTTAGTCAATAATTAAGATTCATATGGAAATGACCTGTAACATTTTGTTAGAAATTCACTATACCTACCGGAACAAAATGGCGTCCTGAAGAAACGTTAAAAAAAATACTAAGAAAACTAATTAACCAGTTTACCTCAAATTTAGCACAAAAAATCAAGTGTTACAGGTAATAGGTACGAATCCAAGATGGCGTCTTAATAAAACATTTAAAAAATCAGCCTGAAAAAACTACCTAATTTTAATTTTGTGCAAGCATTAAGTGTGATACAAAGATAAACTAGTAAAATTGTGGTACGAATTCAAGATGGCGGAACAAAATAACGGTCATAAAAAATATTTAAAAATTCAACGTAAACAAATTTTCTTGTTCGATTGACCTAAAAACCAAGTGTGGCATAGGTAGACGCTAGTCAAATGTTGTTAGGAATCCAATATGGTAGAACAAAATGGCACCCAATAAAAATATTTGAAAAGACAATATATGTATGTGTTAAGGCGGCCTCAAACGGCTGGCGCATTTGACAAATACGCAAATAAGTGTGCATTTGACAAGTATCGAAGATGCTCGATCAAACTACTTCTGTATTCGACAAACATTTGAATGCGTTTACACATCACCCTTTGACTTATGCCATATTTACCGAAACCGATGGCAAATAAACAAGTGCCGAATATTTGTACGAGTAGACTATGCACACGACATGGCAAGTGTTCACGAGATTATTTATCAAGTACACCACTCGTTTGGGTTCGCCTTTACTCAATGACTATGTGCGAAACTAAATCGGGTCATTTTTCACTATTCCTAACAAAAGGAAATATTCAGAACGAGGTTCCGGGTAAAGGAAAGTTACCAATTTTTTCGATTAATGGATTTTTGACAATTAGTTAAAAACCAAATGGTTATTATTTGGTAAAAATAGTTTTATTTGTTACTGATAATAACAAAACTTTTTTGTATTAACCGCTTTTTTCTAACTTGTCAAATAAGGGGTGGGAGAAGGTACGAATGTTTGATTAGAAAATAGATCAAAACTTTTTCTTGGAGGAATCGATTTCAAAGAACTTGGTTTCATCTTAAACGGCTTTTGTAAGCCAGGAAGAAGAACTGATGAAAACCGCTAGTCGATATCTTTTTTCGTATTTTTTCAATTTTTTTTCCTGAATAGACTTTAGTCAAAAAAACCCTTGAACTGAACTAAATAAACCTTATTTTCTAACCTTACCTTATTATCAACATGTTCAAAATGCCGACCATCCATTTTAATGCAAATATTAAATCAGTTTTTAAGCAAGTAGGGCCACTACGTCTTGGTAAGTCATGACTACGTTAAACAACTGCAATAAGTAAGAGCGGCCATCAATTATTGTTATTTTGACAAGACCTTGTTGAGGTTATAAAAAGTAGGATTTAAATTTGTTTTTATTGATATTGTTCTTGTTATTGTTCTTTTTAGTGTTATTGCTTCTAATTGTGTGTTATTTCATAAAATAATGTATTCCAATCAAGAGGCATATAACCAGTTTTTTCCAGTGTTTTGAAAATGCTGTTATTGCGTCTAGGCTATATGCTTTGCGTTACCCTGAGAGGACTCACTATTCATGGAAATTGTTTCAACGATTGGCTAGGCGTTTAAGAGAAACATGCCAAGTAAGCTGTACAAAGAAGGCATCGTCCAATAAGGAACCAAAAAAATATTATTAGTGTCTTAATCTACTTTAACGCTTATCCACAAGCGGGTATACGCGAAATTTCTTGGAATTTGCCAATATTTTACGGATCTGTTCAAAAAATGTTGAGTGATTATAAGATGCATCCCTACCACATTGTATTGCACCAGGCCTTACTTCCAACTGATTTTGACAACAGACTCAACTGTTGCTATTGGCTTCAAAATATGATTGACGAGAACCGAAATCTTTTAGCTCGGATATTCTAGACTGATGAGGCCACATTTACTAACACCGGTAATTTAAATTTGCACAACAGGCACTATTGGGCTGATTCTAATCAATACCTACTAAACAACGAGGCTTACGCGCTTATGCGTGATGTTATCAAATTTAGGCCTATGTTATTTAATACCTTCATTAAAAGGTACAAGTTATTTACAGGGACATATTTAAATGAGCATTTTTTTTTATTTCAGCAAATAAATATCAATTTATAGGGGTTATTTTATGAGTTTTTGAATCTGTCAAATTTATTCGGTTTCGCTATTTAAAATGCCAAAGGCGACTCTTAAGCGATTACTCGTTTTTTTTTGCTACACGACGAGGAAAGCATTTACGCACGAACTATTATGCACAAGGCACTCCAGAACAGTGTGAGACTCGGTAAAGCCCCTACCCACTAAACCCCTCCGTGTTCTTACCCGACAACGTTTGCCCAGATCGACCGCAAAATTTCAAACAGATGTCGGTATGATTTTTTGCTTACTAATTGTCCTATGTTAACCAATTATTAAACTGTCAAATCCGAATTATTTGTCAAAATCGGGTAAGGTTTCAAGTCCAGGTAAGTAGTATAGGCCTGTGGTGAGTCCATATAACCAAGAATATAATAGGTTATTATTTTATATTGTCAAAATCGGGTACGGTTTAAGATTGGTTCAGTAATATATGCCTATGGAGAGTCCTTATGATCAAAAATACAATAGCTTATTATTTTAACTTGTCAAAATCGGATATGGTTTCAAGCTTGGGTAAGTGGGCAGGTGGGTAAGTATAAGTAAGTATATGCCTGTGCTGTGTTGAGTCTATATGATCAAGAATATAATAGGTTGTTATTTGCTAAATTCTGAAAAAGATTGTATTGATGATACTTCCTAGCAATACAAAAAGCGAAACTTGTGCTAGGTTTTAATTTCATAACTACCTATTTATTAAAAGTCTGTAGTTTCCTTTTTCTGTTTTTATTTAATAAATTATGATTATGTTTAGAGCAATAATTATTAAGAAATGTATTTGAAATGCCACTAAAAAAGATTTTTGAAACATTAATTTTTAGGTGGCTTTAACGACTTTCAAAAGGAGTTAAAAGTGTATTTTTATTAAAATAATTTAAAAATAACTCACAAATAAAAGATTTTTTGTTGTAAATATCCAAAAATGTATCTTCAAATTCATCAATTAGCTTTTTAAATATAATATATGCGGTTGAAACTACATCTACTACCTGTTCTCGAGGATATAAAAGAGCACCTCTACTTAAGGTATTAATTAAATTATAAGAATCCACTACAACACAAGGTTCATTGAGAGTTAAGTTTTCTTTGCAAAAAGTACAAATATTTTTTTTAAAAACAATATAGCAGCAATATCCGCTTAAATAGGTTATTACTGGGAGTCCTAGAGTTCTTCGGTATCAGACAGTGTAATAAATTAATAACATAACGAATTTAAATTGGTGTCTAATGACTGTGTTTCACATTCAGGAGGGTCGAAGAACTGATTTATATTAATGTCCCCATAATGTCTAGATTTTAGAGATAACAGACTGAATTCTAAGTCTTTTTTCTGATTCATATAGCTGTCGAACTGAGATATGATAATGACCACCAGCTAATTGCCTATATTTTCTAGCAGCATTTTGAAATTTGCCAAGTAAAACATAATTCATATTAAGCTCAGTTAAACAGTATTCAGTAACTTCAAGATGCCCATGAATGGTATGGTTTAATGCAGTGTGGATTTGTCGAGTCAGTGTATTTGTAAAATTAGTTGTACTCCAAGTATCTAGCCAATTTTGCATTTTTAGCAAAAAAACAAAATTTAGGATCATCATTGTCTTTCAAGAGATGATGGAAATAGAGCCTTTAAAGTAAG
Source organism: Kuschelorhynchus macadamiae (assembly GCA_030620095.1). NCBI lineage: Eukaryota > Metazoa > Arthropoda > Insecta > Coleoptera > Curculionidae > Kuschelorhynchus > Kuschelorhynchus macadamiae. Next base: position 1,641,187 of record JAUTXW010000536.1, on the reverse strand, counting down.
TGAATAACCATGCTTCAATAGTTTGTCTTGTTCTAGTTCGTATAGGTTTTTGATCACAGAAAAGGAAGAATATTTTTTTTGGCCTGTCTCAAAATCGGGATAAGAAAATGTTTGGTCGGGTTTTTAATTAAGCCAGTTGTTAAAGATACATTTCAGTAAATGAACAGTGTCTAAAAGGTAAAATAAGGGTCTTACTGGGTCAATAGGATGCGGGACGACTATACTGAGTTGATTAAGGGGTGAAAAATTACTCAATGTTTTACTGTTTACTGCATTATTGTCACTAACTGTACAAAATACTGTGTACCCAATTTCTTCTAAATTTTCTATAATGGTCTTGATAAAAGTATATAATATTTCTGAATTAAGTTTAGCTACAGGAGATATATGAATGACTTCTGTAAGGCTTGAAGAAGGACTAGTGATCATAAATGCTACTGCAGATGATGCTAAGGTATCTTTATTATTTACTGATGTTCCTACGGTATTGCCTGCCTTGTAATCCAAATAGGGTTCGATGTGAATTTCATCAAAAAGTAATGTAACATATTTTTCTATATCTGTTAAATATTGAAAATTGTTACGAGCATAGGTTAAAAAAAATTCTTTCATCGATATGAGGATCTGTTAAAAATCTATTACAAATAGATTTTACTGTGTTAGGATGAGGTAAGATAATAGGAGCATGACTTCGCAAATATTTATAGCAATGAGGGCTTATTGTAAACAAAATTTAATATAACACAATGGTGCTTGGTGAATATCGATACCATTCTTTTAAAGTACTTAACAAAGTTAACTGTTCAGATAGAAATTTTAGATACGTTTAAAAGAATATCAGTCACAAATTTAAAAAAAGAATTATATTGTCATTGTCAGACTCAACTTTATCTGAATTGTGAGTTTCTGTGGGAGTTTCACTAGTAGTGGGGAGTTGACTTGACTCGGTATGGTGTAAATCACGAGTTTCACTAGGATCAGGAATGTCGCTATCAAGATTTATGGGTATTGACATCATCATATTATAAATTGTGTCAATTAAACTTTCTATTTCATCCAAACTGCTAGATAAAAATAGTGATTTTAAATTTGTTATTGAAACACAAACAGATTGACCATATAAAAATGTTTCTAATTTTAAATCGTTATTTATAACAATTGCACAAGTTATTAGTGGACCAGGAGTATATTCAAGTTTAAATAAAGTTATTTTATCTATATCTTTACCGAAAACCACCCTTTTCCCCAAATAAAATTTAAAAATACTCTCAAAACTTTGAAAACATGTAGCTTCTCTATGTAAATTAAACTCTTCTTTACCTTGCTCTACGGCTTGCAAAAGATGTAGTTCATCAAGATTCTTATTTTTTTCATCTTTACTTTTGTGGCCAAGAAAGTTTTTTGACAAATAATGGGGGCAATTTGGGAAAGCCGTTTGTACAGAATTTTCTTAGAAGATGTGCCACTTGCTGTAATTAGAGACATGTAATTTCAGCATGATGGCTGCCCCGCTCATTTTTTCCCAAATGTACGAAATTATTTAGACAGGCACTTTCCCAATCGTTGGATTGGAAGAGGCTCCCTTTTTCCATGGCCTCCAAGGTCCCCTGACCTGTTTGAACTTTTTTTTTGCGGGGAAGACTTAAAGATTTAGTGTACAAAACCCGTCCTACCATTCGGGAAGATATGATTGATCGAATTCAAAATACCATCAACAGCATAACAATGGCACCATTAGAGACAATAGTATTATCAACCCTCCGCAGGTTAAACCAATGCATTGAACTGGATGGTCGGCATTTTGAACATGTTAGAACCCTAACATAAAGTAAAGTTAGAAAATAAGGTTTATTTAGTTCATGTCAAGGCGTTCTTTGACCAAAGTCTATTCAGGAAAATTTACTAAATTGGAAATAAAATTATTTTTCGTTAAAAATAAGGTTATTTAGAAATAATTCAAATACGAAAAAAGATATCGACTAGCGGTTTTCACCAGTTTATGCGTTTTTTACTCTCTTTCTTCCTGGCTAAAAATAAAAATACCATTGCGTTTGAAATTTTCGAGAAGACCATGAGAATCGGAGACTTGGTCATATAGTGCCATCTACCATCTAGCAATAGACTTAAACTGATAATTGTAATATTTTAGTAAAAGCCCTTTAAGATGAGACCAAGTTCTTTGAAATCGGTTGAACCAAGAAAAAGTTATGACCTATTTTTTAATCAAACATTCGTACCTTCCCCCACCCCTTATTTGACAAGTTAGAAAAAAAGCGGTTAGTACAAAAAAGTTTTATTATGATCAGTAATTTACAATAAAACTATTTTTACTAAATAATAACCATTTGTTTTTTATTTAAACCGTAATATTAACTTCGCGGTCTGTGTTACGCCCTCTAGCGCTGGACTTAGAAAGTTGAAAATAATATCCAGTGTTTTTTCTGGCCGATTTACCGATAACATTTTTTTTCCCAAGATTCTAATTGATTTGTTGCTTTTTGCTTCTGATAACACCATACCATACCATACGTAATCTACGACTGCCATTGATTTGACCTCTTAAATGCATAAATATAGTAGGAAAATTGCAGTTCATTTTCCATTTGTTGTTAATCGTTTTGTTTTTGCGTATACCTGAAGCCAAGCGCACCTATATTCACCTGATCAAATATTTATTCATTAGTGTTTGGCATTCAAGGTTGACTGCGAGTTAATTTTAACCGTGACATAGCGGGCCTATAACAGACGCCACTTTCTCATCTATTTAACCGCAAATGTCATTCTATTGTATACAAAATACTTTAGCAAACATTGTATCCTGTATAAGCGTATAAAATTAAAACTATTGAGCTGCTGTTAGTCTACATGCAACAATGGAAGGCATGAATATTAATCTGTAATATGCCTTTATAAAACTCCTATTTCTATTCTTGGGCTAAATACCTAAAAAACATTGCCCTAATTTTTTTCTGTGAAAAAAATTGAAGAGCAGATGAACATGATAAACTTAAACTCATTACAATATTTTTGTGCAATTAGGACCAATTAAAAGATACCAGATATGTTTATCGCTTGTAATTGATAACCTTTTACAGTATGATAAACGTTTTACATATAAAACTAATTTTGTATCTGATACAATTGTATATTGTGATAAAAATAGCATATGACACCTATTTTACATAAGGCATATTTATTATGAATCCATTGTCAGATATACATACATACTTAAGAAATTGTTCTGTTTATACTGAGATATAAATAAGAATTAAATACATACAAGTTACACATTTCATACAATTTAAAATGGTGAAGTCATTACAAATTCTCAGAGATTATATATATATATATATATATATATATATATATATATATATATATATATATATATATATATATATATATATGAAGCAAATACAGTTCAATTTCTAGCGAAACGCTCAAAATAACAAATGTTTTCCTTCTACTTTTTAGATATCGTTTAACATTTTTTACTTTTATTATCAAAACTTGAAGGTGTTTCCTCTAAGGCTTTTTCATATTCCTCAGTATGAAGCTGTTCAGCATCTCCAAACTGTATAACAATTTCCTAATCGGCAGCAAAACTGTATTAAACATAGTTAGCACTAGATAGTCCTCATTAGACTTCTTAGCAGCTCGGTAGATGATCGCCTTCATCGAATTCGTTAAGGTATAGACATGTTTTACCAATTCCTTATAGTTTGAACCGTGAATACGTTATAGGCGGGTTTTGCTGTATATATATATATATATATATATATATATATATATATATATATATATATATATATATATATATATATATATATATATATATATATATATATATATATATATATATATATATATATATATATATATATATATATATATAAAATTCAACTTAGTTTTCGTTGTTTTTATATTAGGAAGAGGAGGATTTAGAGAATAAATTATTAACTATACTTTATCAAATATAATTAATAATAATGTTAATAGCCTAAAAAGGAGATATGTTATAATTCTCACTATCGAACAGTCTCAAAGCCAATGGAACTAATAGGCGATTTCGTTTCCTCTTTTATTTTATTGTCTACAAATGTATGCATGCCTTTATCCGAACGGGTTTTATTTCTGCGTCCAGTGTGTATGATATATGAATTTTTGAAGATTTAGATTTTTATCACATATACATTTTTAGATAAATTCAAGAAATCGTGGTTCTTGGGATAAAACTTTAGCCTAGTCGGATTACTTCATGGATCTTTACGATACATAAGCTAATGAGAGCACTGACTATTTGAATTCAGTGGTCTTAATTTTTTTAAGCCATGAAAGTTTCTGTTCTATGTATTGATCTTGTCCACATTCAGCTGCTAACAAGAATATTTATAGACTCTTTGTGATTGTTATAAACTACATGATTTTAGGAAAAACAGTTTTAAGTTACATAACTTTATCTGTAAATTTTAGTCGACTTTTTATTTAAATTTATTAAATATATAATTAATTTTATTAATGTAATACTAATTAATTCCACTGAGCCATAAGGAATTAAATAGGATTATGTTACTTTGGTGCAATAAAAAATAAAATTAGTTTATTTTTTTTGAATACATCCCATCTAAGGCTCTGATTTTCTTGGTTTTTACTTTCCTCGTCAAAGGGAAGTATTGTAATCGTGAAAAAATTACACTCCGAGATGTTTTCAGATTTTCATGTTTCAGGGCCCCTAGATGACGAAAAATATGTTTTCTCATTTCCGTCGGTCTGTCTGTCTGTCTGTCTGTTCGCGGCGTAGCTAAAAAACTACTTACCCAAAAATGAAGGGTCATGAGGGATGACCTAGTATGGCGAACAAAAATGGCGGCATAGTGAAATATAAAAAAAAATTATTATTCAAAAACTACTTATCCAATGTATCTCAAATTTTGTTGGTATCAACTAGTAAAATTTTGGTACGAATACAATATTAATTTATTGTTGCATCCTCAGGACACATACATCCTGTATCCTGCATGAAACCTTATCAGTCTTTGCCTACTACGTTAATCTGCAGATATTTCCCAAATACTAAGTTTCTAAATGGTTTTCGTTAACAATCCTCTTGTTATGTTAGACTGGTGTATTATTTAGGGTTAGGATCCAGTAAAAAAAACAAAAGTCTTTTTTTAAATTGTCGACGTTTCGCAACTTTATTGTTGCATCCTCAGGACACATCTAAGTTTCTAAATGGTTTTCGTTAACAATCCTCTTGTTATCTTAGACTGGTGTATTATTTAGGGTTAGGATCCAGTAAAAAAAACAAAAGTCTTTTTTTAAATTGTCGACGTTTCGCAACTTTATTGTTGCATCCTCAAGACACATATAGATTCTATAGCCTGCGTGAAACCCATATTATCAGTCTTTACGTACTCCGTTCGTCCGAGAATATTTTTCAGATATTAAGTTTCTAAATGATTTTCGTTAACGATCCTCGTGTTGTTATGTTAGAGTGGTTTATTATGTGGGGTTAGGATCCAGTAAACAAACAAAAGATTTTTTTTAAATTGTCGACGTTTCGCAAATGTATTGTTGCATCCTCAGGACACATATATAGATTCTATATTTTGCATGAAACCCATATTATCAGTTTTTACCTACTCCGTTGGTTCGCAGATATTTCCCATATATTAAGTTTCTAAATGGTTTATAATGGTATTAAATGGTATTACATAGGAATGAACCGGTAATATTTTGATATGATGAAAGAATTAAGTGTGATGCAGAGATAAATTGGTAAAGTTGTAGTACGAATTTAAGATGGCGAAACAAAATGGCGGCCTAATAATTTTTTTAAAAAATCAACGAAAAAAAATCTTGTTCAATTAACTTTAAATTTTGCAGGAAAATGAAATGCGAAAATGGGATAAACTGGTACGAATTCAACATGCCGTACAAAATGGCGGTGTGTATCAACATAAAAACTACTTACGGAATTTAATTTAAATTATGCCCAAAAGTCAAGTGTAGAAAGAAACTGGTAAGTAAAATATTGGTAGGAATCCAATAAGATGGAACAAAACAGGGCCCAATAAAAATGTTTGAAAATACAGTATATATAACATATATATACTGTGACTATGGATTAAACTAAATTGGGTCACACTTCACTATTCCTAACAAGTGGAAAAAAATCACAACGAGGGAATTTATGATTTTTTTCCAAATGAAAAAGTTATTGAATTACTTTTGGGTATTTGAATTTATTTGTATTTGAATTACTAAATGTTACTAATTACGATGCTTTGATGGATTTCTTTAGAACTAATCAAATTCCTTATACCTTCTAATATTCAATTACCTTAGGATGAGTAATCCAATTGTTAAAAAAAACTTGAATATCCCTCTAAACACTTGAATTACTTAGGCTACTCTAAAGTCACCTCAGTGTTTCTTTGTGTAATTCAATTTTGACAGTTATACATTTTGGAAAACTATGTGAAATGTCGTCTAGAAAGTGAAAATTGACCCACAAAGTAGCAGTGTAATCTACATATGCAGCAGCCCTACCAGTTTACCCCTGAAGTTAGAAACCACCACAGTTATCTTCCGATAGCCTAAACTTATAGGAATGAGAAATAAATAAGTCGGGTGTAATACTATGAAAAATAAGTAGATTAGTTGGACCTGATTTTGAAAAACATTTATTCCTAATACAATAATATAAATAAAAACAAATTAAGAAAACGTAAATTATTATATTTTTTAATGAATACCTATAATCTATACCCCCAGGAGGTACTTTTTCAGCGTTGGGAAATACCTAGTAGTTTCGAGAGTAGTTTAATTACTTTATGTAATAACTGAATTATACGATGAATTATATGAACTATTTGAATTACTGGAAAGATTTTTCAAGTAGTACTTGAAATAGTTTCTTGAAATTAATTCGTAATTGACAATTATTTCACTTTACAGGTACACTACTGCAAATGAGTATCAGTGCCATTCTATAAAACTCCAAAGTAGTCTAAAGCATTACTAAAATAAAGTTTACAGATATTTTATTCGGTAAACTTAACTAAAATCAAGACTAAAACGGTTAGTCGTAATAATTTATAGTGACCTAAAAACTTACAATGTTGTTACGACATCTGAAGAACCAAGCGTCTAACAAAAACCAGACTTAAGCAATAATGAAGGTCAGAGGAATAAATTAATTCTGAACTCAACTGAGAAAAGGAAAGTAAAAAATAAAATTTGTAGCGCCCCATATTGTAAATTGTAAACAATGGGTGAATGTTATTGTACTGAACATTTCTTAAATATTCATCAGATTGCAAAGTATTCTTACTCTGTTTGAATTGAAATATTGCCTAGAGAAGTAAGTCTTCCTTGAGATATTGTATTTCTTAAATAAGTTTTTACAAGTTTGAGGCAAGAAAAACTTCTTTCCACTGAAGCACTTGTCGTCGGTATTGTCAAAATAAGGGAAAACACTTTATATGCTTTGGTTAAAATATCTTTATTTTCATTAATTTTTTTGCTCTTGCAGCGATATATTCCAATTACAATCATTGGCAAAAATAAGACCAAGCTCATTTTTAAGTCGTTGACTTTTTGAAAATATTTCCCTATATAACTGTAACAAATTTTCAAACCGGCCAGTCGGCAAATTTAAATTATATTCGAAAAATTTAGCAGAATCTGCCAAACATAAAAATGTAAGTTTTTCACAGTCTTGAAAGCTTTGTGTCAGTTCCATTAAAATATGGTCCAATATTTAATAAAAAAAAGGGTTCTATACTTAGCCCTAATTTCTTCAGGTGAAAGCTTAGCAAACTCACGTTTGTAATGATTTATTTCTGTAATAGAATTTGCTTTATCAAATAGGGTATGTTCATTTCTTTTTTTACAGAGCGCCTCACGACAGCGTTTTATATTGGATATGCAAAAATGAATGTCAAGCGATTTTTTTTTAAGAACGCAAATAGTATGTCCGTGATTGAAAAAATGTCATTGAACACTAATGCCAGAAACGTGAATTCAAAATCGTTCATCTCACCTAAAAATCCTTTCGCAACCCGTATTGATTTTTCATCAGATTTGTCACAGTTTGTATAAATTTAAAGACGTCTTTTAATTTATTCCAGTCTTGAACAATTACATTTACTAACTTAGAATTGGAAGACCAACGAGTTTCTGTAATTGTTGGTATACGCCTCGTAGATGCAGATGTAAGAGCATACGTTCGTTTGGCTGAGTGATAAAAAAATGAGGGAATAACACTTGCAAAAAAAAATCGACATTTAGAAATATTTTTAAACTTTGCTGCATCATAAGGTTAAGACGATGCGCCAGACAATGGACAAATACAGCCTGCGGCGCTTTTTCTTTTTTTTTTGAAGGCCATTTAGATGGCCAGACATCACACTTGCGCCATCGTAACATTGCCCTATTAATATATGTGTATTTAGTTAAATTGATCCAAAATTTGATACAATAGAAAATATAAATTCTCCGACGTTCTATCGGAGCTGACATTATAAAATCTTAAGAATCTTTCGACTACTGAACCTTCTGAATTAACGTATCTTAAAATTATGGAGCACTGTGAGGTTGCGTAATATCATGGTGTCATCCACTTGCACAGAAAAAAACTGTGTGTTCATTATTTCATTTTTTACATGATCATTTAAATAATCAGAAATGCATTCAATTATTTCGTTTTGAATAGTTTTCGAGTAACCAGTAAAAACATTTTTAATTTTTTCGTGATGATCTTTTAGTTCTTGGGAACTTCTCGATATTAATAAACCTAAAAGCTTTTTAAAATTCCCCCTATTTATTGACTCCCTGCTTCCATCATGGACGCGAAAGACTAACTGTTGTTTTGCAAGGTTTAGCATTTTCTTTTAAAGTGTCAGCTATAGTGCTTTGATTTTTTACAAATGTTTTTAGCATTAATTCGCATTTTAAATGCTCCGCCAAGTCTTCATGTTTATGTAAAGACTTTCATATATTTACCATACCTGCAAATCCTTCCTTATTCCACAATGAATATTTATTGGAAACTAGTAAACAAGGCCAGCAAAACAATTTTTGTAATATTTGACTACTACATAACGATTTGTACGCCGAAAACCAGGATGACGATTAAAACTCTGAACTTGTTCCTTAGATCGATTAAATGGAGTTTCCAACAAAATGCAAACCACATCCGTGATCGGATTCATCAGTAATGTAAATTAATAAACCCGACACCAAATAAAGTTGTAACAACACTATAAATAAATATAACACAAAACGGTCAAGTAAACTGCAAAGGAACTAATCGGTTGCAGCGAAATCCGCGAAAATAAAAGTAAACAACCAACCCAAACTGAACGACACGTGGGTGTAGTGTACTGCGTTAGCAATTCACCGAGAGCGTTGTATGGCGCTCGTTAACATTATTCTTTCATGTGCTCGACGTCATCGCGAACGCGTTGTTATGGCAACGTAGTAGGAAAATCGTAAACTAAACATAGCACCTCAAGCAAAGTCGAAGTGGTTTGCGCCACTGTTATAGTTGTTATAATAAAGTTCGATTGAAAGTTTTAAAAAGACATGCCGCTAACGGTCAAGTAAAATATTTATTCGAGATGTACAGTTTATTTTTTGCCAATTAGGTGAATAAATCAATGTAAAAACTTAAATTTTAAGAGATATATAATAAATATAGTTAGATGTTTGCTTGTTTATTTTTCCTGGTGAAGTAGCACTTCACCTACTTCACCTGAATAGCCGTCACTGATTTCTACTACATTTAAATTAAAAAAGAAAATATTACGGTGTCGTTACCGAACTCCACAGCAACTGCGCACTGCGCAGCCGCAAACCACAGACTAGACTACGCTTTCTTTCGGTGGCGATCAGTGCTGGTACAATTGTACAGATCTGGTATATTTTACTCCCGTCTGTACAAGAGTACATTTCGAATATTTCTGGTATATTTTTACAATAAAAACCTAAAAAATAAAAATAAAACCACTTAGGGCACCTGGGTTAAGTAGGTTTGTTGGATCCAATAAGATGTAATTGCTTATTTTTTTTGCTCTTCAATTTATTTTGGAGGACGTTATCCTCCTACCGAAGGAACTAGCCTCCCGTTTTTGCATATCTGGTAACCGTATTACATATTAAATTAAAATAAATATTAGATTAAAATCTGGTACAATTTTAAGTTGTTCGGAATTTTTTGAAAGCCTCTGGCAACACCGTTCACAGGCAGGCAGAACCCCTACCCAGAGTTGACATATCTAACGTTTTTCAGTGGATTTACGGATGCTTGAAGTTACCGTAATTTGGAAATAAATCTTTTCGTCTTATTGCAAGTTATAAGATTTAGGTATATTGGAGTTATCACATTTCAAATTGTCGAAAAATGTCAAATAATTTGGCTACAAACCAAGGGGCTGTGCATAATGACTAATCTGATTTTATTCCCTCAAAAAAGAATTAATATCCTAAATAAAAAAAAACTTGCATATTTTATTTTGCGAATATTATGTTGAAATCAGCCCCCATGCAGAACCGTAAAAGTAAAACCACACTTGCACCCTTGGTTCAAATACAAACGGGCTGCCAATTGCTATTGAGGAAAATCGTAAGCACATCTTTGTTCCAAGACTCTACTTAGAACAAAATTAGATCTGTTAACGCACTTATCAGAATCTGAAATAAATACTACCCAAATTAAAAAGCTTCAAACCAGATCAAGTGACATTGCTGCATTTAAAATCCAATAGGCCTTTCTCAGATCTGAAGAAGATGTATCTAACCGAACTTTTATAGATTTTTAATTTATAATTTTGTTTTGAAACAAGTATAAAACTCCAACCCTTTGAGTCATCAATGTTCATATGGACGAAAACAATGCATAAAAAGGATTATTATTTAGGTGTACAAAATAATACCGGCGAAAAGTAAAAAACGGACTAGCAACTAGAAGATTATAAGATATTAGGCATATTTCGACGTAAGATGAAACCTGTGATTCGTATACACTATCTGTATAAGTAATCAATACTGTTGGTTAATGACGTCACGTAGATTTCGTGACTTTTGTAAGAAATCTCCCCGACTACAAATAGGCAAATTGAAGCACTTTATAAATAAACTATTTGTTTATGAGGCAGAACTTGTATACCGGATATCAAAATTATTTAGACTTTCTTTCTATGTCAAGGGTAACTTTCAGTGCGTCCTACTTACAGTACTTATTATAAGAGAAGTTGCTATATTTCATATATAAATTAGCGTAGAAAAATCTTTGCAGATCTTTAGATAACTTTTTGTTTGGTCAAAGATATCAGGTCTTTACTTTTCCTTGGCTTAATTGTACCTACTTAAAAAAGACCGGTAAACTGGTCTTGACTGGGAACTTTCCTCGTAACGATTTTTACCACACAGATACAGCAGTTTAAATATTTATATACATAGTTATTTGGCAACAACTTTTGAACTCGAACTACCAACAGACTACATGTATAAACTGTGTTATCTGTATGTGGCGGAGTTTGTTATGTGGAAAGTTAAGGGTTAAGGCCAATTCACGGATTTTTTTTTCAAACATATTTATAGCCCGCCATTTTTCTCCAAAATTATGTAAAATTTAAATTTAATTGAATAATTAAATTTTTACACACATTTTTTCAAAATTTTTAAGGCCGCCATTTTGTCCCGCCTTGTTAAATTATTATCAAAACTTAGCTGGTTTATCCCTAAATCACATCTAATTTTTGTGCAAAATTTGAAGTCAATTGGAAAAGAAGGGTTTTTTACGCTGATTTTTTAAACGATTTTATTTGGGCGCCATTTTGTTCCGGCATCTTCAAATCGTATTTTCTTACGCAAAATTTACAGTCAATCGAATAAGTAGTTTTTCAGGCTGATTTTTTTACATTTTTAGCCATTTTGTTTCCAAAATTTTACCAGTTACCAAAACTTTTTTAGTAATAATGTTTTAACATTTCCCTAGGCCGCCATTTTGTTTCGCCATATTGGATGTTAATTAAAATGTTACCATATCATCCCCCATCCTTAATTTTTGGAGCCAATCGGATAAGTAGTTTTTAGCTATGCCGCGAACGGACAGGCCGATAGCCCGACGAAATTAATGTTACGAGGCAAGTAAAAACTGATTTTTTTTATCACTGGGATTTACTAAATACACAAATTCAGTTAAATAATAAAACATAATTATACTACAAAGGAGCACTAATAAATATTTTTTCTAAAGAGAATTTCTAGATATAAGCGTCAAACAAGGTAAACAGGTTGTATAACCAAAACTGAATCGCAGAAACTAAAGGGTGTGGCTAACTATATTATATATATATATATATATATATATATATATATATATATATATATATATATATATATATATATATATATATATATATATATATATATATATATATATATCCATAATGTCAATTTTTACCTGAAATGTTTAAATACTCATTGGTCAGGGATTTTTTATTTTATAAAAAAGCTCAATTTTGACAAATTTTATTTCCAGATTCAACCATTTTGAAATGATTTCGTTCGATAAACTGTCACAGTAAATTCGCTGTATCCACAAAATACAAAAAAATTTCAGTTTTTTCTTAACTTTTAAAATATAGTATGATATATTACTGTGGGTTACAAAAATTACTAAATCATAAACCTAAATAAGTGAATTAAGACTTAATAATGCTAAATCAGTAAAATGGCTTTTAGGTTGTTAATAAGGATGTAGTGAATTTAAAATTAAAATCTATAAAAATACCTGGAAGGTATTTTGTTTCTCTAACTACATCATACACACATTTTTGGTTATTACATAAACATTACATACAATAAATTTCTTCTGGGTAGGACTATTTTAACCAAACCTATCTGCATATATTTCAAATAAGACTTTCAGAATAAACACTAGCAATAATAGTAATAAACAAATTAAGATATTTATACATTACATGGTATTAGATATCCTAATAAATCTAAAAATTGAAAGGTACATAAGGACCTTAAATATTAGTTAAAAGTTAGACCTAGAATGGTTAGATAATTATCGCCCAGTTACAATTCTAAAGACCTTGTCTAAGGTATTTGAAAAACTGCTTTATACAAGAACGGTAGATTTTTTATAGCTTCAATTTATTTACAGATCATCAGCACGAGTTGAAAAGCAGTAGGGCAAGTCGGTGAAGAATGCCAAGAATGCCGCTTGTTGCTTTCTTAAAGTTTATGGTAAAACTAAATATATTCATATGGGTTTTCTGAAAATATGTTAGATCTCTAGGAGTCGTATTTAAATAAAAAAAAGGGTTGTTTTAGGTTTCCGGACGAATATTCAGATTATCTTAAAGTAATAAAAGATGACTAAAGAAAAGGTCGTTCATAGTTTGCATCCACTTGCAAACAAAATTAACAACAGGACGGTAAAATAACTGGTGTATAAAAAAAATGTCAAGGGTCATTTTACCTCCCCTCCCCCCAACAGATAGTGCCCGGGTGCTTTGCTCCCGTGCTCCCTCTCATTGGTAGTTACGCCCCTGGGAGTGCCACAGGAAACCGTGTTGGGACCTCTATTATTTTTACTCATTTTTGATTAATGACATGCCGTCTTATATCTATGCAGTCATTATTTCAGCACGGATACCTGAGGAATTCCAACATAGAACAAAAGAAGTAGTGACTGACTTTAATGTATGGTGTCGTAATAATATTGTAACGTTATTTTGACTAAAGTGTTTATTAAAATTTTAGTTTACTTACAAACAGCGGAACTTGCAATTAGAGTATCAAATATGTTAAGCCAATTTATTCAAAAAATTCTTAGGTCTTCACTTGGCCGAATTTTTATCACAGAGTGTATATTTAGAACACGTTGTGAAAAAAAAACTTGAGGTATTACGCTATCAGCGAAGTTCAAAACATGTTGGAACCGACGACTGCTCAGAATAATATGTCCCCCCCACCTTAGTTTCTTAATAACTTACGTCATAATATTATGACGTAATTCCGTAGGGCTGTTATTCAATTTAAAATGGAGAGACACTTGTAAACAATATTTTATGACACATAGGATTATTACAATTTATACACTGTTCATTTTGTTTATAAGGTATTTAAGTATTTTGTTACGTTATGTTGAATTCGTACCAGTTTATCGCTATATCACATTTAATTTTTCTGCAAAATTTAAAGTCAATTGAATAAGATTTTTTTACGTTAATTTTATCAGTTTAACTCTATATCTTCATGACTGCACAAAATTTGAAATTAATCTAATAAGTAGTTTTTGCAAACTGATTTTTTTTTTATATTTCATTAGACCGCCATTTCGTTTTGCTATCTTATATTCAAACCAAAATGTTACCAGTTTATTCCTATGTAACACTTGACTTTTGTGCAGAATTTGAGGTAGATTGGATAATTAGTTCTTTTAGTAGTAATTTTTTAAAAAATTTCACTAGTCCGCCATCTTTTTTTAGCATATTGGATTTTTACCCAAATATTACCAGGTACATCCCCATATGAACCTTAATTTTTTACTAAAATTTAAAGTCAATCTGATAAGTAGTTTTTAAGCTATCTCCGTGAACTGAGAGACAGGCAGACAAACCGACAGACAAACCGACAGAATTGATAACGTATTTTTTGGCATCTAGGGATGCTAAATCGTGAGATATGTAAAATCATTTTGAATTCATACCAAAATTTTATCAGTGATGCCTACATAATATTTGATTTTTGTACAAAATTTGAGATAAACTGGATAACTAATTTTTTCAACATTTCACTAAGCCGCCATTTTGTTTTGTCATATCGAATTTTTACAAAAATGTTACCAGGTCATACCCATATAACCCGTAATTTTTAACCAAAATTTGAAGTCAATCGCCTAAGTAATTGTTAGCTAAGCCGCAAACAGACAGACCCACAGACAGAAAGACCGAGGGAATTGAGAAAACATGTTTTTCGGCATCTAGGCATCCTAAAACGTAAAGATCTGAAAAAATCTCAGAGCGCGATTTTTTCACGATTAAAATACTTTCTTTTTACGAAGGAAGTAAAAATCTTAAAACAAAGGGGCTATTACTACCTTATTGAATTTCTTGGGGACGATTTTGGTGATTGTAATTCTTAAATATGTTTGACAGTAGCGTCAGTAGCGTAAATTGTCAATTTTCCTTTTACTCTTAAATTTGTACATAAGTGAGAGCAAGGGGGGAACGAACATCCTCCCCCGGCCTGTCGCCTTCCGGTGTCTCCTGCTTTTTGGAGCCCACTGTAAGAAAATACTTTATTCAAAAATACTCAAGGGATGCAAACAAATGCACGCCGGTCAAACGTGAAGCGTTTTTTTATCGTTGTTTGTATATTTTTCCTATGTGATCTTTTCGACTATACTTTCTATAACAATACTTTACTATGCAACAAAAAAATCGGTAAATTTCCTTTACCCGGAACTTCCCTCGTTATGAATCTTATTGGGTGCCATTTTGTTTCATCATATTGGATTCCTACCGATATTTTACCAGTTTCTACCTATGCCACACTTGATTTTTGAGCATAATTTATAAAAAATCAATAAGTAGTTTTTACCTTGACAACACCGCATTGTCACCTCATGTTGAATTCGTACAGTTTATCTGCAAAATTTAAAGACAATTGAATAAAATTTTTTTACGTAGATTTTACAAAAAAAATATTTGGCCGCGTTTTTGTACCGCCATCTTCAATTCGTACCACAACTTTGCCACTTTATCTCTAGATCACACTTAATGCTTGCTCAATATTTGAAATCAATCTAATGATAGTTTTTTTCGGGCAAATTTTTTAAATATCTTGTTACGCCGCCATTTTTATTCATACCAAATGTTACCAGTTCATTCCTATGTAACACTTGATTTTTGTGCAAAATTTGGATAATTCGTTTTTTAGTAATAATTTTTTTAAACGTTTCACTAGGCGGCTATCTTGGATTTTTACCAAAACCTCCCCATGTGACCCTTAATTTTGACTAAAATTTGAACGGATGAACAGTTTTTAAGCTATGAATTGATGAAAATATTCTTGGGCAACTAAGAGTACTAAAACCTGAGAGGCTGACTTTTTTCACGATTGCAAAATGTTTTATTTGACCACCATTTTGTTCCGCCATCTCGAATTAGTACCCCAGTTGTACTAGTTGATCTGTTTACCACAATTAGTTATGGCACACAATTTGAAATCAGTCCATTAAGTAGTTTTTTCGCGCCGATTTATTAAGCCGCCATTTTGTTCCGCTATCTTGAATTCGTACTAGTTGATTCCTACATAATACTTGATTTTTGTGCAAAATTGGAGATGCATTTTATAATCAGTTTTTTAATAATAATTTTCTTAGAGTTTCACTAGATTGCCATTTTGTTTTGCCTTTGGAATTTTTACCAAGATGTTACCAAGTCCTCCCCAAATGACGAGTAACGAGATTTTTAGCTATGCCGCGAACAGACAGACCAACAGACAGGCAGACAGACCGACGAAATTGAGAAAACAACATGGACCCTGAAACGTAAAGATGTGAAAAAGTCTGGGAGGATAATTTTTTTACAATTACAATACTTCCTTTTTACGAGGGAAGTAAAAATTTTACCAGATTGCAAAATGTTTTATTTGACCACCATTTTGTTCCGCCATCTCGAATTAGTACCCCAGTTGTACTAGTTGATCTGTTTACCACAATTAGTTATGGCACACAATTTGAAATCAGTCCATTAAGTAGTTTTTTCGCGCCGATTTATTAAGCCGCCATTTTGTTCCGCTATCTTGAATTCGTACTAGTTGATTCCTACATAATACTTGATTTTTGTGCAAAATTGGAGATGCATTTTATAATCAGTTTTTTAATAATAATTTTCTTAGAGTTTCACTAGATTGCCATTTTGTTTTGCCTTTGGAATTTTTACCAAGATGTTACCAAGTCCTCCCCAAATGACGAGTAACGAGATTTTTAGCTATGCCGCGAACAGACAGACCAACAGACAGGCAGACAGACCGACGAAATTGAGAAAACAACATGGACCCTGAAACGTAAAGATGTGAAAAAATCTCGGGTGGGGGGGTATTTTTTTACAATTACAATACTTCCTTTTTACGAGGGAAGTAAAAATTATTTAGCCGCCATTTTGTTTCGCCATCTTGAAATCGTACAACAACTTTACCAGATTACCTCTATATCACACTTCATGCGTGCACGAAATTTAAAATTAGTCTAATAAGTAATTTTTTAGACCGATTTTTTGCCATTTTGTTTTGCTATCTTATTTTTTAAAAAATTTTACCGCTTGATTCCTGTAACAATTCAATTTTGCGCAAAATTTGAGGAAATCGGATAATTAGTTTTTTTGTAACCATTTTTTGAAAGTTTAGTTTTTTAGATTTTTACTAAAATATTACTAGGTCATCCTCATATGACCTTTAATTCTTCACTAAAATTTGAAGTCAAACTAATGAGTAGTTTTTAAGTTATTCCGCGAACTGACAGACAGGCAGACAAACCGATAGACGAACCGACGGAATTGATAAAACATATTTTTGGCACCTAGGGATGCTAAAACGTGAGATATATAAAATCATTTTGTAGTGTATTAAGTAGTTTTTCAGGCTGAATTTTTAAATATTTTATTAAGCCGCCATTTTGTTCAGCCATCTTGGATTCGTACCAAAATTTTACCAGTTGATTCTTACATAATAGTTTTGTACAAAATAAATAAATTGGATAAGCACTATTTTAGTAATAATTGTTTTAACATTTCATTAGGCTGCCATTTTGTTTTGCCATAATTGGATTTTTACCAAAATGTTACCAGGACATCCCCATATGACCCTTTATTTTTAACCAAAATTTAAAGCCAATCGGGTAAGCAGTTTTTGAGTTATGCCGCGAACAGACAGACCGACAGACAGACAGCCAAACAGACCGACCGACGGAATCGAGAAAACATGTTTTTCGTCATCCAAGGACCCTGAGACGTAAAAATCTGAAAAAATTTGGGAGGGTGATTTTTTCACATCATTACAATACTTCCCTTTTAGGAGGGAAGTAATAATTTTATTAAGAAAAAAATAATAAAGCATACAAAATAATATGCATGAAAAATTTAAACAGCAAAAATTCACCCATAAGCTTTTTTCAGATCTTTACGATTCAGGGTCCCTAGATGCCGTTTTTGCATGTTTTATCAATTTCATCGATCTGCCTGCCTGTCTGTCTGTCGGTCTGTCTGGACTAAAAAACTACTTGCCCGATTGACTTAAAATTTTGGTCAAAAATTAAGGGTCATATGGGGATGACCTGGTAACAGTTTGGTAAAAATCCAATATGATGAAACAAAAAGGAGGCCCAGTGAAATGTAAAAAAAATATTATTAAAAAACTACTTATCCAATTTATCTCGAATTTTGCACAAAAATCAAGTATTGTGTTGGAATCAAAATCAGCATGAAAAAACTAATTATTAAATTAATTTCAAATTTTGTGCAAGCATTAAGTGTGATAATGGCTAAACAAAATGGCGGCCAAATAAAATTATTAAAAAATCGATGTAAAAAATCTTATGCGACTGACTTTAAATTTTGTAGAAAAATTAAATGTGATAATGGAATCAACTGGGACGAATTCAATATGACGTAACAAAATGGCGGTGTGTGGTGTGTTTCAATGTAAAAACTAATTATTGATTTTATTTTAAATTATGCCCAAAAATCAAATGTGGCATGCATAGGTAGAAAGACACTGGTAAATTATTGGTAGAAATTCAAGATGAAGGAACAGAATGGCGTCCAATAAAAACGTTTGAAAAGGCAGTTTTAATGTTACTAAATGACTATGTACTCAACTAAATTGAGTCACACTTGACTATTCCTATTAAAAGGAAATAATCATAAAGAGGAAAATTCCAGGTAAAGAAAATTTACCTATTTTTTCAACTAAAAATTGTATACAGGTAGGCGCAAACAACTTACGGCGTTCTTAACCTATAAAAGTTAAAGAATTTCTCGTTCCAAGAAACCCCCAAATTCTAACTTTCGTAACGATACCTTGAAAACAACCAGCAAAATTATGACAGATAATTAAAATTTAAAAATTTATTTTAGCTCCCTGTATCTCTGTTAATATCAACTTTAGTGCTAAGGTAAGCTGGGTTAGATCAGACACAGACCTTTTTAAGGCCCTGTAGAATTACATTCTAAAATTCCGACATCATTTTTAATTGTTGACTATGTTGTTTCTAAAATAGTGTTAAAGAAAATTTATTTCTATACATATTTTTATTTCAACCAGGAAATAACGAAATAAAATGAAATTAACATCCTGAACCTTAAAACTAAAACGGTTGTGGACCTAATGTTATACCAATGATACAACATTTCGTGGAAACTATTGTATTCAAAAATATCAGCTCGGAATATTTTTACTTACGGATCGATGAAGGACAAGAAAACTGGACAACAAAGTTTGTATTCAGCCAAAGCCGGTTAGAAACGGGAATGTTTGGGGTGAGGTAATATGATTAAAGCTATGATACGATCCTAGAGGGAAAACACCTCAAAATAATAAGGTTTTTGCCATTGTATTTAAAATAACATAATGCTTTCTCCAAAAAATATAACTAATGTAAAATGTAAGTATACAGAATGTGTGTAATTATACCTTTAGGGGTGAGCACAGTTTTGTGTTAAAAAAAGAAAATCCATATTTCTTAGCTTTGAATATTTGCAACGATATTAAACAAACAATAAAATGTACTATATATTAACTACTTTACGACATGTACGCCTTGCAGAAATAGTGTTTTGCCGGTTAAAATTGGAATAATCAAGCGAGTTTCAGTCAATTTATCCTCTGACCTGGACAATATCTTAAGCAAACCGGCTTTTCTACTCGACCTGCCTACACATTATTTCTTGCCTTAAGATACTATAGCTGTCCAATACCCTTTTTATAAGTATTATATATATATATATATATATATATATATATATATATATATATATATATATATATATATATATATATATATATATATATATATATATATATATATATATATATATATATATATATATATATATATATATATATATATATATATATGATTTGAGGGAGATAAACGATTTATCTTGAACAAAGTAATTTTCAAAATTATGTTAATTTGAATACAAGTTATAAATTAACCGAACTACATTTTATTTTATATAATAGTGAAATAACTCACTTTAGGATTATTATTTAATATGACTAGAAAAATCCGTTTGTTGTCATTTGTCAACACGAAAACCCGAAATAACGTCGTGCTTTTACCATGGCCAGGCGATTTAAATCCTACTTTTTTGATATTTGCAATCGGATTTTTACCTGACTGCGCATATAAATGAGAGCAATGGATTTACGCTAAACGCCTGGACCGATTTTAATAAGTGGGACTGCAGCATCCCGCGAATATTGTTAGCTAGGTTCGCCTAAAGAAAAATGCTGAAGTAGTTTGCCATTTTGTTTAACATTAAGAAAATACATATTTTTATAAATTAATGTGATAAGAATAACATTAAAGAGCACACCAAGACAATTTTAAACCTATATTATAAACATATGCTATGATCTTATACAGGGTGTCCCAATAAAGAGCTCACAAGGCGATTCTAAATCTAAACAGAAACGATTTTATAATATACAGGGGTTCCAAAGCAAATTCATCTCAGAAGAACAAAAATCTATCAAGATATCTAGGAAAAAGAGGAAAGTGGACACAGAATGTCGTCAATTCCAAAACAAATGGACTGATGAATACTTTTTTATTATGCACAGTGGTAAACCTATGTGTTGTGCAATGAAACAATTTCAGTTTTAAAAAAATACAATATGAAGCGGCATTACTGCAGCAAGCATTTCACTCAATATAATTTACTTTACCAGTTAAGAAAGAATAAAATTAAAAAACTCATTGCCGATTTAGGGAAACGGCAACAAATGTTCCATTCACAAACATCACATCTAGACAGTGTTGTTAAAGCTAGTTTGATAGTTAGTTCCAAAATGGCGAAAACATCGAAGTCATTTTTTGAAGGAGAATGTGTTAAAGAGTTTTGAGAAAGTAAGTTTATTGCGAAGTACTGTTGATCGACGTACAGATATGATGGCTAGTGATATCAAAAAAACATTAACTGATAGATTGGCTGGTTTTCAAGCATTTTCGATTGCTTTGGATGAGAATACCGATTTATCTGACACAGCTATTTTTAAACAAGGTGTTGATGAAGAATTTGTAGTGACAGAGAAATTACTGGCTTTACGGCCACTACAAGGGACCACTACTGGAAAAGATATTTTTGCCGAGGTACAAAGTACTTTTGACCAATATAGTTTGCAGTGGTGTAAATTAGTTGGAGTGTGCACAGATGGTGCTCCTTCAATGGTCGATTCACAAAATGGTTTTATCGGAATTCTGAAGGAAAGAGCAAACGCTATGAATATGCAAGAATGTGATTTAATAATTCTGCATTGCATTATTCACGAACAAAACTTGTGCTCTAAGTCCACTGGGATGAAGAACGTTATGGATGTGGTAGTAAGTACTTAACCATCGCCAGTTTAAAGCATTTTTGGAGGAACTCTCTTCAGAACAAGATAATGTGGCATACTAGTGCGAAGTAAGGTGGCCAAGCAAAGGGAAAATGTTAAAAAGATTTTATGACCTTAGAAAAGAAATAACTGATTTTATGGAAATGAAAGTGAAAACATTGCCGCAAATTTGTGTCCACCATGGCTTTGTCACTTGGCATTCCTGATAGACATCGCAGGACACTTAAACAACCTGAACTTGAAGCTTCAAAAACAAGAGCAATTGGTAAATCAGCTGTACAGTCATCTTAAAGCTTTTTAAAACAAAATTCGCTTGTGGGAAACATGAATGAGAAGTAAAAACTATTTATTATTTTGTCACGAAAACCTTGAATACAGTCGCTATGCTAAAGAACTGAAACTACTGTCAGAGCAATTCACTGATCGGTTTTCCGATGTTAAGAATCTAGATAGCACTTTCAATATTTTTGCAAATCCTTGTAAGTGTAATGTGGAAGATGCTCCGCTTCACCTACAAATGGAGTTGATCGAGCTTCAAGAAGACTCATATTTGAAAACTAAATTTGATGATGTGGAACTAAGCGAGTTTTACAGAACATACCTTTCCGAAGAGAAGTATCCACAGCTGAAAGTTTTCGCACGAAAAATAATTTGTACTTTTGTACATTCGGTAACAACTATAAATGTGAGCAGCTTTTTTCAATCATGAAAATTAATAAAAATAAGCATCGTACTCGGCAGATGTTAATTTAGAAAACACTTTGCGCCTATGTGCTAGTGATATTCACCCCGATATTGATCATCTTGTTTCTCAGCTTCAAACTCAAGTCTCTTATTAATTTTTGATTTGATTTTTCTATCTGCTTTTGTTAATTTGTTTTTTATATGTTTGATTATGCTATTATAATTAATAAATAAAAGAATGTGTGAATTTTTATCGCTTTTTTTATTCACTACTACCTGATTAAGTCCCGAAATTACGCTCTCAGCTAAGCAGAGCCCATACCTGAATTCTAAGCGGTTGATCCTGGCGGAAAGAAATATATCCTCCTCCAGAAACCGGTACAAAACTGAAGCCAATCGGTGTTAAGGCATAATAAATTTTTGAAACGCAACATAATATTTTATGTTTTTTGCCCAGTTTTGAGCCATCGTACCGACATATTGGTACATCCTAAGATAAGCACGGTAAAGCAGGTCAAAAGTTCCATCGTTTTGCTACAAGACATATTATTCACATTTTTTCTGCAATGTCGGGAAATTTCGTAAATCGAAAAAAAAAGCACACAATTTTCATTTTTAAAGAAAATTGTTTTTTAAAGGTAGACCTTGGTGACGCGGCATCTGGGTAAGCATTCTGACAAAAGACTTTTTCTCCCGATATGGGTCCAGAAATGTTCAAATATCTCCTCAAATGCTTTTAGCGACGATAAAAATAGACATGAATCGAAAAGTAAAATAAATTTCACGGACCCTGCCCAAATTTCTTAAAGTTTTAGTAAGAACTTTATTCCTAATTTTGTATACCAAATGAAGATAATTGTAATAATCAACAATAAATAGTCGATGTGTCGATAGGTGTGTAATAATATTGATAGGTATCGATGATATCGGTAGATAGCTGATAATATTGATCTGTAACCGACACCATCGATAGTTACGATAACTATCTACATATGGATAAATGAAATATATCGATAGTGATATGCTATCGCCTATCTAATCCATAGGTAAAATCTAATGTCGCCCACCCCTAAAAGTGACGATTCTTATTTTTAATTGGAAGGAAATCTCTTTTACATATATAAACTTCCTTTTTCAGTGTTATAAGCAGTCGGGTTTTTTTGTTTTTTAATAATGTGTACGGTTTGTTGCGACATGCGACTGACTTTACAATACAACACATACAATGCACACTCATTAAAAATATATTTGCAGGCTTATTGCAGGAGTATAGGAATAATATTTGAAATTAAACTATGTATTATTAATCCAATACAAATATAGTTATCTGATACTGATAGTGGCCTTTATAGATAAGAAATTAAGGTATCTAACTGTCAAAATTTGAAAAAAAATAGTTCATTTATTTAATGTTCGACTAAATTATGACATTATGTCAGTTAAATAAGAAACAACACTCTAGGGCATTATACATAATAATTTGATGTATTATTATTAAAGCTAGATGTTTTCTCAATTAAAACATATTTACTTTGTCGGGCAATAATCGTGGAAGGCACAACGGTTATTATAAGGGATAACGCTTTCAGTCGACGTATATCTCTCAGGGTCAGAAGCCCTCGGGAAACCCTGTGTCGACCTTAAGCGTTATTAACCTTATAATACCCCTCGTAATACCCTTAAAAATGCCAAATAATCTTATTTGTTTTTTACCATAGATTTTGACAAATTAAAGTGCATTTTAGGTAAATATACCTCAGAAAATTGTAATAAAAGAAATAAAAAATTGTTATATGTAAAATGCCAACTATCAAAATCAAACCATTAAATAACAAAATAGGTTTTTTCAATGGAGAAATACTATATTTATGCTATAGCTCTATTAGGTTTCATTGTTACTTCCCTCGTAAAAGGGAAGAATTGTAATCGTGAAAAAATCACCCTCCGAAATTTTTTCACATCTTCACGTTTCAGGGTCTCTATTGATGCCGAAAATCATGTTTTCTCAATTCCGTCGGTCTTTCTGTCGATCTGTTTGTCTATTCGCGGCATAGCTAAAAAACGACTTACCCGATTGACTTCAAATTTTGGTCGAAAATTAAGGGTCATATGGGAATGACCTGGTAACATTTTGGTAAAAAATTCAATATGGCGAAGCAAAATGGCGGCCAAGTGAAATGTTAAAAAATTATTATCAAAAAGCTGCTTATTCAATGTATCTCAAATTTTGAACAAACATCAAGTATTATGTTGGGATCAACTGGTAACAGTTTAGTACGAATCAAAGAGGGCGGAACAAGATGGCGGCATAAAATATTTAAAAATTTAATCTGAAATTTACTTAATAGATTACTTTTAAATTGTATGCCAAATCTAATTGTGGAATAGAGATCAACTAGTAAAACCGAGAGTAAAACTGTGTTACTAATTCAAGATTGGCGAACAAAATGGCGGCCAAATAAAATGTTGTCAGTTAGCGGTATAGCTTAAAAACTTCTTACTGGATTGGAAATTTTAGACAAAAATTAAGGGACAGGTAAAAATGAAATATGGCGGAGCAATGCTAAAAAAAATATTACTAAAAAAACTAATTATTCAAATTTTGCACAAAAATCAAGTATTAGATAGGAATGAACTGGTAACATTTCGATATGAATCCAAGATAGCAAAACAAAATACCGGCCTAATCAAAAATTTAAAAAATCAGCCTGCAAATACTATTTACATAATAAATTAATTTCAATTTTTGTACAAGAATTAGGGGTGATATACAGCTAAACTAGTAAAGTTGTGGTACGAATTTAAGATAGCGAACATGACGTAACAAAATGGCGGTATGTGTCAATGTAAAAACTACTTTGGTTGTATTTATTGATTTTATTTTAAATTATGCCCAAAAGTCAAGTGTGGCATAGGTAGAAAAAAACTGGTGAAATATTGATAGGGGACACACACACACACACGCACACGCACACGCACACGCACACGCACACGCACACGCACACGCACACGCACACGCACACGCACACGCACACGCACACACACACACACACACACACACACACACACACACACACACACACACACACACACACACACACACACACACACACACACACACACACACACACACACACACACACACACACACACACACACACACACACACACACACACACACACACACACACACACACACACACACACACACACACACACATATATATATATATATATATATATATATATATATATATATATATATATATATATACTGTGACTATGTACTGAACTAAGTGGGGTAAGAAAATTTACGATTTATTTAAATTCTAGAATAAAAATTACTTGCAATGGTTATATTTCATTTTTTGTTATAGATAATATTATACCGTTTTAGTCTTTAATAGACAATCACCTTGTACACAGTTGTCAGTTTTGCGAAAAATTATGGTTTACTCTATTGCGGAGAGACTCCCAGGCATAGGACAAACCCAGCCAGAAGTAAGAAACAGAATAAAAGTAAAAAACACGTTTTTTTAACTCTGATTATTAGTGTTCCTATAATTTAAATTTAATTTTTGGCCGCTAGAATTTTACAGATCTTAATTAACATCGGGCTGAATTTATGAATAATGAATGCAATTTCCTAACAGGTCAGTTTATACTTAACCTGTTGTTAACGACGATTCAACTTCCAATAGTCAGAAAAACTTAACCTCTTAAATTATACACTTGCTACTAATTAGAAAATCAGTATTTACTTATTTACACGGAAAGCTTAAAAACAGTGTAAGATTTTTTTATTGAAAAAATGAAAAAAAATCTTAATTAAATATTAACATATTATTTTTTTAAATTATCATAAAATTAAGAAAATATTAGTATACCCTATTTCAGAACGGAAAAAATGCAATTGATTTATCGATATCAAAATAAAAAGAAAGGGCGACTTACAAAAAATCATATACATTAAGGACGCTGACGTTACTCTTTACTTAGAATCAAACCATTAGTCTCACTGCTAATGTTTCTATAAAACATATATGAAAAGAAAAAAAATCATGCCTGGAAACTGCCATCTGGACCAAATCCCTGGGTATGCCCCACCTCATGCTTAGGAGACGATACGGGAGTTCGTCTCAAAGACACTGGCTCTAAGGGGGTGGTTTCTTGGTGACGGGCCCTCTCCTCGGCCAGTCTCCGTTCCAACTGGTCCACGTCCATCTGGACACCTTCTCCATGATCGGTGTCCGTCGCCCGGGTGCCGGTCCATACCTTCTCGAAAAAGCTGACCGTATCCCGTAATTTTTTATTCGAAGAACTCTGAGGTGACTCGGGGGGCCTCTTAGGACCCTCTCCGATGTCTTTTTCGGGCGCGCTCATGTTATCATGCTATTATTTCGCCGGAAAAAGTCGCTTTTGCCGCTGCATCTGTCAACTTATCGCGATTAAATTGCGTCTATAGTTTCGGTTTCGTCGTTCGCGTTCCGTTCGATACTGGAGAGTGACGCGAACGTGGTGGAAAGGAGAAGTCGATGGCATGCTATGGAGGGATCACATCGACGCAGAACGTCTTCTAGTCCGGGAGAAGCCGGTACGGGAAGATGGATGATTGGGATGTCGTTTTTTTTTTAAGAAAAAAACACATACATTTAATTTTCGTCGTTTTAAATACCATGTATTTCTGTTCGAAGTAGTTTGATTTTTATTGTTTCCTTTATACGGGATGCTGGGTACCTATATAAAGTAGTGCTGTTTATTTTAGTATGTTCAGCGGTGTCTTTTCCGATTAATATATATTAGTTTTAAGCAGACGGGTATTTTGTTTTTAATTTCCCTATAGAAGGGAAGTATTGTAATCGTAAAAAAATCACCCTGCGAGATTTTTTCAGATCTTTACGTTTCAGTAGGTTTGTCTGTCGGCCTGTCTGTTCGCGGCTAAAAAACTACTTACCCGATTCAATTCAAATTTTGGTCAAAAATTAACGGTCATATAGGGATGGCCTGGTAATATTTTGGTAAAAATCCAATATGGTAAATCAAAATGGCCCCTAGTGAAATGTTAAAACAATTATTACTAAGAAAGTGCTGATCCGATTTATCTCAAATTTTGCACAAATATCAAGTATTATGTAGGAACCAACTGGTAAAATTTTGGTACGCATCCAAGATGGCGGCTTAATAAAATATTTAAAATTTCAGCCTGAAAAAACTACTTAATGAACTAATTTCAAACTGTGTGCCATAATTAACTGTAGTCACCGAACATTAACAAGACTTCCTGTTAATCTTTGGTGCCGTAGTATAGAGATGAACTAGTAAAACACATACAATTTTTGTAATCGCAAAAAATTACGCTAGCGGGTTTCACATATCTTCCCGTTTTAGGCTCAAAATCCAATATGCCGAAACAAGATGAGGCCTAGTGAAACGTTAAAAAATTATTACTAAAAAAACTAAATATCCAATTTACCTGAAATCTTGCAAAAAAAATCAAGTGTTACATAAGAATGAACTCGTAACATTTTGGTATGAATATAAGATAGCAAAACAAAATGGCGGCCTAATAAAATATTTAAAAAATCAAAACTAATTATTAGATTAATTTCAAATTTTGTGCAAGCTATGTGTGAAATACAGATAAGCTGCCAAAGTTGTGTTACGAATTTAAGATAGCGAAATAAAATGGCGGCAAAATAACATGTTAAAAAAATTAACGTAAAAATCTTTTTATTCAATTGACTGGTGCTAATTCAACATGACGTAACAAAATCGCGGTGTGTGTCAATGTAAAAACTACTTATTGAATTCATTTTAAATGAATGCCCAAAATCCAGTGTGATATGGGTAGAAATTAGTAAAACATTGGTAGGGGTCCAATATATTGTAACAAAATAGCGTCCAATAAAAATGTTTGATAAGACAGTATATATGTGTTCTTAAATAACTATGTACTGAACTAAATTGGTTTACACTTCACTATTCCTAATAAAAGGAAATATTCATAATGATGGAAGTTCCAGGTAAAGGAAATTTACAAATTTTTTAAATATGAGCCTACTTGTTTTTAACGTAACATAGTTAAATGAGTCTAATTATTAGTTTGTATTGTACTTGATGTTTGCATTTGTGTTTCTCTCCACATACTTAATTAATAAAATTACATTAATAATATTTTAATGTTTTTAAATTTGTGTTATTAAATGATATTGAAAATATACTTACGCCTTTTTTAAATTTTAATAATGCGCCGTGGCCAGATTTTAAAAATAAAAATTGTGGATTTTTATGGCAAAAATGTTTTTATTTTTTTACCACGTGTGTTACGTCACGGAAAAGCAAAACGTGCCTCCTTGCGTATGGCAAAATTCAATAAGGCGTTCATAAGAAAAAAAAATTGATGATAGTTTCAGAAAACCAAAATATTGAAATTAAAATCTGATTCAACAGTTAAATTCCGCGTAAAAAACTGCTTTGAGAATTTTTACAGATTTGAAATATCTTTAGAAACAAATGAATTACGGCAGATTTTCAAAAATGAAACATTTTGTTTTTTCTAAATATTTGATAAACCAAAATAGTTATTACCTTTCCAGGTGAGTAATAAATTGGCTAAAACTTTCCTCATTCAAACATTTTTCTATATCTTTTAGTTTCCGAGATCCCCATACATCCACTACCACTTTGGGACACACTGGATACTAACTTCCTTTTTTTTTAATTTGTTTAACTTGGTGGTTGCAAAAATGGCCCTTCACTATTATTGTCTGACTAACTTTTAGCAACAAAGTTTATTTTTTTTATAAACGTAAACACTTTCCATGGCATGTCAGCATGTCCCTTCAATAAATGTAAAAAAACAATAGAAATTGCTCAAATCGTCATCTTTTGCCCTGTAATATTTTTTTTCGGTTATGGACATTTTTACATATTTGGAAATGTGAGAATGTACTTAATCTAAATCCACTGCGGGTTTTAATATGTACCGAGATATGTGTGTTTGCTTTTAGCTTAGTTATGACAAGTGAATAGTTTTTTGAAGCTTCGAGGTGAGAACGCAGAAGTCGCCGAACGGTGCAAACACAATATTTTTATAATTAAAAATTAGATCCTTTCATAGTGTAGATCCAAAAGACTTTCCTCCAGTGACACATACATATTAACATTGTTAGTTACCTAGTTCTTCAGTTTAAGTTATTTATATCCAAATTAAACTTAGTACAATCTGTGTGTTGTGTACTGCACCCAGTACATATATTTTTTTATAAATAATATATATATATATATATATATATATATATATATATATATATATATATAATGAAACAAACATGTTTTTATTTAAATAAATTGTCATGCATGTCAGAGTGAAAAAATATATAACATTTTCAGAGTAAATCGAGGAATGAGTATAATAAGAATAAAAAGTAATGTCTTTACAATAAACCTGATGACCAGTGTAAAGAAACTCAATTTTTTTCAGCGGAATGAAACTTACATATGTCTAGAAAAAAATTAATTATATACTTGCACTCTAGAACTGGATTATACCGTCGAGAGAAATAGTTCCCGTCTTATATTTTTGAGAAGTTATCGAGACACTCAAATTTTGAAAAGAAAATTCGTGCCTTTATCGTACTTAGTAGATCTTTCTTCATATGGTCATAGGTTTTGCCGAGAGACACTTTTGGTAAATCTTAGTTTTAAGTAAGTAATAAAACTGTATATGGTTATCGTAGCTTCATTTATACATAAAAACAATTCTGTAAAAACTGTAGACCATAGCTAACACACTTGTGCTAGGATAATGTCAATCGAAAAAGCATACGATATTTAGTTTCTAAAGTATGTAATAAAATTCCACATACGATAAATTCGTAAGTTTAAGATAGAATGTAAAAAAATGTGTAATACTCATATAATGAATTTAAGAACTATGAGTCTTTTAAGTAGGATTACGTCGCTTTCCCAAACAAAAAAAAATAAATACAAAGTTGCATAAAGGTAAAAATTATTTAAAAAATCTTTTTTAAGATACATACAAATACTGCTTATAATTTAAGTCCCGTTAATATTGGTAATAACATAAATAACTTTTTCAAACAAGGATTAGAGATATCTTCGATTAGCTAGATTAATTTAAGTTTTTTAATAAAGGATTAATATGAAATGTTTTGCACACACTTGTTCCTAACTTACTTTAGTAGAAGGTAAATCCTCTTCTTATTGCAGTAATCCACTTCAGCCGCATTCTATCAATACATTGCTTATATATTACTTATTACATTAAATAGTTGCCCAAAAATCCCCATAAATTTATTGAGTTGCAATTTAGCCCATATCCACAACATAATACAGTTGACCAATTTAACATAGAAATAAACTATTCCATTAACCCTCATAAGGTCGTTATACAGATGCTCTATGTCCAATCAATCAATCAAAAAGCAGCTTTTTACCAAAACGCGCATATAGTGTATAGAGTTTTAGTTCGTTTTTGCCCTTCCTAAAATAAATGTATCCAAAGCTTTTTACAAAAAAGTTAAATTGATACAAGCTAACTGGACAGAGCAGGGAATCTTTTGGCAATCTTTAAGAAATTGATGCCGCTCATAGCCTAATTAAAAGGTATTTACTCCAAAAAGATATAATAAGCCCAGTTAGTTTCATCAAATGAATGAAACAATTTTAGAAAAAAACCTAGAGTTGTACAAATGAACTTGGATGACTTTCGGAATTACCACATAATTGCCAAGTATACACATATGATGTCGTTCCTTACACTAAACTAAACAAATAATTTATGAAAAAAATATACCATTTATCATTTCTTTTCGAAACTTCTTTTAAGAAGCAAGATGAAGATATTTGTCAGTTTCGAGCAAACAGGCAGAAAAAAGATAACACATTATATTTTCCTAAACCCTGTCGGCTCTTATCATTTACTAAGAAGTACAAAAACGATTGAAGATAAATACAAAAACCTGGTGCCTCAGAAGGGACTAAAACGTTTACACCAGAAGCATTTGTAACTATTCAGCCAACGATTGGAAACAATAACAATCAAAAAGAAGACACTGCAGAAAAATAAACAGCTTTAAAACAACATCAACATCAAATCTAAGGTCGAAATCAAGCGTGAAGCTAGAAAGAGGAAAATATTAAAAATTCTAGACTAAATCTAAACTCAACATCAGGCATGACACCAAAAACGAAATACTAAAAAAAGCTAACTAATAAGAAAAAAAAATACATGAGTTTCAATTTTGCTAGTAGAATTAATGTGTAAGTTGGTTCTGAGTATATTGTTAATACGTTCTTTTTTCACTCATGTTTTCGTTATTCCAATATGTGTTTATTTTTCTTCTAATATTATGTTAATAATTAAGTTAAGTTTAATAAAATGTTTAAAAATCAATGCAATATTTTTTTTGAATACAAGTATTAATCAAATTTGTTTGATTGATGGTCCTACATCCTAATCTTAAAGAAACACAAACTCGTTTTTATATTGAACTAGATCCATTAAAATATTACTTTTGACCTATAACCAACGCCAACATTCCTATTAGTACACAATAAAGCCTTCTTGACTTATATCCAATATACATTTTCATAATTATTGTTTTCTGTTTTAAAAGAATTAACAAGTTTGGTTATTTTTTGGGTTCTATTAGCCTATTTCAATATGATAGAACCGTAACAATCATAAAATATTAAATAGGAGCGAGCAAATGTGTAATAAACTCTTTGGCCGCAGTTTACTCAAAACCTCATCCATTAATTGTGGGCTTCCTGATGGAAAAACGTTGTAAGTTAGACTCTATTAAGAACGTTTGCTGAATAAAATTATGCTTAAAATAAGACACGATCATAATATATGCGGAATTTAAAGTAAAAAAGATATCAATTTATGTTACTATAATTCTAAAACCGACTTGTACTAAATCCAAGTTCGCCTTGGCTATTAATAGCTGGTAAACAAAATCTTATGTCATAGTTCACTTGACCGCGAACTTGTTGAAAGAATTACATTTTGAGCAACATGTTTATAGCAAAGCTATATTATAATAATAATTGTTAATATGTATTTGGTCGGTCATTACTTTTTGCATTACTATGCCGCATTAAGTACGTGCTTGCGCCAGGTAACTAATTCATTCATGGCTTTTGGGTATTGTTCTTGATCACTCACTGTAACTCGAAAGCTTTTTGTAGCTCGGATTAGCTAATTATTTTATTTCGAAAAGTATGCATTATTCAGGGTTCCTAATTAATGTGGGTCAGTAATACAATACATATACTTTCAATTTTAGAAATTTGATACCGGCATGAAACATCAAATGTTATGGAGCGTCTTGTCTGGTCTCTAATGGGATCGGGTTCTAACGAACCTTTGGAACCACACCATCCAATTAAGCTTCTTGTCCGTCTTTGCCGAGAATACCGCCCCTTCAGAGCCATCAACCAGCCTATTCTTCCAAAACTTCCCTTACGTTGGAGACGGTAAGCCAGTCCAGCAGACTCCTAGACAGTCACAGAGCCCGATTTACATACTGAAATTTGTCTTACAATATACTATAGTCTTGATCAAAGACATACTCAGTTTAGAAAATTCGTGAGTCTCTTGCTATTTCAGCCAGTTGCACAAAAACGGTTCTATTTGACTTCAAAAACGTTATCAATTCGACCCTATGTATTTTTTTATGTAAGTACACGGATTACTCCGGGATGCTTTGACTGAAAACATAGGAGAATAACACCATTTTGAATCTTTTCTTATCTAAGAGTTTCCGCGATAGATTTTAAATGCTTTAAACCAATAAAGAGACAGACAATTCTATTCACAGAATAAATATTTATTCTGTAAACTTTATCTATACGTAGACATTCAATACATAAATGTCTTTTTGTGATTAGGTAAATTAAGAATTAGTTTGACGCTCACTTCATAAAGTAAAATTTTCAATTTGGAATAAAATATTATTTTTTCTTTTTAGTGCTCCTTTTTTTATAAAAATGTTTATGATATATTTATTTGGGATTATAAGTTATAATAACTTTCATTGTTATTTAATATGTATAGTTTTTTACATTTCTATATATCTTTTAATGAAACTTGAGATTGGGAAGAATGTGTGTGAAAGTGTACTTATTATATTTCAGGTTAATGTATTAAGTGATTTTTCTATAGTCTGTATGTTAATTTCAAAAAGAAAATCTATGCAAAGTACAATAATGATAAATATTGTTTTAGTAAGGTTAATACATCCTATAAATGAGATAGAATTGCTGCTTGAAAAACAGCCAATAAGAAAAATTGAATACAACGGTTGCATCAGCAACATTGCCCATGGGCGCCCGGTGGGGAAGGACAAAGGGGGCCCCCCCACCTTCAAAATCTAAATATTGTATATTCCGCACCATATTACATAAGTATTATTATAATAAAGTTATTAAATCAAGCTTTATTTGTTTTGCCACCCTGCAGGACACAATCCTGTGGACTCTTATGGCATTGCCGTCTCCAAATTTTCAGCTGTTACTGTCACTCCACAACAACAAAATGTTTTGTGGTTATTTTCGTTAATGATTAAAATATATAACATCTTTGTTAAATAAGGAGATGAAATATTTGAGGAGATGGTATGGTTTTGACACACCTTCAATATCTGTTCACCCACCGAATATGATCATATATTGTCCAATGAATTCTTAATCCAAATCGTTACCAGATAAACAGAGGCGTCAGTGGATCTCTCTGTAGAGTGTGCCCGTTGACGACCTTATACGTAGAATATTCTCAGCATTTAACTAACGTGCTTATAATAAACGAGAAGACAATGCAACATCGCGGTTTAGGACGAACTGTATTAACACTAACATCAAGTATCTAATTTATTATATTTTATTTCTTCTAAGAAGGCCACTTTCAGTAATTGCTTTTCTTCTAAGTAAATAGATCGGTTTTAATCTTATCAACCTTCGGTACAAGGTACGCAAGCATTAAATCCGGCCCTGATGTCAGGTAATTCATATCATTCGGATTATTACCCTCATTCCTTTAAAAGAATTATTATTTATGAAACAAGAGTCATGAATATTTTATAATTTTAAATGCCTTATAAGATCTACATTAGTTTATTGTCTTATACAGTAACATGTGATATGTAATGCGTTCAATGACAGCAATTTCTTTTCAACCTCTACATAGTGACAGTAATTTATGTTAAGTTTTGCATATTATCATGCCCTATTTTTTTTCAACCTCAGCATAGTGACAGTAACATTTGTTAAAGTTTTGCCTATTATCTGACCTAAGCATCCATATAGACCACCCAAATTCAATTAAAAATTAAGGTAATTATATTTGACAAATACATTAAAACATATAGCTTGTATATCTCAGGTACCACTTAGCTGAATTTAATGAAAATACGAGTGAAAATATGTACACTTATGTATGAAATTATGTCGGATCCAATGGGAATGCTGAGAAGTTTACCGCTTTTCTATTATAAAAAGGTTTTTTAACTCCCTATATTATATTACTTTTTTAAAATCTGCGTAAAATCCTCAATACGTTTTATTAAGAGCACTCTTTATGAAAGTAATAGTTTTTGCGAAAATAGGGGTCTAATATCCATAATTTAATGTATTACCTTTCATTAATTAATGAAACCGAAAAAATTGCAATTTTAATTACACTGGGTTTGGGAATATAATGCGAAACCGGCAATATATTTGTAACATTTATAATATATATCGTAACAGAAATCCAATAACTAAATCTACCGTAAGTAAAATTAACAAAACATTTCGTGAAACTGGAAAGGTAAAAGATGCTGTACGGTCCAGCAAACCTAAAAACGCAACAGATGTTAAAAAGGCTCTGAATGTTTTAATCAGTTTAGAAGAAAATTCCCACCTTTCTACCAAAACATTAGGAAGAGAAAATGAGGTCTCACACGTGTCCCTAGATCGACTTCTAAAAACCGAGAAGTTTCAGCCATACACAATAACTTTAATGCAAGAACTCTCTGAAGATGATCACGATAGGGGCTTAGAATTTGATGAAATCATAATGGTTGCAATACCAATCTAAATTTTGTCAATTAAATTATTTTTTCTGACGAAACAACTTTTTTTTTTTGAATGGAAAAGTTAAAGGCATAATTATCGATATTTGGCCAGGGAAAATACACATTGGATACGTGAAAATCATACCCAATTTCCTCAAAAGATAAACTTGTGGTGTGGTATAAAGGGTGCAAAAATAATCGGTCCCTTCTTCATGGAAGACGCATTAACTGGAGAAAGATATTTGAATCTGTTCAGGACCAAACTTGTCCCAGCTATTGCAAAACTATATCCGAATAACCATATATAAGTTACTTTACTTTACCTGCTGCAATAAGTATTTAAACTTGATTTTTTTAGGAAAAGGTGCATCAAATGGTTTCAGCAGGATGGTGCCCTACCACATTTTGATCGAAATGTTCGGAAATATTTAGACAATGTTTTTTTTGAAAGGAAAGATGGATTGGACGTAGAGGTACAATATAGTGGCCACCTTGGTCTCCGGACTTGACGCCCCTCGACTACTTTTTGTGGAGACGCCTTTAAAATGTGTTGTATAAAACTAAGTCTAAT
Organism: Kuschelorhynchus macadamiae; assembly: GCA_030620095.1. Classification (NCBI taxonomy): domain Eukaryota; kingdom Metazoa; phylum Arthropoda; class Insecta; order Coleoptera; family Curculionidae; genus Kuschelorhynchus; species Kuschelorhynchus macadamiae. The sequence goes on along the minus strand of JAUTXW010000536.1, from coordinate 1,605,202 downwards.
GACCTCGAAGATTTAAAGGAGCGAATAGAAATCGAATGTAGAAAAATCGAGGAGACTGGCATTCTTTTTAATGTATTAAATCTTTTCCCACATTATTTGGCCTACTGTCAGGAAATTAATGGACAACATTTTAAACACCCTACTTAGGTTCATTAATTTATTGTTTGTTGTATGAGGTATGTCTTTTTTGTATTGTATTGTTTCCGTTGTTTTTTAGAAAATATACTTTTAAAGCTTAGACGCTGTCTTTCTCTCAAATTCCTGAATTTCCTACCAAAACACTAGTTTGGTAGCAAATTCAGGAATTATTGTACAACATCTTTTACCTTTCCAGTTTCAGGAAATTTTTTGTTAATTTTACTTACGGTAAATTTAGTTATTGGATTTCTGTTAAGATATTTGTCATTAAAAATGTTTTTTTCCATTTTATTCCAATAACCCAGTATAATTAAAATTTTAATTCTTTAGGTTTCAGTTAAACGATCCATTTTTGTAAATCAACAAGACTGACATTGTCAAACATATCAGCTAAACTTTTGTGCGCAGGTATTTTAATAAAAGGTAATACATTAAATTCTGGACATTAGACCCTTCGCAAAAACTGTTGACTTGCATAAAAAATGTTCTTAATAAAAAGTATGGATAATTTTACGCCGATTTTAAAAAAGTAATAATATAATATAATATTTTATAACAAAAAGATGGTAAATTTGGCAGCAATGCGGAACTCGCCATTGGATCCGGCATAATTTGATACCTTGGAGTACATATTTTCGTTTAATTCAGGTACGCAGTACCTGATTTCCCCGTTTCCTTACTTTTCTTTCACGTGATTTATTTTATTGGGCTTTTTTGACACTAGTATTAAATACACGCGGTGATCCGGTTAAACGCTGTGCTATCGGTAATAGTTTTTGAATAATAAATAAATAAATGGAATACTTTTGATCAGCTGTAAAATCTTAATGGTTGGACTTAGGTCAAGACAGTATATTCAGTTTCAAATGTTAGTCTAAAGAGACGTAAACAGTTTTTGCTTTTCAAAAAAAAAACCGAAAAAAGTTTGATGCCATGTTGAATTGGAAAGTGACACCATAAGAATGTCAAAAGAAGATAAAAATGTGCAATTCGTTTTACCAAAGACAGATCATACTTTGAACAATGATCCATTTATTGTAAAATAAAATACCCCCTAAATGGGTTCCAACTTTGTATTGTATTCAATATAGTTCAATCCATCCAGAGATTTCCACCTAGCATAACGCAGGGGCAGACGCTTTTGGCCTCGCACAACGCCCAGACCCGATGTACTGCTTCCGATCGGTTGGTTAAATTCGTTTATAGGTACGCATAATTTTGTATTGTATTTATAAACAAGTAGATGCTTTTGGCAACACCGAACCACACATTGTTGTGTGTATTCTAGTTAAACTGCGACAGGAGTTTAACAAAATGAAACTATTTTATTTGAAACTTTTTTCTGTTTTTTAAAATTATGGTTTGGGCGTGGCCAATTGAGTTAAGGTCAGCTTTAGGTTAGGTTAGGATAGGTTTTCGAACTTTTTTATAACAACCATAGTTAAATAACTCGAAGAAACAAAACCTTTTTATTTGAAACATTTTTCTGCAACTTTATAAATTATGGTTGGGGCGTCGTCCGTTGAGTTAAGGTCAGCTTTAGGATAGGTTAGAATAGGTTTTCGAATTTTTTTATAATAACCAAAGTTAAATAACTCGAAGAAACAACACCTTTTTATTTTAAACTTTTTTTGTATCTTTTCTGGCCTTATTTTATCTAAAAAATTAGGACATTGGGAACACTCAAAAGCAACCATACTTCATACTTTTTGGGCTTGTTACTTTTCCATCATGTTGGCATATGTTGATATGAAAAATTATCGACCTACATCTACAAGAAAGAAAAAACATATTAATTGATAAAAATTCCAATAGCAGTAATACAAATTAATTATAGATATTTTGTTCCATACCTTCAGTGGATCAGTACCAACAAGGGCGCAGAGGATGCAGTTTGTTCGCTCTTTCTGTTAGGGCTTTAACGATGATGCCTATGGCGCCTAACCTAGTGCTAACCACCTAGTGCCTCCGCGTTCCTGCTGGTACCGATCCAATTATGTACGTAACAAAAGTATGCATAATTAACTTGTATCAATTAATATTTCTCTTTGAAGTTGTATCTCTTCCCATTTTTTAGATAAAAAGGGCAAGAAACACAAAAAGAGAGTTTATTTTACGTCTTTTTATAATTGTATGTAATGTAGAAAGAAAATAAGACCAATCGGATTTACGGATTTATACAGAAATCATCAAAATCGGCGACGGTGTAAAAAAAATAATTACCAAGATCATTGAAATATCAATAGGTCATTTCCCATTATATATAAAAAAGAGACATAATCTCATATTACTAGCAAAAAGAAAACAGTTTACAAATCAAGACAATTTTACTTAAATCGGCGTTTTCGCGACCAAAACCCGGTTTATCATTGATTAAGTTCGAGACAGTAACAAGTTGACGTCAGTGAGATTAAATGAATATACTCTTGCTTACTCTAAACTAGTATGAAAGAACGTCACGAAAATTTGCCATTTATTTTAATATAATATCATCAATTAACCATCATGTTACTGAATGATCCCAGGAGTTAAATTTTACCTAACCAGTTGTTATATATTTCATAAAAAAAATGTCTTATATCTCTAGTTAGCTAGACAGCAACTTTTGATGATGGGCTAGATAATTGTCAAATTTTAAAAAAATATTGTTCAATAAAATCAATAAAATTAATAATGTGTTTTGAACATGTTTTGTCCAATACTAAATAATTTCTGCCAATACTAAATACTCTTTCGCCTATAATACATGTCCCAAAAAGCTTAAGCGAGAGCATTTGTTTAATTGTGAACGCGTACGGGTTTTAACGTTCTGATGATGAGCGGTCCAAGGTGTACGAAATATTCTACACCAGCCGGAGTTGGCACTATATTTCGGTCGTATCCAACGTACTTCACCCTCTCAGCTTCGTTACTCAGGATTCCGAGGTCTATAGTAAAATTAAGAATGTCAAGCAATCGCGATTGGAGTATGTCTTGCAAGAACTTCGAAACTGTTTACAAGCTTTTATTTAACTTGCTTTCGTCTTATGCCTTTCTTTGCAGTTCGTATGTCTGCCTTTCCGGTTTTGGTGTATTATGGTACCATATGGTTGTATCATATGGTAATATGGACCATAATCTGTCTCTCCGGCTCAATTTGTAATCAATTTTTCAACCACTTATTGGCATCCGATCCGCCTAAACACAACGTAAATCCGTTGTGTTTAGGCTTGTTAAAGTTCTCTTGACAAGTATCATTAAAATTTAATATTAAAAAGACGAATGCGCATAAATTAAGATATTAAGACAGATAATTAAACAAAGTCTCATGCTAAAAAGTACAAAATAAAATAAACTTAAAAAATATTTTTAAAAGCAAGCTTTTATTAATGAACTCTTGAACTAAAAACTAACACTTAATAAAACTTACATAAATCCGGAATTTTTGAAAAATTTAATATTTTCCTAAAAGCTTGAGGCGTGAAACGTCATCACACTTGAAATAAGGCGTCAAGTTTTTAAGAAAGTATTCACATTTTCAAGTTTTGTATTTATGTAAGTTTTATTATTTTTACTTTTTAGTTTATAAATAAAAGAAAAAGTTTTTTGCGTTTATTTTTTCATCGTTACTTCAACCGTATCGCATCTACCACAAACTGAAAACATTTTACTGATCAAGGGAACGAGAATTGGTCGACATCAAATGAGTAGGTTATTAAGCGTGCGGCGATTATAGAGATCCTCTTACGAAATTTTCTTGTTTTAAATATTACGTAGCCGAGTTGAGAATATGCATCCATAATGAACTAGAAACTAGACCGAATATCGATTGATTTTGTCTCCCAGTCCCATCTTACGCAAGGTGAAGACGAATCTCCATTTCCGGCAAGTCCATTATAAGTTGAGGTCCTTTATTTCCATTTTTCACAATGTTTTATTTATTTAACAGCCAACGGTTCAGTTTTGGTTTATATTCAGCTCAAATTTAGCTTTATTGTCAATAGATAAAATCTCATCGGTAAAGCAGAACTTAACATAAATAAATTTAATTATACTACTCGTTACACATATTAAGAAGAGTTGGGTACGAAGTCTTGTATAGGGACAATTATGAATCTGAGATCACTGTTAAGGGTAAAAATGTTGATTACTAATTCCATTACGCTCGCATACGTTTTGATTGTCTTTAATAATATCAAATTTTAAATGAATTATCTATCTGTTATCAAATTTCTGGCGATATTTCTCAGGTAGTAACTGTTAAGATCAATTTTTTTTTCATTTTATCATCTGTTTACCCGGAGCTTTCCTTTTATTAGAAATAGTGAAGTCTGGCCCAATTTAAGTTACGCACAAAGTCATTTAGTATATTTAGTATGTTTATACATGTTATTAGATGTCATTTTGTTCCACCTTGTTGGATTCGTAGTTTCTACCTATGCTATATTTTATTTTTGAGCAGAATTTCAAATAAATTGAAAAAGTGGTTTTTACATTAATTTTTCAAAAACTTGATTAGGCTTAATATATTGAAACTATATTTCTTTGGGAGATATCTACCAGTGCTTAATAACATTCCCGTACAGAGCATGTGGTTATTTTATTGCTCTTCAGGACTACTGTCGACGCTACACGCAGCTATAGCTATTCCAGCCAGCTCAGCCTTAACAGTGCTATGCTAACAGTTCATTTTCAGTTTTTGATTCGTTTGCAAAGAAATTGTTCCTTCGCACCGGTGTCATTTTCTACAGTGGTGAGAATTATATTTGATACGCATGGCCAAAAGGAAATAAAGTAATTACATTCGGTTGCTTTTTTAAGCTTCAAAATATGGGCATGCGTTAGCGTTCTCTTTGGGCGAGGATTGGTCGACAACTTCAAATGAGTAGGTTGTTAACCGTGCAGTGGTTATAGAGATTCTCTTTCGCGTTCTAAACATTTTATAGTTCAATATAATTTTCGAGTAGTAGTAAGCGAATAACATTGACTGCCAACTCTACAAGTAGAAGAAAGGTGCTTCATTTTAGGTATAAAGCAAATAACTTTCACTCAAACTCTATTATAACGCTTACTTATTCCACATAGTCTTTGCCGAAAAGTTTGCAACTTTCAACGAGACCGTGTCGATTTCTGCCACACTTAGAGTTGGCAGTCAAATTAATTTGTAAAGTATTCGTCGGGGCCATTTCATTTGAGACATGACAGAGTGCTAACGAATTGCTCATAGGTACCAAAAATATTTGTCGGCTTTTAATAAGGCAGAATAGTCACCTGTCACACGTAGAGATAGCAGTCAATTTTATTGGTGCAGTACTCGTCGAACTTTAATTCAAGCCCTATTAGAAAGCTGACCCATTCCACATAGTTTTTATCGAAAATTATTGAATTTTAAACAAGACAGTCTCGGTTTCCTGCCACACATAGGCTTGGCAGTCAGTTTTAATCATTTAGTATTTATTCATAGAGATTTTTTATTTAATCTCTGTCAAAACGCTAACGAATTCCTGTAGTTTGAACCTTAAAAAAGCAACAGTAAGAAAACTTTTCATTTCCTTTCTGCCACGTGCAGGTGGAGCAAACCGTATTCAGCTGCACTATATATTCATCTAAAATGGGTCTTGACCCTAATGCATTTCAGATAGGGTCTACAAACAAAAGAATTGCAATCCAACCTGCTTCTAGAAAGTGACATTTTACAAGTTCCGTAATACGTGTCATATAATTGCCCCGATTTCATTGAAGCACATATTTGGTTAGATTAAGCTTTGCTTTAGTTGGTAAGCTGCAAAGCTCCCAGATGACTTTTCTATATGTAACCGTCGATCTTATGACAGTAGTATCCATAAGACGACTTTAGGTTTCATTACCCCGTTTTTTCCTATGATCTTATGAGGCTGCTTATATTTTCCTTCAATGCTATTTTTAGGAGAATGGTACCCTCATGGTTTTATTTTCCTAGTGAAGACGGTCATCTATGTCTCAGACGTGAGATTTAAGTAGTTACCTGTTTTAAACACTAGATTTTTAAACCTTTTGTTCTCTTTTGTCATTAAAGTCAAATTTATTACTATTTTAATTTAAAGTGATGAAATATTTTTTAGTCGTTGGGCTTCTTTGAAACCTTCCGGCGTCAACCTGACGTATTATTTGTTGTAATAATAATAATAACAATAATAATAATAAGCGAAGGTGGTTCATCAAGCATTAGCCACAACATACAAACTATCGGAGAACACAGACCCTTACTACCATTATACACCAACATCTATACTTGAAAACGAAGACTACAAGCTCTACTGGGACATTGACATCTACACAGATAAAACAATCCCCGCAAATAGACCCGATTGAAAGGTGATATCCTTTCAATCCAAAAAAGAGAAAATCACTTATTTAATTGGCATGGCTGTCCCCAACGACGAGAACATTCAAGCGAAATACAGTGAGAAGATCGCCAAATACACCGACGTGGCAATGGAAGTAAAAAGGCTGTGAAAACAGGAAAGAGTCATCATTGTTCCTCTCGTCATATCAGTAACAGGTCTCACCCCAACAACGTTTACACCGCATTTGGCTCAATTAGGACTTAATACAGACATGCACAGGAACATCCAGAAATCGGTCATTTTGAAAACATGTAGCATAGTTAGATCATTTCTTAATACACAATAGTTGTTTTTTTTTCTATTTCCTTTTTTTTTATTTTTATTTTTTGTACTGACTTGGTATAATACGGAACGAGCCTAGACATATTTGCTCTCTCGGAAACCCAGAAGCACATCTTCCATATTTTCTCAAAACCAAGAACAACAAGAACAAAACAGATGTGGGTTAAAGAGAGGCCAACAATAATAGACAAACAAAAACATAATAAAATGATCTTCCTTCTACTAACAGGCGACCAATGACGGGGCACTTTGAGCTTCTAACACCACCAAACATCAACCCAAACAACAGAGCATCATTAAAAGAAGCATCGGGCGAGCGGCGTAAGGGTCGAGGACGTCGCGACAAAGGACAGCTCGACCGAAAGGTCAAAAAGCAAGCAAAGAAAAATAGACCCACCAAAAGTGTTTTGCCGGCTAAGCTCGCACCCACCAAGACGGGAAAGGCAGGGCAACGCATGAGCCGAATTACAGAATCGAACGAACCGATCATGCGTTGCCAAAATGGATACACAAATACATCTGACACAGATGCTAGTCAAACCCAACAACCTGAGCCCATTACAACAGCGAATATATCGCAACGACTACCTGCAACTACCAAGGCAGGTAAACCAAGAAAAAGGTTTAAATGGACAGACGAAATGAATCGAACGGTGATGCATTCCTACTATACCGCTACCAAACTTGAGACAATTTCATCAGGATACGGACATAAACTGCATACACTTTTCATAGCATAATACCCAGAATACAAATCACTTGTCACAGAACAGAGAGTAATAGATAAAAAAAAACATCACTAAGACCAGTAAGCTCACACCACTCGAATTGCAAAACATCAAAACTATGGTAGTTGCTGAACTAAATATTCATCAACCAAACATTGAGGACAGTGAGGCAGATGCCGAACCGATCTCACATACAAACTAGACCAACTTTGCGCAAGAGGATCTGCAACCTCAGTCAATGTTCAGTAGGGGCGAAGCTCCCAGCAACAAACCACGACAGATGACAAGCACCATATAGCACACAGGACAAGTGAATCATTCGCCCAAAGTACCATACACACAGCTACACCCCGGACCGTCAGTCACACAAGCAATTAAAGTAGAAATGGAGTCACATCTAAACAAATCGTCAGGCACCAATCCTACAACAAGAGATTTCCTATTCCTCGTGTAATCTTCAAGCGGGAGACACAAAAAATCCTAAAGACCATCAACGAACACATAATACCCGGGTACATAAGGAATGCGACCACAATTTAGGATATTCATCCAGTGATCTACGCAGGAGCTATAACCACGATAGCACAGAATAATCAAAAACTCCCGCCACGACACAGAATCACCAACAACATAAAACCAAAATTCAAATGGCAGATAAGGATCGAACACAAAATTAACAAAATTAGAAAAAATTGGGACATCTCACACAATCCATGAACGGCAACAAGTCAAAACGTATCACACAAAGTGTAGAGAAAATCAAATCTAGATCTCCTGATCACACGCTTACAGAAATCCTTGACACTCTGAAGCAAAAATTATCCGTGTATGCCGCAAGACTCCGGAGATACAAAGAGTCAAATGAAAGAAAGGACGCTAACAACCTGTTTCGAAGAACCGAAAAACAGTTCTACCAAAAGACCATAAGCAATGAGGAAGCACAAGCAATAGAACCACCGACCAAACAAGAAATCACAGAATACTGGAAAAGCATTTGATCAGGACCAAAATTACACAATAATAACGCTTCATGGATTAAAGCGGATGAAGACAGACACAACTGCTCGAAGGAACAAGAGGACTTTGCAATGACAACACAAGAAGTTGCAGAAACAATCAAATTCACGCATAACTGGAGATGTCCTGGAATACATAACATTCAAAACTTCTGGTACAAACAGTTTACCTCCACACATGAAGCTCTCACTCGCCAAATTAATGGAATTATTTCAAAACCTAGCACACTCCCCAGTTTTCTCACCCAAGGAATAACATACCTTAAACCCAAAAACTCAGACACTAAGAACCCGTCAAATTACTGACCTATCACGTGCCTTCCAACCCTATATAAGATCATCACAGCCACAATTACCAGGAGAATTTCAACTAGCACACAAAAACATTCTAACGGAAGAGCAAAAAGGGTGTAGGACAAACCGCCGAGGATGCAAGGAGCAGCTAATTATGGACAGCGTCATCATGGTTCTGCCTCTGTCTCAATCCACTCTCAAAGACACACTGTATAACACAAACTTCGGAGTCCACGTTAAATACCAAAAGACACAAGATAAACCATCTCTTGTACATGGATGACATAAAATTATACGCAAGCACAAAGGCGCAGCTAAAGGAACTCCTTAAAATCACAGAAACGTTTATCCTGGACATCAACATGGAATTTGGGATCAGTAAATGTAAGCTACTTAATGTCAACAAAAGACAGTGGAGACCACCCTACGATGGAAACAATCAACAATGAAACCATAGATAACATGCTCAAAGAACAAACATACAGATACCTAGGCGCTCATCAAAGCACCAAAATTAACCACACTCATATCAAATCAGAGCTCAAGACGGAATTTAAAACCAGACTCACAAAACTGCTAAAAACAAAACTGAACTCCAGAAATCTAACGAAAGCTATTAACACCTTCGCCATACCTATTCTTACGTATTCGTTTGGTATGATTAAATGGTCACACACAGACATAGAAAACATTCACATTCTCATACCCTCTGAATTCACTAAACACAGGAAGTTACATCCCAACGCATGCACCATCGAGAGAAAAGAAGGAGGGAGGGGAATTATAGGTATGCAATCGATAAATAAAAAACAAATTTACGAACTCAGAAAATTCTTCCACAACACACAAACTAACCTCCACAAGGCAATAGTGAAGGCAGACAAGAATTATACACCGCTCGACCTGTCTCAAACGAGCCACGCAGCAGACGCACACAGTCACATCCAATCACGACTAGAAAAGATGAACACCTGGTCTTAAAAAGCACTCCACGGAAGACGCAGATACCACATAAAGCAAGACCACATACATAAAAAGCTTTCATATACGTGGTTACAAGAAGGGCATATATTCCAGAAACAGAAGGCTTCCTGCCTGCTATCCAGGACAGTCATAGCAACCAGAAACTACCAAAAGCACATCATCAAGGACACAACCATTAAAGACGACAGGTGCAGGAGATGTCACCAGCAGAGAGAAACGATCGATCACATAACCAGTGGATGTAGAATAATGGCCGGAACTGAATACACCTCGAAACACAACTCAGCAGCGAAGGTCATTCGAAGAACAACACAGACCCTTACTACCATTATACACCAACATCCATACTTGAAAACGAAGACTACAAACTTTTTACTGGGACAATGACATTCACACAAATAAAACAATCCCCACAAACAGACCCGATATCACCTTTCAATCCAAAAAAGCAAAAATCACTTGTTTCAACGACGAGAACATCCAAACGAAATACAATGAGAAGATCGCCAAATAGACCGACTTGGCAATGGAAATAAAAAGGCTGTGGTAACAGGAAAGAGTCATCATTGTTCCTCTCGTCATATCAGCAACAGGCCTCACCCCAACAACGTTTACACCGCATTTGGTTCAATTAGGGCTCAGACATTCACAGGAATATCCAGAAATCGGTCATTTTGAAAACCTGCAACATCGTTAGATCATTTTTTATTAATACACAATAGTTAATTATTTCCTTTTCCTTTTTTTTTTGTTTTTTTGCACTGACTTGGTATAATCGCGTCAGTATAGAATACAACCACAGGAATACTGTGAGACATCCAGGTGCATAGTTTGCACCCAGTGTTTCTTAAAATGCAACCAACCAAAGTTATGTGATATTGGAGAATAATAATAATAATAATAATCAAAATAAAGGCCTTTATTTGAAAGTTTTTAGAATTTACAAAATATTATAATACCAGCTAATAATATCTTCTCGTACAAAAAGGCGAGATTCAGTTCGGCAGATACAGGTATCCGATGACCGTTCAGCTAACCCGAAAAGAAAAAGAAATGACCAATAACAAGGAAGGAAAAGAAAAATAACTTTATAACTAGGAAGAGATTAGCTTATATAATATTGGTTTCTATAACACCATAGAGAGCAACCATTCAAAATATTTAATTTGTGATGTATAAACTATAGGATTTTATATGCATATATATATTTTTATAACTAATTTGCATGTGATTACTTGTAACGTAGATATAAAAAAAAAGTTTGACGATAGAATACCGCTAACCAAACATTATTAGAGTAGCAAAAGACGCACGAGTGCCAACAAAAATAACACAATAACCACTCCTAGAATCATTGTTCACGCTCCAAAACAAGTCGAAAAATAAATCGTCTAAATTGCATGAGACGTCCAAAAAACCGTTTAAATGTTTTGCAATAAGGTAGGAGAAAGACCGCTCAAATAAAGCAGTACTATGGGCTGGAATTGTAAGTTTTCCCTTAAACCGAATATTTATATTGTGGATGTCGGTTCCCAAACATATCTTATTATACAGGTACGTTGGTGACTTGTTTTTTAATATTTTGTGACATAGGTAGAGTAGATTAAGATATCTACGTTTATTCATTGTCAGCCATCCAGACTGCTGATAAGCATGGCTGATGCGTTCGTATCATAGGTCAATCGTTCACAAGAATTTTGTAACTTTTGAATTCCATAAGCTACTTGACCAGTAATACATTGCTTATATACAACATCGCAAAAATTTAAATATGAAAGTACTAATGCATTACATAACACTAGATTAATATCCTTATTTACGACATGGCAATGTTGATAAAAAGCTTTAACTTTAAGTGTACAAATCTTCAATCCTGATCCAGGTGAAGTCCCAAATGTTTTGCTACTGTTTTAATTTGTAGTAGAAAATTGTTTACTCTTATCGAGGCCCAAAAGTTATAAAGGATATATTGTTTATCAATGTTCTTAGCAAAAAGTAGAATCACATACTTATCGGATTTTAGTAGGTTATGAGCTTTTGCAATATGTGAAAACTCAGATAAGTCAAGCCGAGACCGCCTGGCTACTACAGAAAATGATAGGTACATCTGACGAAGAATGAAGTCTTTGGAAACGGGACTACCAAAGCCCTCTTCTAACCATCCGGAAAACGGAGTTGCCAATACCGTAATTCACGACATGAGCCAGATAAGGCAAAAGAAAATGGACACATAGGTTTAGAGTGAGGTTATTGATGCCATCATCGCCAGTCGCTGTGGTTCCTACACCTGAGATTGCCCTCAAAATATCCGTCTCATTTACGTTGTGAAACTCAAACACTGAATCTAGAAGCCTGTTATGTTTATAAAAATATATTCTCATTTTAATTGGAAGCCTAGGAATAGGATCTATAAAGTGATTATTAATAGACTCAATGTCGGCTATTTGATCAGGTATATAATTTTCTTTGTCCGACTTTAAGTTAAGAAGGTTCAGATGCGACCAGAATTCTTTCGGATTATTATTACTAAACTTGTTGATATAAAAACTCATTTTTTTTCTCTTTTAACAGCCACAGTAAACACATTTCTAACAACTTTATAGTTGTTTTAGTCTAACTGCAGTTTATTTCTCTTAAATTTGCTAAATGTTTTGTCTCTGTTTTTTTTTCATGGCAGGGGTTATTTATTAATATTTCAACAACCACCCTATTATAATTAATTAAAGAGTTGGAGCAACACTTATGTCTATCTGAGGATTACGGCTAACAGAACGCGCCGTATGCATCCTTTTTTAAATATTCGTATAGGGCTCCCTTCTTTCGTTCCGCTAGTAGATTTCCCTTGATTTTTCCACTAAGCAGTATGGGAATACCACGTGCGTAAATTGCTGAAACATTCCTGTTATCTGGGACAGACGAAATGTATTTAAAATTAAAAATAATAGTTAATTAAAAACGTGTATAAAACTATATTAAAACTTTTTGAACGATACCTATTTTAAAGGTTAATGAAATTTTAGTAATTTAAAATTCTCATTTTTTTAACACCATATACCTCTAATCTAAAATTTGTCACTACAAGACTAGTTTTTGTCATTCGCAAACTTTACATAAAAAAGAAAGCTTTTTCTGAGAAATCAGTAATAAAAATTGTTCACTGAAGCTTGTCCAGTGCTCAAAAACTCAATAAAAATACCTAATAACAATTTTTTAAGAAAACCGTAAAGTGAAATATACTGATCCTGATCAGCTATTCTGAAATGTCTAGCATGTATTCCTTATCCGCCATTAGCAGGATTTATTTTCCTTTAAAACTTAAACCTGCATGCAATAGCCTTTTTATCGATTTTACTATGAGGTGATCTCATCAAAGGCCGGGTGGGTCCGCAGACTTTGCGGTCCCTGACTGCATGGGAACATTATTGACCCACTAACCAATATGCGTCGCAATCAATAATGTCTGGACTATGGTCAAATGTTTGCATGAAGGTTTTTTTAGTCAAGGCAAATAGTAAAAAAAGGGTGAAAATAGCCCATGTAGATTTAGCAAGTGTTCTCTGACGTACATCATAACTGGGTCCCTCTCAGGCCTAAAGCCTAAAAATTCTTGTAACTATTTATCATGTCATTGTAAAAGTTAAAAGCAAAATTAGTTGCCCTAATAAAATTAAAGTTATTTTATAAACTGAATATTAAAACGTGATATTTTATATTAACAATACATATAAATAATATAATACAATTTAAAGAGATGAAAGAAACGTAAATATATTTTAGATTTTTGATGGAAAAGGTAATAATGATCAAGCAAAAATAACTTGAATTAAAGTTTATTACATAAAAGCAAACTTTATAATCATGTAGTTATTACAAATGACATAAAATGAACGAAATTTGATTTTGCCATTTTTGTTGGGATACATTCTTTTTAGTAATGGAAATAAAATATTAATTTCTAAACTATTAAGCAATATTTCTTAGACGTCCTGGTATTCTCCTGCGCGTGGCAGAAAAGAAATGAAAGGTATCGATCAGTACTACACAAATAAAAAATCGGTAAATTTCTTTTACTCGTATCTTCCCTAGTAATAATTTTTTTCCATATGTTAGGAATAGTAAAGTGTGACCCACTTTAATTAAGTACATATTCACAGTATATATGTGTTACATATACTCTATTTTCAAATATTTCTTTTGAGCACCATCTTGTTCCATCATACTGCATTCCTACCAATATTTTACCAGCTTCTTTCTACCTATGCCACACTCGAATAAGTAGTTTTATCTTAAAATTAAGCTAATATTAGGAGCAGCGAATTAAGAGCAAAGACCCAGTATATCGATTTCTCTGAGAAGATCTGGCCAAATTGCACGATTTTTTGTATAGTGCTGAGGTCATCTTATAGCGAGCAGATTTTAAAAATATAAAAACAATGGCGCTATTTTAAATTTGTACCTTCGAGAAAGTTGAATGCTTTAATATAAATGGAAATATTGAAATTTGATGCCAGTGACGGCTCGTACTCTAAAATTTAGGGTCGGGCGAGGCTCAAGCCCAATCAAGGGCGGTTTTACGGTGAGGGGGTAATGAGGTAATTACCCCCCCCCTCCTCTCTGCAGACTGGTCAAATATCATATGCAATTTACATATTTTTACGTGAAAATTACCCTTTAAAACTTAGGATTGGGTCTTTTGCATATCCATAGATAAGAGTATTGATGTAAATATAAACAATGTAATTAATACATTTGCTGCAGGATGTTATTCTGTAACTATTTATTAGTGACTGTTTGTTTTTTCACTTATGCCACAACAAGTATGATACAAAATATGGGAATTTATGTTCTTCTCATACCATTTACAGTAAAATATATTAACAAACTTTTTTTTAATTAACCCTCTCCCCCAGAAAAGTTTCCTAAAATCGCCCTTGAGGCCAATGTGGTGTTAATTGGTGCCGAGTCCAAATATTGTCAAATACTAGTCTTATTATTTTCCGTTTATTTCTTCAATATTAATTAGATAGGCACCAACCTGTATATAGCAGATCTAGGCTAGAGTATAAATTTAATAAATAAGAAAAAAATATTAGTAGAACGCTCTAGTCAGTCAATTAAATTTTTTGATATTTTAATGTATCTTGTCTCAAGAGGAAAATAAAATCGATGCAAAAGTGAAAGGTACATACACAACCTAAAAGTATTTTGTCCAGCAAGAACCACGATGCGGCCGGCCGAAATATAAAACAAATTGCAAATGATATTTTAAAATATTCACTTCACATTTCGTCACCACATGTAACATGGAGTGAAATTACTAATATAATATATTAACCATCATTAGTCATGACTAATATAAAGAACTAACAAATTAATTTAAAAATAAGTAGTATGATTTTATAATTATTACCTGAAAAATGGTAGTATTCAATTGGGAAAAATTCCGGGGCTACGGCCATATCGAGACGGGCCGGTTTTGGTTGATATAAGCTACGACGAACGTTATAGCATGAGGATGTATGCGAACGTACTACATACTGTGTGAATTAGTAGCTGAAGTCTAGCATGTGAGATGTATGTTAGTCAAGCAACGATAATAGGGATACCTATTTTGCTATGTGTCCAGGAAATAATAAACTACATTCGGCCCAGCCGACACTGCCATTCCTGAGGAGCCCTCACTGTTTGATGCATAAACTGTAATTAACCCAAAAATATAAAGAGTTGCATCCTCTGACCTATGGGGGTACAAACTTTTCTCTGATAAAGCTAATTTGGTAGGTAATAATAAAACTTATCAAAACATATTTGTTGTGTCAATAAGTGGAAAGGAGGGATGAGCCAAAATATCTTATTTCATATATTTTCTGGAGTTTTTAGGGACATCAGGTTCAGTTCTAATTCTATTAATTATTTTAATTTTTAACAATTTGTATTATGGATTTTCTATGTAGATGGCTTTTTATAATTATAATATCGTTGTTTGATTATTCAAGCGACGATAATATTACTTATGGTCATTCTAGCCAAATTTTAAGTGTAATAGACCCGAGTACCTGTTCTGGTTATTAGGTACGTTCAACATTTTAATCTAGGGTTAGCCCTCGAAAACTTTGAGCCTGATCTTTTTAGTAAAACTTCTTATAAATAAAACTAAAAAGAGGGAAATCAAATTTTTTATAAAACAAATAAAACCAACATCAAAAGAAAACTTTGAAATGTAAGAAATAATATTTTATAGTTATTATTATAGGCCTTGGTTGGGAGCGGTCTTCATGAAGTAACATTTCCAAGATAATGAAATAACATTATTTTTTATTTTTCAATATATATTTTTTTTAACTTGGTTTTCTGCTGGCAATGGAATTTCTTCTTTTAAATATAGATGCCATCTACCAACGGCATTTCCTTTTGAACTTTTTTATTAAGAATTATAAACGATGCAATGAAATCATTGGTTCGATATTCGCTTTAACGTCTACATTAACAGAACGTATGCGTTTTTCGTCAAGTTTTACGTCAAATTAATTTGTATGTAATTTATCGAGACTTTACATTTGAGCCCTGTCAGAACTGTAACGCTTTCCCGTAATTTCTACCCCAAGACAGAAAGTTGGCGGTCATATTATTCATGTATGAGTAAAGTGTTTTCATTTGAGTGATGTTAGAATTCTAACGCATTCCAAAAAGTGCCAAAAGTTTTTGTCGATTGACTTAGTATAGGGCAGAACACTCACAGGTGGAGGTGGCAGTTAAAGTTATTTAGGCAGTATTTGTCGACAGTTTTCGTTCATGCGCTACTACAATGCTAAAGTTTTCCACATAGTTGCAAATTGTTGAACTTTAGTGAGTCAATTTTATCTATAGTATTTATCAAAATCTTTCATTTAAATTCAAAACGCTAACAGAATCTCATAGTTAGAAACTTACAAACGACAACTGGAACTGACCTTTTTATTACCCTTCTGCCAGGCGTCCCAGTCAAAGCGTTTCATATTCATGTTCAGCTGTGACCATATTTTCATCTAGAACGGGTATCGACGCTACGCTTTAAAAGCCAAAACATTTTTTTAAATACCCTATTATGTTTACATAACGAAGGTATGTAAACATAATATTAATTATGTTTACATACCTAGTAATTGTATGTCGAGTAAGAAATTAATTTTGAGGAGAAATTCAAACTTCACAAAATCTAGCAACCAGGCCTCTAAATCAAAAAAATTTTGCAAAAAGAGTAGCTGATTGAAAAAATGTTTTAAAAAACATTATATCTTATATTTTTTTACAAATTAAAGGTAGCGGGTAGCCATTCTCGTGTTCACCTCTTTCTTAGGTTTTGGGCAGCATGATTTTCCCCTAAATTGTGATATTTCACTATGTAATAACACTACCCAAATATGTTTAAAAATTAATTTTGAACCACTCTGTATATTCCCCCTCTCGAATTTTTGTTTCACCCTTCTTATTTTTTGCAACCGGATTTTTTTAGTATTATATCCTAATTGAAAAATTAATAAAAGCTTCTCGAAGTATTGCCCTTATCCCTAATCCAAGTATCATATATAGTCAAAAAGAAAAGAGAGAAGAAATTACTTGGTATGAAAGTATTAACAGAGTCTATATATTTCTTTCTTAAACTGTGGTATTGATTTATACTTTATTATTAACAATAGACTTAACTGAGAAAACTCTATTGTGAATAGCCGGTATAATTTATAGATTTTTTCTAAACAAATATTTTTGTGGTAATTGATCCAAAGAACAAATTAAAATTAAAGCGTTAAGTTGTGTGCCTGTTGCCAGCTATTATGTAAAAATGGTAATTTTTTTTTAAGAAAATCGTAAATTTTGACCCTACAGTACTAAGGAAAAAATGAAAGAAACGTCCTGAGGTAGTAACTCAAGTTTGAAAACACGTTACGCAATGCCAGAAACATTCATTATGATTTGAATGAATGACAGAATGACAAAAAAAGTAAAATAGCCTGAATCACATATCTTGTTTCCACCCTTTTCGAATCCCGAATTACAAAAGAGTAATAAAGTTTCTTAAGGAAGAATTTTAATCTTATAGACCACAGGCATAAAAATATTGTTCGTGTCATCAAACCAGTGTGATTACGGTTTTTCCATAATTTTCGGATATTATTAAAATAAACAGGTACCGTATAGTTTAGTAAATATTCCCCCGAAAGATGAATTGTTATTTTCTCACAATAATTTATTCAGTTCGTTCAGTCAATGATGTCAGAAATAAATTGACCAAAGAAGTCAAGGACATTTTTTGGCTGGCTAATTAGAGTGGATCGTGGCTCACTGTAACATCATATAGACCGGTATTATAAGGGAATATTTATAGTCATTCATACACAGCAATATTATTAGGTAAATACTATATTATACTATTTTTAACAGATTTGTGACAAGTAGTGACAAAAGTATGTGAAGTACCAAAGACTTACGAAATCAACAAGACGAACCAAGTAACAAGTACTTTCAAATTTTACAATCAGCAAGAAGATGCTTACTTATTAAAAGAATACTATACAGGGTGTTTCATTTAAGATAAAAAAGTCGATGCTCATTTTTTAAATTTCATCATCAAAAAATTTTTATATACAATATTTTTTGATATCCCTAAATGTTAAGCTTGTAGCCCCATTTAAAATATAACCAGAGCAAAGCAGTTTTATCGGACGCCAGTTTCAGCGCCTTCTTTTTACTAGGAGCGCAATTTTGTATATTATTCCCGGATCGGTGGCGAAATGCTCTAGAAACGGCGCCCACCCTGTACATCAAACATAATCTAAACCCTTCTTATAACTCTGGTATAAGTGAAAATACCGCTCACATTTCAGAAAAGACATTTAATTAAATAATGGATTATTTCATTAAACTTAAATCAAGGTAACGTAGGGCCGTATTTAAAAAATGGAAAATACTAAACAAGCGTATTTTACTTATATTTATGTCAAATATAGTTCTTTACCAAATAGTCAGACTTAAAACGAAATAAATGTGTTAAATAATTTGAAATAAAATGCATACAAATTAATTGATTAAAAATATAATTTTCCAAATATTTTTAAAAACTATGTTTGCTATGTACTATTAAAGGGTAGCTTCTACATTCAATTTCACTTGCAAGTGGCTTAGTGGCTAATTGCTTTGCACCTACACTTATTATTAAAAAATTCATTAACTTAGTAGTCTTAAGATATTACTTTCAATGCCAGCGGCGCCGTATATTATGAATTTCAAATATAACTAAAACCCCGAAAAATAAACATCAATCTTCTACTCATTAATATATCGCCTTTATTAAAACAAAAAATACAAAATATCAAAAGTTATCTAAACAAACAAACAAACAAAAATTCTACGACAGCCTAATGATAGGCGCGGCGGACTGGTGTAATGCTCATGAATCAATCACTCAACTAAGATGGTTGACGTAGGGATTGGTGCAAGATATCGAAGTTATAAAACCATCGATTTGCCGATATTTTTATAACGTATACTATAAAGCCATTGTTTTTAATCTGTCGTTTTTGTAGATTTGAAAAAAAAATCGGTATCTGGAGGTATTTAAGAGAAGAAACTATGAATTTTTAGTATTTCCAGGAATAAAAAGTATAAAATAAATAATTTATTTTAAAAAAATTAAAAACCACGCTTTTATAAAATGAACAAACCAGTTAAAAAAATGAGCACAGACGACAATAGATTTTGAACCAAAAATATATAAATTACAATACACAAAAAAAGTGTGGGGTATATAAAGAAATGGTAGTTAAACGATAATGTTGCCAGATTTATCATTTTATTATTGATATGCCATTTTTGGTCAGAAAAATACAGTTGTTTTTAGAACGGGATACATATTCTAGTTTTTCCATCTGTACGGCTATGGATAGAAAAAAAACAATTTTGTTTTCTGCTTTCGAAATTAAAAGTAGGGTTCGTCCGCGCTCTCGAGCTGGGTTAGAATGTTCTATTTAAAATCGCGGTCTTACGAGTCCCGAATATTTTCTCAGATCAAATCGACTGTCGACTGAAGGATTCAGCCGCATTAGCCTACACAAAATAATTTTGTCTTTTATGATTAAAGGCGGACTCGCACCACAGTAATAATACATAAATCTTTTAATGCGAGCCCCTTTGCGGTGAGAAGCTCTAGGCTGTAGCCTAGCTATGCGTAAATTCGGCTCTGCTAAACGTAACAACACACAAAACAATACAACTCTCTCTCCGGAAGCTAATACATGGATTCGCTTTTGTAAATTATATTCGCCTAAAACACTAAAGTTTCGATTATTTGTTCACATTCATATTAACGATACGTAAATTTTCCGACAAGTACGTTTAGGAAATCGATTTTATAAGTGGTTACATAGGCATGCTATGCTTTAAGCAAACAAAAACCAAATAATGCTCCAACTACACAGGGACAGACATATAGGAGGGGTTGAGGGGGGACTCCCAATTTTATCCTGTTGGCAAAAATCTTTCACCATGGTGGTAATAATATAATAAACCCGGAACTGAGCTTTCACGGTTTTGATCAATTAAGAAATCATGGTTCTTTGGATTAGACAAAGTCAAATTTAAATTACTATCCGACGTTTTGCCTTCGATTGCACGAGGCACCTTAAGGGATCTTTACTCCACGAGATCTGAACACGGATAGTAACTCCAATTTAAAACGGTCTCATCCCAAGAGCCATGATTTTTTAAATATAATAAACACATTATGTTTTTAAGTCACTGAATAAATATCGTGTCGGCAAAGTTGAAAACCTGGAAACGGGGAAAAACCTGTTGACAAAATTGTAATATTCCCCATTTAATATTCTCTCTTCGGTCCGTCCCTGCAACTACATACATATCACGAATCTATACTCAGCTAGATGCTGAACTTTAAATTCTTACTAAAAATTTTTACGGATGCTCTGTAATCTGCAGTTCGTTTATCAAAACTTCGAAAAAAATAAACCCTTGTTAATCTATATCTTATAATTAAGAAGCACAATGTCACACAGCCACATAAATTAAATCGGTTTACGGCAAGCTTATTTAGTTCAGTCGATTTCACAGGTCAACGTTATTAATAGAAGAGATGTAATTTTCTATTGCAAAACTTTTTTATTTATGTTCGACATAATTTTTATTACATATAAACTAGTTATCGTTGTAGATAGAAGTTTACCTTAATATTTCTGATCAAGCAGACCTGCTAGGACCTTGATTTTCAAGCTTACCTGAAAAAAAAAATAAAAATGTTTCATACAAATCTTACATTATTGAATAGTCTAAATATTCTATTTGTATAATTTTTACTCCAAAGAATAATATTATCACTTGAGTGAGGAGACTTGCGTGGCTGATAAGGAGATGTGATTGTTGGTATGTATGGGTGCAGGTACATGTGCGCAAGTGTATATGTTAGTTTATAGGAAAACAAGGTCTCCATATCATTTAAATTGCTAAAAGGGTAACTGCAATATTAGAAGCTGGAAACATGGTGTCAAAATAAATAATGATAAAATTGGAAGAAAACGGAAAAGCTCAATATTTATTTAAAAAACTCATTACAATCTGACTTCTGTTTTCCTAATTGCGGTAAAAAAAAGGTTTATGTAAACCTAGATCCGAAAAGGCACTGTTTTCAAGTTTTACAGGAAGTTAAACGTTTTTAAAAAACTTTTTGTTTTTGAGAAGAAAAAAATAATCGCTTACGACAATTTTTATGACAAATTCTATGACTAGAATAAACCACTTAAAGTGCCATGAAAACAAAATTAAAAACCTCTGTGTAATTAGTCAGTGGCCGAGCAAATTGGGAAAAATGAAATTTAAAAACTTTTAATAAAATTAACGTACAATATTTTTTTTACTGCTATGTAAAAGTGACATAAAATAAACAATTTTAAAATGAGCTATATCTACAAAAACTGTTGAAAATGACCACCCGCAGCCAAAACACATGCATCGATTCTTCTTTGGAACGAGAAGAAGAAATCCACTGGGTTAAAATCTGGAGACCTCAATCGTGCGCATCGCGCGAGAAACTTGCTTCACCTGTAAAGAACATGGCGGCGCTGAATTCCTGTTGTGCTACAATTTGTTTAAGTATCAAATTACAAAAAATATTCTTAATGGAAAATCTCGTGGCAACAATACTTGAACGCGTCGTAAGTAATACAGATATAAAAAATTGTTGTTCTTTTAAATTACCCAAACTAACTTATGGCTCCACTGGAGATTTGCGGCAATTTTCCTGGTACTGACTTCTGGATGTTTCCCTATTTCATAAAGTACAGTTTCCTCAAATTCAGGAGTTCTAGTTGTTGTAGGTCTTCCAGCAACATTACCTTCTCTTGCAAATCATCTTTTTTCACAAAGCCGTTCATGAATCTTCGTAAAAGTTCTCGCATGAACCACTTGACGATTAGGATATTTTTCTCCGTAAATACGTGCGATCTACAAGCATTACCTTCGGCAAGTCCATAGGCAAGATGCACATGAGCTATTTCATGATTTAGCATAGTATCGTTCTGTGATGTTTTATTGACCTTTTTGCGATAATTCATTAAAAAATGAAACAACATTTTACCATAAAAGTTAAATATTATCCATATGTGAATAAAAAATATATTTTTTTGTGTCTACATGGTATCGATCTGTGCTGTTGTATTTAAATTTTTGCATTAATTCTTACACACCCTGTATGAGGTATGATGTGAGGTTAGGGGACTTCTGATATGTTATTGAGCACAGTTCATAAAGCATCTGCATCAGGGCCCCCACTAAGGTTATGGGCGCCCGCGTGCCGGAATTATTTAATTAAAACCAGGGAATATTTTAAAAGTTGTCAACACAATGAACTTAACTTGACAAATGTCAAACATTGCAAAAAATTAATTGTTTTCACGGTTTCATGCACACTTAGTTTAAACACGTCGGCGTATAATCCAGGGATATAGCAATAAGGTGTTTTATTGTAGGGATAGAAAAAATTTATATTTAAATGTTTAATCCGAAAAAATATAACAGTTACAAGAAAAGTCAGTGGCAAACATTTCGTTTTGTGAATAATGTTGGCTAAAGTGAGTCTCGAGCCGGTACTGGACTCAATAATTTTAATTTAATTAAGGCTAAATTAGCCCCTTGTTACTACAAATAACACTACCGAATTTCACCATAATCTGATAAGGGATATTTAAGATATTAATACAAAAATTAATTTTGAAAAAAGTTTTCAAAATTAATTTTTCCCGTATCTTGGAAACAATGCATTTCCGGAACTATGTTTATATAAACTTTTTTTCATAAAAAAAACGCCCTTATTAAGTTTTAATCGTAAAAAAGCCCTTTTCGGGGAAATTTAAAAGATATATAGAACTATTTCACTCTATTGTTTTACAATGGCAAAATGACATAGCAACGGCCTGTTTTCTACTGCCATAACTCATACCTGGACTGAATTCTCCCTACCTGGACAAACTCAACAAAATAGTTTTTCGGTGTCAAAATTTTGTTGGGTTAAAGTAAAAAATTGATCTTGTCATTTTGACAAGTGTCACCTATTCAATATTGTAAATAATAAATAAAATTATTTTCATGGATATTAAAAAAATAAAGTTGTTTTACTTTATTTCTTTTGATTTCACTGTTTTATTTGATATTATTTATGGTAAGACATTATTTTCGTGAAATAGTCATGTCGAATACCACGCGAGAAAAAATTTTAAAGGAAAAATTTTCCTTTTGTATATTCAAGTTTGTTGCTTTTTGGTAATTTCGCTCATGACATTTTTCAAAACCACTCGCCTAAAACGTCATTTGCGAAATTATCAAGCAACAAACTTTCATAAACAATGGGAAAATTTTGCCAACAAAATTTTCTCTCTTGTAGTATTATATATGACAAAACTATCGTCAGATTTCTATTATGGCTTTAATAATAGTTTTATTGACAGTTCTAATACTAACCCTGGGCCGATTCATCTAACGGTATCAAATATTGAATATAAGGGGACTAGGTGGGAATGTCTAGAATATTTTAGTATGTTATCAGAATCCCATCTTAACGCTATTATATATAACTTTGTTGACACATTTAAGAAGATATTATTTTTATTCTTAAAAAAAAAAATCCGCATTAATTTTTACACGCCCCGCATAATATATCTGAATACTGAAAATAAATCTTGGTTTTACTTGGAAAATTCAATCTTTTCAATACTTTTTAGCTTAAACAATTAAATTCTTTGAATATTTGAAAAAGTACTATATTTTAATAACCTTTTTGCATTACTTGATTATTATATTTTTACGATTAAAGCTAAATCTCATCCATACCTAATTAAAAAAATATCTCAACCTAGTGTCGATCTGTGCTATTTTATTTACGTTTTTGCATTAATTCTTACACACTTACAGGGTGTATTCTTAATACACCCTGTACAAAAGACTTTCTGTACATGAGTGAAAAGGCGAAATGTGTAAACTATTGAGCACTTGAAATAGCTTTTAGGAGAACAGGATCAAAAAAACCATGACGTACGATGTGACGTTAGGGGACTTTTGATGTTATTGAGCACACTTCATAGAGCATCTGCACCAGGGCCCCCACAAAGGCCCGCGTGCCGGAAATATTTTGGCGCCCTTTAAATATAATATGTAAATAATATTTTTAAGAATAAGAACTTAATTTACACACACATTTTTAAATTTCATTGATTGCTTTATTTTTAGCAGTTTAAAAATTTTAATTTAACATACAGGGTGTTTCAAAAGACAACAAACGCCAAAGTTTAAAGTGAGATTCTTTGAAAGAAAATAAGACGAAAAGGTCATATAAATACGAGCATGCAGTTGTTTTTTTTTCGAGATACAGGGTGTTAAAGTTTTACAAAAAATTATCATTTCTTTAGTAATTCTAAAATAGTAAGAGTTATTTGATTAAGATTTGGTACAACCTCATAGGTGTTTAATGGCCATATTTTACAGTATTCAGCAGCTGTCACTTCAATCATGGGCATAGGTATGGGTAACCATCCCTGACTTTCTTGTTAAAAAAATAGTACGCCACTATTTTTTTTTTAACTTTTAGCTTTATCGTTTAGGGCAAGTAAAAATTCAAAAAAATCGCTCTTAGTATTTTATAATATGACAAGTCATTTTCCAGAAAAAAAATAATTCTACAGTAAATTCCTTCTGCCATTTACCCTCTAAAAAATTATATTCAAAATATTATTTAGTTTTTATCTAAAATATTATTTTGGGCTTAAATATTATCTAGAGGTAAGTTATTTGCTAAGGATTTCTACACTGTAAGTTTTTATTTTTTGTTTCACATAATGTGCTACGGAGTTTTCGCACTACTCATTTTTAGTTACCGCTAATTTAAAATTATTAAGCATTTAGTTTTGATTATCTATTTTTGTTTGCTAGTTGTAGAATGAGTTTATGTATTTAAATAGTTCTTCATATTTAAAATGTATGTTTTCCTCATGCATCATAGGTATTATTTTGTTTAAAGTATAATATGCTTAATTATAACTATTATGGTTAACATTGAGATTTTTGTTAGTATTCTACGCTGGAGTGCGTAATTATACACTTATATGGTTAGAAATGAATTTTTATCCTTTGCACACTTTAACATACGCTCTTGCAACACTGGTTTTGATTTATTTTCAGAGTTTTTAATAGGTGAGTCACTTGATATCGTGGGGCTATCCGAGACCTGGCTTGATGCTTCGTTCTCCAGTGAAGCAGTGAGTATACCTGATTACAGAATTGTTAGAAGAGATCGTGAAACCCGTGGAGGTGGAGTAGCCTTTTATATTAAAAATTCTATTAAATTTAAAATTTTGGACACTCCGCCTTCCTATAATTTGTTTGAAAATCTGTGGATTTCATCCAAGGTCGGAGGTAAGAGTGTGTGTCTGGGAACGTTTTACAGGCCGCCTACAGCGAATCTTTATACATGTTTAGATATTTTAGAGTCTACTTTAACATCGTTTCTACCTGAGTATGATCTGGTCTTATGGAGCCGTGACCTTAATGTTGATATGTCTCAAGACAGTAATGCCTCAGTTTTGTTTAATAACTTATTACAGAAATATAATTTATATCAAATAGTCTGTGAACCGACTCGCGTAACAGATAATACCCGTACTTTAATTGACCTCATAATCACTTCTGCAAAAGATCTTGTAACGAATGTTGATGTTGTACCCATGGAAGATATTTCAGATCACTCGTTAGTTAGTTGCTTAGTTAAGATAAAGAAAGAAAAATTTAAGCCCTTTTTTCACACTTTTCGCGATTTTTCTAATTTTGATTTAGAGGCATTTTTAAGTGAACTGGAAACTGTTTATTGGGATCAAATGTATAATTTTACAGATATAGATGATATGATCACTTTTTGGAAAAATAATGTTAATTTTCTTTTCGATGTTTGCTCCATTTAAAACTGTTAGGATTTCTAAGCGGTCTGCGCCATGACTTACTGAAAATTTAAAATTAATTCTAAAACTCAGAGATAAAGCCCTATTAAAATATAAAAGACAAAAGTCTAGAGATACATGGAATGAGTATAAAGACTTAAGAAATTTCGCCAACCACTCTGTAAAAATGGAGAAAAAAGCATTTAAAAATTAAATTTAGATCTAACCCTAAAGAGTTTTGGAAAACGCTGAAGTACCTAAATATCTCTAATGATTATACAGGTGCTACATTTGATTGTAACCAAAATATCCTAAACCGTCACTTTATTAACAATGTTCCAAACTCTGATGATTTAGTCCCAAATGATGCTTTGAATTTAATTAGTAAGTACAAGAATCTCCGTAGCCCTTAGATGCCTATCAGGTTTTTCCAAATGCTATTTGTTCGGTATAACTAAATAGTAATATTTGTTTTTAAATTTTAAACATCTGCGGACCTCCGTTCATATAACATTTTCGTTTCTCTTATTTTCTTACAAAGAATCTCCCTTTAAACATTTTTGAAACACCCAGGCAAGTATATTTGCTTTTAATTTTGTAATGAAACAACAGAAATTTCAAAAACTAAAATTTAATACATTGTAAAAGGGTTACAAATGACGGCCTAGCGAAAAAAAAATATTAGTGAAAAAACTAATGACGCAATTTACCTAAAATTTTGTACAAAAATCAAGTTTTATGTACGAATGGATTAATAAAATTTTAATATGAATCCAAGATGGTGAATCAAAATAGCGGCATAAAAAATATTTCAAAAATTAGCCTGAAAAACTGCTTATTAGATTAATTTCCGTTTTTGTACAAGAATTAAGTGTGATATAGAAATACTTATAAAGTCGTGGTACGAATTCAAGAAGTTGGAATAAAATGGCGCAAAATGAAATGTTTGTGTTAAAGAAAAAATCACTTCCCGGGATATTCACGTTTTAGTGTCTCTAAATGGCAAAAAACATGTTTCTCAATTCCATCGGTCTGTCTAGTAGTTCGCGACATAGCTAGAAAACTTTCCCGACTAACTTCAAAATTTCGTCGAAAGTTAGTGTCATATAGGGGATGACCTGGTAATATTTTGGTAACAATCCAATGTGGCGTAACAAAATGGTGGCCTAATTATCCAATTTACCTCCAATGTTGCACAAAAATCAAGTATTAGAATGAACTGGTAACAATTTGGTACGAATCCAAGAGGTCAAAATAAAATGACGCCTAATAAAATTTAAAAAATCAGCCTGAAAAAACTATTTATTTTGCATTGTATTCAAAAATGCAAGTGTGGCATAGATAGAAACTGGTAAAATAGTGGTATATAGCCAATATGGTGGAACAAAATTTAATAGTGTAAATTTCTACACCAATCCTCATTGATATTAAGGATAATAATTAAAGTCTTAATTAATTGATATGGAATCAATATTAGATTGATCGAATCTCGTTTTCTTCAGTAGAAAATTTTTAGTGCCGTGTTCGTTGCAAATTGTTTAAAAATCAAAAATTCGAGTTTTATAAAAGTAAATGTTCTATTTATTTTTACCAAATTTACAACAATACTAACAAAGTCTGCATTGGACTTCACTTGCCACAATAAGTCAATTATTTGGACGACCCCATACCCCACAAATACAAATCTAGAATTTATACTCTAAAATTTTAGATGGAGTACAGATTGCGGGAAAAAATGAATCAATTAAACGTAACCTAACCAATCTCAGAACATTTTTTAGTAAACAAAATTATTAATTTCTTGACGATTTAAAAGACAAACGGGAGGTTAATATTACTTTAAAGCCAGTGTTAATTATCTGTCACAGCTTATTTTATTTGAGGGTAGGTATTAATTATTGACACTTTGTTACATAAACAGTCTCTGGGTAATTTTGTTTTTAATAGATCCTAGAAATTTACATTCCACACTACTGCATTTTTTCGGAAAGAGATGGGAGACGATTTTTTTGCTTAGATCGAGTTATACATAGCTCTTTACAGCTATAATTCGACACCTGTCAGGAAATACCCCAATTTGTGACGTAATTAAGCCGAAGTATGTTAAATAATAATGTAATTAAACAATTTTATTTCTGTTAAAGATGCGGCTAAATAATCGAATTATATGTATTAATTATTAATATAAATTGGTTCATTTTCTATTCAAAGTTATTGGCCCATAAAAAGATCTTCGGAACTGTGTCAATATCATGATTTGAAAGCCAAACGAAAAAGTTATCATTGACTTGTTTAACAGTTCTATGTCCGCTTTAACAAAATTAATATGAATTACTGTTACTCATTACAATCATATTTCGACATATAATCATATTTTATCTGATTCTTCATTACCAGAACATACACTATTAAGTTTGCTTTCGTTACAATCTAAATAAAAAATAATTTTCTAGGTCTGTTTCACTGCTCCCTTTTTTACTTTCTTATATGTTTTAAATGTTTTTTTAACCGTACTTTTCATGTTGATTTAAAATGTATCATTTCTTATCCCAAAAAATGTTTTTCATTTTATTAAGGCGATATATTTTTTTGTTTATTTTCCTGTTCTACTTTAATTATTATAGAACAAAACGCATCGACTCATTTGAAGCAGATAGTCAGGCCAAATGCAGCCTAAAATGTTGCATCAAATCATTAGAAGCTACCTTTGCCAACAGTTAAGATATGTCTACAGTCCATGCTATCCGACTATTCAGTTCAGTTCTTTCCTATTGTTGAAATTTTTTTTTCAATACGCGTGTGACATATAATGGTTTTGAATATTTTATTTTTGATTTAATTTAAACTTTGTAATTATTTTGTAATTGTCAAATTTTGACAGATGGTTATTTTTTTCTTATAAAACAGCCTGTATAATAATTTATATATGAAAAAAATCTAATTTTCTGACTTTAAATATATATATATATATATATATATATATATATATATATATATATATATATATATAGTTTGACCCACATTAATCAATCCATTTCGAAAATATGAAGTTATGAAGAACTTGAAAAAAAGCATATCTTATTACGATTAATACAATAATGTGTAAGTATTTGAAATCCGAAAAAGGCTTAAGGAAAGTTGAAGCACAAAACGTGTACATCTTATAAAGTAAAGTATAAAGAATATCATATAATAAATTAAAATGTGAAAACAAATGGAGATATCCCGACTTTTTTTAAACAGCAAACGAATTGTTTAATTTTTATGAAATTATATAAATGCGTTTATTGACCTTATTCTATATCGAACGAATTCGTGTAATAATAATATAAAAAGTAACCCGGAGAAACCCGACCTTATATAATCCTTCTTGAGTTTTTTATAAGTGTAAATATTCTAATAACTACTATTTAACAAACTTGACTCATTTATTTATCTTCTCATAAATTTAATACGAAAAATGGTCATGAAGATTGTTTAACAATTGTGGCTATCACATATATTATGTAATAATATTTTTAACTTAGTTAAAGATTGTGAATAATACTCTGGGAGATAATATCAATTAGAACCACATGAAAAATCCTAACTAAAAAATGTAAATTTTAACCACACAATAAAATATAGGTTTTTGTGCTAATAAATATTTCTATATTATTTGATGAAATTCAAACCGCTCATGCAGCCAACGTTGCTCAAAGATGCAGATAAAACTTATACATCTAATAGACTACATTATAAAGAATATTATGATATAAATTAGAACGTTTAGGCAAATGTAGCTAATGTTGCAGCCCTAAAGATCCCTTTTAGGAAGTATAAATTTATTTTATTTTTAAAGTGTCATTTCAACTATATTAAATTAAATAAATCGTTTTATTTTTGTATGATAAAAAAGAGCAAATATTGTAATTAAAGGAAAAAATAACGTAGGGAAAATAAATAAGCATGGTAAATTATACTTATATTCCTGTCGTAAAATCGAACATTTTGGTTGGGAATAAATTTAGCTACTTTTAATGAATCTATTAGAATATAGACGGAGAAAATTAACAAATCAACTCAATTTTGTGAACTCGAATTATCTGTAAATATAAAACACCTAAAAAGAAATTAAGATCAGATACAAATTAAGGATGATTTAATTACAAGGTACGTAGAAACAACTAATTAGCACTTAATTAAGGTCTTTAACGGATTTTATTAAATTTATATATATATATATATATATATATATATATATATATATATATATATATATGTGTTTTGTTCTCCTTTTTTGCAATTCAACTGCTGGGACATGAATATTATCATTAAAAACGCCAGATTATTTGAGCTGTTGTAAAGTAGAAATGTTAAAATTTAAAAATTATTGACTCTACCATCTTGTAAGTAATTTTTAAGTATGTATTGACTATGTATATCTAGACAAAATTTTATTCTTTTGATTGTCATTTTAATGTTATAATTTTAATTGGACCTATTCTTTATAATTTTTGTAGTTGCTCCTGATGAAGCTAATAAACATTGGCGAAATATTGAGCACTTAAGATAAAAAGAGTTTCTTCTTTTTTTTCCCACGGGCCGCTAGACCCGAAATAAAACCTCTTTGTAATTTCTATACGGTCGAAAATACTTAACTAAGACGAAATTTGAAACAAAATATTTTCTCCCTCTTCAAAGACCAATCCCCCTCGGAATCTGGATAGGTATCATATCAATAGAGATTGAATAAAAGTCTTAAGAAGTGTGTACTGTAGAGTTCATCCACCAATACCTAGAGTTTATTAAACTTTGAATAGTTTAATTTTTTCCGCTTATTGATTACCGTGCGTCGTGCCATCACTATTCACTACCTACAATAATATATTGTCATTGATTAATCAAACGATATTAGATTCTCAAAATTATATTCGCCATTTCATCAAGAATATTCATTACTAACCATTTTATTTTTATTCGCAACTACTCAAAAAAAAACTAATAAAATGCAAATTAATTATTTATTTATGATTTTGCACAAAGTTTTCTAATGAAAAGCCTTGTTTAGCTTGCTACTTTTGATAAATTTCCTCATGTTTAAATTTTTTGTCGTACCTTCATGCCTTAAATATAGCCTAGAAAAATAAGTTATTCTTTTAAATTGTTAATTGTTATTATATATTGTACTTAAATTGTTTTTCGCCAAGCAAACCAAATATGTTATAAATGATAACATTTTAATGCCAGCATAGTTCCAAAATCGCAAAGACGTTTGGCAAACGTTTAAAAATACTTTACCAAATAACAAAGTCTATGGCGAGTGAGTATTTTAGCGTTACTGGAATTCCAAATATAAATATAGCGATAGAATCTGAAAGAAAACGGAAGAATTACGTCATTCCTCGCGTGTTCACATCTATTTTCGTGACAATCGCATGTTGGAAGGAATAATTTAGAAAACTTCCTACCTACGTTTTTTTCGGGGCCTTTTACTGCTGAATATCAAAATTTTATTGCGTTCGGAAAATACAAACTTTTTTGCTACAGGAAAAGTTGAGATATAAATTGAACTCAAACATTTCATTAACATCAGAGACAAATTAATGATGCGTTAGTTACAAGGTACGAATAAACAACTAATTTGCATCAGGAAGTAGTCCCCTCCAGACTAAAAATAAATTTCCCGAATAAGACGAAATTTGAAACAAAATCTTTTCTTCCTGTTCTAAAACCAATCCCCCCTCGGAATCTGGATAGATTCGATGAATAAAACTCCATAAGAACTGTGTACTGAACTGAAGCAATACTTAGCGACTGTTGTCGTTTCCTGATCCTTGAAAGCAAATTTGCTACAGTAACCCCGATAATTATGATGTATATCCCTTCGAATGGCTAACCGACATGATACTATTTCATTGGTTCTCTAGATCTTTGCTTGATACCATTGTTACTAACAATACATAATATCTCACATTTTTCGACAATTCAAGTAATTATCTTTTTGTAACACAATAAATCTGTTCATCTTTTGGATAACATTTTGACGAAATACTCAATAAAAAGTATTTGAGATTGCTGAAGTTGCAATATAACCTCTAATATCCACATCTACATGGGTATCCAAAATAAATATTGCATGTTGTGAAGGAAAAACCAAAATTGAGTTGGAACATAAAGCGGATTTCAGAATCGCATTATGGAGTCCATATCGACAGCTTTCATCGGTGTTAACAAATCGTTAATTGTTTTAATTTTGTTTTCATCTGACTTCCTTAGGAACTAAATATCGAAAGAGTTTCACCTCTTTTAAAACAAAAGAAAACATAAATGATTCATATAGCCTAGAACACCAGGAAGTTTTCCAAATAGGACTTCCATTTCCACTGATCGCCCAAGGTGTCTAGATCAAAAGGCCTGATACTGAATTGATATGAGTCATTATTAGTGGTAAAAGCTGTTTGTCTTTTTCGTGAATAGTTATTTGTCAAGAGATTAAAGTATCATCAATTTTCAGCAATAAGAAGCAGTCTTAATATGATATCTTTACAGTCCTACAATATTCGCCGACGAACTTTATCTATTAATTGTAGAATTTAATGCCAAACTTGTTTGCATTAAGGAGATCGATATATTATTTCGATAGAAATAATATTCGAGACAAATATAGTTCAAGTTTTAACGATGCTTAACAAGCGGTTCATAAGCTGCGACCAGAAAATGGCAAGAGCCAAGTATCAATAAGCATAACAAAAGAAATAGAAAAGCTGATATCCAAAACTAAAAGCCATCAAGGATCGAGAAAACTACCAAAAACATATTGTTTAAAGAATTGAAGAATTGACGGAGAATGACGTCGACAACTGTAAACTTATCAATACCCAAGACGTCACATCAACTAACAAAACTGAAACAATACAAACTGTTGAAAACTTCTACAATTCTCTATGCGACACAAGAGATCACAGACACGAGATGCGAAACATAGCTGATATACAGAATAAAGGTTCAGAGGAAATCCCTCGATAGCAACAAGCAAAAGTGCGCTTTCTGTATTGAAAAACCATAAAGCTCCTGGAGAAAATGTGATGACCGAAGCTATTAGGGCTAAAGGAAGGGCAGTGATCGAGGCCCTGGAAAGCTATTTAATGCGTATCTTCTTAGAAGAACTACCCCCGATAAATGGAATAATTCAGTTATAATAATGATGAACAAGAAGTGAGATATAGCAAACTTATCTAATTACCAACTTATGAGCCTCTCTCATATTTACTAAATCTTTATAAAATTATAACTGCAAGAATAACTAATAAACCGGATTTATATAAGCCAAAAGAGCAGGCTGGATTCAGAAGTGGATATAGGGCACTAGACCATCT
This sequence comes from Kuschelorhynchus macadamiae, assembly GCA_030620095.1. Lineage (NCBI taxonomy): Eukaryota > Metazoa > Arthropoda > Insecta > Coleoptera > Curculionidae > Kuschelorhynchus > Kuschelorhynchus macadamiae. The sequence continues at coordinate 1,571,574 of JAUTXW010000536.1, read as the reverse complement.
TCAAGTAGTAAAGCCATTACATAACAACCCTGTAATCTTAATGTTTGTTGATTTCGAGAAGGCTTTCGATATAATAATTCATATAGATACACTTGAAGCCCTAACAGAGGTCAGGAATGATCATCACATTACTAAATACTGTATAACAAAATGATACGTCTTCCTTATAGCGGACCGTGCTGATGACGCCCAGAAAATACCAAAAGATATCAAATCTCAACAAGTAGGGCTGAATATAATTCTTTTTGACAGTCAATATATGACTACCTAGTTATCAGCCCAAAGGATCACACACAAACCTTATGGAAAAACGGTTTTGGTGAAATAAGCTGATTTTTTTATGTTCTTGAAAATCCTAAGCAAAAGATACCATGGCACAATCTAAACCTATGGCTAGTTTTCAATTTCCAGGGTGTAAAACTAATATAAAATACATAGGGAAGAGAGGATGACTCCAAATTAGTTTTCTCAATATATAAGGATTTTCGAACCTATGTTTATAAAAACTTTTTTCTTATTTTAGGAAGTACTATACGTTAAATATGTTGAAAAAACTAACTGGGTTTCGTTCAGTTTTCCCCATGTATTTTATATGGGATTTGGACGTCTAACTCTCTGTATATTAAAACTAGCCATAGGATTAAATCGTTCTCAGGGTATTTTTTGCTCGGGAGGTCAAGAACTACAACGTATAGTAAATTCAGCCAATTTACCGAAACCGGTTTTCCATAAGGTGTGTGCATGGTCCTTTATCCCTAGAAACCATTCATCTCGAATAGTTATAGTTTATCCAATCTTAACTAAACAGTAAAAAAACAACCAAATATTTTTTATGCCGCCATTCGACTGCAAACCAGAGGCGGGCTGTTCCCGAAAAGCAAAATTTAATTGAATGACGAAATAATTAATTGTTTTAAGTATGGTTCTTTTTTTTAGGAGGGAATATAAAAATTGATTAACAGATTGAACATACTGTTATGTTTTAATATTTTTATTACTCGCCGAATGCCACCACTGTTATGATTTAATAATTTTAGTATTTTGTATTAGCACTGGTAGTAAATGTAAACACTTCAACTTGTTTCAAATCTCTCTATTATCTTCTGTACAAGAGGGACACTTCTTACTTCTAACAAATCTTTACTCTTACTGTGCCTACTGACTTAATTCTACTGACATAATGACCGACCTGCTCTATACTGACTACCTAGAACTTATTTTTATATGAATTCCCTAATTTGAGATGCAGTGGCGTATCTGTAAAATTGATTAAAAAAGGTGTCTATAAAAGTAATTTGGGGAGTATTTGCTATGCCACTGCTTACTGTACTACAATGGTTTCTTTTAATGTTTTTATAGCTGAACCTTCCCAAGCTTTATCGACATAGTGTAAATGAGTTTATGATAGGTTTTTTCGGGTATAATAATATTTGGGGCGGAAGAACGTGCATAAAATAGAATTTGAAGTAGAATTTAAAATACATATTGTTTACTTAGAATTTCCCTTGCAATAAACGACCATTAAAGCAGCTTTTGTCGGAAGGTTCCGCCGAAATATAATGTATGTCTAAATATTGCATTTACGTGTCAAACTATCTCTAGACTAATGAATATATAATACTTAAGACTATTCACAAATAAAATGACTATTAAATAATGGGGTCACAACACCTCCCCCCTAAATGAGAGATTTTATAATAATGAAATTGTTAGAAAATTTCGTTCCTGAATTAAAATATAAATTATGATATAAAATATACATCCTTGTAATTGATACTAATATTTAACAAAAGTATTATGTTCGAAATGATTTTACAAAATTTGCTATGAACTATGTTCTTATTCTATATTATACTAACCTATATAATATTGAAAACTGTTTTTTTTTATAATAATTAGGCATTCTAAATCTACTTAGATTCTACTAAAGAAATTTATTACTTATAATAAAACATAATATTATTACTTATCTAATTGATCGTCTTGAGGACGTGTGACCAATAGCTCTGCGAGGCGTGTATGATATACCTGGTTGATCGTCCTCAGGGTGATCATCATTATTAATTCTATTAGAAGTTTCACTAGTATACTGAGCTATATATCTATTACTTCTCGGGGATGGTTCAATGGTTTGATTTACCCTTACGCAAATATTTGGTATTATTCCACAACAGGAAGTTTTTCTTATACATTTTGAATATATTTTGTAAACAATAAATAATAATACAACAACAGATACAATGTAAGCTAAAACAGAACCAGAAATATTATATGTTGACAAAAAATTATTTTTTTCAAGATTTTCTGTTAGCTTTTCTATGTCGTCTAGTTTATGGCTAGCGATGTTCAGTTCAGGAATGTGCTTTGAAAGAGTCTTATAATTTTCGTTTATTAAAATTTCTGTCAGGTTAATGTTATTATTTTTTATTTTTTCACAACAGTCCTCACTAATTTCTAATGGCGGAACAAACTCACTAAATATTTTCGACTGAAAGGCATTACCGTGAGGCACGAGCATCGTTGAAACACTATACGCTTTACACTGTTTTCCTATGGTGACACTGCCGCAATTTTTTAAAATAACGTCTACTGGTTTATTTTGATTAATACATGAAATGGTTAATGATTCAGGGCAAGGCACTGCAAACAGCCAAGTATTAGTTGTAAGTAACTGAATACAGATACCTCTATTAGAATTTAATATATGTTTTTCGCATACTTCTGGAATTTTATTTGTTACTTGAAGTAACTTCATTTCACAGTTTTCCACTAAATGAGCCAATGAAACTGGTTTTTGTTGCTGACAAATCATTTTATCATCCGTTATTTTTATAAATTTATTATATTCGAGATCAGAGAAAGTTATGAACTGCTGTTTTGTTTCGTCTATTGCAATGTATTTAGAAGATGGTTGAATCAAAACAAATTGGTTAGTGGCTAATAGCTTAGGAAAAGGCGATACCTTATATAGGTAGAATAATTGTGCTTCAACTAAAGGAATATTAATTATATAAATTAAATGATTATTTTCAACGTAAACTTTTAGTTCAATCGTTTTTAATATAAGATTAGAATGCATTATATCAAGAGGCACAGCAAAATCTAAACCATGGGGAAGAGAATCCGTAACTTGTTTTAGTTCATCAATTAGGCGAACTGGTGTTAAAATTGCTGGGTGTAATAAACCCTTTTTGGCAATAAGAATTGCATTAATCAAAGTCATTACTTCGAGTTGTAGTTGATGTAACATCATATTTGTCAGCGTAATGTATTCTTCTAGATTGCCTTTTAAGTCTAAAAATTTAATATCTTTTTGTTCTTTTTCTAATTGTTTGGAAAGAATTTTAACATTATTTTTATTATCATTGAGTAAAAATATATTACAGTCGTTGTTTTGGTACTGAGAGACGGAAGGTATTTTTAAATCGTTTTGAACGTTGTATGATGCAAGAAATTGTTTAATCTGATTATTTTGTTCCAAAATATTAAATTGCTCTTTGTTAAAAAATTTGGGAAAAAATAATATTATAGGATCTGAATTATTTATCTGAAATAAATTAGCGTTGTTTTCTTTTAATTTTGTGTTAATAACAATATGTGTTTGCAGATAATTTAAAAATTTTTGATAATCTGTTATCATGTCAGCGTTTACCGTTTTAATCATTCTACTTAAGGCATCAGCATTTGTATTTAACTTTCCGGCCTTAAAAATAATTTCGAAATTGTATTCTTCCAATTTTAACCTAAATCTTGTAAGACGCGACCCAGGGTCTTTTATGTTAAATACATAAAGTAAAGGTTTATGATCCGTAACTATCTTAAAATTTGTTCCAAAAACATATGGTCGAAAATGTCTAACTGCCCAAACAATTGCCGCTAATTCTTTCTCTGTCGTTGAGTAGTTTTGTTCGGCTTTATTAAGAGTTCTACTAGCATAAGCTATAGGTCGATCATTATTAACTTCTCCTTGTGATAAAATTGCACTAATCGCATAATTACTTGCGTCGGTAGTTATAATGAATTCTTTTGAAAAATCTGGGTACTGTAGTACAGGAGGAGAAGTAATGTTATTTTTAAACGTTTGAAATGAAATATCACAAGCATGGTCCCATTTAAATTCCGTATCTTTCTTGAGCAATTTGGTAAGAGGTTTTGAAATTTTCGCAAAATCCTTTATAAATTTTCGATAATATCCGACAAGCCCTAAAAATGATTTTACCTCTTTTTGATTTACTGGTTGACGAAACTGTAAAACACATTCTACTTTTGAAGGATCAGGTTTGATGCCATAATCTGTTATAATGTGACCTAGATACAAACATTCTTTTCTTAAAAATTCACATTTTAATGGTTGAAGCTTTAAATTATGCTCCCGAAACCGTTCAAATACCTCAATTAACCTTTCATTATGTTCTTTTAAATTATCAGCATAAATTACGACATCATCTAAATAAATAAAACATTTTATGCCACTAAGACCGCATTCATTAACCTCTGAAAGATTGCCGGAGCTCCTTTTAGGCCAAAAGGCATCCTATTGTAAACAAAATGCCCCGTAGAAGTACTAAAAGCTGTCTTATTTTTATCATTTTCGTCCATTTGAACCTGATGAAATCCATTGGCTAAATCTAAAGTTTTAAAATAATGCGATTTTCCTAATTGGTCTAAAATATCTGTAATATTAGGTAATGGAAATGCATCCCCTGCAGTTATTTCATTAATTTTTCTAAAATCTACGACCACGCGAAATTTAGGTAAACCTGAATAATCAGTTTTTTTAGGAACTACTAATAAGGGACTATTCCAAGGACTGTAAGACGGAGAAATTATTCCATCCTTTAACATTGCATCGGTTTGTTTTTTATAACCTCCCGATGTTGAAAAGGTAATCTATAGGGTTTAATATAATAGGTCCCTTAGTAGGGTCTGTAGAAATTTTATGTTTTATTGTGTTTGTACAAGAGAGTTTATCACCTTCTAAATAAAAAATATCGATAAAATTTTCACAAATTTCTAGAAGTGAGTTCCTCGACATTTAATCCTTCTAAGTTGAGAGAATGTTTCAATTTTTCTAAACGTTCAAAGTAATTTATATTCGTGTTATTTTCAATATTATTATTATTATGAGTAAGCTCTATAATGTCAAATTCACCTTTAGTGATAGGTTGTACGTTAACTCTGGGTAACGCAATTGTTAAGGGTTCATTAGATATATTTAAAATACTAATTAAACATTTATGATTATGTACTTTGGTCAAAGAAGAACCTATATAGAGATTTTCAGCAAGTTGTTTCGATTTTACGATACCTTCAGTACCTGAAACGTTGGCCAAAGCATAAGTTATCATTTCACATCTTGGGGGTATAGTCGTTAAAGTCTCTGAAGGCAAAATCTTAAAGCAATTGTCCTCAAAATAAACAGTTTCTTCTTCATAATTAATTTTAGTTTTATATTTTTGCAAAAAATCGCGGCCTAAAATTCCGTCATTTTTTATAGGAATGCTATCTGGTACGATATGAAAAGGATGAATTAATATTTTATTCTTTTAATTGGATTGTTACATTATATAGACCTTTCGTAAAAACCGGTTCTTTACTTATACCTTTTAGTTCAATAATACAGTTTTGATCTAGCTTTGAATAGTCTTGTAAAATCGACTCCTTTAATAAACAAACATCAGCCCCTGTATCTAACAAAATTTGCAATTCTGACTTTTTAGTGCCCAATGAAGTTATTTCAATTATATCTAACTGTTTACAATTATTAGAGAATAATACTGACTTAGGAGACATATTATTTGAATTATTACGAGTTGGTTTGATTTTAATATGTTCTAGTGGATTCTTATTATTTGAACAGCTACTGTTTATACCGATTGAACTTTTTACGAAGCGCTTAGCGGGCTGTTCACAACCAAGGCTTCGTTGTCGTTTCCCGAAAATTCTTGGACAGATGTAGTTGGTTGTGGAGGAGAAATACTAAGATTGTGTTGGAGGCTACTGGGGGGTAGAGACGTTATAGTTTGTATTTGATGAGAATTATTGACAGGTTCATTATTATAGTTAGGACGGTATCGTCGCTGTTGTTGAGGTATCTCTGAAAGCATTTGAGGTCTGTTTGAACTACGGGGATTGGTATAATTTTGACGATAATTGTTCCCATTATAATTATTGTTAAAATTTCGTGAATTTGTATTTTGATTGTAATTATGATTATCGTTTCCCCTGTAAGAAAAATTACTTCTAGCATTAATAGGTTGCTCCCCGTTATAATTTTGCCCATTTGAAGAATTTGCGTTAAAATGTTGTTGTGGACTGAAGCTTTGATAATTAGGATTATTAAAATTATTTCTTCCCATATTTTGTTCATATTGTATAAGTTGCCTACATTGAGAAGTTATATGATTATTTTTATGACAGAACATACACAAAAGTTTAGGATTTTGGTTATTAAAATTTCTATTTCCCTGACCCACAAAACCTACATTTTTAAAATTTGAATTTTTTGCTCTAACGTTGTTTTCGAGTTCCATTTCGATTGCTAATGATAATGCCCTGTCTAAATCTGTTGTATTTTCAGCAATTACTCGAATTTGTATTTTTTCATCATTTAACCCTTGTCTAAACGTGTTTACTAAAATTGACTCTAAATTTTCTATTAATACCTTAGCAGAATTATGTTCATAATTTAAATGACAAGTTTCTTTATATTTATTATGCAGGTATCTTAATCTATCTCCATATTCTGTAACGGTTTCCCTAAAGTTTTGTTTTATATTCATTATTTGAGTTAAAAAATGAGAAGGCGGTCTTTTATCCGTAAACTGTTCTAAAAGAAAATCTCTAATTTCGTCCCAATTTAAAAATTCTTTATATTGTGTCACCTCTTGAGCTTTACCTTTTAATTTAGTACCAAAAATCAATTTAGCTAATTTATTTTTTTCATTTTCTTTCACAATATGCATTACTGCGTCACAGTTTTTTAGAAAAAATTGAAGAGAATTTCCATCGCCGTAGCCGTCAAATGAATTTATTAAATTTAATACATCAATTGCATCTTTTCCTTCAGCCATTTTTTTGTTTCTAAAATTATAAAGATTAAATACTAATAAAAATTTTGGGTAAAAATTTAAATATAGATAAGTTATACGGTCGATTATTCAATTACTTTTTCAACACACAACGTATTTGCAGTACCTTTCACAAAATAAATATATCTATATAATTTCAAAAATGCATAACATATAAAAAAAACAAATAGTGTCACCACAACAGGAAAATAAAAGAAAAAAACTTACAGCTTCATCCTTAGTTAGCTGGAACGTAAGGCGAATTTCCTTGTTTTCTTTCTTCTTCTCGAAACTTGTTGCGTACTGGGCGCTCCTCCAAGTCTGTTGAAACTTCCTGTCTTTGGTATACCGATGTGGTTTAACTGGTGTGATTCCTGCTGCGTTCTAGGCGCTCCTTCAGAAAACACGGGGTAGTATATCCAGATCCGCTGCCACCAATGTTATGTTTTAATATTTTTATTACTCGCCGAATGCCACCACTGTTATGATTTAATATTTTTATTACTCGCCGAATGCCACCACTGTTATGATTTAATAATTTTAGTATTTTGTATTAGCACTGGTAGTAAATGTAAACACTTCAACTTGTTTCAAATCTCTCTATTATCTTCTGTACAAGAGGGACACTTCTTACTTCTAACAAATCTTTACTCTTACTGTGTCTACTGACTTAATTCTACTGACAATATAGTACTGACATAATGACTGACCTGCTCTATACTGACTACCTAGAACTTATTTTTATATGAATTCCCTAATTTGAGATGCAGTGGCGTATCTGTAAAATTGATTAAAAAAGGTGTCTATAAAAATAATTTGGGGAGTATTTGCTACGCCACTGCTTACTGTACTACAATGGTTTCTTTTAATGTTTTTATAGCTGAACCTTCCCAAGCTTTATCGACATAGTGTAAATGAGTTTATGATAGGTTTTTTCGGGTATAATAATATTTGGGGCGGAAGAACGTGCATAAAATAGAATTTGAAGTAGAATTTAAAATACATATTGTTTACTTAGAATTTCCCTTGCAATAAACGACCATTAAAGCAGCTTTTGTCGGAAGGTTCCGCCGAAATATAATGTATGTCTAAATATTGCATTTACGTGTCAAACTATCTCTAGACTAATGAATATATAATACTTAAGACTATTCACAAATAAAATGACTATTAAATAATGGGGTCACAACAATACGTACATTAAGAATATACAAAGTATCACCGGGTAGGAAGTGTTTTTACTGCTTATTTCAAAAGGTATAAGATAAGTTGAAATTTAACAAACATGTAGCTTAACTTTGTTCTTCCACCAAACTTTAGTTTCTGTTCCCTCCTAACAGAGGTTATTTGGATTTCCCGACTTAGGTAATATAATTATAAGAATATTATTAATGGGGAAAGGGAAATACATGTTATGCACAGTACTGTTTTGTGGTTTCTCTTAAATTACGTTTAAAATAATTCTCTCTAGGTGTGTTTCATGTAAGTGGCTCACTCGATTTTATTATTTTATATCAGTCTGGAACAAAAATCACTAGTTTACAGCTATTGTGCGACTGTGATATAAAAGGCGGCTTTTTGCTATCTTTTGGAGGCTAAATGCGAAAATGATGGTAAAAACTTTTTCCAGTTTAAATGACCTAGTTCGAAGATTTTTCGAGTTTAAATGATCTGGTTCGAGACCTTCACTCGTCCACAGAGCATGCTGAATTGCAACAATTGAACTTACTAGCCACTGGAAAGAAAGTTATAATATTTAGGAACCTTAACCGTTTGTGTTAATTTTGTGTTCTAAAATAAGTTTAAAAGCGGTTCTGCTTCATAATGACAACAAACTACTTTCTATTCCTCTTGCGCATGCAGTTGACATGAAGGAAATATTCGAAGTATGTCATTTATTCTAAATGCAATAAGCTATGATACGTATAAGTGGCCGATACGTGGCGACCTACAAGTCATAGGATTCAGGGTGGATTTACCAAGTATTGCTGTTTCCTTTGTCTTTGGAACAGTAGAGCAAGACAGAGCCATTACTAAGTAAAAGAATGGCTTTCGAGAGATCAATTTATTCCAGGCCAAGCTAACGTAAAAAATATACCTCTTGTTTTAAACTGGGATTGATGAAAAATTTCGCAAGCATTAGATAAATGATATGCGTTTAAATACCTTAAACAAAGTTTTTCTAATCTAAGTGATGCTAAGCTTAAGGAAGGAATATTTGCTGGACCACAAATTAGTAAAATACTAAGGAATTATGGGGGTTTGTTATAAGATTGATTTGTGCAAGATTAATGTGTGATATAGAGATGAACTGGTAAAATGATACGAAATTACGAATTCAATTCAAATAAAATGCTGATTATCGTGAAAAAAATCACCCTGTCAGGGGTTTACAGATCTTCACATTTTAGGGTCCCTAGATGCCAAAAAAAACGTGTATGTACGTATGTACCTGGTATCATTTTGGTAACCCTCCAATTGGCGGAACAAAATGGTGATCTTATTCATTTTTTTTAAATCAGTTTAAAAACTACTTATTCAATTTATTTTAAATCATGCACAAGGATCATATAACAAATGAGATCCTCATATAGAGACTCGAAATGGCGACGCCCACATCTCGGACGAATATTGTGCAGATTCGACTGAAAATCGGTAGCCGGTAGTTTTTAAGAATGCAAATTATTAATTTTTTTGCTATATTAAAAATTCAAAACGACGACGTCGGCTTGGCGAAAAAATATTGTCATTTGTGCAAATTTCACTTAAAATCAAAATATAGAGGCCTCTCAAAATGACACAACATTTAGAAATTCAAAATGATGGCGTTAAAAAAATCGGTATATAGGGGTATTTAACAGTGCAAATTATTAAGTTTAAGTCAACATTTTAAAATTCAAAATGGCGACCCCAACATGGCGGACGAATTTTGTCATTTATGCATATTTGAATAAAAATCGGTATCTGGCGTCAGATATTTGAAAATTGGTAGACGAATTTTATTATTTGTATAGATTTAAAAATTGGTATCTGAGATATAAGAGCCGAGTAAAGGGTTGAGGCGGTCCTGAAGCAAGCCATGGACGAATATCATATCAGATTTATTTCACTTGATATAGGCAAATAAACTTACATTAACCAAACATTATCCAATAACGACTAAAAATAAAAACAAAAAAAAATATTTACCCAATGATATTAAATCCGAATATGTTTCTTTATTTTTAAAAACCACCCTCGTCAGCAACCCATCAGAATTTTAAAAGGCTATTATTTGGGGCTATTGGAGTACAAATTATAAATTGAAAGAAATGTCAAAATGACTCCCTACCGGTGCCGGCGCCGCCTTTTTTAATTTATAATTTGCACGGTTAAATATTCCCAAATACCGATTTCAGTTGAATCTGGACCTATAATGTTAAAACTTTTTAAAGGTTGGACTTAAATCTTATAATCTACGAGAAGGACCGATGATTCAAGCATATATGCAGAAATTGAATACACAAGGTACAAGAAACAGAAGATTGGAAATTATTACGAGAAGTTTAGGTGCAGCCGTGGTCGAAAGTTGCTGGTTGATGATGATGATGAATCTTTCTCTGTTAAAGGACTACCTATGCTGAATTAACTTGACTCTTCGACAACTTCATTAGAAAGCATTTTGTTGGCTTAGTTTTCAACTTTCTTGTACTTTACAAATGGCAATCTTTGTGGCGGCTGTCTAAAGAGTTGCCTACTGAGTGTTAATTTTATACTTTACTAAATTTGTTTTTCCAGTTGAGCCCTACCCAACTTCAAATATGTCACCTTGACTTCACATAAAATCATCACTCGTTTACTATTAATAAAATGGCTGAAACTGTCAAGTTCGAAAACATATTGAAATATAATATGTTTACTTGAAGCACTGTGTTAAAATGGATTTTTGATACGTAAACTTTATTTTTTAAATTTTCAAAATAGGAGTAAAACTTACTAAAAAACATAAACTTATTTTCTTACAAATAACCACTTAAATTAAAAATATTTGTGTTAAGGTTACTTCAGCAACGCTTTTTAGAAAAATAATATACAGGGTGTCCGGGAAAATGTGGGAGATCTCTCGGACTCAGATAGAACATTAAAAAATAAGATGACAAGTTCTCATAAATTTTTTTCCTAGCGGCCCTCCCTACGGAGATACGGCCCCCTAAAGGACCCCACTGGAAATCGGTTTTTCTAGAATAACTTTTAAACGACTCAATATAATTTAACGAAAATTTAATATGATAAACAGTAGTAAGGACCTCTCAAAATGCTTCCCTTAAAACATAATTAGCTTGTTTAGTTTACCAGGGACGGACTAGATTGTACATTTTAACGCTCAAATTTTTAACACCCTGTATGATAAGGAGTTAAAAAAAATAAATTTGGATACCTTGAACATTAAGCTAAAGAAAAGGTGCTCTTGTTCATTGTCGATAAAATGAACCGTTTTCGAGAAAAAAAAATAATAAAAGAATACAACTTTGGGAGTATTAAATATGTTTTGATCCTGAACAACCTAATACGCTAAATAGAAAAAAGTCAATTAAAAACTTCATAAGTGGGTTCAACATGTGCTCCGTGATTTGTGATGCACTCGCGGGCACGACGAATAGAGGACTGCTGTACTCGCCACAACAACCCAGCATTGTTCCTTATCATATCGCAATGAAACGTGATTCTCTGTAAAAGTTCCTCCCTAGTAGCAACCGGAGAGGAATACACCAAGGTTTTGAGATGACCCCACAGGTAGAAATCCATTGGCGTTAGGTCGGGAGACCGTGGAGGCCAGGCAATGGGACCTCCTCTGCCTATCCAACGGTTTCCATAGACGTTATTTAGGTGGTCCCGTACAGCAACGCTAAAATGGGGTGGGGCTCCATCATGCATAAAATGCATCCTTTGGCGGGTTTCAAGTGGCAAATGCTCTATTGAATCTAGAAAAGCGTTCTGAAGGAACTCTAAATAAAGTTCACCATTCAATCGTGCCGGTAATACGCATGGTCCAATGAAAAAATTGCCGATTATTCCTGCCCAAACATTAATGGATTGAAACTGATGTTGATGATGATGAACGACAGTGGCATGAGGGTTTTCATCAGCCCATACATGCGAGTTATGTAAATTTACAATACCATCTTTGGTAAATCCTGCTTCATCGGTAAAAAGAATAATGCTAATGAAGTTTGGGTTTGTTCGTTGTTGATCTAACAACCAGTTTGCGAACTGGATTCTTCGAGGAAAATCTTCAGGAAGTAGTTGATGCACTTTTTGCAGATGATAAGGGTATAACAACTGTTCTTTAAGTACTTCAGCAACTGTACTTTTTGACACATGAAGCTGCGCGGCTAATATTCGAGTGCTTATTGAGGGAGTATCAGCTACAGTATCCAAAATATCTTCCTCCAATTGCACCGTACGTACTGTTCTCCTCACACCAGCATCAGTACTCCTTTTCCCAAAACTTCCTAAAAATAATTAATGAACGTCAATAATGTTACCTTATTAATTGAGAATTGCCCACCAGTTTCTCTTAGACGTTGGTCAATTCGCTGAAATGTTTTCTCATTTGGAATATTGCGATTAGGATATCTTTCTCCATACAACCTTCTTGCTTCATAAGCATTGCAAGATGCAAGTCCGTACATAAGATGCATATCTGCATACTCACTAAATGTGTATCCCATTATCGAATTAAATTTACCAAGGTATTCAAAATTTAATAAATTAATATCGAAGTAGGTACAAAAAGATCAACGTGTCAAGAAGATTTCAAATGCACACGTCAATGCGAGATTATTTATTTCGTACCATAGTAACGTTTGTAAAAAAGTGCATTCTTTAATACTGATAAATAAACAATAATAAAACATTAATACTTTTATTATTTTTTTTCTCGAAAACGGTTCATTTTATCGACAATGAACAAGAGTACCTTTTCTTTAGCTTAATGTTCAAGGTATCCAAATTTATTTTTTTAACTCCTTATCATACAGGGTGTTAAAAATTTGAGCGTTAAAATGTACAATCTAGTCCGTCCCTGGTAAACTAAACAAGCTAATTATGTTTTAAGGGAGTATTTTGAGAGGTCCTTACTACTGTCTACCATATTAAATTTTCGTTAAATTATATTGAGTCGTTTAAAAGTTATTCTAGAAAAACCGATTTCCAGTGGGGTTCTTTAGGGGGCCGTATCTCCCTAGGGAGGGCCGCTAGGAAAAAAATTTATGGGAACTTGTCATCTTATTTTTTAATGTTCTATCTGAGTCCGAGAGATCTCCCACATTTTCCCGGACACCCTGTATATGCGCTTGTGTGCAATAACCAAGGAATGTCGAGGTGAAGATTAAAAGTTGTATCTTTCCTTTTTCTTCATCGATCTGATGGACTTACTAGAAACAACTATCGGAGCTTTGCCCTGTTTCGCCAACATTCACACCTAACGGTGCCTAATATTAATCTAAAATTCGTATATAGATTATGGATGAAAATCTGGACATCCTCACTTGCATATATTCAAGTCTTTCTTTTTTTTATTCGGTAAGTCTTGCATGCACGCACCCTTTCTGAATTAGGTATGTAGTGCCTTGGTGCAATGATATTTTAGGCACCTTATGCAAGAGATCCATTTAAAAAATGCTGACAATTGCATTTTTTCTAATTTGACATATACATTAAATTTCTGAAAGACGTTCACGCCCATATACTTCTATTATACACTACACAGTAAAACAGTAGATAGTCCAACTAATAATAATACGATACACATAACTGAATTATCGAACTAATTTCTAAAACAAATAAAAGTTATAATGTATATGGAAGCATAAACATGAAAATGAAGTCAGGTGCTCTTTATACTTGCATGTGAAATGAAATGAAAATTAGGCGAACATAAATATTGTCTGAGCTGAGTACCTAATCCTCTTAATTATAATGCATATAGTTACAAATTTAAAAAAGGGTCAGCCAACCGCCAGGTTCAAGATCAATGGAATTGTCGCCACGAATGTAGACACTTCATAATCAGACTGCCGCACCGCTCTTTTTACAAAACGAGACTTTTGGATTTCGAGCCACTGGAGCTGTGCGCGATAATAAAACAGAGTCCAAGGAAATCAGCTTCAGTATTATGGAATGATACGAATTTAATAGGAGGAATGATAATAAATGCGCATTATTTGCAACCAATTATAATAAAATTAAGCCTGTAACTAGAGCAACCCAATGGAAACGTGAAGCTAGATAAACAGTGATTGTTCCCAACAGCAACTAATCAAAAAGCCTCTACCAAATGTCAAATCAAAGCTACAATAATCCTAATTTAATCGTTTAAATCATTTTGTACAATACCTTTAAGCCCTAGAATATGTCAGTAAAAACGCTGCAAAAGCTAACCTAAGAGCTATTGCTCAAAATGTGATATTACGATTTGTGTCATTTGTTTTTTGTCTTACCACCAAAAATATATATTTTTATTAATACAAAGATCATCCACCTTATTGTTACTTACATATAACATGATCATTCTGTATTATAAATACATATATCTTACAAAATAAAATCTTATAATAAATTCGACGAATGATTTCTTATTGCTTGTACTCATGAGATAATAATATCTAATAGTGCACCATTTTCACGACAAAGATATCTATGAAAATGAAAGAGAAATGTATATAATAGAAATTATTTTTACATGTCAAATGATTTGAATTGACACACGTCGAACCATGGGCGTTGGTGTCTTGCACCACTTGCATCCCCTGGTCGGCACAGCCCTGATTGCAGATATCTTAATGTTCTTTGCTGCTCTTAATATCTTTTAGCATATTCGAATTATCTTTATTCTAGTCTACGGGTAGTTTGTTAAGTAGTTCTGCCATGTTTGTTTTTACTTTTTTTTCTACTTTAGTATTTTTTACCTGGTATTAAGAACGCAATCATTTCTTCTCGGTGATTCTTCTGCTAATCGTGAAAAGATCACCCTCCGAGATTTTAGCAGATCTTTGCGTTTTAGAGTCCTTGAACCCCGAAAACATGTTCTTCCATTCATTCTGGACGCGGCATAGCTCTAAAACTATTTATTCGATTGACGTCAATTTTTGGTCACAAATCCAGGGTCATATGGGGATAGAATGGTAATGTTTTGGTAAACATTCCTTACGGCAAAACAAAATGGCGGCCTCACAAAATGTTAAAAAATCATTATTTAGAAACTACTTATCAACTGGACTTTAAAATTTGCATAGGAAGAGTGTGTGATATAAGAATAAAGTACAATTTTTGTTGTATAAAGCCATTATGGAACAGCAATTAACAATTCCGTACCAAAAAACTACTCCAATTGATTTGAAATATGCGTGATATTTGTGTGAGCAACCGAGGGCTCCGTGGTTAACAAATGTAATAAAGCTAATGATGTAAGAAAGAGAAAATGCCATGCTTAAATCACAAATTAATATGTGCTTAAATTTAAACGTTCGAAATCAATCGAATCACATGTTTTCTCTGAATGACAAAAACGGATGGCAGACTTTGAATTACGTGAGTATTGAGGTTAATAAAAAAGGATATTTTACCAAATCTGACAACGTCGGATGAAATTAATCTCTATTTCTGCGAATTTGTTAATAAAATAAATATTAAATGTCGGAATACTGCCGAAATTTATAAAAAAAACCTCAAGTGTCTGATTGTAAATAAATTTGACTTTCAATTGGCTTCTATAAATGAGGTGCGTGACTGTTTTCTATCAATTAAATCAAATGCAGCGGGTTGCGACGCGTTGTCTGTTCGCATGTTGGGACACTACATCCCTTTGTACTGCTACAAATTTGTCATTTCGTCAACATTTGCCTAGAAAAGAGTGAGTTTCCTACTTGTTGGAAACAGGCAAATATGCACCCTATTCCTAAAACGAGCAATCCACTGGAGCTTTCGGAATTTCGCCCCCTCAGTCTTCTACCTGTGTTATCTAAAATATTAGCAAACCTAATATTTATAAACAGCTTGTGAGGTTTCTTACCGGACTTCCTGATTTTCACTCGGGCTTTAGAGAGTCGTGCGGCAAGGTAACTGCTCTATTAAAAGTTGGATGATATCGGCCGAGCAATTGATTCAAAAACCTTGCAGCATTAGTGTTGCTAGATTTCTCTAAGGCTTTCGATACTGTTGATCACAATTTACTCTGTTCTAAACCAAAATTTATTGGCTTTAATAAAGTTCCGTTAAAGTTCTTTGAAAGCTATTTTTTTGATAGAAAACAGTGTTATTTTAATGGGTAATTATGAAACCCTTCTTCTGTTCATACCGGTGTGCCTCAAGGCTCGATATTAGAACCTTTGTTGTTTCTTATTTATATCTTCGATTTGTTTTCCAAGCTTAATTCATGTTTGGTCCATGGATTTGCTGATGACATTCACCTCTATTATAGTCTCAGCCCGAATGATGCACGTACTTAGTTTTGATCTAATAAAATCACTGTGTGAATCTCTGATATTTTCCATATTCGATTACGGTTGTACGTTTATAGTCCTTTTTTGGATGTCTACAAAAAATCGAATTCAGAGAGTGCAGAGAATCTCTGCCAGATTTGTGTTTGGACTTACAAAGTATGAACCTGTCAGAAAAATTAAAAATTCTTCGATGGCTGCCAATGTTTAAGCTATGGGAAATTCATATTTTACTTATATCGTCTACTTTTAACTGGCATCCCTGAATATTTGAGACAAAAGATTTCCTTTCGTTCTGACTTGCACAACATACCAATTCGCGGACATAATTCGCTTGTAATTCCTAGGTACAAAAGCAGCTTATTCAAAAGACTTTTTTCATATATTGGAATTAAATAAAATTGAATTAGTGTCATTTAAATAAGATTTTGATTTTTATGAGGAAAATAAAACAACTAGTAGCTTATTTATACAAACATACTGAAGTGTGTGGTCACTTGTACATAATGAAAAGGGATAAAACTTACTTATTTTATGAGTTGTATAAGATTTTTTAAATTTGAATTTTTGAACTGTTTTTTTTTATTTTATCCTAGTCCAAGTGGAAGCAGTAAGTTAAGTTTTTTAATGTTTTTCTGTAGTAATATCGTGTGCAATTGCAAGGTTTTCATGGCGGGGAGGTCACAAGGTTTTTTTCTTTAACGACTTAAAGTTTTTATTTCAATATCTTTTACAATAGGTTACATGTAAGAATAGTTTAAGCTAAATGTCGCCGATTTGTAAATATTTGTTTTTTGCTTTGTACTATCTTTTTGAATAAAGACGATTATTATTATTATTATTAGAATAATAAATGACACAATTTATTTTTATAGACTATGAAAATAAAGTTATGAAAAAAAAATAATAATAATAATATTGATAATAATAGTAATATTAAATAAATAAATTTAAAAGGAAATTAAATAAATTACAGTTTATAGGAACTATATAAAGTTATTATCAAATGAGTTATATGTAAGTAGTAGAATTATGTTGTATAAGTTCTTCTAAAACCTAAATTTCATACCACAACTACTAACACTTGATTAAAAAACAACGGGAAACTATCTAAACAGATGCTCTCTAATCGACGTTGTGGATAAGTAAAATGTATATCAAAGCGTCAGCGGTATAATGGATGGTGTAATAATTAGTCTTGATTTTTATAGTAAATTTTTTAGATAAAATAATCTTAGACTGTATATAACCTTTATGTTCAAAGATAAGAAAGATAACTTATATTTCACGTCACACAATAAAATTCTATAGCAATTCGATCAGTGCTAATCTAAAGTTTAATGTTTTTTACATACAAATTTTTAACTTTTGAAAATGTCCGAAAATATATCTGTTCAAGATTTTGAGATGTTTAAAGAGGCGCTGACTGAAGAAAATTTAGAAGTAAGTTTTACTAGCTTTCTTGTTATTGTTGGAATATTTCGAAAAAAAGTAACAATTTAATTATCGGTTTGTCATATACATTTGCATTCCGTAAAGCCAGTGTTTTGTTTGTTTGCATCTGATCTAGTTTTGTTAGTGTTACATTACAAACTGTATGTTGTGTAAGAAATAAGATTATTAAGATTTTTACCGAAATCCCCACTTTACCTGCTATACTATGCTTTGTGGGTGGAGGTAAATAGTTGGATTAAGACTTTTTTATATTTATTATACAAGTTGGCTCCATAATTCTGGGAGATCAGTTTCAGTTTTTTTAATAGGACCCTGTATATTTTATTACATTTGTGAATTCTATAAAGAATTTTCAAAATAATGACATTTTTAATACATGGCAAGTAAGGGAACAGAGACCTATTTTATCTTTTAAACCCAATAGAAATGTTTGGGTTGATAATAAACTCACTCAAATATATTTTGCAGTATCCAATTGTCAGTAAATACAACTGACCATACAAATGAGGATAATGAGTTTAGCACTCATGTATGTAAGTTTCTATCCATTGTTACCACCAGCATGCTAGACGCCTTTGCTGATTTTCATGACTGCAGCTTCAAAAGATTCATCTAAATCCTGCAAGTGTTCTTAGCTAGGTTTTCCAGTAAAAAAATCAAAATCGAGGAAGTAGGAAGATTTTGTCCGACATAAAAAAATACATATTTATATAATTCATTGTGATAGGAACAAATTCAGGAGCTGACTGAGACGATTTGAGGGTCAGCCTTGTAGAGACTGGTAAAAAACCAAAGTACCAGATTGACTTCAAATTTTAGTCAAAAGTTATAGGTCACATGGGGATAACCTGGTAATATTTTGGTAAAAATCCTATATATGGGATATTATATATATGTATATACAGACTCAGTTTTAATTACTATAAATCATTATCAATACCATGTCATATAAATATTGCATTGCAAATTTTTATAACAGGTATTCTCTACATTGAATTAACATTTTAAATAATTGAATACATACATTGGACATCTAAAAAAAGAAAATGTTGTCTATCATTGAACTTTCACAATCATTCAATGAACCAATATTTCACTAGACATTTTACTAATTTAGACAAAACGCAAATCACAATTTTTCACAACACACCCTATACATTGGACTGCAAACGAATTTAAACTAGAATTAGGGACACTGAGTACACGTAGAGCAAATAATTTAGACTGGCGCCAGTCTAGCGTGTAGACGGGGAGTGGAGAGGTGTATTTTGACGGCCGACCGGAGTGACCCAACTTATATTTAATTCTGTAAACTTTGCAAGTCGTAATTATAAAAAAAATAGTTTTTTTCGAGATCCTAGTAGGTACTCTAAACCAGCCAATAACTCCAATTCTTTCTTGGAATGCTCCACCCCTTACCGGTAGCTCAATACCTAGTAATATTGCCATTGAACATTCTCAAAATACCAGTTTCAAAAGTCTAGTTTTCTTTGATCATCTGCTTCGTAGAGGCGGTACTTAAATATTTTAAAATGTTTATGTGACATTTTTGGTGCACTTTCACGAGCAGTTCCAATATCACTGCTTATTCATCGCAGTGATGTAGAAGGATTCACTGCAATACAGGCTAAAGTGTTAATTCGACTTCTGCACTGATAATATAATTTTCGCCTCGTGTCCGATTACCTAGTTTTCCAGTTAAGAAAAATAAAACTCTCTGTACGTATAATGCTCTAGGCTCCCTATGATTTTTTTCTAAACTGCTCTATTTATTAGTTAGATTTCTAAAATTTGAGAGTCCCAAAGTTTATATAAAAGATACAGGGTGTCCAAAAATGTATTAAATATTAAATAAATGCATGGGCCCAGTAAAATGTATTCGATAAAATTCTGATGCCCAGTATAAAAAGAAGCAGTTTAAATTTGAAAGTTTTTACTCCAGTTTTTAATATGGGATATTATACCCAAACGGTTTGTTAGCTTGTTCTGTGGTGGACAAAATGCCGCTGTTTCTTTAGAAGTCAAGATTGTCAATACGGAGTGTTATCACACTCACGACATTCCTAAAGTAATAAAATAGACCACATTTTTAATTTAATATTTGTTTTAATGAAAGCGTGGATCAAACAACACTAAAAATTCTCTACAGGGAGTAACTAGAATCGAATTAACATTATCATACTTATTTTTAAAAAATAATTTGGCTTTACAGGCAGATGACTAGTAAGTACGCGAAAAACTTTATCATATAAAAAAACATTAAGTTTAATTAGTTTATTGTTCGAAGCGTAAGGTTAGTGCAATGTAAAAGTAGTTTTCTGTATACTACGTGTTTTTATAAAAGAAAACTGCAAACATTGCAAATGTTCGTGTATATTTATGTTACTTATACGTACACACTTATGATATTTTCCAGTGTTAATGAAAAATATCCGTGCAAATAGTTTATTAGTTTTGATGATAACGATTGATAAGCTTAATTCCATCAACAAAAGGAAAATTTTATGTAATAAGTATATTGTCTCTTTATTTACAAACACTGGCCAATTCCTATTGTGTTATTATCTACTCTAGTGACATCAAGGAGTATTCTAGACATAGAGTACTCTTTGAACGTATGATCCGTGATTAACTGCATAAAATACATTTTGTAACACAAAATATGTATAAATATTTTATTTTAGTTGCAAGTCGTAATTATTCAAAAACTCCAATCACTAGCCAAGGCGCTTGGAGAAGAAGCAACAAGGGAAGAACTTCTTCCGTTTATACAGCTACACTATATCGAACTTCACGATGAAATACTGCTAAAATTGGCAGAACAATTAGTAGCATTTATACCATTAGTCGGTGGTTTAGAACACTCGAATATAATTCTTAATATCCTTGGGAAACTTTGTATCACAGATGAAAACGTCGTGAGAGAAAAAGCTGTCGAAACCTTAATTTCAATTCAACGTCAGATGGATACTGAACAAACAGAAAAGTTTTTATTACCCATTATAAATGGACTGATCAAAGATGATTGGTTTACCAGCAAGTGTTCTGCTGTTATGCTATTTTCAGTAAGTTTAGTATTGTGGATAAATTATAATAAATTAATTATTAGGGTCAATATATATATATATATATATATATATATATATATATATATATATATATATATATATATATATATATATATATATATATATATATATATATATATACATACATACATACATACATACATACATAATATATACATACATACATATACCTAATTTCCTAATTATTATAGTTTACATCACAGAGTCATCTGAAAAAATCAAAGACACGAAACAATAAAATGCTCTTATCCCTTCGCAATCACATATCCAGTCACATAAATCGTACATATTTTTACTAAAATAACAATTTACTTTTTTGTTTTTGTCTTTACTTGTCTGCCGAATTTTAAGTTCCGGCAAAGGTCGAAATCTGGCCTTAAATTCGAGACATTTCTCAAAGTTCGGCTCACTGATGGCGGCTTTTGGAGTCTTAAGATTCTAAACCACTGTGGCTACCATTATTCAAAACATTAATTTTTTCAATTAATTTAAACCACAAAATCAACAAACAAGTCTCGAAAATAAAATAAATTCTATAAAAATACGCAATCGTAACCACAACCTAACACACGATTCATATTAAAAGCAAAATTTGCCAACGTAAGCCGTCTGCCGTATATTACCTATGCGAATTCAATCGGGAACACTCTGGAAAAACTCGCCTCCGTTTATAACCACGAGGAAATTGCGGCCGCCAGCCTATTGGTCCAACGAAACGAAACCTTCGGAGATCGCTATGCGAGACATCCACAGTCCGACTGCCGCGGAATCAACATGAACATTCGACGAGTTTACACGCTTAGAATAACAGAAAGAATTTCCAAAATTAAAAGAAATTAAAAAAATATAAATTATTTATTATTTTGTTTGGAAATATTTATTGGTGGGTCATTAACCATATGACCTAATGGAGGAGCCGCCACTGTTCGAGCTGCCTACTTTGTTATATGTTTTAAAAGTAAAATTAATAAGGAAATCATGAAGTTTTTGGGTTTAGACCGGAGCTTCACAGGTTGAGATGGGTATGATTGATGTAATATTTTGGTAAAAATCCAATATGGCAACACAATGTTAAAAAAATCTTACTAAAAGAACTTTCTTCCGATTTACCTCAAATTTTGTACAAAAATCAAGTGTTACAGAGAAATGAACTGGTAACATTTTGATATAAATCCAAGATAGCAAAACAAAATAGCGGCCTAATAAAATTTTTAAAAAATTAACGTAAAAAAATCTTGTTCAATTGACTTTAAATTTTAAATTATGCTCAAAAGTCAAGTCTGGCATAGGTAGAAAGAAATTGGTAAAGGATTCAAATATGATAGAATAAAATGGCACCCAATAAAAATGTATTATATGTAACACATATATACTGTAACTATATACTAAACTAAATTAAGTCACACTTTACTATTCCTAACGAATGGAAAAAAATCATAACGAAGGAAATTCCAGGTAAAGGAAATTTACCGATTTTTAGTTTAGTTATTATAAAGTTTTATCTTATTATACTACTTATTTACATTTATGTTTACTTATTATACGATAAATAATTAAGGTAAATTCAAAAGATATTCACACAAATAATGGTTATATCGCCATTTTCCCAGATGGTAGCTTGAGCACGCACTTTAGAAGTATACAGAACAGTAGGCTAGGAAGATCATGTTGACATATTTCATTGCTTTTTCTAAACCCTTAATTCAGGCAAATAATTATATTATTAAAAAAAAATATATAAAGCAAAGCAAAAAACATTAAGAATACGTTAGTATGTTATATTTTACCAAGACAAAGATCTTCAACATACGGTTATATTACCAAAACATGACTACTTTGTAACGTACCAAATAATAAACCCCCCTTCCAATCTCCTGACATTAACTCCTTAAAAACATTTTGCATATATTAGAATTATTAAAGATTCGTTAAGCAGAAACTTGGTAAATTTAACACCACACGATTTAAGATCAGTAGCGTAACAAGACATTCTGTTACCCCGGGGCAAGAAAATCAGCCTTCCTTCTCCCAAATAAAAGCAATAATTTAAATAAAATTCAATCATTAATAAAAATATATTTTTTTAACAATTGTCTATAACTCCCTGCAACTTTTGCTGCAAATATTTATAAACTTTATAAATATTTGATACCCTGCACCCATTAACTTTAAACATTCTAGTCTAGCATTACTTTTACCTGAAATCTAATACGCATATAAAATATAAAACAACAAAATATTCATTTATATAAAAAAAAACAAAACATTTATTATAACTTATGTTTTTTAATAACCTATTATATCAAAATTTTCTTTCTCTAGCCTTTCTATTTACAAACTCGTTGACCACGGTAGTGAAATCCATTTCTGAAGCAATTTTTGACTGGTCTGACAGCAAAGCTAAATCCTTGCGCATTTTTTACGCAATTTTGTATACGTGGACGTTGTGACTTAAAATTTTGCTCAATTTTCCATATTTTGCCAAGTTTCCTGTTTCGATTTAAATTTCCTCGAGAGTTTTTTTTTCTCGATCCAAAATTTTTACAGACTCGATATCTTTTCTTTGTAAAACCGTTGACGTGAAGTTAATTTCACATAAAACTCTAAACATTAGGACTGTAACAAAAACAATTATTTTTAAGAGTTAAAGCTTCATTATTTTGACTGTTACTAGTCAACTGTAAATGAATTTTTGATAGTGATTTTAGAATATCAAAGAAACGTAATCTAACTGCAGTAAATGAAGAAATTCTTCAAGACCATCCAGTGGGATTTAATTTTTTTTATGATTCAGAAGTAAATGATTCCAGTAAATCCCATGTTTTCATGCTTAATCCAAAATACACGTTTTTAATTATGTCAAACACACAGATCACCGACATTTTTTTTCCGTGTACCGTGGTCAAACATTTTTGATATGTTACTACATCCACTGACAACATCATTTATGACCAATGTTAAGATTATGTCTAGCGTAGTGAACATATTCCGCATTGCACTGAATATTTGTAATTTTTTTTCTAGCCCATTATAGCCACCGCACATGACACTATCACCATCATATCCTTTCCTTTTTATTGGATTATCATGGAAGTCTAATATAGATGACGCCTCATGAGTCATACATATGGATGAAATGAATGATCATTTAGCTGATAAAAACCACAAACAGTTTCTTTTATTTCAAAATTTATGGGAATGAGTTTGTCATTCCGTGTAACATTGGCAGTTCTAATTATAACACTGAACTTTTTTAGTTAGATCTTGTTTAGTATCTAGTAAACAAAAATGGAGATGAATTTATATTTGTTGTTAGATCCAATAATAATTTTTAAGAAAGAATCCCTATTAATTCGTTTTGAATTTTTGGGCTTGGTTATTTAACTGATCCTGAAGGACTGCCAAAACTTGCCATAGAAGATATCCATTCTACTCCTTGATGACTTAATCGATTAAATATGATGTGATCGGGTATAAAACATAAATAATTAACTGACTGGAAAAATAGTTTATTAAATATTTTAAAATAATTATTATCTTTTAATTTGAGCAAACAAAGATGTCTCAACTGGATCGGGGCCCCGAAAATAGCGGGGCCCCTGGGCTTTGCCCCGACCTGCCATATGATAGTAACGCCACTGTTTAAGATCAATAGGTAATTAAGGGAATGGTTATCCAACAAAGTATTAATGATTTAATTATTTGTTTATTTAAGAATACTTTTTATTGCCTATTAAGTAGGAATAATTTATTTATTGTAGGGATACTTTTGCCTTACATTTATATAATAATAGATCATATCAGATGCCTATGATTATTTGCGTAAACCACAAAAAGCAATGTAAAATATATTTATTTCAGGCGTTCTATCCAAATCTAAGTAAAGAAGGTAAAGCTGAAATGAGAAATAATTTTAAAACTTTAATTCAAGATGATTCTCCAATGGTGAGAAAGGCCGCAGCAACAGCATGTATAGATTTTGTTGCAGTTGTCGAAGATGAATTCCTTACAACTGATTTTGTGCCAATATTTCAGGACATTGCTCAGGACCCAATGGTATTTATATTTTTTTGACATTTAATTAAAATAATAGACACAGCTGATCTTGCTAGTTCACTAAATCTTTACCCGTGACTCTTTTATAATATCACTGATGTGGTTTATAAACCACAGAATTAATAAATGGACCCCACCCCTTAGTTTTTTTATCTGATGTTATAGAAAAAAATAACAAATACAAAAGTTATAAGATTCAACACAAAGTTTTATATAAAATTGTTTTTATGCATACTGTGCCGAAATGCGTAATGTAACACCTTGTACGTGATAAACATAATTTGTCAAGCGTATCTTCTTGGTTATGAATATATATTCAGGAAAATGAACTCTATAATTTAGGCTTATCGCGTACCATTGCTACGCGTTTCTGCAACGCATGCATAAAAACCATTTCATATAAATGTATATATTGTATCCTTTAACTTTGTATCTGATATTTTTTTCTATAACTTCAGATAAAAAAGTTAAAGGAGTGTCAATTTCTAGTGGAACACTCTGTACAGGGTATCCCATTTTCGGCAATTTTGCGGGGTATCTCCCTCACTTTTAACGATAAAGAGTCGCGGTTTTCGCGACAGTGTGCTATACTTTTTGTGAAATTTAAGATTGCGCCAGCATTTTCATAGCCCTTTTCGTTTTTGAGATACAGGGCGTTTTTGTAATTTTAGAAAATCTCAAATTTTGAGCTTGTTAATAAAATAACTGCATACATGTATATATTTTTGAAAAGCCCACATTATTCTTAATAAATATAAAGAGTAATATACACGGTGTCCCATTAAAAAAATAAAAGTAGGGTCCGATTTTTGTCCTGACCCCGTATACTTATTCTGAAAGCAGCACTGAATTCTACGGAAAGTCACAAGAAACAGTTTTCGCCTTTTCGATAAGTTATTAGCTGGGATACGAGGAATGCCTAAAAATGCAACATTTTCTAAAACGCCTCGTATCTCAAAAACTAAAAGGGCTATGTGAAATTAAATATGCCATGCTGCTGCTGCAGCCATATTTAATTAGGGAGATACCCCGCAAAACTGCCGAAAATGGGATAACCTGTATAAAGCTAGAGGGATAAGAAATAAAATTTTGTGTTTTGGCTGTAAGTTCATTTAAAAATTTAAACCATGTCATAAAAAGAACGACAAGTTGTGATTTGTTATTAGGGGCAAGGCTGGAAAAGAGGTACATCGCGCACGGCCCTGCGCGTATCAACGCACTGCGGCCTCGGTTTTTTATTTTAATGCGAAAGGCATGGGATTTATAATTTTTTTAGTTATCCGTTTATGATAGACGCTTGTTTATAAAAGGGAAAACCTTATTTTTTCCTCTGTTGGTAATTGGTTGCTGTTTATTGGAATTTCCAAACGGCGGCACCGTAGAATCTCGTGCCGGCTCTAAATTTAAAGTCCAATTTAGTTTTAAAATTAATTTTTCTAAAAGTTTTGAAAGCAACTATTGTTGCCCTATTTTGTGATCAGTTAGTTAGCCTTATTATGTCACAATTCAGACTTTAATTTCGTTTTTCTCAACTTATTAAAATTCAATATGGAAGTTGGGAGGCGCGGATGACGACCACAAAGCCTTTAACGCGAAAATTTCAATATTTCACTGAATATTTTTTTGCGTATTTTTGGTACAATAAGCCGAGGTCTTTCTCCAATCAAATAACTTAGGCCAAACTAGACATCATTGGATTATCTACTTTTTTATTTCATTATTTAATATGAACGATGACTCATAGTTAAAGATAAAATGAAGCAGCTGTGTATTTTAATTTTTTTTTGTATGCCGTACACTATGTGTTATGCTGTTATGTATGGAGATGGCCGATTATTTCCAAAAGTAAGATAGCTGGCAGCTAGCAAAAACTATTAAATACACCCGAGGAATTGCATATACATTCCCATTGACTCCACCATGTAGTAGATCATATTACGTATCTCCCTAACACACTGAATCGTATGGATTGATTTTTATCAAAACGGTACGTACTACACGGTATTCCATTAAAAAAAAAAGTACAACTTCTTTTTATCGTGCCTTTATGACCAATCCTGTATAATTAGTATTTCTATTTCTTTCCTCCAGTAGCTTTTTAAAAACTCTAAAATTTTTCAATTTAACATTTTTTGCGATCCATCGTACTTTTGGAAATAAGCGACCCTATAATAGAACACACATATGTTTTATAAGTTTGCCGACGTCTATGTCAAATACACATACTTAATTTTCCTTTTAGGATTCTGTACGATCGATGACTATAGATATAGCTCTGGCACTTGTGAAACGGTTATCTCAAGATAATCTTGATGCCATATTTAAAACCATCGAAGCTGCTAGTGGTAAGCTAAAGACATACAAATTATATCTATAGCTAAACTTGAAATAAATATTACATTCTTCATCATTCATTAATAGTAAAGTAGAAGTCCTAACACTGGAACCTGTGCTGGAAGATAGATCAAAATACAAGAGTTCTAACCATACTACACTACAACTTGTTACGTTCTAGACGCGCGTTTCGCTAACCAAGTTAGCATCATCAGCAGATGATATAAACTGTTTATATTATCTGCTAATGATGCTAACTTGGTTAGCGAAACGCGCGTTCAGAACGTAACAAGTTATGGTGTAGTGTGGTTAGAACTCTTGTATTTTGATCTAAGTAAAGTAGAAGTCAAAATCTAAATAGGATCTATTTGATTCGGAGGTTATATGTTTACATTAAATACATATTCTCCTCCTACAGGTACCGTTCCTGTTGAGGTTGGCGTCCAACATGGCAAATGGTGTTTCTATCGTTGTTTGTTTGTTTCCTTCTATATTTTGTCGTTGTTAGTCCTCTTGGTGGTATAAGCAGTTTTTCGCATTTGGATGGAGGCAGATAAGTGAGGACGTGTGTTTATCCTTGACAATATTCTTCGTTGGTCGTTTTGCTAGTCCAACTTATTGTTAGCATTTGCCTGTACTTCCACATAATAAATGCGTTTAACTTTTTATTGTATTTTTGCTGGAGTCCAGATTTTACAGCTACAGAGAAGGAGTGGCCATACGTAACGCTTTAAAGACCTTAGTCTTAATAGCCCAAGCAACGGTGACAGTATAACAGGGGTCAAAAGTTACACAAAATAGATACAAAAAGCTGCTTTTTAGGTAGACAAACAAAATTTCTATAATGAAAACTTGTTACCTATCACGAGTCCAAATATATGATATTTATTTGACTGGTAGGACAACCTTATCAGACATAAGATACACAGAAAAACCTTCCAAATGGCGCCATTTTAATAACACACAACGTATAATATTTGAGAGGAAAGGAAATTGTGTAAATTCTCAGAAAATATTTGATTTATTAGAATCCCATTGAGTTACAACGGCCGCAGCAAAGTTGCGCACACCATTGTCGTTTAAAAATATGTCCAATTCCTGTGAAGCTAGAAGTTAGCCTTAACTCGACATTTAATTACATTTTGTTAATTTAATAAATCTTCTATTAAAAATCATTTGGCTTACCCAAAGCTATTTTACTTTGCGCGGCTTTGGACGTTTATATTTCAATCTATTACTGAAATATGCGATTAAAATAATTTTTGATATTTTTCGTTACGTAGTAATCAATAATTTGTTTCCCGTTTACTTCCCCTCAAAAGGGAAGAATTGTAATCATGGAAAAATCACTTTCCCAGGTTTTTACATATCTTCACATTTAGACCTTAGATACCAAACAACATGTTTTCTCAATTCAATCGGTCTGTACGTCAATCTGTTCGCAAGCCTACTTATCCAATTGACTTCAAATTTTGGTCAAAAATTAAAAATCTTATAGGGATAACCTGGTAACAATTTCGTAAATATTTAATATGGCGGAACAAAATGGCGGCCTGGTGAAATGTTAAAAAAAATATTACTAAAAACTAATTATCCAATTTGAATCAAATTTGGCACAAAAAACATGTTACACAGAAATGAACTGGTAACATTTTGGTACGAGACCAGGATGGCACCCTAATAAAACATTTAAAAAATGAACCTCAAAAACTACTTATAAGATTAATTTCAAAGTTTGTGCAACCATTAAGTGTGATAGAGAGATAAAGTAGTAGAATTGTAGTACGATTTCAAAATGGCAACCAAAAAAATGTTTAAAAAAATCAACGTAAAAAAATGTCTTATTCAATTGACTTCAAATTCTGCACAAAAATTAAAGGTGATATAGAAATAAACTGGTTTCAAATTTATCCTGATGTACCTTCGAGCAAACCAAGATTGGCTTTACGGGTAATCACCCCTCCCCTTCCTCGGCAGATCAAACGTCAAATATAGTTTACATATTCTTGATAGCTTTTTAATGAATTCGACTATGATAAACACTTATTTAAAGTGAGAACCTTTTTTTGTTGCTGATTTTTATAAACGTTTTTATGTTTGTGTAACCATCGAAATATTTTTACTTGCCCCCAATCTTAGTAAGCTACGCCACTGAGCATCATATATATGTAGTTCTTTCAATACACCATTTATAATAAAATATATTCACATTTTTTTTAATTACCTCCCCCACACCAGAACTGTTTCTTAAAATCGTCCAACAACAAACTACCCTCCAACGTACACGTTAGAGCAAGGCTTAATTTATTGCTACATTTTGGTGCCGTATTTAAATATAGATTTTCATAACATTAGAAAGCAAATTTTAAGGCAGATCTTTATGCTAGAAAGATAGGTTTTAATTAATTAAATCACTTTCAATATTCTGTTCACGATCATTCAATCTCAATAGTCTTTAACCATGTTCCTCACAATTTTCAGAATGTGATGTGTTTTGCAACCTTGTTTATATTATGTTGTTAGGATATTCTATATTGGAATAACATAGCATTGTCACAATTGTTTACCCATGACTAAGTAAATTTTATTTAGAAACCGGAAATTTAAAGAAACTTACAAAATTACAATCAACAAACCTCAGAGAAGAATCAAATAATAAACTTAACCGCTCTTGGCGTAAGTCTAGAGCGCTCTCACTAGCAAAGAAGTTGGTGAGCCCGACGTTCGAGTTAACGAACTATCGAGTCTGACTTTCCTTTCTAACTCTGGGCTTTGTGGCGCCATCTCTTCGCTTATCTTATTTGGCGTCACGCGATCGCCCGTAACATTGCGTATCTTCTCAATTCCTTCAATCAACGATATTGCTAATATCCCGGTAGTAATACCTTCCTCAGGTATCCCGGATTAAAATTTCTAAAGGTAGGGTAGTTGATGACAATTAAAAAAATCAGTTGAAAAAAAGGCTTTTTATATCTGTTATTTTAAGTTTGAAAATTCGGCAACCTTAGGTACATGCTCTTACCGACACAAAAACATTTGTACCCATCTAAAGTCTTGCGCAAAATTTTACTGAACTTGTAAGTCCTTGAAGTGAGCTTATCTTTTCGAGTAAAAGTATAATCAGAATTTATTATAAACCAATGTAGCGTACATTTGTATTACATTTAAAAAAATCATTTTCTTTTATTAAGAATAATAAAGTGTAACCCAATTTAGTTTCGCATATAGTCATTTATTATAGTGTATTTTTTAAACATGTTTGTTGGGCGCCATTACGTTTTACCATTATGGATACGTACCAATATGTTACCAGTTTCTACCTATGCCACACTTAATTTTTGGGTATAATTTAAAATAAATTAAATTTTAACACCTTCATTTTGTACGTCATGTTGAACTCCTACCAGTTAATCCCTGTATCGTATTCGATTTTACTGCAAGATTTTTTAGACAATTGAAAAAGAAAATTTTTTAACGTTGATTTTTTAGACATTTTCCTATTTCATTTATTGTATTATATTGTATTTTGTTTACTTAATTCAAAGATTCAATTGTAATGTATGTCTTATCATTTAAAATTTTGTGTTTTTTAGATGACGCTTCATGGCGACTAAGACAGCGCCTTGCAAATAATATCTCGAACTTACAGGAACAAGTTCCCCATGGAAAATACCGTGGTAAGCTAATAGCTCTATTCCAGAAACTCACACAAGACCTTGAACCAGAAGTGAGAGTGCTAGCTGCATCTAACCTTTTTAGCTACTGTAAATATCTGAAAGACTCATATTTAAGTCAGAGTCAAAATGAAAATAACTTTGAACCAGTATTTGAGCAAAGTATAATGACAATCATTCAACGACTTGCCGTGGATGAAAACGAAGACGTGCGACTAGCTCTCTCTTCAAATATTTTAGCATTAAGCACTATTTTAAGTGAAGTATGTTTTAAAAGGAATATAGTATCCTTTTTGCTGCAAGTTTTAGACAGGGAAGAATCTATAGCTATTCAAACAAACTTTCTTTTGGGTATGGCTAGTTTACCAAAGAACGTAGACTTAACCCAGTCATTAAGTGCAGTAAAAAACGCTGTGAGAGCCGTCATAGTTCGATCCCAGGCTAACTGGAGAACCCGAAGGAGTATACTCATGACATTTATAGACATAGCAAAATTTTGCAGTGCTGATTATTTTTCGGATCACTTCAAAATTTACTACGCAGCCCTCCTTGGGGACACAGTTTTTGCTGTAAGACGTAGCGCATCTTTAATATTACCAATCCTCTCCAAGCATTACGGAATAAAGTGGGCTTCGGAACACCTAGTTCCTTACTTTACAATGTTCACACGAGACTCTAGGTACCTATATAGATATGTTTCGCTTTTTGGTATAAGTGAGATGATTAACCCCTACCTGTGTTCACAACCAGAATTTTATCTAAAAGACTTTAGAAAACTGGTTGAAAATAAAGATAACACCGACAACAAAAAAATATTACTTGCGTTGGCTAAAATAGTGAAAACAAGCCATTTGGTTCAAAAAGAATTAAAAGATGAAAAGTATTCTTCGATAGTGAAATTAAAGGAAGAATTAGATTATTTATCAAACCGTGATACTGACATTTACTCAGAAAAAGAGTTTGATAAAATGAAGGCAAAATATAAGAATCTAAACCTTTATTCTGTCGAAAAGGAAGACTTGCAGGATGACCATTTGCCCTATCTTCAAGGTATTTTAAGCTTAATTTACAACAAGTTCTTGCCAATTGTAGACAATCTTAACAAAGATACTACGGAAAATATTCAGATTAGAGCTATTTGCACATTAGAGGAAATTGCCGATTTCATAAAAAAATTAAATATAGAAGAATCGGAAGACTGGGTTCAAGAATGTTTAAAATCATTGACATCAGAGGAAATATCGACTATTATCGACGAAATTCATCATGAATTTAAAACAGCCAATTTTCAGGATGATGACTTACTAGAGAAATTGGATACTAACCTCGTGGAAACCAGTCAGGAACCCGACTTAAGTAAAACAATTTGCATAGAGAATTCTAATTCTTCCGAAAATAAAGATAAAAATGCAAATGCAGAGAAAGAACAAAACATTTTAGTTCAAGAAGTATTAGATCTGTTAGATACAAACATTTCTGAGGGTAACAATGCTGAGAAGATTTCTGAAGTTGAGGAAACGAAAATGTCTGAAATAATTGGTGATAAGGAAACTCCTGAAACTGGGAAAGTTAAAATGAGTGGAAGTAATAGTGACGATAAATCTTCAGCAGTTAACAAAACAGCAAGTGAAGAATCTGGATCAAAGGAACTTGCAACATCCAATTTGTCACAGAATCAAAATTGAAAATCATTATAATTAAACCTATCTCTTAGACGCCAAGTCTTACAAGGGAATGAATGGGAAAATAATGAAAACTACACAATAAAAACCGCACTTAATAAATTGAAACAATCAGCAATGAGAACGACTTATTTAGATCATGTTTGAATTGAATAGATCTTAGCAATAAAATACAATTTTATGTATTTAAAACGACGAAAATTAAGTAGAGAAATTAGTCATATCTGGCTGTAAAAGGAGTTATGAGAGAATGCCCATAATGTTAACTTAAAAGTAATTCTATCAAAATGTGCTGTTTTTCAGATAGTTCCTGGATCTGTTATTTGAATAAAGCGACTGTTAATTGGTAGAAATTTGTAAATATTTTACTACATGAGCTGTACTGTACCTAAGCACCTTGATTGGACTATCTTAACTATGAATGCATTTTTGTGCAGGTCTTCAGCTCGGCACCATAATAATTTTCTTTAACCTTCATTTACTTATTTCTTACGCAATCTGTACCTCCAAATTATAGTAGCATTCAAGAAAGTTTTGTTACTTGCTTGCTGACATTTTTTATATAAGTGATATGTCACTTCAAAATTTTTGTAATATATGTAAGTTAATTAAGACCATGCTACTCTCGTAATAATTGTGTATCATGCCTCCACATTATATGCCCGGTTTTATATTAAAAAAGAAAAAAAATTTTGATCTTCTTTATGGGCTGTAGGAGACAGAAATAGGTTTAAATACAACAGTTGTTAGTTCTGCCCTGAACCGCCAGGATGTTTTAAAAGATTAAATAAATCATAATTGTCATAACATAGAGGGAAAAATCAGTATTTTTTCAGATCTTCACGTCTCAGTGCTCCTAGAGCTTGAAGAACATATTTACCCATTCCGTCCGTCTGCGTCTGTCAGAGGCAAATCTAAAAATACTTACTCTATTATAGGGACGAAATCGTGTGAAAAAGATCTAAAATCTCAGAAAACTGAGTTACCGATTTTACTGTTTTGAAATTGGAAAAAAATAGTTGGCCATAAGGGCCATGCCACAAATATGTAGAACGGATTACACATTTCTAGTTTTTTTTTGTAGAAACAACTTGTAGTCCACTTTTCAAAAAAAAAATATAAAAAATCAAGACCTAGAAACAAAACCAATGTTCCTATCTTACTTTTTTATAATCACTCCCAAAGAAAAAAAAATGAAATAAATAGAAATAATAATATAGTGCATTTCAACAGAA